>CM053787.1:68541607-69209107 GCA_028749045.1 Cupressus sempervirens
AAAATTGCATCAATAAAGTATTTTTTCACATATTACATATTTTACTTCACAACATAAAATATTATAAAATATAAATCTTTATTGAACTTTTGTTATAACTAAAGATTCATTACTGCTTACTTCATAATGACGAGCTTGCGCTCTCAAATTTGATAGCTTCTTCATCATCTCTTTGGATTCCATATTTGCCTCATCCAAAATTTTCATTATTTCTAAATTAATTTTTTAATTTTTTTCTGCAACATTTTTATTACATTGGGAGTTTCAACAATATCCTCATTAGAAGGCGTAACTAGTGGCTCAGTACTTACTACTGGTGCTTTACCCTTATCCTAAACATCAAACTGTGAGAGGAATATCAATAAAACTATCATAAAAATTCAAAAATTGTAAATAAAATAATTTAATAATATAAAATTTTTCAACTATCTAATTTGTACAATTTCAATAAGGTTTAGCCTCGCTGAAGAAGGGGTGGGAGTAGCATCCTGGTGGCCTCTATCATCTATCATATCCATATCGTCTTGTCACAAAGATTAAACATTAAAAATCTAGCTAACTGAAAGCAATAGATAGCAAAAATAAAATAAAATTTATTAACAAAATGGTATATAGTACTTACAACCCTCATGATAGTAACTTTGTTTGTATCTATGTGATTTAAATGGTAATCTATTAGCAGTTATTCCCCTACACTTATTGATTTTATTGCACAAACAAAAACTTCATTCCCCTCACGCACCTCAAATATGCAATTGGGTTGCTTACTAGTTGAGGAAGGTCACATACTATTTATAAAACCTGCAATATTACCTTTTGCTATTGGTCTCCCATCAATGTACATAGAAAATCTTTTACTTTGATCATTTTCTTTCTGTTGTATATAATTAGCTGATAGTGCATACCTACACATACTTTTTTTATATCGAACAATCTGCATTCAATCATTGTAATTGTAACATGGACCGACATACTTGAACAATTCGACAACTTTGTTGTAACATACCTTTATCCCATCCATGAAAAATAGGCCCAAACCATGTAATGAGGATGGAGCAATGCGATATATCCTCTCATTAACACAAAAATCTATGTTAATTGGAGGTAGCTCATTGGGTACCCATTCTTTCTCAATGTGTGTGTATCGAAAGGGCACCTTGATGTCGCCTTTGGTCTCATCATCATAAGAACATGACCCCCCATTAGCAAGGAAAAATTGCATGCGTTTATCAATTTTTTTTCTAATCTTTTGACCTCTAGTTGATCTTCCTATTTTAGCTGTACTACATGTAGAGCTTTCATCTACCATTTCCTCATTTCCCTCTTTCGATGTAGATAGATCTGACAAGTACCTATTTGGTGGGTCCTGCAATCCATCAAATGGAAAGTGAAAATGACAAATATAAAATGTAGTAAGTTAAAAGTGATTATACAATTATATTTCTATATGGACCTTCTTTGTCTATATATACATTATATGATTATATAATATGTCTATTTATAACATATGTGCTCAATGATAAACAAGAAGAATATAAGAAAATTATGTCTATTTATTGACTTATACCTACTGATCCATGTCACTGTGCATGATCCACACCAAAGGGGTCAAATTTCCTACATATGTTAATCATTTATCTTAAGTTAGCTAAAAATTACATGATACACGTAAACATGAACAAATTTACCTTATATATGGAATGCAAGATCGTCAACAGAAGGGGTGACGATGTACCTATAATCAATTGACTATTTGCAAAAAGGGTGACAATCGGACACAATATAAACATTGGTAATTATAAATAACATATGTTGTAATCATTAGAAATGAACACAATAAATATGTAATCAAATTTCTTGCATATGTTAATCATTTACATTAAGTTAGCTAAAATATAAAATGTAGTAAGTTGAAAGTGATTATACAATTATATTTCTATACAGACCTTCTTTGTCTATATACACATTATATGATTATATAATATGTCTATTTATAACATACGTGCTCAATGATAAACAAGAAGAATATAAGAAAATTATGTCTATTTATTGACTTATACTTGCAGATCCATGTCACTGTGCACGATCCACACCAAAGGGGTCAAATTTCCTGCATATGTTAATCATTTATCTTAAGTTAGCTAAAAATTACATGATACACGTAAACATGAACAAATTTACCTTATATATGGAATGCAAGATTGTCAATAGAAGGGGTGACGATGTACCTGTAGTCAATTGACTATTTGCAAAAAGGGTGACAATCATACACAATATAAATATTGGTAATTATAAATAACATATGTTATAATCATTAGAAATGAACACAATAAATATGTAATCAAATTTCCTGCATATGTTAATCATTTACCTTAAGTTAGCTAAAAATTGCATGATACATGTTTGCTACAAATAACTTAGAAGACAACATGAACAATAGGCAACATTGTAAACATGGACAAATTTCCCTTATATATAGAATGCAAGATTGTCAATAGAAGGGGTGACGATGTACCTATAGTTAATTGACTATTTGCAAAAAGGGTGATAATCAAACACAACATAAACATTGGTAACTATAAATAATATATGTTGTAATCATTAGAAATGAACACAATAAGTATGTAATCAAATTTTCTGCATATGTTAATCATTTATCTTAAGTTAGCTAAAAATTACATGATACGTGTATGCTACAAATAACTTAGAAGACAACATCAATAATATGCAACATCATAAACATGAACAAATTTACCTTATATATGGAATGCAAGATTGTCAATAGAAGGGGTGATGACGTTTGTAGTCACTGATTATCTTCATCATCATCATCATCATCATCATCATCATCACCATCATCACCATCATCATTGCCATCATCATCTCCATCATCACAATCATCATCACCATCATCACCATCACCATCATCACCATCATCATCATCACCATCACCATCATCGTCATCACCATCATTGTCATCACCATCATCTTGATCTTCATCATCTGCTTCTTCATCATCTTCAATATCTTCTTCTTCCATAACATTATACTTTATCGGCCTTCCTCTTGGATCATGTCTAACAAAAAATGACCAACCCTATTTATGTGGAACCTCTGAGTAAAACACTTGCTCGCATTGGCTTGGAAGAACATAGGGCTCATCTCCAACTGGCTCGAACAACCTTGTATTAATCATTGTAAATTCATTATCATGTTGAATAACCGTTCTATCTAGATCATTTTGATTTAGTCGTAACCTATACCATTTGATGACAAATAGATCTAATTTGAAGGTGTTAAATTCACACTCAATTATATCATCCAAGATGCCATAGTATTGATTTTGAGATTGTTAAGGATGTATGTCATTTCTAGATGATATGACCTCAAAAACTGTAGTTATCCTAGAATCACAAGTTTTCTTTGTGTCATCCAACTTTTTTATGCAAAATTTGTGGCCATGATAGTACATAGCTTTGTGGTGCTTGACCTACAATTTTTGAAGTGTGTGTAAATTATTTTCATTGTGAGTTGATACGAAACATACATCGAGTTATGATCATTAATAAATTTCTACGTACCTCTCCACCTCTTAAACCCTTTACTAGATCAACTACCATCGGCATAACATTGGAATCTCCATTATGATGAGCTTCTGTAACCAATGAAGCAAAAACTTCCCATGTTAATGAGCAACCATTTTTTTGAGATCATTCAATCCATTCCATCATCCAATCAAGATTGTTCACAATATACAAATGTATTGCATCCCACTCTCGACCACCTGTTTAAAAAAAAAACACCAATTATAAATAACTTATATTGAAGATTTATAAGAATTAATTAACTAAAATAACATCTTAGATTTACCTCTCACTTTCCTTGATCTACCTTTGCCCATCAAGTACTCCCCTTTGAATTTGTTAATTGAGTTGGGATCCCAAATATGATCTACATGGATCTTTGCTGCAAACTTAGGAAGATATTCACTAATGTACACCATAGTTTGGAATACCATATATCCCTCCACCATAGAACACTTGGGTTGTGCTCTCTATTGAACCAAGCCTTTCAAAAATTTTAAGTGCCTCTCAACCATCCACATTGACCTGGTTGGTATAGGTCCACACAATTCAATCTTCTCAACTTGATGTATGAGGTAGTGTTCTTGTGCATTGAAAAAATTTGAAGGTAGACACTTTTGCATTTCACACATTAGAAGAGGAATTTTTCTCTTCTAATATTTCATATCTTCTTTATTGATTTCTTTAGATGACAACCACCTCATATATTTTCCAAGATCATATATAACCTATTTGACATTGTTGGCGAAGTGGTGTGGGAGAGATAGAGGTAGAATGTATTGCAATATTTGTAAAATGATCTTGTCAATATTTTATAAAAGAATGTAATTAAAACTACATGCAGTATATAAATATATAGTGAATACAAAATAACATGAATTACCTTAATAAATGTATTCCAATCATGTGTTTTCAACCCTGGCCCAAATTCACTTTTCTTTGATATGAGATTGTTTATGTTCGCAAAAAATCCTATGGGAAATCATATTTTTTTTATGACTTCTTTTATAGAATTGCTCTGCTGCTCTGACAATAACCAACTAAGAGCACTTGTATCAATCTAGTCTCCATTGTTATTTGATTGAATGCCACTTTTCATTGCATGGTTGGATTCTTCAATGTCACTACAAGTTTTGACAATTTGGTCTTTGTCATGCCTTCCATCCAAGATTTTCCATAATGTCTCTGTTATATTCTTTTGAATATGCATAGGATCAAACAAATACACAATTGGGAGTTGCTCGTAGTACAACAACCTAGTAAATTGCATAGGATAAATTTTTAATCCTTTTGGAAGTTGGTCATTGATGCCTTGATGACCTTCACAAGCATCAATCACATCATCAGTAAACAAAACACAATATCAAAATATAAATTTGAAACAAAAACCATCAGATGGAATGACATTACCTCAACAATTTATTTTATTATATGCCAACTTCCATAGGCAAGGTGTCATTCTCTGTGGCTTTGATGTAGTCTCTTCTTTTCCATTGAAAAGATGTTTTCCGATAATTTGGTACGTATGATTTCTGTGCAGAAAGTGTCTATTCTCATCGAACACTTGCTTTCTTAAACTTTTTGAATGATGAGATTTCATCTTTGGACCACAAATTGGACATGCAAATTTTCCCATTGTCTGAAGACCTACAAGATCGTGTATAATTGGATTAAATGTGTTAACTTTGATATACTATAAAAGAGGTGTTAAGAAGAGAACATACCACAAAAATGTGTTAGCCCAGGGGCATCATGTATTGTCCATACAAGCATTTCATGAAATTAAAAGTGTCTTTGTCTTATTGGTCTATAGATGTCGTACATAGTAACCCCATTCCATAACACCATCAACTCATCGATAAGGGGTTCAATATATACATTGATATCTTTAATTTGGTACTTACCTAGTTGAATGAACAAAAACATTACATAATTATTATGACCATTTTGATGGATTAGTAATAATAAATTAATTTAGATAACCACTAAATCAAAAAATAGTTGGAAGAATCAGTGTCAAGATTATGTGCTCTCTCTTTATGGACAACCAAGGAGGTATGTTATTGTTGATAACAAAAATAGGCCACACCGAGTAAGTATATCTCATCTCTCCAAAAGGATTAACACCATTTGCTGCCAATGAAAGCCTAAGATTACGAGGTTCTTCTTTAAAGTGTGGCCATTTTTCCTCTATTTCCTTAGATGTTGAAACATCCATAAACATTCAAAATAATGTCATCTTGACTTCTATTGTGTGCATGGTAATCCATAAATTGTGCCAAGCTATTGCACTTGAATAATTGTTGCAGACGTGGAATAATGGGAATATTTTGAAGAACCTTGCAAGGCACCTTTTTTGTCAATCAATCTGATTGATATCTACTGATATGACAAGTAGGGTATTGTGTTGCAAATTCATGCTGTTTATGATATATAATATGATCATTCAGACATGCATGTATTGTTTGATACTCCATTCCAATATCTTTCATGATGGTAGATAATTCTCGGTATGAGCAAGGTAGAATGTTTGATGGTGGTAACAAACACTCACCTATCAACCTATGACCAAAAATATAATTTGTTAATTTAAAGAATATTAATTGCTACATGAACCCAATGTTAATTGTAAGGGAACTATGATTAAAATAATGAAAGAAGGTGGCATACCTTAACATACGTGTCATTGCTACATTGGATAAACCATTCATAACCTTCAAATTCACCAACAACAATACAACGGCAAGAAGAGTTGTTTTGGAGCCTTCATATAGGGACTCGTGTGCCTGCTCAAGTATAGGTACATCAAGCTCTACATCAACATCATCATCATCATCATCATCATCATCATCTTGATCATCATCATCATTTTGATCATCATGATCTTCGTCATCCTGGTCTTCTTCCATGGTATCATTACCTTCTACTTTAATATTCACACCTCCATGTTCCCTCGTTTGGAAATTTGCATTCTCTGAATTGTCATGGTGCATAACATGAAACTCAGGGATGTTGACCTATATGAAAATGATGACCTTATATTAACCATGACCATGATGTCATCATCAAATCATGTCTTATGTAATTTATAAACTATTAAAATACATACCAATGGACGATATTCATTTCCCCCTTTAATGTGACCATGTTGCCTACAATGTTTCTCAGCTGTTGTGATTAGATATCTTCGAGTCTTTATGCCCTTACACATTTTGAAAGGACAATAAATTTTTCCATCACCTTTTCTTTTTAAGTTAGACCATAGTCTAGCAATTGTCTCCCTATTTTTTTGTGCGTTGATATTGTCAGACATGATCTTTCTTCAATGGAATGATTTGTTCGTAGAAGAAGGATGATTTGTTTGCAACCTGCAGATGGAGTAGTAAGAGGAAGACACATATAGAAACAAGTTAGGTTAGTAAACCAAGTAGGAGTTAGGACATGTTGGAGTGGGTTCAGCCCAAGATATTTTGGAATCTTGAAGAACCTGGTAAAGGGTATTTGGAAAGGTGAAAATAAACAAGTAATTTTATAGCTACAAAGGAGGAATCAAGAGCATTATAAATAATGAAGAAGAAACTTAAATCCATATAGCTTCACCTCTATTTACAATTTGACCTTTCTGCATATGAAATATGACAATATAAAAAATTTCCAGTCGCATTTTCACTTAAAAAAGAACACCAAATATACCTTTGCTACAATATCTTCTTCAGATTCTTCACTATTAGATTCTTCAGAACTGCAAGCTCCTGTGTAGAAAAAAGACGAAATGTACTGAGTAATTTTTGATGGCAATATTTAAAAAAATTAAGTATCAAAAAAATAATTTATGAAATTTAGTTGCTTTATTATGTACTGAAGACTTAGCAAGATGTTCCCACTTCTATCTATAGAATGCCTATCTGCATGGTTGTTTGCAAATAGTCTAGTATGGTGCCGCTTTTGAACAACAAAAAATGTCACCAGGGCTGGTAATTTGGCTCAAGAGATGCACAAGCCTATTGACGCCACAGAACTTTTAGTTCATATAGCATTCAATTGTCTTCTTTAACAAAATCCAAAGAGAATACAAAAGAACTAATGAGTTGTGTCTATCTCAATTGAATAGCAAGTACTATAGTGAGTATCAGGAAACTGAACTGGCGAATAGCATCTAGTTCATAAAGTAGAACTTGGTAAAACTATCCTTCACTTAGACCATCTTTGAATAAATACCAAAGATGTCACTAAGGAGACATAAGAAATGCAGAACTAAATCTCACCACAAAAACCAATCAAAATGAAATAATTTACCTATAAAATATGATTTGCAGAGGCTTTTGTCTTGTTTCTCTACGAAAAGAAATCAGTAGCTCCCTACAAAGAATCAAAGTGAAATAATCATTCAAATTTCCTAATATCATACTTTAAATTTCAAGTAGCAAGTGAATTTCCAAAAATCATATTTTTAATTTTGAGAACCAGTAACTTGTCTAAGAATTTTCAATTTCATTGGTTGGTTCAGTGTTGATAAAATGCATAATAATCAAGGCAGAAATTGTGCTTCATAGGGTTTTCTCCTCTTTTTCATTTAGTAATGCAGAACATGTCCCTAATCCATGGTGTGTGAAGTTGTAAAATTTTTCCCCAAGCTAATTCTTTGTGACTTCAGGCCAGTCTTGAGATGCAACCACCTGACATTGCACCAAACCAAAAATATTAAGATAAGCATTTCTCATATGAATTGTGTGAACCAAAACAATAGCAAACAATGATCTATATTGAAAACCTACTATCATTATTGATGGACTAGAATCTTCTCTAGGGTGTGGATGAGTAACATCTACCCCACATGAGTCTAAAAGACATTGTGAACTTTTTAATCAAGTAATGTTTCTTACTTGTAAGAAAACCTCAAAAACACAAAAGTCGATAATCTAAAAAGTTCTCCACAATTGCACATTAAATACATAGCAACAGATATGCAAAATAATAAAAAGGAAACTCGATACCAACTTTCATCGAGAATAATTGATCAAATTTGGATCACCTCAACGTGAAAATTCATTTAAGATATGGTGATTAAAAGTTAGGTTTTTTCTCAAAATCGCTGCAACTTAGAGGACCAAATCTTTTCTAATTAGTTTAACATAGATTGGTGAGCAAAAAATTCATAATAAAAATCTGATTTTTTTCCACACTTGTTCAAACCATATAATGAATGACAAAAAATGAATTGTATATGAGTCACTCCAAATCCTTATCTTTTAATAAGCTTCATAGATGAGATTGCATTATATGGTTTGAACAAGATGTGGAAAAAAATGGAATGACAGAGTTGCTCCAAATCCTTAGCTTTTAATACGGTTCATAGATGAGATTGATCATGACTTTGTTGATGATTTGGAGTGATAAGGATACAAATAGAGTGTAGTTTCTTTGTAAGCTCATGGTTTTTAAGTCATTTTGAAGGTCACTATGTTGAAATAGTTAGAACAAAAGGAGTGTATGGAACAGTTAGAGCTTCAAGTAATATATGAGATCTAAAATCACTTGTAACATCAAACAACCACTTTGATATGGCTTAGAGAACCTAAAAATCCAAAATTATAGGGAAGCATCCAACACAAACAAAGTTTTTTTCACATACTTCGCATGGATGATAATTTTACAAACTTGGAGACAAATAAAGCTCACTTAACCTTGAACAAAACTAATATTTTTTCTTCAAAAGTAATGAAGATAGTAGAATACCCAAAAAACTTAACTTAGATTTGGCTGAATTTAACAAGAAGGTTCTAAAGACCATTCATTAGAGAAATCAATTCAAAGGTGATGTCTTGTTGCATATGGTAAGAGAATTTCACTTTCTAAAAGAAATAGAATGCTTACTAGCTCTGTGACACATTTTGATACAAAGAATTATAGTGACTAGTCAAAATATCAATATGCTCAATTTGGTATTATATGTCAAATTTTATAGTGCAACTTGAATTCGAAAGACATAGGTACTATCTTCAATTTCTTAGCTCCTATTATTTAAGTAGACTTTGATGCAATGAAGCTTGAACTCTATTTTGAAAAGAAAAGAGTTGTTGATTATTTAACTTCCACCAATGCCACTTATCCAATTTATATAAAAAGAATACCATCAATATTTGATAATAATTTCCACGATAAGTTGATGTAAAAAGAAGTAGAATGAAAGTATAGTAATAGTCCAGATTGAGTTGAAGACAAATTTATGGTATTCATTGATTGTGAAGGATATCAAAATAATATATTATAGATTCAAAATTTTGAAATAGAAGAAGATGTGAATGTTAATTTTAGTTCTAATCCAAGTTATAGTTCCATATATTTTTAATGGTTATATACATACTCTTGTCAAGAAATAAGGTTAATATTGTTAAAATAACATTTAATCTTCAAAGCCACCCAAATGAAAACACACAATATTTTGGTCTTTTTGTTTCAATAATCCACTTATCCAATGAAAAATCATATCATTAAAAGCTTCATTACTGTATTTATAAAGGTCTTAAATTTTGTCAATTACAATCTTCCACAGAAAGAAAAGAAGTTACCAATTGCCCAGCCTAGATAATTTTGTTGAAGGAGATCTATGTTGTGGAACACTTCCAAGAAATACAAGTTACAATTCAAAACAAACAAAGAAACAAAAATTTAGATGGTACTTTTTGCTTCTATAAATTCAATTTAATCCTAATATTAACATAAAATAGAATGATTTTAAATTACCATAAACAAATTGGCTTTAGAAAGTTTCATCAATTCTTGGAAATTTTTGAAACATTTAAGTTGAAACCCAAAGTAACATGAATATTTGGACTTAGTTATCAAAACTTATTTTAGTAGCATACCGAGGACTCCAAGAGCCTTACAACAACCAAGGAGGGTGGAAGTAATCCACCATTGGTAAGAAATAAAGATTGCATGTGCATATAGCCTCAATCAGAGAGGATGATCTTAACAAGAACATCACATAAGAAATAAGATTAAATATCAGAAACAACGATCAAAAACTTCAGACTAGCCATTATATCAAGCCATCATTTGGATAAAAAAGTGGATCATCACATACACAAAATTGATGAACATCAGAAACAATGATGAGCATATTACTTTCAGATTGATTTAAAGTTCTATATTTGATTGATACAATATAGAAATAATATTCAACAATATAAAACCCTTTGCCAATTAGTAGTAAAAACTTCAAGAGATGATACCAAACCCTGTTGTAGCCCTAGGCTTCTTATAATTTTTGTTGAATTTTTTTGTGTTCATATTCAATTAGGGTTCAAATACACTTTTCTATTTCTAAAAATTTAGCAAAAGAAGCTAATACATCACCTTGGGACATTACACTGCAGTACTAATTCTCTAAGATATGTTTATTAGAGATCCTTCCCAAAGATGGTTTGTAGTCAAAGTTCATTAAATTTGATGCCTATATGAATCTAAAATTTAGATACCAGCTTAATGTCTTCTAAGTTCTATAGTTAACATGTATCTAGATTCCAATGAGAAAATGGAGATTAGCCTTCCAATTAATCACTGACCATAATAATCTTGTATAGTTGATTATGCCTTCTGAACTTGAAAATAACACTTATTGCTTTAATAATAGTACCCTAAACCCTAAACCCTATCTTAGCCTCTTCTACTGCACCTGAGGACCTAAGGATGGATACTTGGATAAATCATCTAAAGCTCCCACTTTGGCCATGGTCAATTTGTTTACACTATTAAATTTTGAAATCTCAGTCAAGAAACTAGAACAAGTGATGTTGCATCTAATTGACTTGGCATAGGCTTAAGCTTCTCAAGCTCCCATTTTGTCCATGGCCAATTGCCATATTGGATTTTGAAATCTTAGTCAAGAGAACTAGACAAGTAGAGTTGCATTTGATTGATCTAGCATAGGCTTAACTAAACAAAGAATATATTTAAAAGTAGTGGCAACCACCATAATGTCATACACTTTAAAGAAATATTTATCATCATCGTAAACAAGGTCACAAAAAAGAAAATTCTTCAGATAATGCATCAAGTGTTGATATATTGAACAATTGTGATCTTATGCCCTTTAATCCTCATAGATAGTATTCTTCCCCTTGCCCTTGGGAACTCAACCCTTGAAACTTCAAGACATTTTCCACACTAACCTCAATATTTATTAACCTACCCTATCAAAAATCTCTCACCCAAGAACAATGTTGAATGTTCTTTATTATCATAAGTAGTTGATTACTCCTCCAAAAAGGTCTTTGAACTGAATATGATTTGAATACACATATATTTGGACATCTTCTAGACTCCACATTCTTCTTTTGATACCCCTCACAATGCTTCCCTATTGTCTTGTATGGAAAAATCAACATCTACTCACTCTTGTCTCCATCCTCTTAGTAGTAAGATGATTTTCTTAGACCCTTCTTGCACCTTTTGCACATGTTTCTTTGTGCATGACATCCTACATCCTTGTGGATAGATATTATATACCTTTCCCCATATTATTTCCCAAATGTTAGGTCTTATTACATGTAAGATAATGTTAAAATACATTTTTTAATGTTCTTACTTAACCTATATTAAGGTTTTGACAATTCCTAGGAAAATGATTTGATCTTTGCAAATATCACAGGGTCTTAATCCCTGCAAATGCCAAAGCAATGGATATTCAATACTCCACCATCTATACTAATGGATCTTTAGCAACACAATACAAAACTATGAAAAAATAATTAGACTATCAAAAATGTCAATATATAGGAATTATACAAGAAATTCAATACTTTATTTGTTCAAAATAGGTTTACATTCATTCTCCTCATGTCATTGATCATTGCAAATTTTATAAACTACCCCTGAACTAACCACAAACTAATTTTTTTAGTCTATTACATTATGTTTATGATGTCAAGTTGATAAAAAATTAAATTTCCCTTGCATATGAATAGTAACAAATTATATCCAAATGATTGTTTCACAATATAAGGAACACATTTTGCTAACTATTTCTTAGTTTACCCCATCAAAAGATTAGTTTGCTAACATTTTGTTGACATATTTTGACACACTCATTTTCTTGAGAAAAATATGAAATGCCTCACATATATAACACATGCTTGAAGAAACTTTGACAAAAGTCAGATAATCAGGTTTTATTTTCATCGATATAGCATTTTCATGAAACCTCTTAACCTCCTTTCAATGTCTAAAGAATATCTATTCAACTGTTTTAAGGTAGGTTTATTTGGCTGTATATAACCTCACAACACTTTTGTCTATAGCAATATTCACAGAAAGTAATTTCTAATACCCTATAACATTCTGAAATCATGTAGAACAATAGATTTAGAAAGTCTAAGTGCATGGGTAAAAGCTCAATGACATGGATAGCCATTTTTTCACTGTGAACATAAATGGGTAATCTTCTGTTGACCATTTTTTCAGTTTCAAACTATCAAAATCTAAACAAATTATATGGCCGCCATAACCCTTGCTTTCTTGAATTACCCAAATATAATCCTCATCGACACAAGTTACTCTAAGAAATAATTTTTTGGGTGATACAACTACTTCATATTTAAATCTCAAGTTCCCATCAAGCTCAACAAGCTCATTAAAAATGAGAACATCTGTAAGTATTGGTAGCTCATCTTTATAAACCAATATAATTTTGCCCTTGTACATAAAAATTCCCAAGGTCTTGTGCCATATACCTTGCCTCCCCACTGGAATCAAAATATTCTTGACAATGCCATCTCCATTCAAATCAAACACAAACACATAATCCCCATTCGAAGAAACCCAATAGATTTTCTAGTTCAACATCAAAATATTTGGAGCGATCTAAGTGTCCTAAATCTAGGAATCCCTCCTTCACAGGGAGCATCTCTTTTTTCCCATCTCTTTTTGCCAGATTTATAAACCCACAAAAAAAATTTCTTATTTCTGAAATGGTAAAGAAAACCTATTATCATATTGAAAAGATTATTTTCTAAGAGCAATGCCAAGGATAATCTAGTTGCAACTAGAAAAAAATGTGAGTTCAAGATGATAACTTGGTTGAACTGGATAAGAAAATTGCAAAGTTGAAAGTAATTGAGGATGAGTCAAATGCCAAGATATAATATGCCCTCATGCAAAATGTTGGAATGCTCTGGAAGCCTTGACACCAACTTGCACTCAATTGAAATGTGATTTTTGCCCCTTTTTTTTGTTTTATGTTGTCATGTGCATCGCAATTAAGACCAAGATAATTGGTCACAATTGCAACCAACATGGGCATGTTATTTTAAAAAAAAAGTTTTCTTTATAAATTTACCAACCAACCCATTTAAAAGACTTGGTTAAGATTTTTGGTCAAAATTTAGGGTTAAATGCAATAGTGACATTAGAAAAATTCCTAATAGGCAATGATAGATCAAATTAGTTAATGCCTCCCAAAAGTGGTTTAGGTGGGGAGTATGTTAGCTAGTGATCAAAACAATGTAGATTTGACACCAAGAATGAAGCTAGCAGATGTGTGTGGCTCAAGAATGTGTCGAATAGACTCCTGTTATGAAGCAATTTCCCAAACAATCTATGGTGACAACTTGCAAACTAGGCTTCCAAGTTCTGTTTGCAAAAAATATTGCCTCAATTTTGAATTTGCAAATTTATAGTCAAAATTCTTGGAAACAACCATCTAGATGCAATGGTGAGATAAGATCTTGCTATGGATACTCTCGAAATTGTTGGCATCCCATATCTAAATCCTATTGGGTTGCCTTGTTATCCTACTCATCTTTGTGCATTTTGTCAATTACTGCTGAGTTGTACTTGTTTCCAAGTTCTAGTATTGGTCGAGTGCAGTGATTGCCAAATATAGTATTGGTCAATTTCCTTATGATGGATGAGTTTTTGTGGTTGTTCCTTCATGTGTTGAATGAGATCATTGGTTTTTTGATGCTCGGTCCCTTCTATGACCGAGTTTATCTATGTTGGTTCCTAGTGAGAGTCAACTTGTTTATTTAATTTGAGTCATCAAGTTAATGTAAGGATCATGCATTGGGATGCATATAGACTATTATAAGATTGAACTTCTCTTATGTAAAGATCTAGAATCTTTTGTAAACCATTTTTGGAAAGTACAAGTAGTGACTCTAGTTTAGGTTTAGGTGAGTATGACATAAGAGATCAAGTGAGAAGGATTTCTAGAAGTTAGCAAGTGAGAGTGTGGATATCTAATCACATTTGTATCATGTTGGATACATTTTGATGTATTTTTTTATTATTGTATTGGTCATAACCTGGAAGACCTTACAGACGAGCATGTTTGGCTAATATTTTGATGAATCAATAAAGATATTGATGTCTCTATCTCCTTGGTGTTGTTCTCTATAATTCACTTTTGCTATGTTTACTTGATAAGGTGTTTAGATTGTTAGGTGTGCCTTTTGCTCTAATTTTCCAACCATCCCTACATTAGGTGGTATCCGAGCTTGATGCTCCTCCTTGAGGAGATTGGATCATGTAGAACCTTGATTAGTTTTGGTTGTAGGATTACAAATTTGCAGATTTGACCTATAACATGCAAAGGGTTACGATCTTGTTGGAACTTATTTGTCAAAATGGTTCAAGGTAGAGGAACTGTTGATAATACCATATTGGACATGCTGAGATAGATTGTAGCTAGATTAGATGTTTTGGAGATAGCCAAGAGGAGAGGAGTATATCTTGATGATGTGAGTGATGATGAAGTAGTGACATCAAACCTTAATCTAGAGCCTAGAGAGAATCAAGAAAAGGAAAGATTATTGAGAGTGTTGTCTAGGGAAAATTCAATGCCTATTTGATGTTGTTCCTTATGATGGGAAGTTGGATTTCAATGTTACGTTGGAAGGGATCTCTGATATGGAAAAGTTGTTTGAGTTTGAAAGTACTCACGATAATAGGAAGATGAAGATTGTAGTCACTAGGTAAAAAGAACATGTCTTACTGTGGCAGGAGCATCTACCAACTGATAAACAGAGAAGAGGTAAACAAAATATTAGAACTTGGTTGAAAATGGTGAACTAGATAAAGAAGAAGTTCCAAGCCCTATTGATTACCAAGTTAGTTTGTTGAAAAAGATTCAAAATCTAAGATAAAGGGACATGACAATGAAGGAGTACACTAAAGAATTCTATAGATTTGACATTAGATCTAGATATGTGGATGATGAGGTTGAGAAAGTTGAGAGGTATCTAAATGGTTTGAGATATGAAATTCAAAATGAGACAAGATTTGTGAAATTGGACAATGTGGAAGAAGGATATAAATATTCCTTGAAAGCTGAGGAGATCTTGACAAAGAAACATGAGTAAAGATAGAGAGGTAGAGGTGGTAGATTCCAGAGAGGAAGAGGTAGATCTTACGGAGAAAGTAGAATATATAACAATTATACACAAGATAAAGACAAATATGAATGGAAAAGTGACGAGAAATGCAAGAACAAGTAGAATGGTGGTAATTCTTACCTAGGAGACACTAGTTCTGACCAAGGAACACATAATTCTTATCTTAGAGGTGGTTTTCATGGTAATTGTTTCAGATGTGGTAAATAATGACATAGATCCTTTAAGTGTAGATACTTGGTGAGAGTAAAAATGGTAACAAAAATGTTGTGATTCAAGAAGATCTTGAGGGTTCATTGAGCAGACCTAGGACTGGAGAAAACCTAATGGTAAGGAGAACTCTATGTAGTGAAAGAGTTGATGAAAACCTTGTCTTGAGGAGAATTATTTTCAAACCCAGTTGTAAGATGGTAGGGAAGTATGGTAAAGTGATCATTGATAGTGGAATTTCAAAAAATTTGGCATGAAAGGAGTTGGTTGCAAAGTTGTAGTTGTAGAGGTTGAGACACCCAAAACCTTACCATTTTTCATGGATCAAGGATGAGCATAAGTTGTTGGTAAGTGAGCAATGTGTTGTGAAATTCAAGATTCAAAACTACTTTGATGAACTTTTGTGTGATATTATGCCTATGGATTGTTGTCATATTTTGTTGGGTAGACCTTGGTAGTATAGTAAACATGTTGTGCATGATGGTAGATTGAATCAATATAATCTTTGGGTGAATGAAATGAGGAAAACATTATTTCCTTTAATTGAAGTTCTGGATGAGGTAAATTATACTACTATTAGACTTTGTATGGTTAATGGTATAGTGCCTACCCCTAGTTTTCTTTTATGTTACATTGCCAAATTCTTTTAGCCCAACTTTCATGGTTACGTGATTTGATTTAGTGGTACTTGGTTACTTGATTTGGTTGATACTATTTATATGTTTGGATTACATATTTGATGAGCTACTTTATACTCAGATATTTTATGTGTTCATGGTAATTCTTTTGATGATGATGTTGTGTGTTGGAAATATAAGAGAAGTAACTGAGAGAGGAGGGGTCATTCAGTTACCGAAAAAAATAAATCCTAGATCCTATAAATGTTAGTACAAAACAAATACTACAAAAACTTAACTCTGTTGAAACTCAACAAACACACAAAAAATGATGTAACTTGGTAAACATTGAAATAGCTCATAAAATGATTAACATGAAAATATTTAAGATATGAACTATGATTCATATTACTTTAACTTAGTTGCAAACTCATAAGATAAATAACATGAACACATTTGACACACAAATTTAACGTGGAAACCCAATTTGGAAAAAACCACCAATTGCAACTAGTTACTGATTTTCACTATTTTGAAGTGGGCCCTATTAGGAGACAACACCATTAAAGGTTACAAAACACACTATTAGGTGTGAACCTATTAAAGGATTCAATCACCCTATTAGGAGTGGCCTTATTAGAGGTCTTTAGACATTTTAATAGAAATGCCACCTTGTTAGAGGATTTAGAAATAGTTGTTAGGCTAACTCTATTACGAGATTTAGATCACTACTACAATGGTTAGAGAGTAACAATGCGATGACCTGATTCTTGATGTAACTAAATTTTTGATTACAGATCTCAATTCTATCTTGTATACTTGATCCTTCTTGATCGAATGTATCTTTGCATCACAACAAAGATATTTTGCTTATCCTTTTAATTCACTTCGTCTTGGCATCTTCTGATTTTCTATTCTTCATACACACATTCAATCCATAACTTGACCTTATATTTATATCTTACACATTGTCAAGTTAGCTTAAATACAACTTAGAATAATTAATATTCATCTCCTCAGCTAACTAGAACCAACGAATAATTCAATTGAACTCAATACACCAAAATGATGTAGGAGCATCTTGGGTTGCTTTGTTATCTTGCTTATTTTTGTTCATTTTGCATGTTGATGCTAAGTTACTATAGCTCTAATGGATGCTGAGTTACTATAGCTCTAGTGGATGCCGAGTTACTGTAGTTCTAATAGATGCCGAGTTACTGTAGCTCTAGTGGATTCCAAGTTACTATAGCTCTAGTGGATGCTGAGTTATTGTAGTTCTAATGGATGCCAAGTTACTATAGCTCTAGTGGATGCTGAGTTACTATAGATCTAATGGATGCCGAGTTACTATAGCTCTAGTGGATGTCAAGTTATTGTAGTTCTAGTAGATGCCAAGTTACTATAGCTCTAGTGGATGCCGAGTTACTCTAGCTCTAGTGGATGCTGAGTTACTGTAGCAATCTAGTGTTGATCGAGTGTTCCTTCATGTGCCGAGTTACCCAGTGTATGTCGAGTATCAACATTTGGATGTGATTTCTGTGAGCTGACTTTTGGGATTTATTTTGATCATGACATTTATGTTAAGATCTTTTCTTGAGATTTTTCCAACCTATTGTTAGGTCGACCTTCCTCTTATGTAATGTTCTAGAATGATCTGTAAGCCATTTTGGCAAGTATGTATATACTATTTAGGCTTAGAGTTAGGGCAGTTTGGAGGGATCTTGGAGTAGAACACAAAAGTTTGGAAAGTTTTTTGCATATGTATCTGTAGCTATGAATTTGATGTTGGATCTTTGATCTTGAATCTATTTTGTATCTAGCCGTAACCAAGAAGGCCTTATAGCTAGGAATGTATGTTGATTATTTGATGAATCAATAATTGTTTTCTCTTCTTCCTCCTTTAGTTGTTGTTCAATGTGTTGTGTTTCCATTGTGTTAATGCTTGCAGGGTGGTTCAAATAGATAGGTGTGCCCTTAGCCTTAGTTTCTCCTAGACTCCCTACGTTTGATGGTATTAGAGCTTGAGGTTCATCCTTGTGGTGATTGGATTATGTAGAACCCTGAGTGAATTGGGTTATAGGATTCAAATCTATGGATTTGACCTATAACTTGCAAAGGGTTATGATCTTGTAGGAACCTAATTTTTAAAGATGGTTTGAGGTAGAGGAAATGTCGATAATGAAATATTAGACACACTAAGACAAATTACAACCATATTAGATGATGTGGAGATAGCCCAAAGGAGAGGAGCACATCTAGATGATGCAAGTGATGATGAAGTAGTAGCACCAAACCCTAATCTAGAACCTAAAGAAGATCAAGATGAAGCAAAGTTGTTGAGAGTGTTGTCTCAGGAAAATTCAAAGCCTACTGTAGTTGTTCCTTATGATGGAAAATTAGATACCAATATTGTGTTGGATTGGATCTCTGATATGGAGAAGTTCTTTGAGTATAAAAACACTCCTGATAATAGGATGGTGAAAATTGTTGTTACAAGGTTAAAGGGTCATGCCTCATTGTGGTAGGAGCATTTGCAATTTGATAGACAGAGGAGAGGAAAGGAAAAGACCAGAACCTGACCAAAGATGGTAAACAAAGTAAAGAAAAAATTCATTCTTGTTGATTACCAAGTTAGCTTGTTGAGAAAGATGCAAAATTTGAGGCAAAGAGACATGAGTGTGAAGGGCTATACTAAGGAGTTCTATAGGTTTGACATTAGATATGGACATGTGGATGATGATGTTGAGAAAATTGCAAGGTACATAAATGGATTGAGATCTAGAATACAAGATGAAATAATTTTTGTGGAGTTAGAAAGTGTGGAAGAAGCATACCAATATGCCTTGAAGGTTGAGGAGATCTTGACAAAGAAGCATGAACAAAGACAAAGAGGTAGAGGTGGTAGATTCTAGAGAGGCAGAGGTAGATCTTATGGTGAAGGTGGTAGATATGAAAATTCTATGCAAGATAAGGGAAAATCTAAATAGAAGAGTGATGATAGAAATAAGACTAAATGGAAAGGTGGTAATTCCTATTGAGGAGGTACTAATTCTTATCGAGGAAGAGGTAATTCTTATTCTAGAGGTGGATTTCATGGTAACTATTTCAAATGTGGTAAAGAGGGACATAGATCTTTTGAATGTAGATCGTCTAAAAGTGCGCAAGGTAATAGAAATTTTGTGATTCAAGGAGATGATGAGGGTTCACCAAGTGGACCTAAGGCTAGAGAAAATCCAATGGTTAGAAGAACCTTATGTAATAAGGGAAGTGATGAGGAACTTGTTTTAAGGAGAAGTCTTTTCAAGACACTGCAAAGTGATCATTGATAGTGGAAGTTCTACAAATTTGGCATTAGAAGAGCTAGCTACAAAGTTGCAATTATAGAGGCTAAAGAATCCTAAACCCTATCATGTTTCATGGAACAAAGATGAGCATAAGATATTGATAAGTGAGCAATGCCTTGTGAAGTTCAAGATTGGACATTACTTGGATGAAGTTTTGTGTGATATTATGCCTATGGATTGTTGTCATATTCTGTTAGGTAGACCTTGGCAATATGATAGATATGCTATGCAAGATGGAAGATTGAATCAATATACTCTTTGCATGAATGGAAAGAAACAAATATTGCTACCTTTAATTAAAAGTCTAGATGAGGTTAATTGTAATGCTGTACAAATGTGCATGGTTAATGGGAAATAATTTGAAAAGGAAATGAAAAAGAATCAAGTTTGTTTTGCTATAATTCCAAGTAGACCAAGTTCTGTCAATAGTAACCAAATGCCATAAAATAGCATTAACTGAGTGCCAGTCAGTGGTGACTGAGTGACAACTGCCCGTATTGGCTGAGTACTAGAAGAAATTGCTAAATTGATGAATGAGTAGAAAGAGATTATTTTTAATAAGAAAATAGGTTTTATAGGGATCTTGAACCTAGGAGTTAAAATATATCATAAGGTTGATAATAAGTAGTTAAAGCCTAGCCAAAAAATGAAGGCTAACCAAAGGGCCAATACAATAGGTAGACAAAAATCCAAAGGTTGATAATAAGTAGTTAAAACCCAGCTAGAAAATGAAGGCCAACCAAAGAGCCAATACAATAGATAGACAAAAAGCCAAATAACCAAAAACCTATAGTAGTCTAACAGTCCAAAAGATAGGAAAAGAAAAACCAAAATTATTCCTCTGTCTTTCTCTCGAGCTCTTGCATCGTTTCCACTGCTTCATAGGCTTTTTAAATCTCCTTAGGCATCTACTTTTGCTTCTTCTAACCATCCCAATTTATTCTGTTGAAGGTAATGTCAGTCATCACATCCTCTTCCATTCTAGCTCTTTCTTTGTCCTTTTCCTTGTTTTCATCTAGAAGACCTCTAGCTTTCAACATTCTAGTTAGGGACGAGACATTATCATTGATAGAATTCAGAATAGATATCATTTGATTTGCTAGATTATGATTGTATTTTTCCAAATTTTTGATTCTCTTCTCACTCAAACTGACTTGATCCCCCTATTCATTTAAATTACCACAATCTAGCATAGTTGTAGAAGATATACCTAATGGTTTACCTCCAATGAGAAGTATAAGTCATTGTGTGGATCTGATTTTTGGAGCTAGTTTTCTAAAAAAAGCACTATATAGAATGATGCCTACAAAGAATGAAGAACTTAATAGACAAGTGCAAGAGTTGTTGTAGAAAGGTTTGATTAGAGAAAGCTTGAGTCCATGTGTTGTACTTCCTATATTAGCACCTAAAAAGAATGGAGAATGGAGAATGCGTATTGATTCTAGAGCTATTAACAAGATCATAGTGAAATATAGGTTTCCTATGCTAAGGATGGATGACATAATGGATTGTTTGAGTGGAGAAAATTATTTTACAAAGATTGATTTGAAGAGTGGCTATCATTAGATCAGAACTAGAGAAGGTGATGAATGAAAGATTTCTTTCAAGACAAAATATGGTTTGTATGAATGGTTGGTTATGCCTTTTGGTTTGACTAATGTGCCTAGTACTTTCATGAGGTTAATGAAAGAAGTTCTGAAAAGATTCTTGGGTATGTTTGTGATTGTTTATTTAGATGACATTTTGATATTTAGTAAGAATAAGGAAGAACATCTTGAGCATGTTAGACAAGTATTGCATAGGTTGAAAGAGGAGAAGTTGATGGTTGATTTGAAGAAGTATTCTTTTATGCAAGAAGATATTATGTATTTGAGATTTGTGATTTTAGCTAATGGATTGATGATGGATCTTGAGAAGGTAAAAACAATTTTAGAATGGCCTACCCCTGAGAATGTGGGTGAGGTAAGATCATTTCATAGTTTGGCTAGTTTCTACAAAAAGTTCATAAGAAATTTTAGTTCTATTTGTAATGCTATGACTCAGACAATGAGATGAGATAAAAAGGAATTCAAGTGGACACATGGAGTTGATAAGAGTTTTGAGACTTTGAAACAAAAGGTTATTGAGTTACCTGTATTGGCTTTGCTTAATTTCAATAAGGTATTTCAAGTTGAATGTAATTCAAGTGGTAGTGCAATATGAGCTGTATTAAATCAAGAAGGTAAGCTTGTTTCTTTTTTTAGTGAGAAGTTGAATGATGCTAAAAGGAAGTATTCTATGTACAATCAAGAGTTTTATGATATTGTTCAAGCTTTGAAAAAGTGGAGATATTATTTGATTTTTAAGGAGTTTGTGTTGTATACTAATCATAAAGCTTTACAATACTTGGGAAGTCAACAAAAATTGAATCAGAGAATATGAAGTGGGTTGAGTACTTGTAGAGTTTCACATTTATCAGTAAGCATAAGAGTGGAGTTACTAATAGAGTTGTTGATGCATTGAATAGAAGACATTCTTTGTTGACTAAAATGAAGGTTGAAGTTCTTAGTTTTGATGAGATGAAAGAGTCGTATGATGCTAATCCTATTTTTCTAAGGCATGGAGAGAGTACAAAGCACCAAATATGATAGATCACATAAATAAGTATCATGAGTATTTCATTCAAGAAGGTATGTTGTTCAAAGGCATTTGGTTGTGTATTTCTAGAAGTTCTATGAGGTTGAATTTGATTAAGGAAAAGCATAGTGGTGGATTGACTGGACATTTTGGAATTGATAAGGCATTGAGTTTTTTGAAAGAGAAGTATTATTGGCCACAAATTTATAAGGATATTCAAAAATTTGTAAAGAGTTGTGGAGTTTGTCAAATTGCAAAATGAGTGAGTCAAAATATTGATTTGTATACACCTATTACTATTCCTAAGAAACCTTGGAGTGACATTAGTATGGATTTTGATCTTGAAATTCCTAAGATAGTGAAGGGATATGATTCTATATTTGTTGAGATGTTTAGTTGGAGATAAGCCAAGTAATTAGGAAGTAGTGTTGGCATAAGCTAAGTTTGCATATAAGAATTTCTTGAATAGGAGTACAGGGAAAACACCTTTTGAGATTGTTACTGGAGTGCAGCCTAGAGGTATATCAAATTTGAGAGATGTTGCTAGTGAAGAAAAGAGAAGTATTGCAGAAGAAGAATTTGCTAATTTTATGGAGTCTTTGCATAAGTGAAGTTGAGGTTGGAACAAAGTAATCAGAAGTATAAGGAAAATGCTAATAAGTTTAGAAGACATCATGGTTTTGAAGTTGGTGATGAGGTGATGGTTCATTTAAAGAAAGGAAGATTTCCTATTGGAACATATAGTAAGTTGAAGATGCAGAAATTTGGACCTTGTAAGATCTTGAAGAAGTTTGACAGTGGTAATACTTATAAAGTTAAGTTACCTGATGACATGGGTATATCTCTTATATTCAATATTGTTGATTTGTATAAGTATCATGAGTCAGATGATGAAGTTGTTGTGTCAAAAGATTATCCTATAAAGTAGGTTGAAGAAGTTGAATAGATATTGGATCAGAGAGTTGGCAAGAGCATAAGAGGAAAATATTACTATGAATATTTGGTGAAGTGGAAGAATAGGCCTATTGAAGATGCTTCATGGATTTCTCAATCTAAGCTAGATTCAACTCAGGTTATGACATCTCAATAATTCAGGAGAATCATTTCATTCAACCCCAATTGTCTGATGTAGGAGCATCCTGGGTTGCCTTGTTATCTTGCTCATTTTTGTTCATTTTTCATGTTGATGCTGAGTTACTATAGCTCTAATGGATTCCAAGTTACTGTACCTCTAGTGGATGTCGAGTTGCTACAGCTCTAATGGATGCCAAGTTATTGTAACTCTAATGGATGTTGAGTTATTGTAGCTCTAGTGGATTCTAAGTTACTATAGCTCTAATGGATGTTGAGTAACTTTAGCTCTTGGCATTGGATGCCAAGTTACTATAGCTCTAGTGGATGCCAAATTACTATAGCTCTAGTGGATACCAAGTTACTGTAGCTCTAGTGGATGTTGAGTTACTATAGCTCTAGTGGATGTTGAGTTACTATGGCTCTAGTGGATGCCAAGTTATTGTAGCAATCTAGTGATGATCAAGTGTTCCTTCATGTGTTAAGTTACTCAGTGTATGCTGAGTGTTAGCATTTGGACATGATTTCTGTGAGCCAACTTGTGGGATTTATTTTGATCACAACCTTTATGTTAAGATATTTTCTTGGAATGTATCCAGATCATTGTTGCGTCAGCCTTCCTCTTATGTAAATTTCTAGAATGATCTATAAGCCATTTTGGCAAGTATATATAGAGTGTTTAGGCTTAGAGATAGGGCAGTTTGGAGGGATTTTGGAGTAGAATGTAAAATTTTGGAAAGTTTATTGCATATTTATCTGGAGCTACGAATTTGATGTTGAACCTTTGATCTTGAATCTATTTTATATTTGGTCATAACCCATAAGACCTTATAGCTAGGCATGTCTGCTGATTATTTGATGAATCAATAAGTGTTTTCTCTTCTTCCTCCTTTGGTTGTTGTTTAGTGTGTTGTGTTTCCGCTATGTTGACTCTTGCAGGGTGGTTCAAATAGTTGGGTGTGCCCTTGTCCTTAGTTTCTCCTAGCTTCCTTGCATCACAAAATAAGAAAATCCTTTGTTAGCCGACCCTACTTGGTAGACACTAACTCAGAAATGATTTTCCTATGCTAACTAAGTGGAATCGGTCAACACTACATATTCACAAATTTTTTTTGGTAATCGAGTGAGATTGGTTAACATTGGTTCCATCCAACATTTTCTTCATTAATCGAGTCAACTCGGTTAACACTCAACTTCCACAATATTTCCATGTTAGAAATTACTCTTTGATACCATGAATGAAAGAAGGAGAGAGAAGAAGAGAAAATGGAGCCACTGGCTCATTACAAGAACTACATGAGCATGATTATAAATACTACATCAACAAATACTACACCAAGAGCATGTTTATGGTAACTATTTTCTATAAATACTACACCAACTAATTGATCTTCAACATGCTCTGGTTGATGCATCACTAAACTTCATTTAGTGAGCTTTAGATAGGGGACTGAACCCTAGCTTACCTCTTAGATATAGAAATGCATCCTTAGGTAATGGCTTGGTGAATATATCTACAATTGTTTCTTTAGTATTCACATATTCCAATCTAAATTCTTTATCTTGTACCAATTCTCTCAAAAAATGATATTTTATAGCAATGTGTTTTGTTTTGGTATGCATCACTAGATTCTTTGATATATTAATTGCACTGGTGTTATCACAATATATAACCATTGGATCCTTGATTTCTATCTTCATACCTACCAATAGTTGTTTGAACCAAATAGTATTAGAATAATTAGCTACTGTTATAACATATTCTACCTCTGTTGTGGACTAAGAAATACAATTCTATTTCTTGCTTGTCCAAGACAATAGTCTTTTATCAAGATAGAATGCTCCACCACTGCTGCTTTTTCTATCATCAATACTTCCTACCCAATCAACATCTATGAATACTCTTAAATCTAAATTGCCTCCTATTTTGTACCATAAAACATAGTCTTTAGTACCTTTATGATATCTCATGATTCTTTTGATTTCCATCATGTGATTTTTTTGGGATTTTCTAAGAATATTGCCACCATACCGACTACTAATGCAATATCAAGCCTTGTATGTGCTACATACTGCAATTTTTCAATCATTGATTTGTATGTGGTCTAATCTACCTCTTTGGAATCATCATTTTTTAAAAGCTTATGTCCAATAGTCATAGGGGTCTTAATTGGTCTTGAGCCTTCCATTCCAAATTTCTTTAGTGTCTCCTTGATATATTTAGATTGAGTAATGTAGATACCATCTTTCTTCTGTTGGATCTGTAATCTAGCAAAGAATACTATCTCTCCAAACATAGACATCTCAAATTATTTACTCATTTCTTTCATAAATGCCTTGCACAAGTCATCAATTTCCTGTGAATAAAGTTTCATCCACAAATATTTCTGCCAACACAATCTTCTTATCTGGTCCTTGTTTGATATATAGGCTACTATTATCATTTGTTCTTTAAAAACCAATCTATATTAAGTAGTTATGAAGTCTTTCATACCAAGCTCTGGTAGCTTTCTTGAGACCATATAAAGCTTTGTGTAATTTTCAAACCATATCTCTTTTTCTAGGACCTACAAAACCTTTAGGTTTTTCATCAAGAATTACATTCAAGAATTCAAATTTTACATCCATTTGATAAACTTTAAATCCTCTATGAGCTGTATATGCTAGTAAAGTTCTAACACCTTCTAATCTTGCAATAAGAGCAAAATTTTCACCATAATCAATACTTGAGAATAACCTTTACATACTAACCCTGCTTTGTTTCTATAAACTTCTCCATCTTCATTTAACTTATTTCTAAATACCCACTTTGTACCAATTGCATTTTTATCCTTGGGTCTAGGAACAAGAGTCCAAGTTTTTTTCTTCTCTATCTATTCTATTTCTTAATTCATTGCTTCAATCCAACTTTTATTATCCAAAGCATCTTTAATATTTCTAGGTTCAAATTCAACAAGTAAATATGCACCTTTCAATTTGTTTCTTGTCATTTTTCTATCTGACTTGTCTCCAATGATCTAATCAGATGTATGATGTCTTCTGACATATCTTGCTAGCACAAGTACTTTGGATTTGGAGTTTGTTTCATTGATTTCTTCATGATCTTTTGTGATAAGCTCAAATCCCACTGTCTGTGACTTGGGTCCATCAGACTTAGTTTGCTTTAATAAAAACTCAGTAACTTTTGACTATGACTCGAGTCCTTCAGACTGTGACTCAGGTTGCACTGATTGCAACTGGGTAGTTTTTGGAGATTTTGGGGACTTGGGAGGTGAGGCCTCTTGTCTTCTAGATAGATTTGGTAGAGTCTCACATTCGTAGGAAACAAATCTTCTGTAATCCTCAGGTTCTTTGTTGCTTTCTTTTTCACTCTTTTGTGCAACTCATCAATTCTCACATGTGCACTTTCTACAATTTTATAAGTAGAGAAATTCAAAAATTTGTATACTTTACTTTTGTACGAGTATCCTAGGTATATGCCTTCATCACCTTTGACATCAAATTTACCTTTCCTAGATTCTTTCAGGATATAAAATTTGTTGGCAAATACTTTCAAGTAACTTACATTAGGTTTTTAGCCATACCATAGTTCATAAGGAGTTTGATTTGAATCTTTCTTCAACTATACTCTACTCAAGGTACACACTACAATACTAATTTCTTCCTTCCAATATTTGATTACAACATTCTTTTCTATCATCAATGTTCTTGCACAATCCATGATGGATCTGTTCCTTCTTTCAGTTATGCTAAGGTGTACTAGGGGCTAATACCTGTCTTTTAATTCATTTTTCAATGCAAGATTCATTGAATTCATTAGAAATGAATTCACCACCTTTGTCCGATCTCAAACATTTCAGCTTCTTTCCAGTTTCTTTTTCTACTCTTGCCAGATACTACTTGAATTTTTGAAAAGCTTCAAATTTTTCTTTTAGATACATTACAATCATCATTCTAGAATAGTCATCAACAAAATGAATGAAAAACTTATCTCTACTGTAGCTTCCAATAGGTCCACATAAGTTTGTATGTACAAGCTCTAAGATTTCTTTAAAATGATAGTTCTTGCTTTTGAAACTAGTTTTTCCCATCTTACTGTTAGTGTAGTTTTTTATTTTTCCTATTTTGATAGGTTTTTCCTACACTTTTAATAATCTCGCTTAGGTTAATAAAGCATGTCTTATTAGGTGAATGGTTGTGAGGTGTCACCTTCCTACATGTGAGCATCCATTAGCTATCTTGGGAAGATACTTTTCTATCTTTAGTCCAATAGATGGTTGCTCCTCATTGGTTGGTGTTGCCACCTCCTCCCTCTTCCTAGCCTATATAAGCATGCTACCTGACTTGTATTTGCATCTCTTATTTTTGCATCCTCTTAATGCTATTTTGCTTCCAGCATTTGCATTACTCTCTTGGAGACTAACTCTATGATGCTATTTTGATTTTACAGTATCATTTGCATTCATAGTTTAAATATTTACTCTTTGCACTAGTTTTCTGGGTTATTAATCTTTTCAGATTCTAACATGGTATCAGAGCTTTTCTATGTGCAAGAGTAGATTTTAGTTTCCTTATTTGAGAGATTTGGGGGGGGGGGGGGGGGGGGGCAAATAAACTTTATTGTAGTTTTTTTGAAAAACAAAGTATGCTCTTCTCTTGCATCTTTGGATGATCCTGAGAATCAGAAAACTTTTCACAAAAATAGTTTTTCTCTGGGGTTTCAACTTCAAATTTGACAACCAACTTGCATATTTGGAGTTTTCAATCAGTTTTGCAGGTTCCAGCATACCATTGATGGACTTAAGAATCTGATCCAATATTTGCATGTCATATTTTGATTGCTGGGGTCGTTTTCTGATTTTTGGAGCCGTTTTTTACTATTAAAGGCGTTTGATTTACACTACAGCAACATCTTCTGTTCATCAGCAAGAAAAAAGCTTTCTGGGTTTTGTTTGCAGCCCCGAAAAACCATCTGGGTATCTTTTAGATTTTGCATGCAAGTTGTATATTTATCATAATCGAGCATGCAAAGCTACAGCCATACCCCTCTCCGTTGGCAGCCGCAGATTTGAATGCAGTTTTCAAATGTATCGTTCTTGCTCATACGGACTCCGATTTTGATGATTCTTATTATGAAATTGGCTATTTTTTTGTGCTCTATCCACTAATGGAGTTAGTTTTTGATTTTCATGCATGAATTCTTCAAAAATTGCAGATTCTCAGCCGTGACTGTGCACAGTTCTCATTTTGGAAACTTCGGAGGATCATAACTTTCTCATACGACCTCGTATCGAGGCGATTATTTTTTTGAAAGTGCATGATTTTTTGAGTAGATTGCAGTGGTGCTATTTGTTTCTTTGATTATTGTGCCCAAGTTTCACTTTTAGCATATGCTCTTCATGAGGGTTTGTAATGCATTGAAATCAAGACCACTAAATATCTCTTTCTAGTGGTAATTGTAAATGCACTAAAATAAAGTGCCAAATCATATTTCTTTGGGGGGCGTTCTTTGATTGAGTAAAAAGGGGGGGGGCATTGTCGTGGCTGGATTCTCTTCCTTTTAGCATTTCTTTGCATTCCTTCATCATGGATCAAACAAATATGCCCATCCTAACTCCATACAATTACTTTGAGTGGAAATCACGCATGATAATTCACTTAAAGAAATCTGGATTAAATAGGATAACTATGGGACTTGAAACTGAACCTACTAAAGATGAAGACAAGCCTAAGTGGTTTAACAAATGTGATGAGGCATATGGAACATTGTGTTTGTCTATTTCTCCTGACTTGCTATTTCACATTGAGTCTTTGGATACACCAAATGAAGTATGGACAAAGCTAGAGACACTATTTGGCACACAAGATTCAATGAGGGGTCATATGTTGGAAAATGAATTAATTAGTTTGAGTCCAGGCAATTTCAACACAATTCAAGATTTCTTCACCAAATTGAAATCACTAAGGCTGCAGTTAAAACAATGTGGAATTGAAAAGAAAGATGAACAACTGATTCTTAGCATTTTCTCTAAGCTAAGTTTAGAATATTCTGTGTTTGTTTCTACCTTCTATGCTACTAAGGGTGCACTTGGTACTCAATTCACCATGCCATCTTTAGATGATTTTGCTGTCAATCTCACTCGAGAACAGGACAAGCTAATCCAGATGGGCATTCTTAAGTCCTTTAAGTCACATGCCTTGGCTGCTAACCAAGGCACAAAAGAACAACAAGGACAAAGTAGTAACAACAATAGTAAGGACAAGAAACAAAAGAATAGCGAGGAGAAGAAGGATCAGACGCCGGTTTCTTCAACTATTGATACACCATCTTCCAAGGGCGATAAGCCTAAGAAAGAAAAGGTCAAATGTGCTTATTGTAAAAGACCTGGTCATGATGAACATAAATGTTTGCAGAAACAACTTGATCACTTGACATACATTCTTGAGAAGAATAATATCAGTGTTCCTGAGTCTATCAAACAAAGTTCTAATGAAGGGTCTAACAAGGAAAAAGAAAATAGCAAGGGGAAAGGAAAGGGCAAGGCCCTTTTTGCAGTCACTTCCTCACCATCCACTTGGGTTCTTGATTCGGGTACTTCACACCAAATGGCTTCATCTAAGGAAGAACTTGCATCCTTGGAGCCGTGTACTATGCCTTCTATTTTGATGGGTGATAACACTCTTGTCGAGGTGTGTGGGAGAGGGTCTGTTGATGTGGGGGACGATACATTCCATGATGTTCCTTATGTACCCTCATTGTCAACTAATCTCCAATCGGTACACCAGATCACTCACACGGGTTTAGGCAAGCAGGTTGAGTTCACTCCTAGTTCAGTGGAGATATGTGAGTTGCACAATGATTCTTCAGTTGCAGTTGGGAGAGCAGATCATCAGTCACGACTCTATATGTTTTCTCACTTTGTTCCTGATCCTCCTTTGACTGTTTCACTCACTCACTTTAATGATGTGAGCAGATTATGGCATGAGCGGTTTGGCCATCTTAACTTCCACTACTTGCATAAGCTTAACCAGCAAACCATGGTCACAGGGTTGCCTTCTTCTTTGACATTGGAGTCACTTGGAATACATGATGGGTCAGATTCACTTGAGCAGTCTTCTACCTCCACTTCTGATGCAGAGAGTGATTTAGAGGACTCACCTCCTTCCTCTCCTAGTCATCATTTACAGGTTGATGATTCTCCTCTAGATTCTCCATCTTTCGGTCCACTTTGGGCTAGACAGACCTTGAATTTTATAGGTGATTGGGTTGGGGATCCATCAGACACCAAGCAGACTCGTTCACAATTCCAGGATGCTCTACATATCTTCATTGCTACTGCCTCAAATCCACAGTCCTTTCATGAGGCTTCTGGTATTTTTGAGTGGGATACAACTATGCAGGAAGAGTATAGTTCCTTGATGAGGAACCACACTTGGGATCTTGTCCTTTTTCCTAAGGGAAGAAAACTTGTTCGATGCAAGATGATCTACCAGACAAAATTTGCAAGCTTTGCTGGAGGTGCGGGATGCTACATCTTTTGGGGGGGCCTCTTCCTCTCACTTGGAGTCCTAATCTTCTTTGGGGAGTCTCTTTTCTCTCTCTTTTGGGGGAATTTTATGTACATGGGTACCTCATCAGGCTTGACTTGCCGGGACTCATTTCTACATTCACCTAAGCTTCGCTTATGGGGGGGTGTTAGTGTAGTTTTTTATTTTTCCTATTTTGATAGGTTTTTCCTACACTTTTAATAATCTCACTTAGGTTAATAAAGCATGTCTTATTAGGTGAATGGTTGTGAGGTGTCACCTTCCTACATGTGAGCATCCATTAGCTATCTTGGGAAGATACTTTTCTATCTTTAGTCCAATAGATGGTTGCTCCTCATTGGTTGGTGTTGCCACCTCCTCCCTCTTCCTAGCCTATATAAGCATGCTACCTGGCTTGTATTTGCATCTCTTATTTTTGCATCCTCTTAATGCTATTTTGCTTCCAGCATTTGCATTACTCTCTTGGAGACTAACTCTATGATGCTATTTTGATTTTACAGTATCATTTGCATTCATAGTTTAGATATATACTCTTTGCCACTTACCAATTTGACAATTTTTGCATAGACCCATATTAGGTTTCCTCAAGTTAGGAATACCTCTTACTCTTCTATATTTTCTTATCTTGACTAGGTTATCAAAATTTACATGACATAACCTTTTGTGCCATAACCAACTTTCTTCTACTTGAGCAATAAAACATGAACTTTCACTGAGATCTAGATAGAATAGATTACCTTTTGTTTGCTTGCTAGATCTAATCAAATTTCCTTTTCCATCCAACAATTTGGCCTTCCCATTCATAAATTTTACCTTGAATCCAATGTTATTCAACTATGCAAAACCTAGTAGATTATGCTTTAGTCCTTCAACCCAATAAGCATTGTCACATCTAAGTTCATTGGTTAATGAGATACTTCCTTTTCCCTTTATGTAACAAGGTTCATTGTTTCCACACTACAACCATGATAATGTTCTATGTGTTCAAAATTTATTTTGTCTCTAGTCATATGATGTAAGTAGCCACTATAAATAATCCATGTGTCATTTTTCTAACATGAGAGATAAGTGCCATTGTATCTCCTTCATCATCAAATTCATCTTTTATAACAATACATAACGTTTCATCTTCACTGTTATTAGAATCTTTAGCCATAAAAAAAAAATTCTTACCTTTTTCCTTGTAGTCCTTGCAGTAGTTTTAAATTCCTTTTTACCTTCTTACTTATTGCTTTTCTTTTCATCCTTTTCTTCTTTGTTTGGGCACCCCGCAACAATGTGACCAACTTCTTCACAAGAAAAATAGATTAGAGGAATCATACCCTTGTACTTTCCTCTATCTTTGGAATATTTCCTTGCAAGTAGGGCTTCAACAACTTCAAGATCACTATCTAAACTTTCTTCTTCTTCTTCACTTTCTAATTGATTGGAATTTTTTTTCTTACCCCTTTTGTTGAGTGAAAGATTGGATTCAAATGCAAACTCAATACCTTTGAAACTAGGAACATAGTTATCATAGTTATACAACTCAAAAGCTATCAATCTTTCAACTAAAGCATCCAAAGTTATATTGTTGTTTGGATCACATCTCATCTCTTGAATAGTAGATACTCTAATTGCATAGATAGGAAGAATGGTTCTGAGTACCTTGCTTACAACTATTTTGTCATCAATGTCTCCTCCAAATGCTTTGATTGCACTCACACTTTCTTTAATTCTTTCAACATAATTTGCAATGTTTTCATCTTCTCTCATCTTCATCTAATCAAATTTTCATCTAAGACTTTCAAATTTGGATCTTCTTACATTATTGTCTCCTCCATAGATGGATTTTAGTTTGATCCACATATTATAAGCTATAGTACAACTTTTGACTTCATCAAATTTAGCATAATTAAGAGCAGATGCAATGTCAATCATCATTATGTTATGGTTTTTCTTTTCAACAATATCTTCAACTAATAATGTTTCAGTAGGAGTCTTGCATTCATTATCAAGATACTTACAATCTAAATTAATGATAGTTTCCAAATGTAACCTCATAAGTCCTTGCCATGCTAAAAAATTGTCTTAGTTCAACTCGAGATCTCTGTTCTGTAAGACATCCTAATTTTTAGCTTAGGTCCTTAAAACCTTCTCTACAATCACCAAATGCTTTGATACCAATTGTTGGAAAAATAAGAGGAGTAATTGAGAGGGGAGGGGTGAATCAATTGCCATAAAAAAAAAATCTTAGATCCCTTAAATGTCAGTGCAAAACAAACTTTTTGAAAAATTAACTTTGTTGAAACTTGACAAACACACAGAAAAATGTTGTAACTCGGTAAACACTAAAATAACTCAGCAAATTCTTAACATGAAAATATTTAAAATATTAATTATGATTAATATTACTTTAACTTAGTTGTAAACTCATAAGAGAAATATCATGAACACATTTGACACACAAATTTAACGTGGAAACCCAATTTGGGAAAAACCACCAACTAGTTACTGATTTTCACTCTTCTAAAGTGAGCCTTGTTAAGAGCTAATTTTCTTAAAGGTTACAAAACACACTATTACTTGTGACCCTATTAAAGGATTTAATCACCCTATTAGGAGTGGCCTTGTTAGAAGTCTTTAGACAATTCAATAGAAATACCACCTTGTTAGAGGATTTACAAATAACTATTAGGCTAACTCTGTTAAGAGATTTAGATCACTACTATAATGGTTAAAGAGTAACAATGAAATGACCCGATTCCTAATGTAATTGAATTTTTTATTACAGATCTCAATTCTAGCTTGTATACTTGATCCTTCTTGATCAAATGCATCTTTGCATCACAAAAAAGATATTTTTCTTATCCTTCTAATTCGCTTCCTCTTGGCATGTTCTGATTTTCTATTCTTTGTACACATTCAATCTATCACTCGACCTTATATTTATCTCTTACACATTGTCAAGTTAGCTTGAATGCAACTTAGAAAAATTAATATTCATCTCCTCAGTTGGCTAGAACTAATAAACAATTCTATTAAACTCAATATGCCAAAACAAGAAAATCCTTCGTTAGCCAACCTTACTCGATAGACACTAACTCATAAATAATTTTCCTATGTTTATATGCCTAAGATGTGAGCACACTTCTATGAGTCATTATGTCCAAGATTGCTCAAGAATAAGGTCTCAAATGGTAGCTCATTGCTCTCTATTTATGAAGTACAAGGGTTTGTAATGGAAGCCCTTAGTTTGACCTAGTTTGTGCCCATGCAAGTATACCATAAAATGAGAGATTCAAAGATCAAAATATGCATGCAAATGAAGATGCAAGCTAATCTAAATGATGACAATGCAAAACACTACAAGAAAGGAAATCTAATATACGAAAGGAAATAACACTGCAATATTAATCTATGAAAATAAATATGACTCTAAGATATTATGAAAATGCAAGGATGGAGCATGATGATGGCATCCATGGATGCATGAGAGAAGAAGACAAGAAGATAGAATTTCTCCACAAAAAGCTTTAATGCTCAAACTCCTCCAAAAATAACTTTCCAAACTTGCAGCATAACAATAACATAATTGTGGATGTGAAAAATGAGGAGAGGGCTCTCCCTTATAAAGAAGAATGGATGATTAAGATTAAGAGGCAATACAATTTGATCAAGGGTGGAGAAAGAATGATCCGTGTGAGAAAAGAGGAAGAAAATTAAATAGAATTCCACTTAGAAAAATGTGCATTTAAGTCTAAAGGAAAAAATAATTTATTTAATTTGTATTTATTTAATTTTCTTTTTCAAGTGGGATTTAATTTAATTAAAAGGGAGAAAGTTCTTTTAATTAAATAGGAAATATTTAATTAAATTAAAAGAGGGATTTTCTCTTAATTAATTAAATGTGGATTAATTATTTAATTAAAAAAGAGGTTTTCTTTTAATTAAATAAGACTTAGGATAAAATGATTAAACTTTAGGAAATGTTGAAATAATTGAACTAATTATAATTTGATCAAAGAAATTGATTTGAATTGATTTAATAAAATATTGCAAACTATTGATTCAAAAAATTTGATAAATTGAATAATGGAGGCCCATAGTCTAGGTGACCATTTTAGGGTGCATACATATGCCCCTCTTTGACTAATCCAGAAAGAAATTGAAGTATGAGATCAATTTGGGATCACAAAACAATCCAGATGTGTGGTCAATTCAGGAACACATTAGGACAAAGAATATAAATAATATTTGACTTAAAAAAGTCAAGGATACAATTGATAAAACTGAATCAAGGATTGAAGTTGATAGGTACTGCCCCGTTGCGATCAAAATCAAAATGAGATAGAGAAATAACAAATTGATAAATTTGATCAAATCAAACAAAAGATAAAGTTCTTGATGTAAGATGAAAGATATAAGAATCACATAGCTAAGGTAGATCATCAAGCATGAAATATTATGCCCCAAAGGTGAATTAAAAGAGAAGAAGTGGGGTGAAAGTGGATGGAAGGTAGAAATTTGGAAGATATGGAAAGAAACATAAAGAAGAAAAGAAAAGTTTCCATAAGAAGTAGAATGCCCCACAATCAATCAACTATTTAAGATTGAAATTTTGATTGAGATCATGAAAGAAGATAAGGAAATGAAGATCAAAACATGACCATAGTTGATTAAAAGTCCACAAGAAAGATGAAGGGAAAACCCTCTCAAACTCATAATGCAGCCTAAAATGAAAACTAATATGAAGTCTAATAATGCAAGCTACATGGAAATGCAAAGGTGTACTTGCAATAGAGAAACTGTAACATAGGATTTTGTGTTCATCATTCATTAGAGAATTAAAAGAACTTATTTTCATCATTGGGCCATTATTAATGGACATTGGAAAATCACACAATCATCACTAGTCACAAGCACACCTATGAAGATATGAATGTGATTTATATCAAATTGGAATGTAGAAAGATTCTAATATAAGCATTAAAGACATAAAGGTCAAGATTGGTGCAGGAGCATGTTTGTGACAGGAAGACAACCTACAATATGACTAAAATGCAGGGCACAAAGCAAATATCAAAAAGTTTTGAGTTTAAAATCTAAAATTTGAAATGTTTGTGTGTGTGAGTTTAGAGTTTTATGTTTTAAAATAAATGTCCTTTTTTTTGTGGTGGAAATGTTTAGGTGGCATTCTTATAAGCCTACCCAACATTATTCACTTAGGACTTAGTATGATTTTATTTTAGATTATTTTGGGTGTGTTAAAGGTTTCTAATTTTTGAAAATGTTTATGGGAAAAATCAAAAGGAAGAAAATGATGAATATTCCTAAAGCACCATGTGTAGGCATTCAAAATGTAACTACCACAAGAAAGCTATGATGGATTTTTGAGAGTTACATTAGAAGGTGAATATTCCTAAAGCACCATGCGTAGGCATTCAAAATGTAACCACCACAAGAAAGATATGATGGATTTTTGGGAGTTACATTAGAAGGTTTTTCAAAAAGAGAAAGAGTGCATATTGTAAGAGCAATTTTTGAAGAGAGATTTTTTTTTGGGAGAAAGTGAATAGAATGAAGTTCTTGAGTTTTCCTGTAATTTTCTGAAGTTTCTAGTGTTGTACATATGTGATTGTGTAGTATTCTACATGCATTTTTCTATTTGTATTTAGATCAACATCTTGGAAGAAATCTGAAAATCAGATCTTAATAGTTTAATATTTTCTTATTGTTCATTTCCTATCAGCCGGATCTCTCTGTTGTTTTGAGAGTGGTCTTTGCATGGGGGTTTTCTAAAGATCCTCCAATGGTCTTTGTCAGCCATTGGAGGATCCTCTGTAATTTCATGTATTTATTTATTTCTGTATTGTTGTCTCATATCAGGTTATAGGAAAACCCAGTTGTAATGCAGATTTGAATGAGCAACATCTTCATGTGTTGACCCTCATTTCATTAAATTTCTATGCATTTGCTGAAATTTGCATTCATGCATGTGAAGCCTTAAGTCGTGCATTTGATTTTCTAAAGGTTCTAAAATTCCTCTACATCAAAGATGACCTTAATGTTATGTTACCCAATTTAATGTAGAAAAACCATGCTCGCATCAAGGCATAAATGCTAAGATGACCATAAGAATGGTTGTGCAAAAGCAATCAAGGATGATGCCTTGAATCTCCTAATCTCCTAAGTGTTTCAAGGGGACAACAAGAGACACTCTAGAGTTTCAAGACCACACCCATAAGTAGAAAACAAATAAAAACATGCCCCATGCTCCAAGTCCTCTGGCTATACATCCCAGAGAGACTTATCAGACAAGAACACCTAGTGAAAATCAATAACAATTAGCACACAAATAAAAGATAATGACATAGGTCAAGCATTAAGTGTTTGTGTTAAAAAATTTAATTGTGTAAATTGATACTAAGTTCCAAGGATAAAGATCAAATGTTTGTAAGTAGGTAAGATTACATGAAGAAACTAAGTAAGACAAAACTGATAAGTGTTGAAAAACACTTGATGTAAGGGGTTGTATTGAAAAATATAGTTGGGGTGGTCTTGAAAAACACCATTTGTGAGGTGTTCTAAAGACTAACACAACCAAGAGACCAAAGCTAACATAGTTATGCCCCATAGACAAAGACCAATTCCAAACCAAGGCAACAAGGACAAGGTATGATGGAGAAAGGCCAAGTGTCGAGGACACATGCTATGAAAAATGGGTGCAAAGGCCTCAAGTAGCACCTATTTTTAGGTTTTCACCACTTGGATTATTATTTTTTGAATTTTTTTTTTTTTGGAGATACATCAAACCGCTTATTACTTAGATGATCATTTTTTAAGGATATTTTCCAATTTTTAGGATTTTGACAGTATATCATTTTTTTGGATTTTTGAAATATATCATTTTTTTGGGATTTTTGAAATATATCATTTTTAAAGAATTTTCAGGATCAATAAATATATGCAAAGATGGCCCCAGACAGAACGAACATCAAAATCACAAGCAAGATCACATTGTGTAGTCCCAATATCTAGTAAGGTGGATGACAAGAGGGATTAGCAAGCTGGTGGAAGAGATGGAAGACAAGAGAATGGAGGAGAATGAGAGAAGAAATCCTCAAGTGTAGATCCCTCAAGAGTACCCAAGATAGGGAAAATTTTTAATGCAAAGCACATTTGAACAAGCAATGAAAAGCTAGCATAAGATGAGTCACGAAAGCATAATGCAAAAGTACAAAAGGATGCAATCCAAAGAAGTAGAAATGTCAAGAGACTTCATAGCATAATGTTTTACTCTATTTTTTAATTAGATGAAGACCAAATGAGAAAAAGATAGCGAAAGATTAGAATGAATGGAGGAAAATATATATTAAGGCTAAACATGAAAGGAATGAAAGAAAGATGATTGTAAGATAGCTCACAAGATAGCCAAATGTTTGTGTATAGGTCAACATTGTCAAGATCAAAGAGAGACGATGGAATGGATGAAAGATGTAGAAGAACTATGCATGATTTTTGATTGCCAAGTTTTCATCATGGTACTTATCCAAAGCACCATAAGGGAGTGGTTTTTACCATAGGACAAATTTATTTCTCTTTAATTTTGCTACCAAGGTGCCTTATTGAAAGGTTTTCACCAAGACACTTTTAATTTTTTCTTCTTTTTTTCTTCTCTCTCTCTTTTTTTGGAAGAAGGCAAGCTTTTAAAATAATGCTCCTTGAAAGGATAAACCATGATATGCCAAGGATTCAAAATGATATGCTCAAAGATGTTGATAGGGAAAGGAAGATGAAAGAGAAAAATGGAGGATAAGGTTTTGTGCAAAGCGAGTGAGGTTTGGAGATAGGAGGAATAGAAAAATGAGGAAGAAGGATAGAAGGTAGAAGGATAATGAATGGAAGGATTGTGAAAGGGTAGACAGAAAGGAAGGCACGATCAATGTCAACACACACCTTGAAGTGTCTTGAGAGGATGGAGGAAATGTAACTGAACAAATACATGAAAGAATATGGTGAATGGATAGAAGAGGTTGTGGTTTAGGCACATGGAATAAAATAATGCCTTTGGAAGAAGATGAAGTTGAAGTCTTTGGAAGCTTGAATGTTGACTTCACTTGTTTCTCAACATTAGACTCTTTCAAGAGAGACTTTGGAATCCATATAGACATTGGCTTTTCATTTCTTTTTGATGATTTAGAGAAAATATCTTCAATGATGGATTTTAGAACCCATACTTATTTTGTAGTTTTCTTCTTAGATATCTCTTTTGACTTTATGCCTCTATGTTGATTAGAGGAGACATGGTGATCTTCTTTTTTAGATTGATTCTTGTATTTCTTCTTTTTCTTGTATTGAATATTCAAGTTACTTCCAAAGGACTTGGGACTTGTGAAAGAAAAAGGAGGATATGTCTGGTTTAGATGGGTGAGTGGATGAAAAGGATTCAAAGATATGAATCTATGTTGATCTTGAGGAAATATAGAAGATGGAGGAACGTAAGGCCCTGAGATGGATGATGAATTAGGAGAGTTAGGAGGGGAAAATGAAGGGACATAAGAAACCAAGATGGAAGGAAGACTTGAATCCCTTGGTATTGGTGGAGGAGGTCCAAGCATGGAAATTGAAGATGAGAAAGGATAATCAATGAGTCCATTGACATCTATATGACAACCAAGGACATCAACATCTTTAGAGTGAACATTATGATTTTCAATAGGATCATGAGCATCTTGAATATGAACAACTTCTTTTATAGGATTGTTTGGAGCTTGAAAAGACTTAGGAAGAGTAGAAAGTGGAAGCAAACATGGAGTGGAAGAACAAGAAGATGGAATACTTTGATCTTGACAAGTTTCTTTGGATAGAAGAGGCATAAAACTTTGTTCACAATTTTTAGTAAGCTTGAGGGAAATAGTGGAAGTAGTATCTTCATCATACTTAGGAGGTGGATAAGACATAGGATATGGAAGAGTGACATCTTGAAGGAAATGAAAAGGTGCTTGATCTTGATCTTTCTTGACATTTTTATCTTTAGCCTTTTGAGAGTCCTCTTGACATGGAACCACTTCTAAGGACAAGGGAGCATATGAGTTTTTTATGTTAGGATCTTGAAGGGGTAATGAAGGACTAGCTAAAGTGGGCATAGTAGACATAGCACCACATGAAGCTTGAGGATCTTTAGTTTTAGAAGCATGAAAAGGGTTTTTAGCTAAGTATAGGTTAGCTTGAGTTTCTTTTAGAGGTAGCCCTTGAGGATAACTATAGGGAACCACATGAAAATAATTAGGACCTTTTTTTTATGGAATAATGTTGGATAGCTATGAGGTTTTTAGAAATGCATGAGTATTGGAAGAAATGGAGGTATCAAGGAAACCATCACTTGACATAGGTCCATCAACATGATCTTGCTGAAGAGAAGCATCTTCATTACATAAGTCTTTAGGAATTTTAACATCAATGATTCTGTCATCAATAAGATCTTGAATTATACATTTAAATGCAATATAATCTTCAATTTTATGACCTTTTCATGTATGGTAGTTGCAATAGTGATCATCTCTCCACCAATAAGTTTTACCTTAGGTTCATAAGGTGTAGAATATTTGTATGGTAAAGTAATGACCTTTTTTTGCAACTAAGGTCTCAAGCACCATGTCATATTAAAATCCCAAAGGAGTAAAATTTCTCTCAAAAGTATATCTAGGACCATTTTTTTCATTCTCATCTTGGTCAAAGATAGGACCATCATGAAATATTTGCATATTCTCAAAAGAGTTATTACTCACTTTCTCTCTCAAGAGGTCTTTGGATCTAGAATATGAAGACAATTGATGTCTTTGAGTAGAAGATGTAGACCTTAAAAGAGATGATTCACGTTTATGTAAAGGTCTTAAGGAAGATTCATGTAATGATGTAGTCATTTTCTCTAGCACTTTCTTCATTTCTAACATGTGTCTAGGGAGACTAGTAGATAAGTCTTGATACTTTTAAATGATAGAGGAGAGCTCATGATCATCTAGAATTGATTGAGATTTGGTAGCATAGGGTTTGAAGCCCATAGTGGTACTAGGTGATAGGATGACTCTAAAAAATGTTGATACCAAACTAGGATAGAAAAATCACTCACGTGTCCAAAAGAGATGTGATAAGATAGAATTTTGCAATAGGCATAAACCAACACTGTCATAGAGGTGCCCACAAATTTGGGTGAATAGCCTAATACATATGGATCAGGAGGATGATTTACCCAAATTATAATTAATTAAAATTGAACTTTTATGAGAGTGGATGGACAAGAGATTAATAAGATTCTCCAAGCATAATATCAAAGAATCCAAAGGTATATATTTCTCAACAAGGATGGTCTCTAACTCACCAACTCCAAAAAATGTCACTTTTAAAATCAAAGATCACTAATTCAAGAGGTCAAAGCACAATAACCCAAGATGCAAACAAGCTTCTAACAATGGGGTAAGTAGCCTAATCTAAACTAGATCAACCTAGGGAGACTAGAAATAACAAGATAACAAAGTAGTTTGATCATAAGGTCAGAACTCAGCAACTTAAATTTTATTTGTTTTAAATATCCAATTAGGTGTGAAAATTATTGAATCATGAACCAAGAATGCAAGAAAATAATTAGGAATTTCAAGAAAATATCTTCAAACAATGAGCAAGGTGTTGGTCTTAGATTGGTTTTGATAAGTGAGTGTCAACATACTTAAGCCATTTACTTAGTTCACGCAGAACTAGTAATACATGCCAAGCACAACATGTAAATATTAGACCATGCTAAGTTGTAATGAGTGCTAAGTCACTCATGTGCTGAGTCACTCAAGTGCCAAGAAGATAGACCATGCCGAGTGATTCAGGAGCTGAGTAAATAGTGGATACTAAGTAATTCAGATGTCGACTCATAGTATATAGAATAGTGCATGCGAAGCATCACTGTTTTGATATATTTGTTTGTAATCGCAAAAATAACTATGTAAACCATTTTTTAGCCAACTTAAAGATAGATTTTGATAATTTGGAGATAAGGAAAAATCTCTATTTGGATTTGCTATGCAATTACATGCAACCAATCAGAACATGGGAAGGATTAAAAGGAAAAATGGATAAATCCTAGTTTTACCTTCTCACTTGGAGGGTTTCTAGGTAATCATATCTAGTGTTATGTGTGTGAATTCTTACATGGTTACATGTTTTAGATGCATATTCTTTACATGTTATTTTAGCTTACTTGTTAATGCATGTGATGAATGAATGGTGAAAGTTTTATGGGTCTAAGGTTAAACTACTGATTCACCCCATAAGTCTTGCTGAAGAGAAGCATCTTCATTACATAAGTCTTTAGGAATTTTAACATCAATGATTCTGTCATCAATAAGATCTTGAATTATACATTTAAATGCAATATAATCTTCAATTTTATAACCTTTTCATGTATGGTAGCTGCAATAGTGATCATCTCTCCACCAATAAGTTTTACCTTAGGTTCATAAGGTGTAGAATATTTGTATGGTAAAGTAATGACCTTTTTTGCAACTAAGGTCTCAAGCACCATGTCATATTAAAATCCCAAAGGAGTAAAATTTCTCTCAAAAGTATATCTAGGACCATTTTTGTCATTCTCATCTTGGTCAAAGATAGGACCATCATGAAATATTTGCATATTCTCAAAAGAGTTATTACTCACTTTCTCTCTCAAGAGGTCTTTGGATCTAGAATATGAAGACAATTGATGTCTTTGAGTAGAAGATGTAGACCTTAAAAGAGATGATTCATGTTTATGTAAAGGTCTTAAGGAAGATTCATGTAATGATGTAGTCATTTTCTCTAGCACTTTCTTCATTTCTAACATGTGTCTAGGGAGACTAGTAGATAAGTCTTGATACTTTTAAATGATAGAGGAGAGCTCATGATCATCTAGAATTGATTGAGATTTGGTAGCATAGGGTTTGAAGCCCATAGTGGTACTAGGTGATAACATGACTCTAAAAAATGTTGATACCAAACTAGGATAGAAAAATCACTCATGTGTCCAAAAGAGATGTGATAAGATAGAATTTTGCAATAGGCATAAACCAACACTGTCACAGAGGTGCCCACAAATTTGGGTGAATAGCCTAATACATATGGATTAGGAGGATGATTTACCCAAATTATAATTAATTAAAATTGAACTTTTATGAGAGTGGATGGACAAGAGATTAATAATACTCTCCAAGCATAATATCAAAGAATCCAAAGGTATATATTTCTCAACAAGGATGGTCTCTAACTCACCAACTCCAAAAAATGTCACTTTTAAAATCAAAGATCACTAATTCAAGAGGTCAAAGCACAATAACCCAAGATGCAAACAAGCTTCTAACAATGGGGTAAGTAGCCTAATCTAAACTAGATCAACCTAGGGAGACTAGACATAACAAGATAACAAAGTAGTTTGATCATAAGGTCAGAACTCAGCAACTTAAATTTTATTTGTTTTAAATATCCAATTAGGTGTGAAAATTATTGAATCATGAACCAAGAATGCAAGACAATAATTAGGAATTTCAAGAAAATATCTTCAAACAATGAGCAAGGTGTTTGTCTTAGATTGGTTTTGATAAGTGAGTGTCAACATACTTAAGCTATTTACTTAGTTCACGCAGAACTAGTAATACATGCCAAGCACAACATGTAAATATTAGACCATGCTAAGTTGTAATGAGTGCTAAGTCACTCATGTGCTGAGTCACTCAAGTGCCAAGAAGATAGACCATGCCGAGTGATTCAGGAGCTGAGTAAATAGTGGATACTAAGTAATTCAGATGTCGACTCATAGTATATAGAATAGTGCATGCGAAGCATCACTGTTTTGATATATTTGTTTGTAATCGCACAAATAACTATGTAAACCATTTTTTAGCCAACTTAAAGATAGATTTTGATAATTTGGAGATAAGGAAAAATCTCTATTTGGATTCGCTATGCAATTACATGCAACCAATCAAAACATGGGAAGGATTAAAAGGAAAAATGGATAAATCCTAGTTTTACCTTCTCACTTGGAGGGTTTCTAGGTAATCATATCTAGTGTTATGTGTGTGAATTCTTACATGGTTACATGTTTTAGATGCATATGCTTTACATGTTATTTTAGCTTACTTGTTAATGCATGTGATGAATGAATGGTGAAATTTTTATGGGTCTAAGGTTAAACTACTGATTCACCCCCCCCCCCCTCTCAAAAGTTTACTCTTTCCACTTGTAATTCCAACAATTGGTATTAGAGCTTTGTTCTCTAAAAGAGAAACTTTATAGCTTTGAGAAAATGTCTTGAAATAGAACTCTACAAGTTGGGAAAGACTATTAAAAATTAGGAGATCAAAATACATCTCATACTACACCAACTGAATGAGGCAAGAGATGAACTAAAGAAATCCTTGAAGAGAAGGAAAGAGATTGCTATTTTGGAAAATGACACACTATACAAAGAAATAGACACTACCAAGCTATTTGTAGATGGTGACTCTAATGAATTTGATGTAGTAGTTATAGATTTAATGGAAAATAATAGTATCCAAGCTGAGGAAATCATAAATCTCAAGCTAGAGCAAGAATCACAAGCTATACTACTATGTGAGGTGACTAAACAAAAGAAGAAAGCTATGGAAGATAAGGCATTGATTGAAGAAGACAAAAGAATTTTGGCCAATAGACTAGAAGAGAAGTCAATAGAGCTAACCAAAATTTTTGACATGCAATTGGATACTCTAAGTCAAATAATGAATGCCGACTATTAATTGAATGTCAAGGACTTTGCGGTAACTACATTGAATTTGCAAAATGAACAATTGCAGAATGACCTAAAGAGAAAGAAGGAATTTGTTGAAAGTTTCAACAAGCCAAATGAAGCCATCGAATACTTTGAGTGATTATTGAGATCCCCTAGATTCCATAATGATACATGAAGATTGGGCTACACAAGCACTGAAGAAGGAGAATCATCCAAAGTTGCAGAAGAAAGGAACAACAAAGGTAAGAACTCCAAACCTACTTGTCATAATTGTGGTAAGAAAGGACATACTACTAGTATGTGTAGGAGCAAGATTACAAATTAGAAATTCAAGCCTAAGAACATGACTCATTGTCATAAGTGCAACAACCAAGGTCATCAGACACATGAATGCAAAACCAAGACCATGCATACACAAAGATTTGAAGGATATTGCTATAATTGTTAGAAGTATGGACATAGAGCTTTTGAATGCAGATCCAAGTCCATGTGGTCATCAAATAAGCCAACAAAGGTATAAAACAATGGCGAATCTTATAATTGGGATTATAACACAAGATATAGTTGTCATTATTGTCAAGAATATGGACATATCCCTAAGAATTGTATCAGGACACACTTCAGTGGCAATTATAAAAGATGGTTGAGTAAAACTACATGCTTTAGCTATTTGAAGACTGGTCAGATCAGTAGATATTGTCCAACTAGGTCAAAGGCACCAAGTTCTAAATTTAATAAAGGTCAAGTCAAGGAAAACATTGAACACATTAGAGATGAGATGAACAATACATGGAAAAAGAAAGATGTTTGTAGTACATCAAATAGAGAAGTGATCACTTCACCCAATGGGTCAAGTGGTCACACCTTAACAAACTAGGCAAACAAGAGGTATGTGGGACTAAAATTTAAAGGTTATATCATGCATTAGTTCCAAAAGGATATAGTACTAAAAAGACCAAATTAGCATGAATAAAGATGCAAGATGTTGTTATAAATTCAAGACAAATCTTTAAATTTTTCATGTTGTTGTTGAGTATGAAAAGTTTCTTGTATGTGCTGAGTGGAATGTTAGTTGATGCCAAGCTATCCAACTAGTTAGTGGATGTCGGGCTCATAGTAGTTGCCAAGTGATGGAAATATCAATAGATGCCGAATGAACCCAAAAATTAGTTATTGCCAAGCTTACAACTATGTAAGCACTTAGCATTAAATGCAAGGTTTTCAAAGGGTATATAATCAATTTGAGCTCATTTTTTTCACCATATTAAAATTGAGAAATAGAAAGAAGAGCTATAAGTGACCTATAAATTTTTTAGAAGCAATTGTAGAGGATTTGTGTAGTGATTCATTGTCAGTTCATTAGATTTTCAAAGGTATTTATCAAGAGCTAAGCTATATAGTTTAAATTTTCATAAACCCTAGCTCATCACAATGGCATCAAGTTCAAAAAATGTTGAAGGGAAGGAAGTTTTAAATGTTCAGCTAGTCAGTAATGAAGTTAAGTAGCCTATATTTAAGGCCATTCCTGACATTTCTTACAAACAAGACCCATTTGGTGCATTGCCTATGATCCTGCCAAATGTGATAATGGTGCAAGATGTAAGGAAATGCTACAATTGCAAGATAGGAAGCATAAGAGACATGGAAATAAGAGGTGCATACAAAAAATTGTGTGAGAATGGTGTTTTGAAAGAGGAATACAAGAAAAAGGGTTTAACACGAGCCCTAAATTTTCCAAATGTATTGAAAACTGAGTGGACACATATTGTGCTAAGCTAAATTCATGATGGTTCCTTGTGGCTAGAAGGAGGACCAATCAAGATTACCAAGAGAATAATTCATAGGGTTATTGGCTACTCAACCCTAGATCGGCCAAAGACACTTAGAAGTGATTCAAAGGAAGTAATTGAGAAGAATACTGGAGCAGTATGGAATAAAAAAGGTATGACTATAGATACCATTGTTAGTCCATTGCTAAACTTTGTTGTAAGAGTAATCTCACATAAATTATATCAATCTAGTAGATTGAATTGTGTATCCTACATAGTTGTAGATGTTGGTTATAAAATTGTAAAGAAAGATCATACATATGATTTGGAAAAACTCCAATTACAACTTATGGAGAACCTTGGAGCAATAAGAAAAACCAAGAGTGCACAATGCAATTTTGGTTCTATACTAGTTTTCATATTCTTTTATGTATAGAACACATTTCCCTCATTTGGAATAGTAGGATGGAAAACTAACAAGTCAATTGTAGTACAAATTGGGGAGTACATTGAGAAACTAGGAGAAAACTTTGAATCCATAATGACAAGTTACTTTGAAGATTTCAAGGAGTACTCAATGAAGGAAAGGATGAGGATACCAATTTCCTTAGTGGAGAAACATTATAATGATGTATTTTTTCTTGTTGATGCTGACTACACATATGTACAAGCTGCCACACCAAGGGTAAGATGGTTGAGATCCTTAGGATATGAGATAAATGTAGATGAAGCCTCAATAACCATCACAACAATACTTGTAGAGGAAGTAGATAAGATTGTAAAAGTCTTTGGAAATTATTAGATGGTAAAATCAAAGATTTCCATGGAATTCAAAACTACATCAGCCATTAAGAAGAAGGATAAGCTAATGAAGAAATTAAAAGGCAAATTTGGAGAAGGTGGTAAGGAAGAAGAAGAAGAAGAAGAAGAAGAAGAAGAAGAGAATGAAGAGGAAGACGAACCTCAAACTCAAAAACCTCTTTCATTGACACAGGGCATGGGAGAAGACAAGGAAGGGAAAAGAAGCTAAGGAAGCACCTACTCTTGCCAAGTCAAAGAAAAGGAAGGCAAAGGCATAGCCAGTGGCTAAGGCAAATAAATTTGTCAAACCAGCCAAGCTAAAGCTAGTGCACCTACCACTAGAGCCACCACACATGCAACTACCTAAAAGGCCAAAGAAAAGACCAAGTAAATAGAGTAAGGAGAAAGGAATAGAAAAGACAGAGAAGGAAGTATGTGGCTCCACTAGATTCTGATGAAGAGAAGATAGAGTTAGATGATATTAGTCAATTCAAGGTGTTAGGTCACAATCCTCTCTTAGATCTTGAGAACTTATGTGAAAATGTCAAGAGCAATGTTGATTTATTAGGTTTTAGACATATTGATTTTTGATAAACTAGGAAAAGAAGAGAAACACCAAGTGGAAGAGGCATTGTATGCCATGATGTCAAAATTCAAGATCACACCACTATAATTTTCCAACTCAATACCTAAAAGCCTATATGATATTGTTGAGCAAAAATGACATTATTGTCTAAATTTGGAAACACAAATCAGGGAAACCACTTTAGCACAAGTAATGCCAGATTTGACTAAGGGATAGATTGCTAAGGCTATCAAGAAATATGTAGTTAGGTTCACACCTAAATAAAAAGCCTTCAACATTCTCCAAAATAATATTGAGGATGTTGTGAAAAAGCCAATACAAATATGAAAACCCATTTGTGGGTTGACCACTATCTAGAAAGGAGAAGCTGACCCTTTAGAGGGTAAAGATGATGACAAAGATGATGATAAGGAAGATGATGATAAAGATAATATAGTTGGGGGAGAGACAAAAAAGCAAGATGATGACAAGGCAACAACTGAGCAACAACAAGATGAACAAAGTGTGCATAACACACAAGTGTCGAATGTCAGTCCTCCCCATGACACAACCAAAATCACTGAAGAAATAACTGTAAAGGATGTTCTTGATGCATTAGCTAAGAACATCAATCCACTTTTTGTAGAATATTTAAATAAAATACTAAATCAGACTACACTCTGAGCTAAACATTGTGAAAATCCAATTTTGGTTAGTGTAGAGGAATTGTAGAAAGTAATAACTAATGTTATAAGGGAAAAGGAGAATCCACACAAACCACCTTCCATCATCCCTTTAGTTACTCTTATATAAAATTTAATCCAAACAACAATAGACACATCTACCAAGGTTGATACAAGTGTTGAAATTGATACTGTTGAGAAGAAAATAGAAGAGAAAGAAACCACTACAGGTCAACAAAAGGAAACAAGACATATAGATTCATCTGTACCTACAACATAGGAACAAGGTGCTAACCAAGTCATAGTAATAGACTAGGGCAAGCCTAAAGAGATAGAACCAAAGGTGAAGGAATAGGTGGCCATCCAAGCACTAGTAGCCTTACCAGCATCTGGCACTCCTATACAAGCTCTTCAAAAGTTGGGCACATAAGCCATTCCATTGTAGATCTCAGTGCCAAGCCCAAGATCATCAAAGGTAGAAAAGTTAATACATTATGGAGATATAAATCTTGATGAAGACATTGTTATTCCAAAATATGACTATGATACTATGACATTGGAACAAATAAGCATTTTACAACAACATCAAGAAATGCTTAGGAGAGAACATAGGTAGAAGCAAGCACTTCAAGATATAAAGGACATCTTTTTAGATGCATTTAGCCTACCAACTCCTAAAGAGACCAAGCCATTAATAGAACAACTAATAGATATAGTGGAAAATGTCAACAATGAAGACCTTAATACAAATGCAAAACTCTTAGAATGGTTTGAAAAGAATTTTCAAGGCCAAGAAATGAGAAAATATCTAGTGGCATAGCACTGCAATAAGTTGTATTAGCAACAAAGGTTGAGGATGTGAAGAAGGTACTTGAGAATATATTCTCACTATACACAAAACCATGTAATCCTACACTCTTCACCCAAGAGACCAGAAGTCACATTCTAAGTCTAGAAAGTCAAATATCTACATCGGGTGAAAAACTACCATCAAATCTAGCTTAGAGTGAGAAGCATTTTAGAACATTGGTTCAGACACAGAGCTAGTTAGCTATCTTAACAATAGATGAGGCTAATATTAGAGCCAAACTAACAAGTATTGAAGCTATCCTCACCCCACATATGTAGATAATGCACAAGGAGCTAGGCTATGCTAAAACTCTATTGAAGAAAGACCCCAATCTTTATACTTTAGATGGTCTAGTACACCTTGTAGACACCTAAAATCCTTTAGAAAATAAAGTATTTTTATTTTCTGAAAAATTCCTGATGACATCATCATTAATTAATTAATTAATTAATTAATTAATTAATTAATTAATTAATTAATTAATTAATTTTTATGCCATTAAATCCCTTTATCTTAATTAAAAATATTTAATTAAGGAATCCCTCCAAAAAATGTTTAAATCTTATTTAAACATTATTTCCTTATTTATTAATTATTTAATTAATAAATTGACCAAAAATCCTAAAATAAATAAAAAAATTATTTTTTGCCCAAAACTTGGCCAATTTCCTTATGACCAATAACCTCTTCCAAAATCTTCTAATCCTTCTTTAATTTTGATTAAAGGCTAATCCCATCATTTCCTACCCCTAATCCCAACTCAAAATATTTAATTAAGATTAAATATTAATCCTCATGTTTATTAAAAAAGTTTTAATAAATATCTCCTCAACCCAAACCCTTGAAATAAATAAAACTTTATTTATTTTCTAAAAATCTAATTTATCCTCATCCTAAGAAGTTCTAGACTCTTCTAGAAAGTCTTCATCCTCATCCTAGGAAATTCTAGACTATTCTAGAAAGTCTTTATCCTCATCCAAAGTCTAGACTCTTCTAGAAGATGTCTTTAAACCTAATCCTAATCCCCTCCTAACCTTGTCACATTCCCTAAACATGGGTTAAGAATTACTAACCCAAGCCAAAGTTAACAAATATCTCCTCCTTCACCCACCCTCATTAAATGCCATCCACTTGCCTATCCCTAAGCTAATCTTAAACCATCCTAATCCATCCTCTAATCATTTCAACAAGCCTAAGCAAGCTTAAAACCCTCCTAATCAAGTCCAAGTCGAAATTTCTCTCATCACCCTCAAAATATCTCAACCATAAAACTTTATGAAGTCCACTAGGTCATAAATGACTCTTACAAGCCCTTTTATTGCTCTTACAAGTCATTATGAGGGTCTTTATGAAGATTTTATCCCTTGAGCCTCCTTTGTTGACTCATCCTTCCCCTTTTCTCCATCCTCTCACCATGTGACATGTGTCACTCCTTGATTGGTTGTAAGGAAGCACAATCCATGTGCTCTCCTCTCATGCAATCTAAGCCCTCCATGAGCTTTTTCCCATCCTTTCATCTTAGCCCTCAATCCCTCAAGCCTCTTGCCTATAAATTGGATCCTTCCCCTTTTCAAAATAACACAATCCATGAAGTAAAGTCATAATGCCATTTTGAGAAGCCATTTTACATCAAAATCATACACTCACACCCAAATTCCAACTCCATTTGAAGCCCTTTTTGAAGCATAAAGCTTGAGCATACATCCTATCTATTTAGACAAAGCTACTCAACAAGAGAGCTTCTCATTGAGAGAGCCCATTAATGGCTCATATTCTCAATTTAGAGCTCATCTTAGTCTATCTTGAAGTTTATGAATTTTGTTTAGTTTGTACAAGATTTATTTAAATTTGGTTTCTATTAGCATACTAACATTGCTCATATACATTTTGGCACACCCGGTGGGACCCTGCATGGGTCATCTTCATTAGCTTTTTAAGTCAAGTTTTGTATGTCATTTGCTGATTTTGGCTAATTTTTCTTGTTTTTGTGATTGCTAGGATTGTATAAATTGGTTTTGTAGGTCCACATGAGCATGACGAAGACAAAGGAACTCATAGTCTATCTCATAGTATTTGCAGATTTTTCAAGCTTATAGGTGGACAAAGCACTTGGAATTCTTCTTCCTCTTCTTGTCTATATTCTTCTTATTCCATCTACTTCTTCTTCTTCTTCTTGTGGGAGATCTTGGCCATTTTTTTTTAGGAAGCAAAATCATGCACACTTCTTTTTAGTGCTTAAAATGAACCCCCAAATCATACTTAAATCCATTAAAAAATTAAAAATTTGCAAAAAAGAAAAAATCTTCTAACAAGTGAAACTAAACCAATCTAATCATTTGCATCCTTGCAACATCAAGGTTTTAGATGAATTCATGCAAAGTTAGGAACACTTCATTTTTTGGAATTTAAAAAGAACTTCAAGTTTCCATTTCAAAAGGTTCAAAATTAGCACTAAGTACACACTAAAATCTAAATCAAACTCAAAGCATCAATCAAGGATAAAATGAACCTCATTTGCAAATATGTTAAAGTTCTTTTAAAAATCTCATGAAAACTAAGAGTCCTAAATGCTTGCCAAAATTTTCCTAAAAAGCTTTGTTATTTGTTCCAAACAAATGTCTTGTTGCAAAATCTTGAATGTTTCTTAGGTTTTTCATGCATCAAAACAATCTAGGAATATCATTTTTGGGCTTAAAACATGCAAACTAAAACACAAAATCTTGAATGAAAAGCAAAGTCCAAAGAGTCATTTTCACTTTTGAGTCCAAAAACAATCTTGAATGATCTAAGGTTAAAACAAAGCACTTCAAAGTTCTTAAAACAACACACAAAATCTCAATCTTGAATGCGCAAAGGAAAAAACTTGAATGTTTAATCACTTGTCTTTGAATGCATGTTGCTAAAATCACTCTTGAGTGCCATGGATTAAAATCAAAGTTTGTTTTTTTATGAATGCATGATTAAAAAAACAAATCCAATCTTGAATGCCAAGGATCAATTAACCATTGCAATATCAAACACTTCATTTGGAGCTTCTAAAATTGAACAAAACAAATCTCTTTTCCACATGCAATTTAGGTAAAGTTTGATTTTTGGATATTTAAGAGACTTTGTTAAGTTAAATACAAATTTGCAAAAATAAATTTGAGCAGTTCCTTGGACTTACCTCTTTTCTAATCACCCATCAATTCAACCATTGGTTGCAATCTCAGCACCATTTATGGGGATGGGTCTACTTGAAAAAGGTGTTAAATGTTCCACAATCTAACTCACTCACTTGGTCTTTGAACGTTTTCTTTAACTTTATCAAAAAATTTAAATGGCCAAAACTCTAGATTAAATCGATCAAACTTCAAGTTTGGGCACTAAAATTGAACAACTATTGACGTGGAGGGCCTCCGGGCGCGCGCTTGAAATCGAATCTCACACACCTTTATTTTGGGCTTAAAATAAACTCACACTCAATCTTGAATGCCTTAAAGAAAAATCAATCGATACTTGACGTGGAGGGCCTCTGGGCGCGCGAGTTTTCTTTTGTTGACCCTAACTCTTCTTATTGTTTGCATTCTTCGATCGATTTACTTTTGTTGGCGCTTCAAGTTGGAATAAACATTGTATCTTAAACATGAGTGCTTGCAAAGTCTAGATCAAAAAACTTAAGCGTCAGTTGGTAAAAGAACAAGCATGCTTTTTAGCCCAAGATCATCCAAGTCTTCTCTCCCCTTTTCATCTTTCGAGGCCATCTTGGGTGCATAAGATTAGGATTCAAAATCTTGTCTTAGCTTTTTAGGAGGCCTGCTTGGGGATTTCATCACCCCTTGGGACGACCTCAACTCCAGCATTCCAGCGGAGTATAAAAATTGGGAGGTGAATCCAAAGACACCTCTCTTGGAATCAAGATTTTGTCACTCGGGCTAAGCCTCAAGGAACTTTATACCCTTGAGAAGTGAAAGAGGAGAAGTGGGTTACCGCTCCTCTCGGCTGTGTGACATTTTTTTGGTTTCATCTACGGATTTGGGCCTCACGTACCTTGCGTATATCGAGGACTCCCTAGCTATAACAAATTTCATCCTTCTAGAAAGCTTCCTAGGATGTTGGTGTGTTTGACGTGCTTGCTCCAAAATTTTGTCTGCTTGTTTGTTCATAGCTTTTGAATGAATGTTTGCCAACTTTGGTCAAAATCCCAGAAAAGCAAAAATATCCCAACTCAAGGCATACTTAGCCTAGTCACTGCCTCATCAGGATATCATCCAAGATCCTCCACTGCAACTGAATCTATCTAGTTCTTTGCCTTAGAAAAATCCCAAATCCAAAGTCCATCCAAATCATTCCCCCAGCCAGCTAGCAACCCAATCCAAAATCACCCAAGCCTTTAAAGAGTTGTTGTCACTTTGCTAGATTTTGCTATCCAATCAATCCTACCAATCAACCAATCTCACCAAGGTTATCCCTCTGACAGAGCATTGTCTAGGGTAATCCAGCTTTGTCACTTGTATCCCTCATCACCTTGAGTTAAAGGTTGGGATCCACAAGTGGTCAATCTCGTGTCATGCTATAGGATCACTAGTCTATCCTTAAGTTGACACAATCACCACGAATCCTGCACATAGGAAAGCAAAAATCTCACTTTTTGATAGCATACCCTTGAAGTCTTCCACCCACAAGAAAGCCAAAAATCTCCAACCAATCCTCCTTAGGTCTATCATACAGCTTTGACTCTCCCTAAGAAATCTTTCATCAACCAATCCAAAATCCGTGCTTAATCCAAATCCAACCATGAGCTTCCGTGTTCATCCATATGCAAGACCCCACCCCCATCAAACTCATCATCAAAGCATGAAGTACCAATCCTATCATGATGTGTTTGGTCGCATTTTCCTTGCTCCCGCCACCTCCTATTCCAATGATGATGAAAATCTTGTTGACTGTGACGGGTATATTGAAAGCCTTAGAAACATTCCCCCAAGCATCCCCCAAAATCCAAGAGTTATTCCAAACTATCTAGTCATGCCATCCGATATTCTAGCTTCCCCTCCATCACCCCATCAACCAAGCTTCCAATCTTCCACCCCCATCACACTAGCTATTCCTGTCAATCCACCTCCACCTTTGACACATGAGTCTCCAAGGAATCTCCTAGAGGAAACACAAGAAAAGTTGCCTCCAACAGTTGATGAGCCATGTCATTTAATCCAACAATGTGAAGTAGTCAGTGATGAAGCTTCCCCATCTATAATATCACCTCCATCTCCCATAGCTATCATCCCCATACCATCCATCAAATTGCTTAAAATCCTTTCACTTCCCGCAAGCATCAAAATCCCACCACCTATCAAATCCCTCCAAATCCTATCCACATCGCCTCCAAGCATTTCCCAAATCTCTCATAATGACCCTTATGTATCCATCTTCTACTCACCCATCTCCACTACTGAATCTCCCATCTATCCATCCGCTGCCTTTGAAGAATCCATCCCTTCACCTCCTATCGCACCATCCACTCCAAACCAATCCTATCAAGATCTTGCCCAAAAGCATGTTGACATCCCCCAAAGCATAAATGAAGATATCATCATACCATGTCTTCCATCCATAGTGCAATCACCATCTCCTCCATCTCCAAAACCTCAAGCCATATCTCCTCCACTACAAGATATCTTGTCATCCCACCAGCTACATCAAGATCCTATCCTTCCATCTCCCCCGCTCCATGCTTCCATCTTACCACCTATCCAAGCCATTCCACCATCTATAATCTACCCTCTTGGTTCACTTACATTCATCCACGGTGGCCCTCTCTCAGCAGAAGAATTAAGAACAATATCTCCCCATTGCAATACACCTAATAAATCACTTCTACCATTTTCTGCAAGCAAAAAGTTTCCTTAGCTTGTTCAAATGCTCAATCGATGGCATTATCAAGGTCAAGGTTTAGGACCACAAGAGCAAGGAATCAGAGAGCCTATTATTGCACAAAAAAATCTAGGATTTCATGGTCTTGGATATGTATCCAAAGGCTCACCATCTAAAGGTGTTGGTACACCACACCCCCAAACCAAGCCTATCTCCAAGCCCACCATGCTAGCCTCCCATCACTCCTTCAAGAAATCTTATGTCATCCCCCCTCCACCATCTTTGCAACCCAAAACAACCTACCATATCCCCCCTTCATCCGCTAAATCCATTTTGGGTCCCTATGTCCCAAAATCTACCATCCTCCATCCTCCTATCAGCCATCATAAAAATCCTATTCCATCCATTTCTATGCAAGATCAACAAAGGCACATATCAGGGCACATCATCCATCATCATCCCCCTACATGCTCTTTCATATCCTCTCCATCTCACAAAGCTTCTCCTAACCATCTTCCCAAAGCTTACCATAGCAATGTGAATGCCAACTTCAAAATGCATAAAGCTAAAAATCCACATCCTAGGCAATCATATGTCTATTCTAAAAGACATACTCCAAAAAGGAAAAATCCAATCAAAGAATGCAAAACAATGCAAAAGCCTATGAAAAGAAAATCCAAAACCATGTGGATCCCCAAGAAAAAAGTTGAAACCCAATGCATAATGGCATCCACCATTGCTAATCCCCCATCTAGTGACTCATGTCCCCCATCTCCTAACTCCATCTTGGGTGCCTATATCCCCAACCACGCTTCCACAAATCCTCCATCATGCCCGCATCTACCATCTATCCCCCATATGCTCTTTTCACACCCGTTCCAACATGTGCCAATGTTACTCTTGCAAGCATCCCCATCTCATGCTCCTTTCCAGCATTTTCATCCCTTCATCTCCTACCATCAATCCCATCTAATCCGATCTATTGCATAAATCACACATCCGGTGTACCAACAGCTAGCAACAAAATTGAACATTCCAACAGCCAGTGAAAAATCCCAAAAAAGCCAAAATAGTTGAAGAAAGCCAAAATCATTCCAGCTAAGTCCAAAGTCAAAAAGTCAAAAAAGAAAAGAAAAATAAAGCGTCCACTGGTGAAAACTTGGCAATTCAAGCGCCTTGGACAAGTACCATGATGAAAACTTGGCAAACAAGCGTTATGCGTAATCCCACCATCCCCAGCTTAGCCTATCACCCTCATGCTTTTGGTCATCTCTTAACATCCACCTCCATCTTACAATCTATCCACCTATCCTCCACCCTCCATCTTCCATCTCACACCGTCCACTAATCTCCTGCAACTTTAGCCAATCATCCTAGCTATCATCCATCTCCCTAGCCCCTTCAGCTTTTTCCATCCTAGCTTAAATCCTATCACATCCATCATAAGACCTCCTTCCGCATGTTATATTCTGATTGGGGGCACTATATTCCTTGGAGATTTTGTCTTGTCCATCCTCCCTTGTCATTGGTATCTAGCTCTAGGCTATCCTCATGCAAACCCAATGTCATCTCTTTATATCCATCATAATCCTAGCTATCTACCATCCTATCCATCCATCTCATCCTGCTCCTCTAGCTATCCTTGGTCACAAAATCTCTCCTCATCATTGGATGCATCCTGCCAAATCCATATCTTTCGCTATCACCCCACCCTTAGCTTTCGCATCTTGCACAACATCGAACCATCCTCCTATCCTCTCATCCTAAGCTTTTTATCCATCTGTATCATAACTATCATTGGTCTGTTAGCTTTTACCATATCTTGATTAGCCCGCTTGTAAATATCTTGGTCTGTCAGCTTGTACATCCTCTTTAGCTTAGTACTGATGTATCTATCCAACTTTCATGTTTGTTCCTCCTTGATTAGCATCTTGCACACATCGCACAACCCTTGGTTAGATATTCCAATGCATCCTTTAGCTAGATCTCCTATCACCAAAGTTCTATCCTTCTTAGTTCATCTTGCCAGACGCATCACCCATCTAGATCCATCAGCTTAGGTGCTCTCCGATAGATCCTTGTAGGATATAGCTTTCCTCATTTCTGATCTTGGTCCGTTAGTACCTCGTCCTACCCATCTCGTTGGCAAACGGTTCTCTTTTGGATTTTTGCTTTCTTTTGATTTGGAATCTTCCCTTTTGGGTCTTGAAATATCTTTTCCAAGCAATCTTTTTGTTTCCTCCTCAAGGTTTCCACGATCTTCCATATCATGGTATGCTACGAATGGGACAATCTGAGCGTAAGGTCTTGATCAAGTCTTTTGTTTATTTTTCTTTTCTGCTTGTGGGTTACCCAGTGTCGGTTCCACACTGCTTCCTCTTGGACTCATGTGTGATGCTGGGGCAATCCTTGTGTGTTTTTTTTGAGTCAGTTCGTCAGTCCTCTGGACAGTTGGTGAACAGGCCTTGATGTTCTTGGTAACCTTGGCAATTAATCAATAGTCCTATAGCAAATCTAGTGCTCAACTACATGGTGGTACTTCTCTTTGAAGTATCCCCCCGCTCAAAAAGCTTCAATGGTTTTCCTTCATCTCCATTATCCCCCATCCATATCCAACATCCGTCTCTCCTACCCCAGCTCATGCATCAGTATCTCTTTGAATCACTCATCACTCTTAGCTTTAGGGATCCACAATCCTAGTCTTAGGGATCCACCAATCCAAATCAACCCACCAAGCCTCATCTTTCGAGATCCACAATCCTAGTCCTAGGGATCTCCGAAACCCATCTTCCGCCAATATAACTCTTTGAAATCCTGTTGCATCAGCTTTATAATCCCCTCATCCATCTCCCTATTCTGGATTCTTTTTTTTATAGCGCTCCGCTCCATCCTCTGCAATCCCTAAGATCTTAAGCTTGCTTCCTCTTGTGCCTCTGATTCTCCCTTTATCATTCTCCCATAGTAAAAGTTTGAGCTAACTAAACCTCTTCTCTTAATCCAATCTGAGTCTCCTTGCTCATCCCAGATTCTTGTATTTTTCAAGAAGCCACCAAGCCTCGCTTTCTCTCCCCGCTGCCTTCTTGAGGGGGCATCTCACAGTCCATTCTCTCCTCTTATACTCTAGCCTTGGGCATCTTATTTTCTTATCTTTGATGTCATGCCACTTGCGGCATCACATCAAAGAGGGGCAAAATGTAGACACCTAAAATTTTTTAGAAAATAAAGTATTTTTATTTTCTGAAAATTTTTTGATGACATCATCATTTATTAATTAATTAATTTTTATGCCATTAAATCCCTTTATCTTAATTAAAAATATTTAATTAAGGAATCCCTCCCAAAAATGTTTAAATCTTATTTAAACATTATTTCCTTATTTATTAATTATTTAATTAATAAATTGACTAAAAATCCTAAAATAAATAAAAAAAATTTTTTTTGCCCAAAACTTGGCCAATTTCCTTGTGACCAATAACCTCTTCCAAAATCTTCTAATCCTTCTTTAATTTTGATTAAAGGCTAATCCCATCATTTCCTACCCCTAATCCCAACTCAAAATATTTAATTAAGATTAAATATTAATCCTCATGTTTATTAAAAAAGTTTTAATAAATATCTCCTCAACCCAAACCCTTGAAATAAATAAAACTTTATTTATTTCCTAAAAATCTAATTTATCCTCATCCTAAGAAGTTCTAGACTCTTCTAGAAAGTCTTCATCCTCATCCTAGAAAATTCTAGACTATTCTAGAAAGTCTTTATCCTCATCCAAAGTCTAGACTCTTCTAGAAGATGTCTTTACACCTAATCCTAATCCCCTCCTAACCTTGTCACATTCCCTAAACATGGGTTAAGAATTACTAACCCAAGCCAAAGTTAACAAATATCTCCTCTTTCACCCACCCTCATTAAATTGCATCCACTTGCCTATCCCTAAGCTAATCTTAAACCATCCTAATCCATCCTCTAATCATTTCAACAAGCCTAAGCAAGCTTAAAACCCTCCTAATCAAATCCAAGTCAAAATTGCTCTCATCACCCTCAAAATATCTCAACCATGAAACTTTATGAAGTCCACTAGGTCATAAATGACTCTTACAAGCCCTTTTATTGCTCTTACAAGTCATTATGAGGGTCTTTATGAAGATTTTATCCCTTGAGCCTCCTTTGTTGACTCATCCTTCCCCTTTTCTCCATCCTCTCACCATGTGACATGTGTCACTCCTTGATTGGTTGTAAGGAAGCACAATCCATGTGCTCTCCTCTCATGCAATCTAAGCCCTCCATGAGCTTTTTTCCATCCTTGCATCTTAGCCCTCAATCCCTCAAGCCTATTGCCTATAAATTGAATCCTTCCCCTTTGCAAAATAACACAATCCATGAAGTAAAGTTATAATGCTATTTTGAGAGCCAAATCCATACTAAAGCCATCTATCCACACCAAAAATCCACAATCATCCATTGAAGCCTTTGGAAGCATATAGAGCATACATCCTATCTATTTAGACAAATCTACTCAACAAGAGAGCTTCTCATTGAGAGAGCCCATTAATGGCTCATATTCTCAATTGAGAGCTCATCTGAGTCTATCTTGAAGTTTATGAATTTTGTTTAGTTTGTAGAAGCTTTATTTAAATTTGGTTTCTATTAGCATACTAACATTGCTCACAGTCCATTCTCTCCTCTTCTGCTCTAGCCTTGGGCATCTTATTTTCTTATCTTTGATGTCATGCCACTTGCGGCATCACATCAAAGAGGGGCAAAATGTAGACACCTAAAATCCTTTAAAAAATAAAGTATTTTTATTTTCTGAAAAATTTCTGATGACATCATCATTTATTAATTAATTAATTAATTAATTAATTTTTATGCCATTAAATCCCTTTATCTTAATTAAAAATATTTAATTAAGGAATCCTTCCCAAAAATGTTTAAATCTTATTTAAACATTATTTCCTTATTTATTAATTATTTAATTAATAAATTGACCAAAAATCCTAAAATAAATAAAAAATTTATTTTTTTCCCAAAACTTGGCCAATTCCCTTATGACCAATAACCTCTTCCAAAATCTTCTAATCCTTCTTTAATTTTGATTAAAGGCTAATCCCATCATTTCCTACCCCTAATCCCAACTCAAAATATTTAATTAAGATTAAATATTAATCCTCATGTTTATTAAAAAAGTTTTAATAAATATCTCCTCAACCCAAACCCTTGAAATAAATAAAACTTTATTTATTTCCTAAAAATCTAATTTATCCTCATCCTAAGAAGTTCTAGACTCTTCTAGAAAGTCTTCATCCTCATCCTAGGAAATTCTAGACTATTCTAGAAAGTCTTTATCCTCATCCAAAGTCTAGACTCTTCTAGAAGATGTCTTTAAACCTAATCCTAATCCCCTCCTAACCTTGTCACATTCCCTAAACATGGGTTAAGAATTACTAACCCAAGCCAAAGTTAACAAATATCTCCTCCTTCACCCACCCTCATTAAATGCCATCCACTTGCCTATCCCTAAGCTAATCCTAAACCATCCTAATCCATCCTCTAATCATTTCAACAAGCCTAAGCAAGCTTAAAACCCTCCTAATCAAGTCCAAGTCGAAATTGCTCTCATCACCCTCAAAATATCTCAACCATAAAACTTTATGAAGTCCACTAGGTCATAAATGACTCTTACAAGCCCTTTTATTGCTCTTACAAGTCATTATGAGAGTCTTTATGAAGATTTTATCCCTTGAGCCTCCTTTGTTGACTCATCCTTCCCTTTTTCTCCATCCTCTCACCATGTGACATGTGTCACTCCTTGATTGGTTGTAAGGAAGCACAATCCATGTGCTCTCCTCTCATGCAATCTAAGCCCTCCATGAGCTTTTTCCCATCCTTGCATCTTAGCCCTCAATCCCTTAAGCCTCTTGCCTATAAATTGGATCCTTCCCCTTTTCAAAATAACACAATCCATGAAGTAAAGTCATAATGCCATTTTGAGAAGCCATTTTACATCAAAATCATACACTCACACCCAAATTCCAACTCCATTTGAAGCCCTTTTTGAAGCATAAAACTTGAGCATACATCCTATCTATTTAGACAAAGCTACTCAACAAGAGAGCTTCTCATTGAGAGAGCCCATTAATGGCTCATATTCTCAATTGAGAGCTCATCTTAGTCTATTTTGAAGTTTATGAATTTTGTTTAGTTTGTAGAAGATTTATTTAAATTTGGTTTCTATTAGCATACTAACATTGCTCATATACACACCTTACTGCCAAGCTTGCAATCCAAATTAAGTCATTAGATGTTGTATGTGATAACTAGGATGCAACTCTAAGGATAATAGTGGATGTCCATAAATCCTTTTTGGACAAGCACACCATATGTATATAACCCATTAGACATAAGTGTCAAATAGGGGGAAAATATAATAAAGTGGGAGAGATACAACATGGGGGAGTATGAACAAAAGGGAGAAAAATAAGAAAGGGGGAGCATAGTAGCAAAAAATATAATAGAGTAGAGTTATATCATTGGGGAGAAATACATTTTTGAGAAAAAACAACAAAATGAGGTGGATATCAGTTAAGAAAGAGCATATCATATGAAAGAGTATTAGTATCACAACATATTGAAGTCAAATTATATTAGTAGAAACACATTTACTTAGACAGGATCATAGAATTTTGGATAACATAAAGACATATTAACTTAGGGGAGTTATTAAATTTTGAGGTATACAAGTTAGTACAAAATTTTGAAAATTTGAAGTTTTGTATATAAATTGAGTATGGATATGTTATGCTCAAGAAATTAATGATAATATTGTATATTTAAGTATTTTTGACACTCATGTCAAAGGGGGAGATTATTGATCTCAGATTGGTTTTGACAAGTGAGTGTCAACTCACTTAAGCCATTCACTTAGTTCATGCCAAACTAGTAATACATGCTGAGCACAACATGTAAATATTAGACCATGCCGAGTTGCAATGAGTGCTAAGTCACTCAAGTGCCGAGTAGATAGACCATGTTGAGTGATTTAGGAGCCAAGTAAATAGTGGATGCCAAGTAATTTAGATGCTGAGTCAGAGTATATAGAACAATGCATGTCGAGCATCAGAGATTTCATATGCTGAGTGACATAGTTTTGACATATTTTTTTGTAATGGCATAAACAACTATGTAAACTTTTTTTATTGAGCCAACTTAAAGATAGATTTTGATATTTTGGAGATAAGGAAAAATCTCTATTTAGATTCCCTATGCAATTACATGCAACCAAATAGAAAATGGGAAGGATTAAGTGGCAAAATGGATGAATCTCATCTGTAAATTCATACCTAACCCTAAGCCACCTAAGTCTTCTTAAGGAGGAAAAATCCCTAAACTAAAAAAGATAGAGGAGAGTGAATGTGGAAGGAATTGAAGGAGTGTACAAGATAGTTTGCATGCAAAGCATTCAAGGTGACTTAGAAGAAAGAGTAAATTGTAGAAAAGTTAGAGAAGAACTGAGGATAAAGAAAAGGATACAACATCAAGACATCTGATGAAGAAGGATAAATTAGATATTTTTTAGAGGTGATCTATTATCAGGCAAGCAAGTGCCAATCATAGAATCTATCAGGAGACATTTTAATAGGTGATTTCAGTTAAATATCTTAAGCAAAGTAGTTCTAATAGGCTGTATGAAATCCTTTAACATGGTGCCTACTTAGTTGTAAGTTGAAGTCCTCTAACAAGGCACACTTCTAACAAGGTGTTGAAATCCTCTACCAAGATGAGATCTAACAATCTTTGTAAGCCTTTAACAGGGAAAATCTTTTACAGGGTAGATTATGTTTCATAGTCAAAATATTGTAACCTTTATTGGATATACTTTATTACCATAGTAGTGAAGATTTATGGGTGTCATCTCCACCCTAGTTTTACCTTCTCACTTGGAGGGTTTCTAGGTAATCATATTTCATGGTGTTATGTGTGTGAATACTTACATGGTTATATGTTTTGGATGCATATTTCAACTTACTTGTTAATGCATGTGATGAATGAATGGTGAAAGTTTTATGGGTCCAAGGTTAAACTATTGATTCACCCCCCCTATTAGAAGTTTACTCTTTCCACTTGTAATTCAAACACAAGGGACAAAAAAACCGTGCACATGAACAAGAATAGTGTCGTAGTATTAGTCTAATCCCTAGAACCACCATTGAGTATGTTCTCAAAATGTTTTCCAATCACATACATATTCTTAGAAAAGAAAATTTGTTAGCACTATGGTTCTTAGTAATGTTCAACTCTACAACTTTTGCAATCTAGAGTAGGTGAAATCCAATCTTGGTGCACTAGGATTTTGACATATTCTAAGAATTTAATCAGTCAGAGATACTGAAGAAATCTGGAAAACTAACAAAATACTACACCGATGAGGATTTTTCCCACAAGGACAATTATATATTGGTTGCTACAACCACATCAAAAATGGCTATTACTGCTTGAGGTTCTATCCATGTGATTGACCTAGTAAAGGGAATGTCCATTATGGTTAACCCTCTCTAATCAAGGAAGACTCACAAAGTTGTATCACATGAGGAATTGGTTTGGATTCAAGGGTTTCAAGTTTTTGATGTGCCCAAAAGGGAACATAGCATACTCCTCTATCCTCTTTACCTTATCCAAACATAGTAAATAAGATTCTTTGACATGGTAATTCAAAATCACCTCATCAAATTTTTGGAAAAACCAACAAAAAATACCACCAATCTCAAAAGAGAAAGTACTAATAGATGTTTAGGACAAACCCAAGTGAAATAGTGAGATAATAACAAATATCCTTCCTTACCTTCAAGGGGATATATCATCGAGAAGAGATTTGCATGCAAGGGAAGTGAATGAAGCACATTCCCTTAAGAACTTGAAAAATAGTGTTCATAGGGCCTAATTACTATGTGAAACACATATGCGTGAAAGTAAATCTAGATCCAATTTTAGAGCACCAAATGAAGTGTGAATCTATGAAAGCATGTAAAAGCAGTCAAGCCAAACATATGAGAGGTTTCACTTCATTTCCAAATATAAATGTTATAAAGATCCAAAAAAATGCTTGGTAATCCTTGCAATTTGTCTTTTCTCTATTGTACATTTCATTGACGCTTGAATGCTCACTCGCAACGAAGAAAGCAACAAGCAAAACAAGCAAACACAAGATATGCAATATATATCCAACTTATTTAAAACTATGGTTAGATTTGAAAATTTGATTTTTAAGAGTGATAATAACCAACAAATAACTCAAATGAAATCTCATATCATGCATTGATCCATGTGAAAATTGAATGCAAGCTATTCATTAAATGCCCTTTTTAATATTGATTTTTGACCTAATCAACAAGATTGGACCTATATGATATGAATTCAGATCCAAAACTCTAAATAAAGAAAAGAGTTTCCTATCAAAAATTAAAGAGCTTTCCAAAAATGTTAGAATTTTTAAAACATCTTTTTATTTGTGCCCTAGGGAGCCATTTTGTCCAAATAGACTAATTTTTGCAACTTGAATTATTGAGCCTTAATATGATCTCTAAAATCAAAGAACCAACCCTATTCAGAATTCAGAGAAATTTTCCAAAATGTAGACTTTTCCAAAAAAATTGTTAATTTGGGCCATAAAATGATTTTTCGTGAAAAATCAAGAAAAAATTATAAAAAATAGAAAATACCTTGGAAAAATCTAATTTTTTTGTTGAAGCTTCTTTGATATGTCACCAACTTGAAAAAAAAAATTTAGAAAAACACTAAGCCATTTGGTGGATATGATCAAATCTTAAAGAACTAAGGTTTTTTGCCTCCAAACAAATCTGAGTAAGGGGTTTAGCTCCAAAAATATCTAAAACTAGCAAGTAAATGTGGGTTGCCCCACGATGGAAGCCAAAGATGTATGCCTAAAACGTGAGCACACTTCTATGAGTCATTATATCCAAAATTTCTCAAGAACGAGGTCTTGAATGGTGGCTCATATCTCTCTATTCTTGGAGTGCAATGGTTTGTAATGGAAGCCCTCAGTTTGACCTAGTTTGTGCCCATGCAAGTACACCATAAAGTGAGAGATTCAAAGATCAAAATATGCATGCAAATGAAGATACAAGCCAATCTAAATGATAACAATGCAAATCAATGAAAGAAAGGAAATCTACTCTATGAAAGGAAATAAAAATGCAATATTAATCTATGAAAATAAATATATCTATAAGATAATATGAAAATGCAAGGATGGAGCATGATGATGGAAGCCATGGATGCATGAGAGAAGAAGACAAGAAGATAGAAGTTCTCCACAAAAAGCTTTAATGCTCAAACTCCTCCAAAAATCACTCTCCAAACCTACAACATAACAATAGCATAATCATGGATGTCAAAAATGAGGAGAGGGCTCTCCCTTATAAAGAAGAATGGATGATCAAGATTAAGAGGCAATACAATTTAATCAAGGGTGGAGAAAGAATGATGTGAGACAAAATTCCACCAATGAGAAAAGAGGAGGAAAATTAAATGGAATCCCACTTAGAAATATGTGCATTTAAGTGTAGAGAAAAAAATACTTTATTTAATTTTTATTTATTTTATTTCATTTTTAAAGTGGGATTTTATTTAATTAAAAGGGAGCAAGTTCTTTTAATTAAATAGAAAATATTTAATTAAATTAAAAGAGAGGTTTTGTTTTAATTAAATAAGACTTAGGATAAAATGATCAGACCTTAGGAAATGTTGAAATAATTGAATTAATTGCAATTTGACCAAATAAATTGATTTGAACTAATTTAATAAAATATTACAAACCATTGATTCAGGAAATTTGATAAATTGAATAATGGGGGCCCATAGTCTAGGCGACTATTTTAGGGTGCATATAGTGTTAACCAAGTGAACTCGGTCAACATTGCATATTCACAAAGTTCCTTTGGTAAATGAGTGAGCTCGACTAACACTGGTTCCATCCAAAATTTCCTTCATTAACCGAGTGAGCTTAGTTAACACTCAACTTCTGCAGTCTTTCCTTTGACACTCGAGTGAACTCGATAGACACTGTCTTCTAAACTAGGCAAACTCTACAATGCTTTGCAGACACAGGAAACTATTTTTGATGCCCAAGTGAACTCGACATACATTGATTGACAATGATATGAAATTTTGTGTAATATCAAAGATAAAACACAATTAATCAATTGTTCTAACAATTCTGCATATTTCATATAGTGATTTTAGTTTCTTTCATGATGACAATTATATGGATGATTTATATGTAGTTTTATGATTACTTATCCCATACTTGTATGTATATGGTCTACATGTTTTTCCTCATGTCTAACATATCTAATGTAGTTGAGGGAGGGAGTCGTAGTCACCTTCTAGTTAGGATCTAAATAATGTACCACTCCCCACCATTGAATGTTTAGTTTACACACACACACACACACACACACACACACACACACACACACACACACACACACACACACACACACACACACACACACATGTTTGAACTTTATACAGATTGTAGGTATCAAGCGTTGAATTTCATGAATTTCTAGGATGAGCATGCTCTATCATAGTATCTCAATGGTAAAAGGGGGGTCTACTATGAAGACTCTTGTAAATGAAAACTCCAACTAGTACCTCAATCAATCTTAGGAAAATTAATTAAAAACTTCATGGCTAGAAAACTACACTTGGTGTAAATAAGCTATTGTGATGTCATGTTTTATTCCTATGATGGGTATGGTGAGACCTGGTAGTTTGACTAGTGATGCATGCCAAATGTTTGTTTTGTGTTTATGTGGTGCAAACCAGTTAAATTATGTAAGCTCATGTATTGTGATTTTTGTGATATAACCTTTGAAGCTGATTAGTTATCTATCAGTGCTTTCCAATTTCTTGTATAGGACTTATGAGATTATTGTGATTTTAAGAGATATACTTTTATGATCTTAGGGTAGGTTATTTATGAATATTATGGAAAGTGGGTGCTTGTGTAACCCATTGTAAGTTGTATTAAAATCAATGATAACATTTTCATTAATGGGGTTAAAATGAATGAACAAGAGTTAGTGTGTTACCTCACCAATGCCTCATGTGCTACTAGTTAGGATGGGAGTAGAGAGGATGCTTGATTGTGACCTTGCCTTGTTAGTATGCCTTGTTTGTAAGAATGGATATTGATGCCACATAGAGTCATTAGGGGGCCAGGGTCCTAAGAGACTTCCAGGGTAACCTTAAAGTTTTTTCATGTGATGACACTTGCCCACATGCATATTAGGTCTCCTACATGTCTTTATTGTCTCTAGGATTAGATGTTACTTGTGTACATGATACCTTTGAGATAGATTTCTATCGATATTTCTTGACCTAGATTCTTGTTATGAATTTTGGATTGTTATATGTTTTGGACTTGAGATTACCTCCTTAGCATGGTGTGAGTGGTCCATTTAGGTTCAACGAGGTCGGGTGGTAGTGTTTCTTATACTATTGAGATCCAATAGCTGGATGCCAATACTAGATGTACCTTGTACAATTTTTCTATTCTTCATTATCTTATGATTATGTTCTATGGTCATATTATGGTATTTTGTACTTCGATTATTTGAGATCCAATGAGATGCTGATCTTATCATGATGTATATTCTTTTAGCATTTCATACCCTGTGACTTGCATAGAGGATGATTGTGCATTCTAATTATACCATGTGTCACCTTATGTACTTGTATAATCTTTTATGTGACTTCATACTTATGGTTATTCTATGACATGGAATTTGTTTACTTATTAGATTTAATCTTATTAAAACTTATGTGTGTGATTCAACATTAAGGAACCCTTGAGAGATGTAAATGCTATTATACTTAATATGTATATATGTGAGTTATTACTTCTATTTTTTTTTAATCTCTTGATTATTTTAATCTTTAAAAATTTTTTTTTATTAGACTTAGTGACTTTATAGGTTAATTTATCTTGGGTTCCCTAGTGGGGCCTTACAAATGGGAAACAATTTGAGAAGGAGATGAAGAGGAAATTTTTTTGTTTTGATGTAATTCCTAGAGGTTTGGGTTGTGATAGAAATTACCGAGTGAAAAAAATAGCAATGGTTGAGTGAAAAAAAATAGAAATGGCTGAGTAATAGAAGACAACAGAGGCTAGTTAACAAAAAAAGCTAATAGTGTTAGCCAAGTGGTAGTGGAAATTGAAAACTTGTTGAATGAGTACAAGAAGATTATTGTAGAAGATATTCCCAATGGTTTACCACTAATAAGAAGTATAAGTCATTGTATGGACTTGATTCCTAGACAAAATTTTCTAAATAAAGCATCGTATAGATTGACACCTAATAAGAATGAAGATCTTAAATGACAAGTGTAGGAGTTATTGTAGAAAGGTTTGATCAGATAAAGCTTGAGTCCATGTGTTTTATCTAGTGTATTAGCACCTAAGAAGAATGTATAATGGAGATTGTATACTAATTCTAGAGCTATTAACAAAATAACAGTAAAGTATATGTTTCCTATGCCGAGGGGATGACGTAATGGATTGTTTGAGTGGAGAAAAATAGTTTACCAAGATTTATTTGAAGAGTGGTTATTATTATATCAAAATTAGAGAAGGTGATGAGTGGAAGACTACTTCCAAAAAAAAAATCATCAATATAAATAGTTTTTGATTAAGGAAAATAGGCATTAAAAGGGCCCTAAAACCCCATACATTGTTAAATCAGTCAACGGTTTAAACGAAAAAGGCTACCAAGAGCTGGAAAGAAAAACAACAACTACCATAAAAAATAAACAAGAAAAAGCCAAGGAGAAGCACCAAAAAACTAGGATAGGCTGCCAAAGGCCAAGGCACATTAGACGATGTCTCTGAGCATCTCAGGAGCATTGATTTTGATCTCGGATAGCTTTCCTACCTCCTCCTTCATCTCTGAAGGCTCCAGCTCAGGGGCTAGAGTTTCTTTTTTCTTGGTGCTAGATCTGGTTCATTTCCTTGCACCTTCATCCAGAGTCCTATCCTTCAGGATGATGTCTTGATCTTGTTCCTTACAAATATTTTGATCTTCCCCAAAGTGGATGAACCTTTTGATACTCTCATTTTCCTGGAGAATGTTGATATTTTTCTTAGCAATACATTGCAAGGTATTGTTCATCTCAAGGGATCCAGTGTTGAAAGCATCCATCTTCTTATCCACACTAAGCTCATCCTCATTAACCCTGTTCTTGAGGTTGTAAGTATCTCTCTGCAACATGCTTAGTTTGTGTTTGAGCTCAAGGATTTCATGGAAGAGCCATTTAGTGGTCCTATAGCTATTCATGGTGCAATTCTTGGAATTATTTAGAACATTCATCTCTGGATTCTCCCTGGCAATGCCACTGAGGATAACCAAGGCAGGATCAATAAGTTCCTCCAGCTGGATCCTGGCTTCATTGTTCTCTCTAACTTGTGTTCTAATGAGTTCTCTTTTGATCCCAAAATTGGCCTTGGAATGGTCAAAGTTTCTCCAAACCACCTTATTTTTCATGTCCCCTTTTAAAATAATTAAAAAATAATAATATTTTCTAAGCAGGCAGGCCCAAAAAGGTGAAGTTTCGAAAAAAGGGGATAATCTTTGGAAGCGAATGGACTAATAAATAAAAAATATTATTAAAATATGTTTTATTAACCCCTCTTGGACATGAGTTAGGGTTATGCCTTCTTTTAAGGGGTTTGGAGGCATTTTGGGCTCATTCCAGAACTTGATTTTTGCTCATTTTTTTGTTATTCTTCAGAGGCTGCCAAACCTGTGGAGAAGGAGACCCAAGAACGTGAGTTTGCAGGTTTCCAGGGAGACCCAAGAATGGAAGTTTGAAAGTTTCTAGGAAGGCTAAGGATGGGAGTTTGAAGCCATTCCATGTGCATGCTCATGCAAAGTTTGCCTTTGTGCTGAACAGTGCAGATTTGTGAGTTTTCGGGTGTATTTTTTGTAAGAGTTTGGTGTTTCCAGTTGAGTATTTCATATCAATTTGGGTTGTTTCTATATATCAAACTTTTAAATGTTAAAATAGAGCTAAAAATATGTATTTTGATATGATTATACTTCTGTGATAGATTATTAAGTTTTTGTGGTGATTTCGGGCTATTTTGTGCTATTTTTGGGAGCCCGATGAGCATTGTTTTTGTCCTCCATTTGGGAGATATTGTGTGCATGTTATACAGATCTGGAAATGTCATTTTATAGGCTGTTATGCTGCTCAAATTTTTGTAAAAATTTCCACTTTCAGATTTATTAATAATAGGTGAAGCTGTGAAGCTTTTGGCACTATTTTCGGCATACCCGATTTGGGATTTCTTGAGAAATTTGGTGGATCTTTGTGATATTAGTTGTTTGATTTTGAAAATCTGATTAGAGGCGTGAAATATCATATAAAATTAGAAAAGGGAAATTTCAGTGGTATCAAAGCCATGATCTTGCCAGCCTGAGGGTTTGTAGAAGCTTGCATGCCAGTTTTGATAACTACCCAGATCTTGCATGTTAGTTTTGACAACTACTCAGATCTTGCACGTCAATTTTGACAACTACCCAGATCTTGCATGTCAGTTTTGACAACTACCCAGATCTTGCATGTCAGTTTTGACAACTACCCAGATCTTGCATGTCATAATTTATGGTTGAATGTTGCTTCTAATTAGTTGCATGTCAAAATTTATGGTCACATGCAACTAAGTGAAAGAGAAAAAAGATATTTGAAGCGAGAAAAGAATAAAGAAATTTTGATCAAACCTCCAGTTGAAAGTAAAAGTAAAAAATCCAAAGAAATTCTTCCAAGACATCCAAAATACTCAGAAGCAAACAGTGGATAGTTTGGCAGAAACTAGAGAGGCTTTGCGAATATTGACAAAAAAACTACAAGGAGTTACATCTATTAATGAGAAAGGGAGCACTTCAGAGGAGCCAAGAAATATGAAATCCACACCATCTAAATCAACCAAAACTATTTTCTTACCTGTAGATGAGCCACCAGTACCAAATCCAGCCATTAATCCTATGGAAGAGGTTACAGGTAACTTGATTACATTAAGAGCTACTTACAATGGCTTAGATGATGACTTTTGTAGTTCAGTTCCTTTTAGAGAATATGTGGATATGATGAACACTTTGATGCCCAAGAAAGAGTATAGAAGGGAGCATGACATAAGTGGAAGAGAGCTCAAAAATAAAATAAGCAAGTTTATAGCACCTACTTTTGATGGAACAAATAAAATTTCAGCTAGAGCATGGCTACAAAAATTACAGACCTTCTTCACACTTAACCCCATGAAGGAGAGTGATGCTATTCAAATTGCAAGTCTACACTTAGAAGATGCAGCCTATGATTGGTGGTATCATGGAATGACTACTCAAGGTCATGATCAAGTAACTACATTTGATGATTTTAGTCAAAGAGTGATAGATAGATTTGACCTCAAGAATGATGATTATGAGGATGCTGTTGTGCATGATGGTGAGATACCTGGTGGAGATAAGCAGACATTGAGCATTCACTAATTTTTTGAGAGAGAGTACCAGGCACAGTTAGATGCTTTGTCACATGAGGTTGAGGCTAGTAGTACTTCACATGATTTATCCCACTAGCTGAAGGTGAGTGAAGATAGTATTGTGACTGCATTATCTCATCATGACAGGTATGTGGAGTTAGTTGGTATTGGTCATATTACTCAAGCAAGGATTTTTCTTGAGTTACCAGCTGATTCTAGTTTACAGATATGGACTCGAGATTGTTATATTGGCATTTGGGATTCAGTTGACTGTAAATTTTTAACACTTTTTGGTAGCAGTGATTGTTTGGGTGCTATCATGGATTTGATTAGCAGATTGCACGGTGTTGTCTTTTCTTGTGCCAGGAGCTTATCCAATATTGGTATTAGTTTTTATACACCAGTGTTGGGCTTTGTTCATATATCCAGTTGACAATACTTGCTGGAATGTGTTGATGATCTTTCATATTTGGCAGTGTGTACAGATGAGTCCCAGGATCATATTGGCATTGATGACATCCAGGAGGATGCAGTGGGTAGTTTTGAAGACTTAGTTTCCTTGGGTACAGAGGAGTTGGATAGTAGTGCTATAGTTTTTGATACTCTGTATGTTGATATGAGCTTTAGAGTTGATTCACAGGATATGGATGGTAATACTCTAGAGACTAGTAACTTTGAGGATACTCCTTTAGACAGTGCATCAGAGGAGGTTTGTAGGAGATAGTCAAGCCAGTGCCATCATGTGTCTAATCAGTTGAGAGTTAGTGATCAAGACATTGCTATCACTTGCCAGCATTTCGATGCTGCTTGTCAGTTGTTATCAGTTTATGGATGGGGTTCTCTTACTAGTGATGAGTAGGGAGACAGTTATCTTTCCTTGACAGAGTTCCACTCTTTATGGGAGGCTATCCAGATTTTGAGATAGGATTATATGCGGTTGGTAGCTGATAGAGATTATCTTATGGAGTGGGGCAGTACAACATACGATGCATTGTTGGCCAAGGAAGATGAGGTGAGTGAGCTTACTCAGCAGCTTGAGGTGACTTCTGAAATTCTTGAGAGTACACAGTTGGCTTTCAAGGAGTCACAATTTCATTTGGCTAAAGTGACCATGGAGTTAGAGAAACTACAGTCTTTACCAGATTTTGTATAGTCACAAGCGGTGGTTTTTGATGATCTGAGGATGTCCATGGTCGAGATTGTCAAAGATAGTGGAGATGGGGATGCATCCATCCTTGATACTAACATTGGCATATCAGGTTCATCCCCACTAGAGTTAGGTTTAGTTGAGTTGGGTGCTACAACAGATTGTTGTGGTATGCCTGACATGGTGGTGACCTCTGGTACTAATGGCACGAAGACTAGAGATGTTGTATCAAAGACCATGTGTGATGTTGGTGAGTTGACAGTTGGCATGGTTCCTACTAGTAATACTACTCCCTTGGCGATGTCTTCAGAGGTAGTAGTCAGTTCCAACTTGGTTAGTGATCGATTGCAGTTAGTTACATCTGGATTGCAGTCTGAGCCACTGACTGAGATTGGTGCATTCTATTGGCATTACACTGTGAGGTATGCTCATCAATCTACCTTTGATGACCATGTTGATGAGATGATGATACAGAGATGTACTTTGGTTCCTAGTGCTTCTCATCAGTTATGGGATAGTTTGATGCCTCAAGATGAGAGTTGTGATGGGCATGACATGGTGATAGGTTCTGCAATTGACAGCTTGATAATATGTGACTTAGAGTAGGAGTTTGGGAGTAATGCTTCAGTGGGTGTTGTTATTGATTCTACTCCTTTGGCTATGACATCTCCCGACTTAGCTAGTGATCAGTCACAGTGGGTTGTATCACTTGTTCATGGTGAGTTGTTGACTGAGGTTGGTTTTTTTAATCAACATTATATTGTAGGGTATGTACATCAGTTAGCATTTGATCCTTGTGTTGAGGAGTTGATGGAAAAAAAATTTGGTTTGGGTTCCATTTCTTGCTATTTATCTTGTGATGGCTTTTCACCATCAAGGGTGCATGGGAGTTATGGTTATGAGATAGTGGCCGATGATCTACAGAGTTTTTTTGACTGTAGGAGTTGTATAGTGTGTGGATTCTCCATACTTGGTATAGTTTCATTTGAGAGCGTTCACCATTTTTGCAGAGTTGGATTGTACATTCCATATAGGCCAGTGGGATGCGTTGATGGTATTTATTGTGTTGGCAGTTTGATTTTTCCACTTTACTTGGGTTCTAATGTTCTAAGAGTTTGTGTCTTGTGAGTTTCTGATTGTGGTAGTGGTGATTTTGGAGTTTGGTTGAGCTATAATTGTCAATTTGATTATGGATTCCTCTTGGTCATATTGCAGAGGGTATTGCAGGAGCCTATGTTATTTGGCAGTAGTATAGTTCATGACTACATTTGGGATCCAGGTGGATTTATTGGTTTATTGTTTAGCCATTGCTTGAGGACAAGAAATATTTGGGAGGGGAGGACTTGTCATGTCCCCTTTTCAAATAATTAAAAAATAATAATATTTTCTAAGTAGGCAGGCCCAAAAAGGTGAAGTTTCGAAAAAAGGGGATAATCTTTGGAAGCGAATGGACTAATCAATAAAAATTATTATTAAAATATGTTTTATTAACCCCTCTTTGATGTGATTTAGGGTTATGCCTTCTTTTAAGGGGTTTGGAGGCATTCTGGGCTCATTCCAGAACTTGATTTTTGCTCATTTCTTTGTTATTCTTCAGAGGCTGCCAAACCTATGGAGAAGGAGACCTAAGAACGGGAGTTTGTAGGTTTCCAGGGAGACCCAAGAATGGGAGTTTTCAGGTTTCTAGGAAGGCTAAGGATGGGAGTTTGAATCCATTCCATGTGCATGCTCATGCAAAGTTTTCCTTTGTGCTGAACAGTGCAGATTTGTGAGTTTTCGGGTGTATTTTTTGTAAGAGTTTGGTGTTTCCGGTTGAGTATTTCATATCAGTTTGGGTTGCTAATGTATATAAGAATTTTAAATGTTAAAATAGAGCTAAAAATATGTATTTGGATATGATTATACCTCTGTGATAGATTATTAAGTTTTTATGGTGATTCCGGGCTATTCTATGCTATTTTAGGGAGCCCGATGAGCATTGTTTTTGTCCTCCATTTGGCAGCTATTGTGTGCATGTTATACAAATCTGGAAATTTCATTTTATAGGCTGTTATGCTGCTCAAATTTTTGTAAAAATTTCCACTTTCAGATTTATTAATAATAGGTGAAGCTATGAAGCTTTTGGCACTATTTTCAGCATACCCGATTTAGGGTTTCTTGAGAAATTTGGTGGATCTTTGTGATATTAGTTGTTTGATTTTGAAAATCTGATTAGAGGCATGAAATATCATATAAAATCAGAAAAGGGACATTACATTATTGTCCTTCCCAGTTATTGAGCATCTGTAGGTGGAAGTGCCAACCTCATCATATCCCTGATCGGGATCCTATTCAAGCTTGTCCGTAGGGTTCTCCTCCATCTTCTCGCTTCCCTCTCCCCATTTTCCCTTGTTTTCTTCCATGCTTTTTCATTTTCAATTAATAGTACTCATGACATCCTTTTTTGTTCTAGAAGGCACTTTTATTATTATGTTTCTTTTACTTTTCCTTCATTCTTTTCCTTCCTTAGACCTGATGTTCTCCTCAGCCTTGACACTATCACCTCTCATTTTCATTCATTCATCTTACTCATTGTAACCCTTGTTTGAGGAGGTATCATTGAGTTTTGTGAGCTCAGGGGGTGCAACCATATCCTTTCTATCATGGTTTTTTTTTTGGGAGCTGTGCTACGAGACCTCCAAGTCCTCAAAGTTAGTATACATATCTAGACTTTCCTCCATTTCTGAAAGGGAGTAAATTTCTTCGAAATCATCAAAGTCCCTTTTCACTTTATTTTCCTCTTTCCTATCTTTGATATGCTTGCTAATTTTCCTAGCCTTAAAATATTCATAAATTAAAAGAAGCAGCCCCTCGTGAAGAGTAGGGTTCCTAGTTTTCTTATCTTGGAACTCATTAATATTCTCATTCAAGGAAGAGTAGAGGTAAAAGGGGATAGAGATTTTTACCCTGTACCTAAAATGGTTGAGAAGCACAAAGTGGTAGGTGCATATGCAATCAAACCTAGTGTTGAGAGTGATGTATTTGATGATGGCCCTTAGCACAAATCTCCAAAGAGGCTTGGTAGACCTTAGGATGTAGTGGGTGCCCTACTTCACCAGCTATTTTTTCTCCTCCTAGTTTTTGGTGAATTCCGCAACTGCTTGCCTAGAGATTTTTCAATCTCTATAGAATTTTTTTGCCAATAATGGGGATGCTAGTAACATGGGAGATAATTTCTTCTATAACTAAGAACTCCACCCCATCAATTTCAACTGTGCCCTCATTCCATTTCTTGACCATGATTTTGGTAACCAAGAGCTTCCATCCATGAAGGTGTTCAATGTAGTTGGTAATTTCACCTTTCTTCATGATATTCTTGACTTTGGTTCTTTTCTTCCATTTATGTGCCTCATCCTCTAGCTCTCATCTATGACATTCTCCCACCATGGAATTCTCCTCACCATTGCCTCTTAAACCTAAATTCTCCAAAATCTACAATTCTTTTGCTCCCTTATTTTTCTTGTCACTAGCAATGTTATTTTCCTTGTGAATTTGGTTTCTTTTAGTAGTACTCAACATAAGATGAAAGATATTGTGGATATGGAAAGTACTGGAGAAATCATACTTCCACTACATAGTTCTGTACCTTCCCAATAAAATATTAATTACCTTATTTAGATCACACATGTTGGTACTTAACTTGGCCTGCACACAACTAATTTTCATTATGATCATTAATAATTCCCAATTTGCCTAGGATATGATCCTTTTCAATGACTTCATTAATTTCTAACAGGATGTCAAATCCATCTGTCCATTTGGACACCTCGTTATGCTTAACCCCCCAATTTGCCAGCTTGTCTACCACCATATTGGCCTCATGGTACTCATGTGCCACATATATTTTTTCAAAAGTTTGGAGGTCTTTGATGCTTTCCCCAATTATACTAGTCATAGTCCAAGTTGGTTTATTTTTTCCCTTGAGGTAATCTATGATATTTTTATAATCTCCCTCTAGCTAGAGATAGTTAACTCCTATTTTTTTTGCTAACTTGATAGTCTGGTGAGCCGCCAAGGCCTCAACATAGTGATTGGTTTGACTCCTAATGGGTGCAGTGAAAGTTGCTATACCTTTACCATGTTCATTTCTTATGATTCCCCCCACCCCATCTTTACTTGGGTTACCTTTAGTAGCACCATCAAAACTGGCTTTGAACCATCCCTTGAGAGGGAGAGACCAACATCAACCTTCTCTTTTATTATTGACCCTAGGAATAAGGGCGGGGAAAGGGCCCTTAGCATTGGTATGGTTTTCCATCAAAGCATGAAAGCATTTATGGAAAACCACCTTCTTGTTCACCTCCTTGTCCCTAAAGATCTAGTTATTCCTTTCCTTCCACACCCCCCAATAGACATGGGGTAAGGCCCATAGCCAAAACAAGTTGGAAAGATTAAACTCCAAACCATATTGCTAATGAATAAAGAGCTCCAGGACATTAGAAGGAAAACACTAGGATAGATTAAAAAAAGATAGGAGATGAGACTAGATGGATGAAGTGAAAGGGAAATGTAAGAATAAATGATCAACACTCTCACAATTATTTTTACATAAAATACATCTATTAGGTATCATGTTACCTCATTTGGTGAGGTTATCGACAATGCGGATGCAATTTTGCAGAAGGGTCTAGAAGAAAAAGTTGATCTTTGGGGTGATTCTAGGGAACTAGGCTTTTGCCCACAGTAGGGCCTGGACCTAAGGCTAGAGTGACTCATAGCTAGAAGCCACCAAATAAAGGCCATTCGAGGTATCCCCCCAAATAATAGCATCCTAATTATCAGATAAAGGAATGAGTCTCACCAGGTCTATGAGCAGCTTCAGATCCACAAAAATCTTAGTAAGGTGAATCTACCTGTTCTTGAATCTATAGTCCCTCACCCTATTGCCAAATATTTCAATACAAACATTAGACCAAACATTGAAGTCCTCATTCTCCTAGAGAGGGCCCGAGCTGAGCTAGTCATCCATCCAAAATTTGATATCTTATCCATTACCCATAGATCATTTGGGTTTGCCAAAAGCTAAGTCATTCTAATGCACCAAACCATTCTAGATGAAAGAGCCATTGGGGGTGAGTCTCTTTGTTAATGAACTATTTGAGATTGAGGTTGTTAGTATATTTGGATAGCATAATGTCTCTCCATTCACCAACATTATTGAAAATTCTCTAGATCTGTTTGGCTTGGAGGGTAGAGTTGAACTATTTCAGCTTTCTAATGCCCAACCCTCCATGCTTCTTAGGTTTACAGATAGAGTCCCAAGCTACCAAAGGATACTTCTTGCTCTCATCAGGCTCAAACCACATAAAGTTCCTTTGAATGCTTTCAAGGTGGGTAGCCACCTTGGAAGGGATGGAGAATAGGCTAAGGGCATAAGTGGGGAGGTTCTGAAGAGTGGACTCAATTAGAATGACCTTTCCCACTTGACTCAAAGTGATACCTTTCCAACCAGCCAGTTTCCTATTGAAATGATCCACTAGATTATCCTAAAAAGAGTCTAGAGGCTTAAATCCCAAGAGGAGCCCCAAGTAGGTAGAAGGGAGCAAGCCAACCTTGCATCCTAAAATATCAACAATCTTCTTCTCCCTTTTATTTAGGGTGTTAAAGAAGAAAACCAAAAAAAATTCCTAGTTGATCAGCTGGCCAGAGGCTCTAGAATAAGTGTTCAAAATCTTTTAAACTGATATAGCCTCCTTGATTGAGGATTCACCCCCCATAATGGTGTCATAAAATTTTTTCTAGTGAGTGAAAATTGAAGGGCCAAATGAAGGTTTTAGCCCCACCAGATCCCCTCTCCTCTTGCTAGAATGAATGAGCCTCCCCAGGCCTTCAGCCAAAATGAAAAATAAGATAGGGGGTAAGGAGACCCCTGGAAGGTTTAAAAAATTTAGAGGGAGCACCATTCACCAGGACAACAAAGGATGAAGTGCTAACCAGTTGAGAGAAAAGCTCCCTCACCTTAGCATTAAAACCAAAAGCGTCAAGAATATGGTCCAAAAATCCCCATTCAACTCTGTCATATGCCTTAAAAAGATCCAACTTGAGAAGAAAGACCTCCTACCTTCTAGCATCCAAAGAGTGGATAACCTCATGAATTTCCATTATGGAATCAATAATTTGCCTACTAGGGACAAATCTCAATTTTTGGTGAGAAATAATAATCATAAGAATGGAGATAAGTCTATTGGCAAGAACTTTTTTGCAAAGATCTTATAAAAGGAATTACAGAGACTGATGGGTCTGAAAGAACCGAAAGTATCAGCTCCAACAATTTTAGGAATGAGGACTAAAAAGGTAGCATTAACTTCAAGAGGACCCTTGCCCCAAAGAATTCTTGAATAGCTTGAACAATATCCTCATGAATAATGTCCTAGAATTTCTAGAAGAAGAAAGTGGGGAAGCCATCTGGACCAGGGGCCTTTTTCGCTGGCAAGTCAAAAATAGTCACTTTAATTTCCTGATACTTAGGAATGGCCAATAAGTTCCAATTATGATCCTACCCAATGATTTTGGGTATTTCCATGATAACATCATTCTGATCTTCCATATTCAAGTTTAGATCCTTAGTGAGAATCTTAGAAAAATATTTGATTGCCTCCTCTGCAATCAAATTGTATTTTTTAATAGTCTCGCTCCCCTTTTTGATTTCACTGATTCTGTTAGTGGCTTGGTGCTTCAAAGTAGACATGTGGAAGAATCTAGTGTTTTTGCCTCCTTCTTGAAGCCAAACAGCTCTAGATCTCTGTCTCCAATACATCTCCTCTTTCCCAACCACATTATGAAGCTCAGTGAGGATGTCTTTCTCAACATTGAGAGAGACATCATCATATCCCCAGATCTAGATACCATTTTGAACATCAGCCAAGTTTCCCAAAAGCCTCTTTTTGTCCTAGAAAATGTTGCCAAAGTCAAACTTGTTCCACTTGTGGATCTCAGTTTTGATATATCTAAGTTTCTTAGCAACCTTGTACATAGTAGTCCCATCCATAGCAATGTCCCACCATTCCTTGATCTTTTTGTGCAAACTAGAATGATCCATCCACATTTTCTCATATCTGAATGAAAAGGTTTTTTTCCTATTAATTTTGTCCATAGAAAGGGAGATAGGGGAGTGGTCAAAACCAATCTGTACAAGAGTAGAAAGCTTACAGTGGAAGTTACCCAGCTAGTCCATATAAATGAGAGCTCTATCCAATCTAACCTAAATATAGTCCAAGCCCAACCTCCTATTGGAACAGGTGAACTTGCACTGTCAAGCTCCACATCAAGAAGAGCTAAATCCCAAATTAGATCATCCAAGTGTTGCCTACTTTCCCCATCAGGTAGAAGCCCCCCTAACTTATTAGAGGTTAGGAGAGGAGTATTAAAATTTCCCATAACAATTCATTTAGAAACCCCTAAATTGGAAACCATGTCCCAGATCTTGTCCCAAAACATCCTTCTATCATTTTGGGTGTTGGGGGTGTAGACACCTAAATCTGATTACATCACTTAAGTAATCCTATTTAGTCATCTCCTAAGGCATCATTAATTAAGTATTTAATATTTAATTAATCTATTGTCATCCCCTAGTTAAATAGTTAATTTAATTAACTATAGTCCAATTAATAAAATTAAAAGATCACCCAAAATCAATTTATCAATTAAATCCCTATTCCTCTATTAAATTGAATAAATCCTCAAATCTATTCAATTTAATTCTATATCCCCATTTTATTAAATAAATCATTTAATAAAATATCTAAAATCCTAAGAGCCTCCCTAAACCCTATCCTAACCCCTAATCCAATCCATTCACACATACTAACCTCACTTAGCCACCTAACTAACCCATCCCATCAAATCTAAGCCACTTACACCCTAATCCCCCTCTAATCCAAGCTTAATCCTCTTCTAAACATGTGCACAATCATAAGAAAGGGTTAAGACTTGCTAACCCAAGCCAAAGTCAACAATCTCATCCTCCTCCCAACCATCTCTATTTATAACCCAAGCCAAAGTCAACAATCTCATCCTCCTCCCAACCATCTCTATTTATGACCTAACCATCTCTATTTGACCCAACCATCCCTCTTTATGGCTCAACCTCCCTCATTACTCCTTTGACCAACCCATATCCTACCCTCTCACATCCAATCACCCTATGACATGTGTCACCTCCTAATTGGCTTCAAACAAGCACAATCCATGTGCTCTCCTTTGAGTGCATCCTAGCCCTCCTTCACCATCTTGCCATCCTTGCATCCTGACCGTCCATCCTTCCACCCCTTGGCCTATAAATAGAAGTCTCTTCCTTCACTAAAATCATCCACTTTTGAAGAAAACTTATAATGCTATTTTGAGAGCCTAAAAACTACCAAAATACTATTATAATGCTGAAACCCCTCCATACCTTCATTGTTGAATCATTTATCCACACTCATATTTGATTATCACTCATCCATTTGGAGTTTGAGCACATCATGGGCATACATCTACTATCCATCTGGGACATAGCTTCATCATCATGCGAAGCACTTGAGGAGTTTACCATCTTTGGTCTACTTTCATCAATTTTGTCTTCTTTGGTTCTATCTTAAGTGTTAGCTTGCTTAGTATTGTTAATGCTTTCATTTAATAGTTAGTGTTCATTTTACTCTACTAAAATAGGTGATACATTTTGGCATGCCCGGTGGGACCCACTTCACAGGTTCTTTGCAAACATGCTAATGCGATTTAGAGTGTTTTTAGATTTTTCAAGCTTATAGGTGGATGAAGCACTTTGAATCCTTCTTCCTCTTCTTGTCTGTATTCTTCTTCTATTCTGTCCACTTCTTCTTGTGGGATCTTGGCCATTTTATTTTATTTTAATAAAAAAATCTCATCTTCTCTCTTCTTCAAATTTTCTTAAATATTAAAAAATAAAAATAAAATAAAAAATAAATAATAATAATAATTTTTGGTACACCTTTTTTTTGTGAAAGTTTGGTAAAAATATGCATATTCATATATATGTGTTGTAAAAAAAAAAAAAATCAAAAAAGTGTAAAATACGTGCCTATCTTTTTGGGGTGGCATGGATTTTGGCCACCAAAATTTTTCAAATTTTTTGCAGGTACCATCCAAACCCATTCAGATCGACCTAGCAGCCACCACAACACCATTCCTAGTCACAACCCATGGCCTTTGAAGACCACCAACACCGTTGCTCTCATTCATTGGGTTCTAGCCATTGTAGTAAAGCATCATCATATTAAATCACTATCTAATCATGCATAGTCCACGCCCATTGGATCTGCCATGTTAGCAGGTCATTTTTTTTTATGCCTATGACAGCCATATGGCCATGAACTTTAAACTTGCACTTTGATGATGTCAACATGACATCATTTCTACATGCCTTTTTAAGCCTCGAGAAGCAACATTTGGTATTTTTCTCATAACTTGAGCATACAGACTCCATTTTTAGAAAATGAAATATCGTCGAAAAGCTGGTTCCAAGCTTGTCATGATAATATTGGTTTTTATCATATTTTTTAGCCTTTTAGATACTTATTTTCACTATCAATGACTAAACTTTGGTGATTTTTGCAGGGATATTTGCTAACTCATGCATTGTCAGTTGAAGACTTCTATGAAACCACTAACCATGTTTCTTGCAAGTTCTCCTTCCATGGTTTAATGTTCTTGAAAAATGAACTTGAATGTTTAAACACTTGTCTTTGAATGCATGTTGCTAAAATCAAATCTTGAATGCCATGGATTATAACATAACATTTTCATTGGAATGCATTATCAACACAATCTTGGATGCTAAAGGTTAAAAAGAATGAATGCGATGAACATTTGATTTTGGGTATTAAAGAACATTGCAAATCAACACACTTCAACTTTGGTGCTTAAAATGAACTTCATTCAATCTTTTTAAAAAGCTTTCATGCTTGCAATTTACTTATGTTGATGATCTCTTGATTTCCATTATGTTGACGATGCTGTCAAGTTGGAACGAACATTGTATGCCATAATCACAAGTGTCTTCAATCATAGCTTACAAAATCTAAATCATCAATTGGAATGAACGCGTGTCTTTTAAACCCAAGATCATGTATGTAGTCTTCTTTTACACTTTTTAGGAGGCCTGCTTGGGGATTTCATCACCCCTTGGGACAACCTCAACTCTAGCATTCTGGCAGAGTATAAACATTGGGAGGTGAATCAAAAGACACCTTTCTTGGAAGCATAATCTTGTCACTCTTGGCTAAGCCCCAAAGAACTTTATACCTTTGGGAAGTGAAGGTGGAGATTTGGGTTACCATCTCCTCCTGATTGAGTGGCATTATTTTCTTTCATCTATAGATTTGGGTCTCACGTACCTTGCATATATCGAGGACACCCCTACCTAATCTTGTATATCCTAACAAACATCTTATAGGGCTGTTGGTGTGTTTGATATGCTTGAATGTTCAAAATCCTCCCAATGTTTCAAAAACAATCAAGACCATTTGCTAAAGAGATCACTTATACACCATTCGCCATGGTTGTTAGCAAGTTCATTCACAACAACCCAACCATTGGTCAATCATTCAACCCAAATGAAGGGCATACTTAGCATAGTCATAGCCTCATCCAAGATTCAATCAAGCTTCCAAGCCTTCCTGTAGTACCATCATTCCTGAGGTCTTCCATAGAGTCTTCCTCTTCTCTCTGTGTCTTAAATAGTAACATCCCATCCCTATCCAACTCATCATCCAAATCCAAATCTGAGCTTCCCAACTTATCCTAATCTACATTTTCGTATTCATCCTTCATCCCCAAAACATCATGTCACAATCCTATTACAATGAGTTTTGTCATCCCACCTTTTCTCCCACCTCATCCTATTCCAATGATGATGATGATCTTGTCGACTATGACAGGTATATTGAAAGCCTAAGAGATATTCCTCCAAACAGCCCCCAAAATCCAAACATTCCTCCAAACTGCTCCATCCTTCCTCCATGTATACCCATTAGTACTCCCTACCATAACTTTGACAAGGGAAATCCATTACTATCCTCATCTTTACTGCCTTCCTATATTGTGCCCACATATTCCTCTTATACATTAGTCATATCTCCATCTTCCTCTACCTTCATCTCCCAGTCTCTGCCATTCCAAAAAATTCAAGTAGCTATATCCCTAGTCCAAATCCACCATCCTAATATCCTTCAAACCCCTTTCCAAATCCTCCAATCAATCCTAGTCCTACAATGCATCACCCCAATCCCCTTACTCCTCCTAGTCCAACACACTTGTCTCCAAGGAATTTAACAAGGAAATCCAAAGCAAATCCATCTCCCACACCCACCATTCCTCTTACATAATCCCGTTCCTATCATCCCTATTTCATCCACCCCACTTATCCAACCCCTTCCATCTCCTACCTCCCATCCCTTCAAATCCCATCCATATCTCCTCCTCCTAGCATTACCTAAATCCTCTTTAATAAACCTAATGAGTCCATTCCCCATCAACTCATCCCCATTGAAGAATATCCTACCCATCCATCTACCTCACCTAAAGAAACCATTCATACTTTTCCTACCATGCCATCCATTCCCATCTATTCCTATCAAGATCTTGTCCAAAAGCATGTTGAAATATCCCACGACACAAAAGAAGATCCCACCATCTCACGTTTCCCCTACATGATCCACTTTTACCATTTATGCCATCCAAAGAGAAGTCATTATCCCTTCCATATCTAAATCCTACCATCTTGCCTACTCCATCTCAAGATCCACTTCCATGCTAATGTTATGATGCTATTTTGAGAGCTTAAGGACTATTAAAATACCATCATAATGGCAAAATCCATCCACAAATCCACTTTGATCCATATTTTTTCATTGAAGCTTGAGCAATATTATTGAGCACACATCTACATCAAAGGACGTATCTACAAAATTAAGGAGGCTTTTGGAGTGATATTCCTCTTAGTTTGCACTCTCTTACACCTTCTTTTGTATAATCTTATATGTGAATATAGTTTTAGTTTGTGAATGTTTTCCTTATTATTAATGTTCTTTGCACACTAAATCTTGTTCTATAGGGGGCATATAGATTCAAAAAAAACCATCTAGTCTAATCCAAAGGGTTAAAAAAGTTCATAAGAAAAATGTTACCTTCATTATAGAGGATGGTGGCCTCCAGTGAGTCCTTCCAAATAGTGAGTCCTTCTTCATTTTGGTTTCTTGAATTAAAAAAACATTTGGCCTTTGGTCCCTAATTATATTCCTAACAATCTCCTATTTATGGATTCCATTGAGTCCAAAATTGTTCCAAGATATGATCTTCATGCTTTGATTGATGAACATGATTCCTAGATGGTTCTCTGCATCCCATCCATAATATTTCTTCTCATTTCCTCCTTTTTGAGTTGGTTCTTGTTCTTCCTACCCGAATGGTTGGAAATGTGTCCAATATCTACTTTCAACTTGCTCCTTGTTGTAGCTGGAGAAGCTAGTGAAGGGTCTTGACTATTCTTCTTTTTTCTATTTTTGACCAAAGACAAAGGAGCTTCATTTTCCTCCTTGCAATTATCAAAAAGAGCTTCGAGTCTAGCCATATGCCCTAGAGTGGTGTCTGAAAGTCTTTTGAGGATTTGATTCATAGTCTTAGGGAAGACCCTATTGACCAGGCTTGTGTTGGACTCTTGAGAGAGAGGAGGATCTAGCTATTCTCCAATTGGTCCCTCAAGAGAGTCCAGGACAAAGGATAAATCTAGTTCCAGCTCATTAGAGATCAAGAACTCTTGCAAATCCTTCTTCTCAGAAGCTAAGGTCTCCACCTTACCTGCCAATTTTGGTATATCTTTGATTGCCTTGTTGTGAGGGGGGCTTCCCGCTACATCCCTCTTATCTTTATTTGAAGCATCCTTTGAGTTCTGAAGGGCTAAGACCTTAGCATGAGGATCTATAACCTTTTTCCCATTGTTTATACCTACTTCCTCCCATAGTTTCTTGTCTAAAGTATTTTTCTTCTTCCATTCTTTTTTGGGAGCATTGGTTATGTTCTTGCTAGCTTTGTTTTGGGCTTTTTCCATCCCTTCCTTTTCCTTTGAATAATGGACATGTGCCTACTTTGTGGCTTGCCTTTTTGTAGTGAAAACATACAAAAGGAACACTTTCATAGTTGATCTGTTGTACCCTTCTTCCCAAATAGGACTAAAATTAAATTACATGGGGCATGTCCTATCCTATAGTCACCCCAACACAAATTCTAGTATATGTAAGCCTTTTCTTGGCTACTTTGATAGGATCAATAGATAGAAGTTCTCTAAAAGATCTTGTGATACCATCAAAAACATCCTCATGCCAATATTCAAGAGGAAGTTCAGGCAGTCTAATCCAGACTGGGGCTTGGGTTAGGAAATCATTGTTCAAATCCATGTTGGAGGTCCACTTTTGCAGGATCAGGGTAGATCTACCCAAGGACCAGTTTCCTGCACATAGGATTTTAGCAAAGTCCTTAGAACAAGATAACTCAAAATTCAGGAAACCTTTAGCCATGGTAGTCACCTCAACATGCCTCTTTAGCTCCCATTTGTTCCTTGTAAAGACCTTAACAAGGTCTTTGTATGAATAGTTAGTAATGACTTTTGGTTTGACTAATGCACCAAGTATTTTCATTAGGTTTATGAATGAGGTTGTAAAAACATTTTTGGGCAAGTTTGTGATTATTTATTTGGATGATATTCTAATATTGAGTAAGACTAGGAATAACATCTTGAGCATATTAGGCAAGTGTTGTAGACAGTAAAAAAGAAGTTGTTGATTTATTTGAAGTGTTCCTTTATATAAGAAGAGATTGTGTATTTGAGATTTGTGATTTTAGATGGTTTGAGAATGGATCCTGAGAAGCTTAAAGAAATTTTGGAATGGCCTACACCTGATAATGTGGGTGAGGTCAGATCATTTCATGGTTTGGTTAGTTTCTATAGAAAGTTTATAAGCAATTTTAGTTCTATTTGTAATGTTATGACTAAGACTATGAGAGGAGATAAAAATAATTTCAAGTGGACAAATAGAGCTAATAAGAGTTTTGAAACTTTGAAACAAAGGGTTGTTGAATACATGTATTGGCTTTACTTGATTTCAATAAGGTATTTCAAGTTGAATGTGATGCGATTGGTAGTGCAATAGGAGTTGTGTTGAGTCAAGAAGGTAAACCTATTGCTTTCTTTAGTGAAAATTTGAATGATGATAAAAAGAAGTATTCTATGTATGATCAAGATTTGTATGCTATTGTTCAATCTTTGAAGAATTGGAGACATTATTGATTCCTAAGGAGTTTTTATTGTATACTAATCATAAGGCTCTATGATATTTGTGAAGTCAACACAAGTTGAATCAGAGACATATGAAGTGGGTTGAGTACTTGCAAAGTTTTACATTTGTGATAAAGCATAAGAGTGGAGTTACTAACTGAGTTGTAGATGCAATGAGTAGAAGATGTTCTTTGTTGATCAAGATAAAGGTTAAAATTCTTGGCTTTGATAGAATGAAGGAGCTGTATGACCCTAACCTTGATTTTTTAGAGGCATGGAGAGAGTCTAGAGCATCAAATCTATTAGATCAACCAAGTAAGTATGATGAGTAATTTATTCAAGAAAGTATGTTGTAGTCAGGTGTGTATACCAAGAAGTTCTATGAGAGTTAATTTGATTAAGGAAAATCATTGTGGTGGATTGGTTAGATACTACAATATTGATAAGATATTGAGTCTGCTTAAGGATGAGTATTCTTGGCCACATATGTATAAGAATGTTCAAATTTTTTTAAGGAGTTGTGGAATTTTTCAAGTTGCAAAAGGAGTGAGTCAAAATACTAGATTTTATACACCTATTTCTATTCTTGAGAAACCTTGGAGTGACATCAGTAAGGATTTTATTCTTGGATTACCTAGGACAACAAGATGATATGACTCCATATTTTTTGTTGTGGATAGATATTCTAAGATAACACATTTCATACCATGTAAGAAGACATCTCATGCAGTGCATATTGCTGAGATTTTCTTCAAAGAGGTTGTTAGATTATGTGGATTACCAAGAAGTATAATCTTTAACAGAGATATGAAGTTTTTTAGTTGTTTCTAGAGGACTTTGTGGAAGAATATGGGTACTAAGCTAAAGTTTAGTTCTACATTCCATCCACAGATAGATGGACAAACATAGGTTGTGAATAAACACTTGGGTAATTTGTTGTCATCTTTAGTTGGAGATAAGTCAAGTAATTAAGATATGATATTGGCACAAGATGAGGTTGCATATAATAATAATGTGAATAGGACTACTGGGAAAACATCTTTTTAGATTGTTACTAGAATGAAACCTAGAGGAGTATTATATTTGATGGATATTGTTGGTGAAGAGAAGAAAAGTGTTTTCCAATTTTATGAAATCTTTGCATGAGGAAGTGAAGTTGAAATTGGAGCACAGTAATCACGAGTATAAGGAGAATGTAGACAAACCTATAAGTAATAATTTTTTTTAAGTTGGTGATGAGGTGGTGGTTCATTTGAAGAAGGGTAGATTTCTTGTTGGAAAATATAGTAAGCTGAAAATGAAGAAGTTTGGTTCTTGTAGAATCTTGATGAAGTTTAATAGTGTTAATTCTTATGAAGTTGAGTTACCTGATGACATGGATATATATCCTATCTTCAATGTTGTTGATTTGTATGAGTATCATGAGTCAAAAGATGAAATTGTTGTACCACATGCTTATCCTAAGAAGCAGATTGAAGAGGTTGAACAAATATTGGATAAGAGAATTGCTAAGAGCACAAGAGGAAAATATTACTATGAATATTTGGTGAAGTGGAAGAACAGATCGATGGAAGATGCTACATGGATTTCTCAATCTAAGTGAGATTGATCTCACTTTGTCACACAGTTGCCAAGTTCTAGTCTTACCCTTAAAAGCTTGAAGTTATTGGATTTTAAGTGAGCTTGTGTTCAAGTATGATGTCTAAGTATCCTTTAGGTTACTTACTTCTCATCTTTCTTGAGTCCCTCACTTTATTTGTTTTAAAAATATCCCTTGCATTACCTATACCTATTTATTCTATGGGGTTTTCCATTTTTCTGATGCACACATGGTCTAGGTGATTTAGATATGGTTGGGATGTGTTCTAATGTCTTCTCAATGAGAATTAAGTTATCTATATTTCACCATTTTCTATCTTGCTTCAACATCTTTTTTTTTATGGGTTCTGAGCAATCAAACTAGTTTTCCTAATTGGAGAATTTAATCAAGTGAGTAGCTAAAGGATGAAGCCACGGAAGTGATCAATAAGCTATGTATAGGATTATTTTATGATGGAGAGACTCAAAAAGCTGGAGATCAAAGTCAAGAAGAAGACCATTTATATTGTAGAGATAATGTTAAATTACCTTCAGAAGGAAAATAATGGATCTATGAGTTTTCTATTGCACACTAATGAAAGAGAAGGTGTTTTGTTCTACTTTTGAAACCACAATAATTTGTGCGATATCCAATGCTTTATGTACAAATAGTAAAGCCATGATGTTAAATGAACTATTGTGAGCTCTTCATCACTGAGGCTTACTCAAGATCTAGCTTTGAGGCAATCAGATTGAGGATAAAGAATAAAGTGTTGTTAGCTTTACTTCATTCTGAGAAATGTTGCTGAGAAAGGGGTTTTGGTCCCCAAGTAGAAAGATTTCAAAATAAAAAACAAGCCTCCTTAAAGTGTGAATCTTCTTTGGAGATTCTGAAAAGATACTTCTAGAAAAGTTAGTGGTGAGAATGTGATCTCCATATAAAGGAAAGGAAATATTAAATGCTTAAGGTAGAAAGTCAACAAATGAAGTATACAAGCTAACAAAGGATCACTCTTTGTGCTATGATTCTGAATAAATGGAAAGTGGGTTTGCGGAAGAGCTAAGTTTCTCTTTCTCCCCCATGGAACTTAAAGACTTTTTTTGTTAAGTGATTTTTGGTAAAATGACTTTACTCCAAGTAAAGTAATAGAGCTTCTAGGAGTTTAAGTTTTTATGTACAAGAGAATAGAAAGTTCAAATAGCCATTGATCATGGAATTAAATCTAAATCTTCTTGTTATAATCATTGGCCAAACTTAATTTCATCTGTGTGGCACCAAAATTCAGATTCCTATACCTATTTTATCATAATTTGCTAGAAATTAATTTCCCCAAGTATTTTAAAATGACCATTTGTCAAGAACTGCATCCTATGCAATCATAAAAAATGGCAATCAAAGCTGCTAGTTATGATAAGTTAATAGGAAAGAAGAGTGAATTAAAAGAGCTAACAAACACATCTTTCAAATTCTATGATTTGGGTGATCTTCATAGAAGACACAATTCTCAACCTATTCACCCAATCACTCAAAAGCTTAAAGAGAATGGATTGGTTGAGGCAGTTGGTTCTCCAATGGTAGTACATGCACCAAAGCTTGTGAGGGAATGTATCAAGAGATATGACCTAGAAACAAAACAAGTTTTATTCCCTGACCACTCAATCCTCATCTTGATCAACATGGCACTAATGTAGTTTGCATTCTGCATTCTTGTGAGAGAGGAGTATTGTGATATTGAATTCAAAAATTTTGCATCTATGTTAAATGAGAAGAAGACCCTTAGATGGGAAGATATGCATAGGACATGGTTCCAGATTACTCACTCAAAGAAGAGAAAAATGCCCAAGGCCTTGTTTGACACAAATCTAAAAAGAGAAATAGTGGATATTCTTCCACTACTTCTCAGATTAAAAGGAAAAGAGGAGATCTTGGATTTTATCAAGCACCATTTCTTCTTAGTACAAGCTATATATGCTGAGGATATGTAGATTCACTAGGTGAAAATTATTTGTGATGAACTCACCTCATGGTTGAATTTGGCCAAAGGATTTAAGAAATTTTACATGTCTTCCTATCTAATTTATACCTTTTCTACTCACCACTTATGGTACGACCTCCCTAGCATCCAAAACTATGATGAGCACACTAAAGTATATGAGTTCTATCTACATCTATAGCTATAAAGAAGTTTTGAGGAGTATGTGCTTATAGATGATTCCTTCAAAATGAGGCTATGCCAGGAATTGCAAGGATGCCTTAAAAGGAGATTTTCACTAGAGGAAATTTTGGGCATTAGCCAATTTGGATGCTCATTCATCTAGTTTCCAAAATTCTCTTATTTATATATAGGAGCTTACAATGGCTTTCCTAAGAGGCTTGCAAGGTATCTAGAAGATAAGGTGGTTCTAGTCGAATTGTGTTGACAGATCCTTGAAGTGAACACCTTGAGTTCTAATGTAAAGAAAATAGTCAAGATTCCCTTCCCTATAGTAGTTGGACCATATTCCTATGCTTCTAGATCTAATGCTCAAAATCTAGTGAAGAGCTTTGAGAACAAGATCAAATTGGTAGACTATGAGGTACATAGGCCTCAATATGATCTAGTCAAATTTGTAAGGGATCACTTGAAGTTGGGATATGCCTAAAGACATGTTCCAGATATTGAAGACTTCTAGTTTGGGTGTCTCAAGGAATACCAAACCTAGGAGAAATTTTGGTCATGACTAACAATTAATGAGATTAAGTTGTATAATGACATGTTTCTAACCTTATAGATGATGGAGCCTACACACATACCACATCTAAAAAGAAGATAAAAGACACCCCAATTTTTTCTACCCCACATATAGGTCCTATCATAGCCATTATGGAGGTTTTTATGTAGGGAATAATAAATAGAATAGATAAATGGGTGGAGTGGACCCAAGTGAGGAAGAAGACAACCGAGAGCACTGGAACTATGAGTGGAGTATCTTCTAGAGCCACCTAGTCAACTACAAAAATGACCACCACAACTACGACTTCAACATTTGGAGGCCCATTACAGTCCATTGGCCAAGGTGGAGACCAACCTCTAGAGAAGAATGTGCCAATCACTCCAACCTATGGAGGTGGCTCTCTTCTAGACATTGAAAAAGTTGGGGAGAAGGAGGGAGACAAGGAAAAAGGGAAATAACAAGAAAAATCAGTGGCCAAGCCATCTTTCCCTATCCAAATCATCAATTTGGACAATGAAAATAACCCCATGGATGGCCAAGAACAAGATGCATCTCAGCAAGGGGATACCCTAACCCTCTCAATGACTAATGTCATTGCCTTCCCTATTGCTTCCCAGAGAAAGAAAACTCTCTTGATATTTAGGAGGCTATTTGATCCTACTGCCTCATAGTTGGCTATCAATGTGCTCTCTATAGAGTCATGGATCAAAGAGACCATTGATAGGAAGAAGAGGAGATATGAAGAAGCAACTCCATTGAAAGACTTGATAACACAAGTCACCTCTTCTCAGCCATCCAAGAAGATGAAGTAGAGTAGAAGACAATTGTTGCATTATCTATTGATTCAACTACTAGCAACATGTTGGTAGAGATTGTTGAGCCACAAAAGGAAGGAAAATTTCATGAGCTTTCCAAAGATGACTTCTAGACTAGAACAATGGATCTTGGTGTCCCTATTCATGACTCCATGGTGAACATGTGGAAGTCCACCAAAGAGAAAATTGAACATAAGTTGGAAGAGCTTAGAGTAGAAAAGGAAATCCTAAAGGTCTCAAAGAAAGAATTGATGGAGTACATAAGGTCTGCACTCACTTCATCAAGTCAATTTGACCCAAATGTAGAGGAGACCAAAACTCTACTCCTGAAGCTACAACAAGAAAGACAATTCGAGTAGGTTGGCCAAACATGGGTGTACCAGATGAACACTCAAGGTTCCCCATTAATTAAAAACTTGGTAAGTACAACATTATATTCTCACAAGCTCAAGGAGGTACCTTCTAATCACCAGACCACCATATAAAATGAAATAGACAAACTAATAGAGAAATTGGCTCTTCTGCATAAAGTTATTGACATGAAGAATAATGTTACCATTACCCATAGGATCCTTAAGATTGGAAAGGATTCATTGTTTCACTAGAAACAATCCTTGAAGTTTGTTATATAAATCTCTATGAGGTCCACACACAAGATCAAGGATGTACATGACCTGGTGCAGGAAGTCATTGAGAAGTTATTTCAATACCTGAAGATATTGCACATAGAGTCCTTTATGTTTGCTAATGGTAAGTTTGTGGATATTGAGAGGATGAAATCAAAGTTCTTGGAATTTGCTGATGAAGTTTTAGATCCACTCAATTTCCAAATGCCAAAGATCCAAGAACTCTTAGCAATAGATGTAATCATAAGGAGAGAATCAAAGAAGTTCCAGTTGAGGGTTGTCAAAATAGATGAATTGATTGAGTTGCATGACTACTAGATGGTTCAAGTTGACAACATCATCATTCCAAATGTTGAAGAATTGGACAAAGTAATTGATGTCATGAAAGCTTATAGAGACAAAGTAGTTACCCCTAAGAAGGCATGATGTTCAAATGCTCTCCCAAACATCTGTCATTCTCCTTCTTCTTTCTCTTTTGTATTCATTCTTGGAATTTTATCAGTCTCTGTAATGGACAATGATTCAAGCTTGTCCTATTTTTAGCTTATTATGTTAAGATATTCTGTGTAGAGCAACCATCTAGTGTAATCGGCCATTTTGAGAAGGCTTATATATGTAATATTTTGAGAAGTTAATAAGATTAACAAAATTACTTTTGGGCAAACCCCTATAGCTGGGACTACTATGTGTGACTCTGAGTCCAATTTTAATTTTATCATTCATTTAGTTTCATTATAGTGTATGGAATTAATTTTTCATTATTGAGAATTGAATGAATGTAAATGAACTTGGTTTTGTTTCCTTCATCCAACAGATTGTATGTCCTACTTTCTTCAGCATAAGTATCTCTTTTGTTCTCTCTAGTGTATGTTGTAGTTTATGTGTGTAGTGTAGTTAGTTTCATAAGAGGTCCCAATATTGGTTAATGGAGTAAGTTGAGGGACATACAATCTAGGTATTGTCAAGAAATCAATTAGTAATTTAGGGGTTACCCACTCTGCCATCTTTCCCTACTCTCTTGTTGTTATAGTTAGTCAAGCTTGTTTTTGTATCCTACATAATTTTAGAATATATTGCATGTGGTGAGTTAGTCCCATTTTCACTTGCTTAGGTTGTTCAAAGTGTTGAGCAATCTAGTATTTGCCTATTCTTCTCTCTAGTTAATAACATACCCCCAAAACCCGAAAAACATAATTCATTGCAAATAGAGCATGTAAAAGGGAGTTGTACCTTTCAATTCAAGGGTCTATGATAGATTACTTAACTGACCCATTTTGTTGTTAATTTCTTTGTCCTCCATAAGTCATTGGGTAAATTAAGAGTTAAGATATAAACCAAAAATATAAGACAAACTGTTAACCAATAGTTTTTGGTTACTCTACTAGGGAATTATTCAATATCCTAAGTTTGTATAGTAAGTCTGTTTGTGGCTTACCCACTCTGCCATCTTTCCCTACTCTCTTGTTGTTATAGTTAGTCAAGCTTGTTTTTGTATCCTACATAATTTTAGAATATATTGCATGTGGTGAGTTAGTCTCATTTTCACTTGCTTAGGCTGTTCAAAGTGTTGAGCAATCTAGTATTTGCCTATTCTTCTCTCTAGTTAATAACATACCCCCAAAACCCGAAAAACATAATTCATTGCAAATATAGCATGTAAAAGGGAGTTGTACCTTTCAATTCAAGGGTCTATGATAGATTACTTAACTGACCCATTTTGTTGTTAATTTCTTTGTCCTCCATAAGTCATTGGGTAAATTAAGAGTTAAGATATAAACCAAAAATATAAGACAAACTGTTAACCAATAGTTTTTGGTTACTCTACTAGGGAATTATTCAATATACTAAGTTTGTATAGTAAGTCTATTTGTGGCTTAACTAGATAACTTAGAAGATTATCTTTGAGGCACTCAATTTTTTGAGTCATGCATAACAACCCATAAAGAAAAATGGTGTTGCCTCACAAAGGACAAATTCCCATAGTGCAACCTAATCTTGGCTTCTAGGATGAGTAAGAGGACATAATAAATCAGTTGAATACCCTCACCTAGAAAAGTCGAAAGTCCCTTAACCAATACACAAGAGTAAGCTTCACCCTTGAGAGAGAAGAGGAAAATTTTGAATATTGGGAGGGAGTTTTAAGGGAAAGAAGATTAAGAGAAACACGTTCATTGTGAACTAAGATAGTTCACCCTGGATCCCAAATAAACCTATAGTACTCATGGTAAAGGGAAAGTTGACCTAGCATTTGAAGAATTACAGAAAGATGAGTTCCCAAAATTGGAAGATCCTCTAGGAAGAGGGAGATCCCAATCTCAGGATCCAATATATTACGGCATTTGTGGTGATTTTTTTTCTACCTCACCCTATTTCCTATATATGCAACCATTCATCTTAACCTCCTATTTTCCAAACTCAAATCCCATCATTGTGCAACACCCTCACTCTTCATGAAGTAGTTACCCTTACTGCTATCACTTTTTAGACTATACCACTAATCCTTCCTACCTCAATGGTTGTTCCTAGGGTAATCTTGTTGGTCCTCTATGGTTTGCTACCAATTATGACCTACCTAGAGCTTCTCGAAAGAATTTTCCCAAATTCAATGGTGATGGGAATGTCTCTGCTAATGAGCACATCATGTATTTCTTTTCCACATGCAGTATTGTTTGTCCTTAGCATGAAAATGTAGAAGTGATAATGTTTGTGGAAACTTTGGTTAAGAATGTAGCTGACTGATTTTAACATCTCCCAGTGGGATGCATCACAACCTGGGATGACATGTAGAATTGATTTGGAGCATACTACAAGAGTACAAAATATGAACACACTCTATTGACTCAACTTACCCAGATAAAGAAGGAACCCAATGCTCCTATGAGAGACTTCATTGCAAAGTCTAATAAGTTGGTCAATAAGATCCCTACTACAAGTAGATCTACTACAAACAACTAGAAAATGTTCTTAATTAGCTCCATGCCCCCTTACATAAGTTTTCAAATTAGGCATGCACATGTGGCTAATTTGTTGGCTGCTTAGACCTTGGAAATCAAATTGGAGGATGATCTCATAGCAGATGGGAAATGGAAAAGAGAAATTCAGAGTGGAGCCTCAACAAGGTTTGCCATTGGTACAACCAACAATACAAATAGGGAAGACTATTTATTCTCTCTAGAAACCATATCAAGACATTCCTTGAAGGTAACAAACATGAAGGAAGACCATTGCAATTTCCATCTAATTAGTGAAAGCTTGCTATTGAGGCACCTCCCAAAAAGAAAAATATGTGCATTTTTCATCTAAGAGAAAATCATGATGGTGATTCCTACCCAAAAATGAATAGGTATAGGAAGCTCACTAGTAGCAATAAGATAACAATTGAGTACACCAAAAGTGAAGATGCTTCTGCTCCCCATGGTGACTCTAGAATATTCTTTTTAGAGTATGAATCACATTTAGAGGTTGGAGATGACCATTTCTCCACCTTGGTAAGAATTTAGATGAACATGGCTACAAGAAGTTAGAGAGAGAAGAATTTGGTGAACTCTATTCCTACCTAGAATACAACCACTAGCCCTTCACTAGAGCCTAACTCCTCATTTGACAAAATATAATATTTTAAAGATGCTTGTATCCAGGTGTCTCCTCTTGACTATCTCAAAACTCATATTGTTGAATTAAAAAAGCTGGTAGATTATTGTAAAGGTGATGTTGATGCCAAAACTCAACCTAATGTTAACTCTACCATTAGCAATGACCAACCTCAATTGGATAGTGGACCACTTGATGATGAAGAGCCTATCTTGCCTATGGTCTTTAATGAGGAATAATCACAAGTCTTGGTTGCCTCCCTTGGTTAGAAGCTTGATCTATTTTATGTGTCCTAATATTTAAATGATCATAAGCTTAGTAATTGCATAATTAATTTTGGAGCTTTTGATAATGTCATGCCCTCTTTTGTTTCTCATTCCCTTGGCTTGACCCTTGCCAAGATGTTTGGACATTGATATTCCATGGATGCAAAGAAAGTTCCTATATTAGGACAAGTGAAAGATGCACAAGTAGCATTGGTTGTACACCCTCAAAAGAAAATGAAGCTAACCATCCTGGTAGTAGATATTCTAGCCAGCTATAGTATGCTTTTGAGTAGATGTTTTTGTAGGGACATGGGAGGAGAAATCAAGATGTATTGGTCTCATGTAATAATACCTATGGGAAATAAGATGACCAAGTTAGAACTTGAGGAGAAGGCCAAGTTCACAGTCTTGAAGTCTGATGATCCTAATGCACAAATCCTATATCAAGAGATGGAGTTTGGAAATTGTATGATGTTCTCTAACTTCAATCATTTGAAAGGTCAACCAAGGGTAGATTCTCTAGCCACATCTTCCTTACTCTTACATTGACATCCAAATTTTAAAGATAATCAATACAAACTTGAAGTCTTATTTAGGCCCATTGTTCCTGATAACTATGAGACATAGAAAGTTTTAAATGATGACAAATAGATCCAATCCTTCCTACAAGGTTCCAAACCTTTCAATGATCAGTACTTCAAAGGAAGCAAAAGTCCCTGCAAATATTTCTCCCTTGACAGCAAGAAAGAGTTAGAGCTTAGAGTCGAAGAACTCAAAGGTAACAAGATCCTTCAACATCTTATTTCCCTTGAGAAACTATTTGATAGGAATGATGCATTTATTGGAAGGGAAAGGGGAAGAAAAGGTGGAAGTTTTGGAGAATATGAAGGAATGAACATTGGCATTGAATATAAAACCAAGATGGTTAATGTTAGTAGTAGCTTCTCAAAGGAAGAAAGGGAAAAAGCTAAGGGATTGTTTTTAGAATGGAAAGATGTATTCTCTTAGGGATATGAGGACCTAAAGACCTTTAGAAATGGTGAGTTCAGGCACAAAATTCCCCTCAATCTTGAAGCCACTCCCTTAAGGTAAAATCAACGTAACTACAACCCTATGGTCTTAGATGCCATCTTTAGGGAATTTCACAAGATGTTCGAAGCAAGAATTATCTACCCCATACACCATTCAACATGGATAACTAACATTGTCCCAGTCTAGAAAAAGAGTGGGGAGATTAGAATTTGTGTAGATTTCAAGAATTTGAATCAAGCATCTCTAAAGGACAACTATGCCTTTCACAATATCTATCATTTACTACAAATAGTGGTTGGCTTTGAAATGATGTCCATGTTAGATGGATTTTCAGGTTTCAACCAAATTGAAGTAAACCTGAAAGATTAGTTCAAGACAATGTTCACCACCCTTTGGAGAATGTTCACATATAATAGGATGTCCTTTGGGCTCATCAATGCTAGAGCTACCTTTCAAAGGGCCATGAATTCATCCTTTACTGATCTCAAGGATAAAATCATCGTCATATACCTAGATGATTTGATAGTTTTCTCCAAAAAATGAGAGAATCACCTAAGGGATTTTGAGAAAGTGTTGAAAAGATGCAAGGGACATGGGATTTCACTGGATCCCAAGAAATCAGTCTTTTGTGTTATAAAAGGAAAATTTATAGGTCATATTGTTTCCTAGGAAGGCATCAAGATTGTCCTAGAATGTGTAAGAGCCATCCAACAATTGAATTTGTTAGGAGGTAGATTTGGAGTCAAATCATTCTCTGAATAGGTGAATTTTTTAGATGTTTCATCCATAATTTTTCTGAAATCACCAAATACATAGTTGATATGATGAAAGGAAGTCAAAGCTTCAAATGGAATGATTGTGGATGAAAGGCTTTCGATCAAATTAAGGATGCCATAGCCAAAGCACCCATGTTGGTACATCTAGATTACACTAAGGAGTGTTAGAAATTTGTTCAATGCTCCCCTCAAGATTTGTGAAGAAGTCTTAATTTCCTTTTGTGTACATAAGTTGAGTGGTTGTATCGGGAATTGACATGTCAATCTTTTGGTGCAATAGTCAAAAAGGCTTGATGAGCACATTGAGTAAATTGTTTGAGAAAAAAAAATCAATAAAGGCTTTGGAGAAGACATTAACTAAAGTCTTAGAAAAAATGCAAATGACTATTACTACAATTGTAGCTATTCTAGACTTGTAGTTGAAGGCCATGGAGTTGGTGAAAATCATTGATAAGGAATTCATAACTTTAGTAGAAGTAGATTCAGCACAAGCTCAGGTAAAACATGACACAACACTATTTAACAAAGTGTGCACTAATGTGGGAAATGATTTGAAGGAACTTGATGGAAACATCAAAGGATTGAGAAAGCATATTGATAAATGGAGAAGACTGTATGGACAATGTGCACAATCATACAAGTGCCTTACAGACTTTGAGAGTTAGATTAAAGGTAAGTTAAGTGAACTTGAAATACTTTTTGTCAATTTACAACTCCCAGAATCTAGAATTAAAGACTATGGAGCATAAGCGGAGGAGATACATGGTATGATTAGAAAATTGGAATCTGGTAAAGGGAAATCAATAAGGAGATTCTCTAGTCTTAGAGAATTTTTTTGTCAAAGGTCAACATTTTGCAGAGGCAACTTGAGGAATGTCTTACAACTAAGGCTTCCTATGACAAGTTTTCCCACACTAACTTGAGTGCAGTTGAAGTGGCATCCTATGCACTTTGTGCACTAATTAGTATCTTAGAGACAATAAAAGAAAACTGAAAGAAAGAGATAGAACAACTAAAGTTTGTGTATGTAGATTGTTTTTCTCAAATAATAGGTTGATCAACAATAGATTAAAGTTTTATATATATAAAAGGGGGAGCTTATGTATGTATCAATGTAAAGGAGTGATAAGGAATGTAATGATCCATCAAAACATGAATACAATTGTTATGTTTTTAAGACAATTGTGTAGAGTCACATTTATTTTGTTTTTGTTATGTATGACATAATTTTGGGACTTAACCAATTTTCCCAAATGTTGTAATCAATGCCAAAGAGGGATATTTTTGGCACTATGGTCAGATATATGTCTTGATGGTTTTCATTTTTGGAAACATACATTCAACATTTCATTTATGCATTTAGAGCTAGAATTTTTTCTAAGTGCTAGACAATTTCCAGTAGCATAGTGAACATATGTTAAGTGCATGTACAATTAAGGGAAGCTTCATCACCATATCATGATGATGTGTACTAGTGTACAAGTATATATGTATTGTACAAGATAAGATATGGTTAACATACCAGTGTGAGTATTTAACAATGCATAATAGAGCATAGCAGAGAATTGGATTGTATGGCCTTAGGAATTATTTTGGTTATGAAATAATTACTAAGTTATGATGAACCAACTATGTGGATATTAATCAATAAGTTATCTTATATTATGTCAAGTGTGTGAACACATGAAGGCTAAAGGCTGAAGGCTGATTGAGCATAGTTTTGTGAATATGCGAGGTATAAGTAAAGATCTTATCTTGTGAAGATAAGTGTGCTATCTATGATAGATGAGAAAGTGATATATGATGAAAACTAATGTATAAAGAGATTGAAAGAATTGCGAGCCTTATATGATGTAAATTCTAATGTATGATCAGAACAAGTGTGAAGTACAACAAGTAACAAGTATTGTATGCATATCCATTTTTGCAAAGAATTGAATTGTATGATGGCATGTTAGGGCTATGGGCTCTTCTTTCATACATTGTATTTATTCTGCCAACTCCTAACAGGGTTGAAACAACTCGGGTTGAAGCTTCTAACAAGGCCTAGTATTTTAACAAGAACTTAAGACACTATATGTACTTCATAGACTCCTAATAGGGTCAATATCCTTAACAATATCCTATTGTTTAGTGAATCATCTCGGGGATATCATCCCCACCAAGGTTTTCCCTTGGCCAGGGTTTCCCTAGTTGAAAAATAATGGTATTATGAGTTATCTATGTGCATGGTTATATTTACTACTCAACATTGTTGATGTACTTTCATATGCAAGTTATAAAGTAATTAACAATATTCAATTATGGAAAAAAGTTTGAAGAATATTGATTCACCCCCTACCTCCTCAGTATTATCTATTTCTAACCATTGGTATCAGAGCTTGGTCACAGGTTCAAATCCTAAGATCCTCAGATAATATTGAGGGGGAGATTGTTAGAAACTTGTTTAGCACTCCCCTTGAGATTTGTGACAAGGGCTTAACCACATCCTATGTACTATAAGTTGAGTGGTTGAATTAGGCATTGACAAATTGGTCTTTTGGTGCAATGACAATTCCATTCTAATAAGGAGTTCATACTATATTGCTATGCCTTAGCCCATACGCTATCTGCAATACTCATGCAAGAAAACACATAATGTATCCAAGTGCCAATTGCTTTCATGAGTACTCCCCTTAAAGAACATGAGTTAAGATACTCTCAAATGGAAAAGCACACCTATGTAGTGGTAAGAGCACTAAATTTTTTTAGGTTCTATGTCTTGCACTCTCTTTCTATTGTATTTGTACTCAACTTAACTGTCAAAATCATATATACCCAACAAGAGATAGGTTTCAACATTAGAGGTGCATGGATATCAAAAGTTCAAGAGTATGACATTGACCCAAAGCCAACAAAGTTGGTGCGAGGAAATGGCTTGTGTAGGATAATTGTAGAAAATTAGGACTTAAGTCAAGAAGATGAATCTTCAAGGGCACTAACAATCAGTCTCCAAGACCCCTAGTTCTCAAACATTGCCTATTTTTATAAAATACAAGGATCGCCTTGATGGACTGACTAATGTAGGAGCTTTTAGTAGTTTTTTGAAAGCTTTTAATATTTTTGTTAGTTTTTAGAAAGTTGGTTTTTATTAATAATCTCAAAATATTACTTCCGATTTTGAATGTTGGTTGGCAGTTCATCTTATCTCAGTTTTAGGAAACTTCATGAAAAAAATCAGCTTTTTTCGAGTTGTTTTAAAAAAAATTACCAAAAATGGCAAAAAATAATTTTATGAAAAAAATGCCAAAAATGGTAATTTTAGATTTGTATTTAAAATTGTAATTTCTCTCATTGGAAGAGGAGGAGGATTTAATAAATAAGAATTTGGAATTCTCAAATTTATTTTGTACTCTTTCTATATTATTTTTATGTTAATTATTTGAGGAATTTTGGTTGTATCATTTGGTATCAGAGCACAGAAGGTTTGGGAAAAGGAGATTTTTATATTTTTGTAGTTGTGAGTTTATCTTCATGTAGGTTGAGAAGAGGAACTAGTTTCCAAAAATCAAGGTAGAAAAGAAAAGATCCAGTTGCGACGAAGGATGAACTCATTTGAAGAGCTAGATTTGTTGATGAAGTATTTGCATAAGAGGAAAGAAGAAAAGAAAATAAAAGAGAAAGAGAGGAAGAGGAAGGAGGAAGAGAGGAGGAAATTAAAGTTGAAGGAAATGGTAAGAAAATTACAAGAAAGTTGGCAACAATTAAGAAAGCTAATGGAATTACAAATGCAAAAATGGTACCCACTTGTCAAGAAGATCACATGACCTGTTCAAAAGATTATTCAGAAGAAGAAAATGAAAGAAGAGACACATAAAATAAAGGAAGAGGTAGAAAATGAAATGGTGAGTATACATACAACTATTTTGACATCAATAATTGAAGAAGACAAGGTATACACAATTCCAAAAGAGTCCTATTGTCATTTTAAATTACCTGAATATGATGTTTTTTTTAAGCAAGTGGAAATGTATGATGACAATAAGGTTATGTATGATGACAATAAGGTTTCTAATGAATATTTTTCAGATTTATTTTTTAATGCAGTAGATTCAAGGTTGCAAGGGTATTATGTAAACTGTGGTAATGATCAATATGTTGATATATTATATATTGAAGACATAAATGATTATGGTACAAAGGTTTATACAGAAGCAGTGGAATTTTTTATTTTCAAGGATGAGAAGATGATGAGTAGAATATGGGTTAAGAAAAATAAGGGGAAGAGGTATCTTGTGATAGTTGGAAATGTGAATGATAAAATGTCAAAAAATTGGAAGTCTAGGAAAAAGGAACAAACTTGCATTCCTCTGAGTTCATAAAATCAATGTTTGATACAATGAAAAGAAAACTGTACACATTCAAAAACAACTTGTAGGAGTTGCGTTCTTTCAACCAGAGGAGAATGATGCATGAGCTTTTAGTGACTTTCTAAGAAGGAGCTTTTAGTAGTTTTTTGAAAGCTTTGAATATTTTTCTTAGTTTTTAGAAAGTTGGTTTTTATTAATAACCTCAAAATATTACTTCCAATTTTGAATGTTAGTTGGCAGTTCATCTTATCTCAGTTTTAGGAAGCTTCACAAAAAAATTGACTTTTTTTGAGTTGTTTTAAAAAACTACCAAAAATGGCAAAAAATAGTTTTATGAAAAAAAAAATGCCAAAAATGGTAATTTTGGATTTGTATTTAAAATTATAATTTCTCTCATTGGAAGAGGAGGAGAGTTTGGAAGAATAATAAACAATAATTTGGAATTCTCAAATTTATTTTGTACTCTTTCTATATTATGTTTATGTTAATTATTTGAGGAATTTTGGATGCATCACTGACATACAAGCAAAAAAGAGACCTCAAAACTAAATCAAATAACTATGTCATATATGATGACCATATACAAAAGAGAAATAGATGGAACCTTCTTGAGATGTGTGTACAAACCCCAACAAGAATGATTGCTTCATAGTTTCAACAATGAGGCCTATGGTGGTCATTTTTCATCAACAGTTACAACATACAAGATTTTAAGGGAATGCTATTACTAGCATGGCATGTTGAAGGATGCTAATAAGTGGGTGGCCAAATGCAATAAGTGTAGGATGTTCTCCAATATGCCTCAATTAGTTTCATTGCCTCTAAAGCCAATTGTAATAGAAGGCCCCTTTTAGCAGTGGGGAATTGACTTTGTTGGACCAATCAATCCTCCTTCTACTGGTCACTTTTACATCATCACTACAACATATTACTTCACCAAATGGGTGGAAGCCAAGCCTACCAAGAAAACTACCTCTAAAATTTTCTGTGAGTTCATCAAAGAAAACATCTTGGTAAGGTTTGGAGAGCTTGTCATGGATAACGCTTCTTAGTTTTCTTCTATAGAGATTATAGAATTTTTCTATGACAAAAAAATACACCTTAGTCATTCATTAGACTACATCCCTCAAGGGAATGGTCAAGCATAATCAAGTAACAAGAACTTAATAAATATCATGAAAAAGTTAGTTTCTAAGAATTAGAAGGTTTGGCACAAAAGATTGTATGAAGCTCTCTGGGCAGATAGAGTGACATCCAAGATGACAATTGAGATTTTTCCATTCAAAATGGTATATGGAGTTGAAGCTAGTCTTCCTCTACTATTTGAGCTAGTGATTGAGGATCCAATTTTCCTAAATGGTTTGGAGAAGCACATTATGTACCTAACTAGGCTAGATTATGAATAGGAGAGGTTGGTTAATCACATTACAGAGCATTAGAAGTGTGTAAAGACGTTCTTTGACAAGAAGGCTAGACCAAGGAAATTCATGGATGGTGACCTAGTCCTGTTATGGGATAAGAGGAATGAACCCAAAGGTATGCACCATAATTTTGACTCCCTTTGGAAATGTCCTTTCAAGACAATGCAAGTAAACCAAAGAAATTCTTTTTTTTTGGCATATCCCTCTAGAGAAACTCTTCCATTTTCTTATAATGGTCATTATCTAAAGCTGTATCAAATTCATAATTCAAAAGTAGGTAACTTCTTCAGTTAGTGTTAGCCTAGGTAGGTTTGTTTTGTGTCTTTCCTTGCTTTGTTTTCCTATTTTTTGAAGTTAATTTCCTTTCTATTGTATGTGTATCTTAGTTTCCCATTGTAAGTTTTCATTCTGGCTATGTGAAACAAGAGATTTTGGGTCCCTTCTCAAACATTTGCAATGCCTAAGTCCCTAGTCAGAGCTAATTTTTGCCAAGTTTTAGTTTTACCCTTAAAAGCTTGAAGTTATTGGTATTTAAGTGAGTTTGTGTTCTAGTATGATGTCTAAGTATCCTTTAGGTTACTTACTTCTCATCTTTCCTCAGTCCCTCACTCTCTTTGTTTTTTAGATCTCCCTTGCATTACCTATACCTATTTCTTCTATGGGGATTTTCTATTTTTTCAATGTGCATAGGGTCTAGGTGATCTAGGTATAGTTGGGTTGTGTTCTGGTGTCCTCTCAATGAGAAGTAAGTTATCTATGTTTCGCCATTTTCTATCTTGCCTTAGCATCCTTTTTTTATGGGTTCTGAGCAACTAAACCAATTTTCCTAATTTATGAGCTTAATCAAGTGTGTATCCGAAGGATGAAGTCATGATAGTGATTTATAAGTCATGTGTAGGATTATTTCATGATGGAGAGACTCACAAAGATATGAATTGAATTTAGGATGAAGGCCATTCCTATTGCAAAGATAAAGTTGTACCTTTACAAGGAGGAGCAGATCTATGAGTTTTTGTGCAATTCCCATAATATTGGTGTATAAAGGGTTATGAATAGTCAACTTGTGGCTATCTTAATCCTTAATTAAGTTGTGTTATCATTATTATATTATTATTCAGGTAGGTAGGCATTCTAGGTGTTATGCAGGGTTGTGTCTATTCAACCTAAGCATAATTAGGTATATATAGGAGGTTGTGAGTCTTATTTCAAGATCATATTGTGAAATGTGTTCTAATTGGAGATATTTGGAGGTTTCCCCCTTGAAGTGACCTATTACTCTCAGTTATTATCAAGTATTTATATAATACTTTATATTATTTCTTCTATTGTGCAAGTTATTCCATTACAAGTGGTATCAAAGCATGATCTTGGCACTGTAGAGGTAAGATTTTTTCTCAACATTGGGGCAACTTTGGGAAGAGCATAACTTTCAGATTTTAGTGAATTTTTCAAAGATTTTTTAAGGGTTTTTGAAGGAGATATTAAAGAAGGTATAGTCCAAAATTAAGAGGAATTGGAACAAATTTGAGAAAATTACTGGAGAATTATTATTTCTACACAATTTATTGAAATGTCTTACATCCTATCGAATTGGAGTATAACTTGTATTGGATTTTTGAATACACAGTAGAGAAGCCTACATTTCAAATCTTGGAGAAATTGAAGCAAAAATAAACAAGTTATTACAAAATTAGAAAAATTCACTTTCAAGGAAACAAATTTGCCAATGTTTTTTATTTTTCCTAAGGGTATCTTGGCCCTAGTATGTTAAAGTTAAAAATAAATTTAAAAATTAGAGAATTTATATTTTATTTGTATGATTTTTTTCAAAAATATTGGTTTCCATCATGACATGGCCTCCAACAAGAGGTGAAAAAAATGCTACCACACTAGGAAAATCTTCTAATCAAAATTGGGAAACAATAGAGGATAGTAATCCCAATGAGGAAATAAGTAAGTTTAAGGAAGAGGTTAAGAGGGATATGTGTGACCTACGACGAGATATATCAGATATAAAAAGAATGTTAAGCACCTATATGAATGAAACAAAGAAGGAGCTCTCGAGAAATCAAGGTGAAACCTTCAAGTCGACTAATAATGACACACACTTTATTAATCCTATGGGATCTAGGAATTTTTTCCAAAGGTGGATATGTACAAATTTGATAGAAAGGATCCTCGATCATGGATAAATCAAATGGAGATTTTTTTTTGAAGTACATCAAATCCCATATGGACAAAATGTCACAATGGTTTCCTTATATCTAGAACTAGATCAATTCATTTCGTATCATTGACTTTGTAATCATGGGAGGAAAAAGGGTCTCATTGTATCATGGTCAATTTTTACAAAAGAACTCCAAGAACAATATAGCAATAGTGTGAACAAAAAACTTCTTTAGCGAACTTGCTAAGCTTCAACAAATAAGATTAGTTAGGGATTATATTCAAAATTTCAAAAATATATCCTTACAAGTGGATATAATTATAGACAAGAACTTGAATGATTTATTCTTGGGTGGTCTCAAGGATCACATTCAACATGAGGTACACATGTTTTGTCCCAACTCAGTAAATGGGTCTTTTATATTGGCATGCAGGGTAGAGGAGAATTTCTTGATTCCTAGGAAGCAAGGGGCTAATGCAACAAGAGAAAAATGATATTTGACACCCTCTCTTCCTCAACCTACTAGGTTGAATCCACAACAAATTGAGCAAAAAAGAGAAAAAGGGTTGTGTTTCAATTGTGATGGCAAATATAGTTGAGGACATAAATGTAGTGAAAAGAAATTGTTCTATATTGAAGGTCCAAGTGAGGTAGAAGAGGATGAGCCCATATTAGAGGAGGATAGGGAGTCAGGTTAGGAATCACATGATTCTCAACCAATCATTTCTTGTCATGCACTTTCAGGTTTTAGTGCACCACAAACTCTCAAGGTAGTGATTTTCTTAAAGCAAAAAGTAACAGTGTTGATTGACTCGGGTACTACTCATAATTTCATCAACAACAAGTTGACAACTCTTCTAAATTGTTTTATATGTCCAACCCCAAATTTTTAGGTTTTGATTGTAGATGGGGGCATAATTAGTTGTTCAAGGAAGTGTCATAACATCAAATTATCCATGGGAGATTATCAACTTGATACCCCAATGTATGCAATATCCATGGGTGCAACCGATATTGTTTTGGGAGTACAATAGCTTACTACATTGGGAACAATTGAGATGAAATTCCAAGAACTATTCATGCAATTTCAATCAAAAGGAAAGGTAGTGGAGCTAAGGGGATTGAAGGTAAAATCCCCACAAATGGTAAGCTCTCATCAAATGAAAAAGATTCTTAAGAAAGGTACAAATGGATTTGTGGCCCGGCTATGTTCATTAGGAGTCTCTCAATCTAATGCTCTTACTCATCTAGATTTACAAGCAATAATTGATCGTCACTTAGTGATTCTTGGAGATATGCCTAATGGACTTCCTCCTAAGAGGGATCATGACCATGCCATAAAACTAATTCTAGGGATCTAGCCACCAAACATCAGGCCTTATAGGTACCCACACATACAAAAAAGTAAGATAGAAACAATTGTTGAGGAAATGCTAGAGGTAGGAATTATCAGGCATAGCCAAAGTACTTACTCCTCACCTATTGTGATGGTGTGTAAGAAGGATGAAACTTGGTGCATGTGTTCATATTATATAGTGCTCAATAAGTACACCATTAAAGATAAGTTTCTTATTCTAGTCATCGATGATCTTCTAGATGAATTAAATGGAGCTATGTATTTTACCAAGTTAGATCTTAGATTGGGTTATCACCAAATTTGGCTTAAGGAGGAAGATATTTGTAAGATAGTATTTCAAACTCATGAGGGTCATTTTGAATATTTGGTGATGCCATTTAGTCTTACCAATGCACCATCTGCATTAAAATTTTTGATTAATTCCATTTTTAAGAAGTACTTGTTGTCACTTAGGTTTGCACCCTTGTCCAAAGCCTATGCGTGAGGACAACCTAGTGAAACATGGAAACAACCTCCAAGCTGTGGGACTTGAATTGTGAGGTTGAGTCTCTAGAGAAGGCCAGCTTCCTCTTACTATCAGGATGCACCTAACTACTCTTAAAGGGGAAAAGGGAGAAGGAGAGCATGAAAGGAAATCTACCTAATCTAATCTAATGAGGTGATGCACCAAAATAGAGTGTTTGGACCATTCTCTACCCATATATGCACTATTGAACCAGAATGAAACCAAGGATATACACATTCAGAATTTCTTTAATCTAATAATCACATGCAGATCAAAAAACCAAGATGAATGACACAAGGAAGAGAGATTCACTTATATTATCATTCATAGGCCAGGGGGATACAGTCATGTAGATTACTGATTTCCACAAAACCCTAATGGAGTTAAAGAGTTCTTGCACTTCACACCAATGGATGAAAGAGATAAGGTAGAAATCATGTAGTTCAGAGGCAAAGGGAATTTTACATTGGAATTATAGAGCAAAAACAGAGAACAACAGAGAATGATCAACCTTTACAAAATCTACAAAAATTTCCTTTATAGTGTAGGCATAACTGAGATGTCCTCTAACTGTAGTTATTCTACAACCACTACATTGAAGTCCTGCAAAGAACAATCATGGGGATCCAGAAGAAAATTCGATCTGAATATAGCCTTTTGGTACCATGTAATCTGATTGTTAACTAAACTAGGGCCTTGAGAAGATAGAGACGGTGCCATAACTATTTTGATCAGGTAGATGGACCAACTGGGGGGGTGGTGGAGTGTTCTTCCTTGTCTTGCATTCACTTCTGATGGTTGGAATTAATCATGAAGATTAGATTCACACAAAACCTTGATCTCTTATCATTTTATCGTGCATGAATCAACAGGGTCAGCGAGTCAGCCGAGTCTAACAACAAAAATGTGCCACATGGACCAATAGTCTTATTTCATTCTGCCACCTCACAAGTTTCTACACAATTGACCATGTCTTTTAACTAATTGCACCATCTTTTCTTTAGAAATTCTGACCGCAATGTTATACTAACCGCTGGCATGTCAAATTGTTACAGCCTTAACTGGACCCACTGAGACACATGTCAACGAATCACTATCTCACTATGCATATCTTTTGAGCACCTTTGCATAGTGAGATAGAGAGGACCTTCGATCTGCCACCATATGACAACCCTAAAAGTACAATAAAATTTGTCAAGTAGCCCTACATTTCGCATCTCGCAAGGAAATAGGACCCACAATCCATGTGTCGCCAGGTCACTAACTCGCTATACCTAAATAACGTGCATCTTCCATAGCGAGTTAGAGAAGACCATAGATCCATGCTGATATGATGATAGTGAAAGACTCGCCATACATTGTACTTGCCCCTTTAAAACTTTTGGGCCCATAAACCAACTCAGCACAACCTAGCACACACCTTAGCATAGTCACCATGTCCACCCTGGCATCCCTTTCCTAACTCTACCATGTTTTTCATTTTTAGGTCGGTCGCTAACTTGCTACCGAAGAAAACCACAAACTTCCTGGTAGCGACTTAGTGAGCCCCGGTGGGTCATAAAAAAATCCAATGATGTCACATCAAAAACGGACCCACCTACCATGAATTTCATGACCCCTCGCTATCTTGCTAATAGTGAGATGTATAGTTTTTCTGATAGCGAGGTAGCGAGCGCTGATGGCTTTATCCAAACTTGGCGCTAGAGAAACAAATCGAACCATCTCTACCAAATTGGGCTCGCTGATCCATGTGGCAAACACTCACTATCTTTCTATACATAAAAAAAGTGCAACTTTCCATAGAGACATAGCACCAACCGTTGATCTGGAAAAGATCTAACGATCGTGAACTTGTGGGCCCATAGAAACACTAAAATGCATAGGGAAGAAATATCGTAAGGTTTAACATTTAATTTTTTTGGTATTCCTGGGGATGTTTTAAAATAACATTAAACTAGGGAGTGACCGTTGGGTGGGGTTTGTATGTGAATTCAAATTTTGGCGGGGGCACAAAAATAAGCAACATTTCTGGCAACTCATAGGGGATGCTAGCTTTCTATGCATAAGACTAGTGGCCTGCAACATCCATTGGGCTATAGAGTAAAAAAGATGTGGATCCTGAGCACTATGAAACCCTAACCCTACCTCTGAGATAGAAAAACACTGAAAAACCCCGTCTCTGCAAATGGAACCAAAAAAAAAAACCTTCTACAACCTTCAAAACTTTGAAAACTGCTATCTCACGTTGAGACAGCTGTGCCCGTGCACTTCTTGGAAAAGAAAGAAACAAACTAGATATGAAACTACTCTACTTATATACAAATATTTACAAAGAGAGGGGTCAAACAAACCCATTAACTAGTTTTCTGAAATAGCTGCCTTTTCTCACCAATTGATTTCTTGTTCCATGCAAAAGGGGAGCCAAATGGATCAGCAGGTATGACAAGCACACTACTACATGAAACACCTCCTTCTCGATGCTAAAAACAGTGAAGCTTTCTAGCACTGGGATGTTACCTTGTGGAGCAAAACATACCTGCCCCTCTTTGTAATAATCTTCCTCATGCTCTAGAGTGAGCATGACTGGGGGAAACTTGCTGATTTTTTGCAGAGCTAGATACCTTATGGGGCACCCTCTTGGTGGTGTAGGGCCAGAAGAATCATCCTTGAACACTTGATTGTGCTCTACAATGGTAGTCTTCAAATAGTTTGGAAGTGCCTCCTCCTCTTGATTTTTTTCCACATCTTGTTCATGCTACCCATGAACCACTTCCTTTGGATCTACTAGTATGGTTTGATCTCCCACATCATAGAGGGTTGTCTGTTGTAGCAAAAGATCCTCTTCCTTCTCAACTTGCAGCAGATCCTCATTTATTGGCAAGGGCTTAAAAGCCATGACTTGTTCCTCAAGGGGAGGAACAACCTTATTATCTCCTTCTTCTTCCTCAACAAAAGAGGGAAGCTCTTCAAATAAGAGGATTGGGTCCTCTTCCTTTGGCTCAGAAACCTCCTCTTTGTTCTCCTTAGCAGACTACAACTCCTCACATGGAATCTCTGTGGGTTTAGATTCACTCTCCCAAAACTCTATATTTGAACCATCAGAAGTCCATACAACTGGCCCACCTAGAAATAACCTAATAGTGATGGGCTTGGGAGGTTCATGACTAGTCCAACTCTCTCTTATAGGGGATGGAGGGGCTACAATAGTAGGCTCTTGTAAGGGAGGGGGCTTCCTAAAGCTTGGGATGACATATTTGGAAAAAGGGGGGGTATCTACCTCCTCGGTTTGAAAATGAGCTGATTGGAGCCTCATTTCCTCCTCTCTTGCTGCAACAACTTGCCTTGCAAGGTTCTCCTCAAAATGTCTTTGTTTCTCCCTCTCTTCTTCCTCATGTTGGAGGTAGGCTTGGTAGGCCATCTCCTCCTGCTGTCTCTCAAGTTCTTGTTGCCTTGCAACCTCAAAAAGGTGCCTATCAATCTCCTCAAGTTGTCTATCCCATGCCAATAACTGCTCATCTTGTTCATCTATCTTCATATCCCATGAATCCATCTTTCTTTGGAATCCCAACAACATATCTTTAAGTTCTTCAATTAAGGATGTTGGGACTAATGGAGTAGAAGCAGGCGGAGGATCAAAATTTTGAGTAGCTTGGCTATAAACAGCTTGGGGTGGAGATTGAAATTGGCAATATGAGGGCTGAGGAATAAAATTTTCATGATATGGGTGGGAATAATGACTATTTCTATGAAATGAATCCATAACAAAGTTTTCATAAAAGTTGCAATTTCATAGGAAACTTGAAAATCACAAAAGATCAAAGATGATCTTTACATACCAACACTGTTTCTGCTTGAAACCAGTAGATTTGCACTAGAGTCACCATGGTGTTTGATTGAATGCCTCCAAAGGACGGTAGCACTAAGAATAACACCCAGAACCTTAGTGTGTCAGGATCAACTGGCTAACAAGTGGAATTCAAATTTTCTAACTAGCTGTCCCACCGAGCGTGCCAAAAATTGTTGTCACTTAGGTTTGCACCCTTGTCCAAAGCCTATGCATGAGGACAACCTAGTGAAACATGGAAACAACCTCCAAGTTATGGGACTTGAACTGTGAGGTTGAGTCTCCGAAGAAGGCCAGCTTCCTCTTACTATCAGGATGCACCTAACTACACTTGAAGAGGAAAAGGGAGAAGAAGAGCATGAAAGAAAATCTACCTAATCTAATCTAAAGAGGTGATGCACCAAAATAGAGTGTTCAGACCAATCTCTACCCATATATGCACTATTGAACTAGAATGAAACTAAGGATATACACATTTAGACTTTCTTTAATTTAATAATCACATGCAAATCAGAAAACCAAGATGAATGACACAAGGAAGAGAGATTCAATTATATTATCATTCATAGGCTAGGGGGATACAGTCATGCAGATTACCGATTTCCACAAAACACTAGTGGAGGCAAAGAGTTCTTGCACTTCACACCAATGGCTAAAAGAGATAAGGAAAAAATCATGCAGTTCAGAGGCAAAGGGAATTTTACACTAGAATTGCAGAGCAACAATAGAGAACGATAGAGAATGATCGACCTTTACAAAATCTACAAAATTTGCCTTTATAGTGCAGGCATAACTGAGATGTCCTCTAACTATAGTTATTCTACAACCACTACATTGAAGTCCTACAAAGAATAATCATGGGGATCTAGAAGAAAATTCGATTTGAATATAGCCTTTTGGTACCATGAAATCTGAATGTTAACTAAAATAGGGCCTTGAGAAGACAGAGACGGTGCCATAACTGTTCTAATCAGGTAGATGGACCAACTCGGGGGGCAGTGGAGTGTTCTTCCTTGTCTCGCATTCACTTTTGGTGGTTGGAATCGATCATGAAGATTAGATTCGTGCAAAACCTCAGTCTCTTATCATTTTTTGGTGCATGAATCAGCAGGGTCAGTGAGTCACCTGAATCTCACAATAAAAATGCACCACGTGGACCAATAGTCTTATTTCATTCTGCCACCTCACAAGTTTCTACGCAATTGACCATGTCTTTTAACTAACCATGCCATCTTTTCTTTAAAAATCTTGACTACGACGTTATACTAACCACCAGTGCGTCAAACTGTTATTGCCTTATCTGGACCCACTGAGACACATGTCAGCGAGTCACTATCTCACTATGCATATCTTTTGAGCACCTTTCCATAGTGAGATAGCGAGGACCATCAGTCTACCACCATCTGACGGCCTTGAAAGTATAATAAAATCTGTTAGGTAGCCCTACATTTTGCAGCTCGCAAGGAAACAGGACCCACAATCCATGTGTCACTAGGTCGCTAACTCACTATACCTAAACAATGTGCATCTTCCCATAGTGAGTTAGCAAGGACCATAGATCCATGCTGATCTGATGATAGTGAAAGACTCACCATACACTGTACTTGCCCCTTTAAAACTTTTGGGCCCATGAACCAACTCAACACAACCTGGCACACACCTTAACACAGTCACCATGTCCACCCTGTCATCCCTTTCCTAACTTTGTCGTGTTTTTCATTTTTAGGTTGGTCGCTAACTCGATCCTGGAGAAAACCAAAAACTTCCTGGTAGCAACTTAGCAAGCCCCAACCGCTCATCAAAAAATTTGGCAATGTCACATCAAAAATGGACCCACCTGCCATGAATTTCACAATGCCTCGCTATCTCGCTAATGGTGAGATGTATAGTTTTTTCTGATAGTGAGATAACGAGCACTAGTGGCTTTATCCAAACTCAGTGCCAGAGAAAAAAATTGAACTACCTCTGCCAAATTGGGCTCACTGATCCACGTGGCAAACACTCGCTATCTCACTATACATAAATAACGTGCAACTTTCCATAGCGACATAGTGCCAACTGTTGATCTGGGGAAGATCTGACAATCATGAACTTGCAGGCCTGCGGAAACACTAAAATGCATAAGGAAGAAATATCATAAGGTTTAGCATTTAATTTTTTTGGTATTCCTGGGGACATTTTAAAATAACATTAAACTGGGGAGTGACCGTTGGTGGGGATTGTATTTGAATTCAAATTTTGGCGGGGGCACAAAAATAAGCAACAATACTTGAGAAAGTTTTTATTAGTGTTTTTTGATGATATATTAATTTATAGCAAGACTTGGGAAGAACATATGTAGCATGTAGTTCAAGCATTACAATTACTCAAAGATCATCAACTCTATGCTATGCCATCCAAGTGTGCTTTTGGTCTTAAGGAGGTGGAGTATTTGGGACACATAGTTTCACATGGAGTAAAGGTGGACCCTAAAAAAATTAAGGCTATCATGGAATGGCCTATTCCAAAAACTATTAATAAGTGGATGGGTTTCTTGGGATTGATAGGATACTATAGAAGATTTGTGAAGAATTATGATCATACAACAACACCCCTTACCACTCTATTGAAGAAGGATTCTTTTCATTGGAATGAATTGACTAATGTATCATTTGAGCAATTGAAGAAGGTTATGTGTACAAATCTAGTGCTTGCAGCAACTCCAAACTTCACCAAGGAATTCATTGTGGAATGTGATGCTTCTGGAAATGGGATAGGAGAAGTTCTCATGCAAGAAGTTCAACCAATTTCTTTTGAGAGTTGTCAATTAAAAGGTAAAAACCAACTCAAACCTATTTACAAGAAGGAAATGCTAGCAATCCTTCATGTAGTTAAAAAATGGAGGCCTTATTTAATGGGTCAACACTTTAAATTTAAGACATATCATGGTAGCCTAAAATATTTTTTGAAATAATGACAATCATCAGAAAAGCAACAAAAATGGGTCACTAAGATGTTGGGATATGACTTTGAAATTGTATACAAGAAAGGAAAGGAAAATTTAATGGTTGATGCGCTTTCTAGGAAGGATGAAAAAGATGAAGCCTTATTCTGCACCCTTTCAATATTACAACAAAATTGGGTGGTAGAAGCCAAAGAAGAGTGGAAAAATGATGTTGCAGCAAGTAATCTCATCCAACAAATAAAAAGTGACCCTAGTAGTTTGCATAAGTTTTGTTTAAAGGGGGATATTCTTTGGTATAAAGAGTGCTTGTATCTCTACAAGAATTCCACTCATAAACACAAGATTCTCAAAGAACCACATGAGTCCCCAATTGGTGGTCATTCAGGGTTTTTGAAGACATATCATTAGGTCAAGCAAGATTTTTTTGGGAAAGGCTAAAAGGTGATGTTCAAAAATTTGTGGCTAAATGTTTGGTTTGTCAAAGAAATAAGGGGGAAACTATTAAGACACAGGGTCTCTTGTAGCCTTTATCTATTCCTAGCCAACATTGGGAAGAGGTATCCCTAGACTTCACTACAGGGCTTCCCAAATCTAAAGGTCATAATGTCATCATGGTTGTAGTTGATCGCTAACTAAATATGCACATTTCATTGCATTATCACATCCTTTTACAACAAGTATAGCGGAAAAATTTTTCTTGGAGAATATCCAAAAGCTACATGGTACACCTAAGGTTATTGTTAGTGATCATGATCCTATCTTTACTAGTCACTTTTGGAAAGATTTATTCTCATGTTTGGGTACTCAATTGGCTCATAGTTCTTCATACCATCCTTAATAAAATGGGAAAACTGAGGTTGTTAATAACTATTTGGAAGGATATCTATGTTGTTTCACTTCAAAAAAAAATCTCAATGGGTAGATTAGCTACCTCTTGCAGAATGGTGGTAGAATACTTCTTTTCATAGCTCATAAAAAATGTCTCCATTTTTGGTACTTTATGGATATCATCCTCCTTCCATCACATCATCATTAAAGGTGTCACCAAGATTCTAGGCAGTAGAGGACCACTTGCTTCATCAAAAATGGGTGCTTTCAGGACTTAAGGAGAATTTAGCTATGACAAAAAATTGAATGGAACAACAAGCAAACAAACATCGTAGTGAATGAAATTTTGAATTTGGGGGTAGGGTCTTCTTGAGATTGCAACCTTATAAAAAAATCACAATGAAGCAAAAAATAAAGAATAATAAGTTGTCTCCAAGATATTATAGACCATACCGAATCATGCAAAAGATTGGTAGTGTTTCCTACAAGCTTGAGTTGCCACCAACAAGAAAAATACATCTAGTCTTTCATGTTTCTTGTTTGAAGAAAGTCATTGGGTAGAATATTCCTACGCAAATAGGACTACTAGAACTTGATGAAGAAGGAAGAATAATTTTGGAACCAAAGTGCATTCTCCAAACAAATAAAAAGAAGCTCAGGAAAAAAACCCCAACTCAGTATCTCATATAATGGAAGAGCTTAATAGTTGAAGAGGCCACATGGGAGGATGAGGAGTTCATTCAAAAGAATCCACACTTGATTAGCATTGAGGAAAATTCTTCTTTCAAGAGAGGGGGCATGCTACACCCTTAATATTGGTGTATATAGGGTTATGAATAGTCAATATGTGGTTATCTTAATCAAAATTAAGTCATGTTATCATTATTATATTATTATTTAGTTAGGTAGGTCAGCCTAGGTGTTATGTAGGGTTGTTTCTATTCAACCTAAGCACAATTAGGTATATAGAGGAGGTTGTGAGTCTTATTTCAACACCATATTGTGAAGCGTGTTCTCAATGGATATATTTGGAGATTGCCCCCTTGAAGTCACTTATTCCTCTCAATTATTATCAAGTATTTATATAATATTTCATATCATTTCTTATATTATGCAAGTTATTTCATTACATTTTCACTACGCACTAATGGAAGTGATGATGTTTTATTTTCCTTTCGAAGCCACAATGATTTGTGTGATATCCAAGGCTTTACATACAAGAAGAAAAGGCACAATGTTGAATGAACTATTGCAATCTCTTCATCTATGAGGCATACTTGAGATCTATCTATGAGGCCATCAGATTGAGGATAAAGGATAAAGTGCTATTAGCTTTACTTCATTTTGGGAAATATTGTTGAGAAAGGGGGTTTCTGTACCTAGGTAACGAAAAAGGTTACTTCTCTAAAATCTTTGAAAATAAAAAGACAAGCCTCCATAAAGTGTGAATCTTCTTCATAGATACTCAAAGGATACTTCCAGAAAATTCAGTGGTTAGAATACAATCCCGATATAAAGGAAAGTAAGTATTAAATGCTTAAGGTAGAAAGCCATAGAATGAAGTGCACAAGATAAAAAAGGATCGCTCCCCATGCCATGATTCTAAATAGAAGCAAAGTGGGTTTGCAGAAAAACTAGGTTTCTCTTTCTCCCCCATGGAACTTAAAGACTTGTTTTGTTAAGTGAGTTTTGGTAATATGACTTTACTCCAAGTAATAGAGCTTCTTAAGTTTTTATATGTAAGAGAATAGAAAGTTAAAATAGCCATTGATCATGGAATTAAATTAAAAAAATTCTGTTATAATTATTGGCCAAACTTAATTTTGTTCATGTATTGCCAATGTTTAGTTTCCTATACCTTTTCATTGGAATTGCTTGAAATTGATTTCCCCAAGTATTTTAAAATGGTTATTTATCGAGAACTAAATCTTGTAAATCATAGAAAATGACAATAAGATTTGTTGGTTATGATAAGTTAATAGGCCTAGAGAGTGAATTAAATGAGCTATCAGACACATCTTTCAAATTCTATGATTTGGGTGACCTTCATAGAAGACTCAATTCTCAACCTATTCACCCAATCACTCAAAAGATTAAAGAGAGTGGACTAGTTGAGGCAACTAGTTTTCTAGTGGCAGTACATGTATTGAAGCTTGAGAGGGAATGTATTGAGAGATATGACCCAAAAACTAAGGAAATTTTGTTCCCTAACCAATCAATTCTCATCTTGATAAACAAGGCACTAATGTAGTCTATATTTGAAATTCCCTTGATATTAACTTCAGCACTTCCACATATATGTTCAATGAGAAGAAGAGCCATAGAATGGAAGACATGTAGAGGACATGGTTCCAGACTGCTCGCTCAAAGAAAAGCAAAATGCCCACGACCCTATTCGACACAAATTTGAAAAGGGAAGTAGTGGATATTATTGTGCTACTTATGATATTAAAAATAAAATAGGAGATCTTGGAGTTTATCAAGCACCATTTCTTCCTACTACAAGCTATATGTCCTGAGGATATTTAGATTGAATTGACACAAATAATCTGCAATGAGCTTGCCTTGTGGATGAATTCGGCCAGAGGATTTAAGTAATTTTACATGTCCTCCTATCTAATTTATGCCTTGGTTACACTTATGGCCTAGCCTCCCTAGCATCTAGAACTATGATGAGAATACTAAACTATATGAGTTCTATCCACATCTATAGCTACAAAGTAGTTTTGAGGAATATGTAGTTGTAAATGATGCCTTCACAATGAGGCTATGCTAGGAATTGCAAGGATGCCCTAAAAGGAGATTTTAACCAGAGCCAATTTCAACCATCAACCAATTCAGATGCTCATTCATCCAATTTCCAATTTTCTCTTATTTGTGGATAGGAGCTTATGATGACTTTCCTAAGAGGCTTCCAAGGTATCTAGAAGACAAGGTGGTTCTAATCAAACTATGTCGATAGATCCTTTAAGCGAACACTTGTGTTCTAATGTAAAGAAAATAATTAGGATTCCCTTCCCTATAGTGGTTTGATTGGATTACTATGTTTCTAGATTCAATGCTTAGAATCTGGTGAAGAGCTTCGAGAACAAGATCAAATTACTAGACTATGAGGTACTTAGGCTTCAACATGATCCAGTCAACTTTGTAAGGGATCACTTGAAGTTGGAATATGTCTACATGCATGTTTTAGATATTGAAGATTCTAGTTTGGGTGTCTCAACAAATATTAGACTCGGGAGAAATTTTTGTCATGACTAACAATTTATGATATTAAAAGTTGTATAATTACTCTATGGATGTTTTTGACCTTGCACATGATGGAGTCTACATGAATACCACATCCTACGAGAAGATCAAAGGCTCCCCAATTTTTCTACCCCACCTGCAAGTCCTATCATCACCACTATGGAGGTTCTTATGTAGGGGATAATGAAAAGAATAAATATGTGGGTGGAGTCAACCTGAGAAAGGAAGAAGAGGACTGTGAGTACTAGTTCTATGGGTGGAGTATCTTCTAGATCCAACCAGTTGACTGTAACAGTGACCACAACAACTAGTAATTCAACATCTATAGGCCCATTATTTTACATTGATCAAGGTGGAGACCAACCTCCAGAGAAGAATGTTCCAATCACTCCCATCTGCAAAGGTGGCTCTCTTTCAGGCACTAGGAAAGTTGGGGAGGAGGCAAATAAGGACACAGGGAAAGAATAAGAAAAATAAGTGGCCAAGACATCTTCCCCTATACAAATCATCAATTTAGATGGAGAAACCAACCCCATGGATGGCCATTAACAAGATTCATCTCAGCAAGGGGATACCCTAGCCCTCTTAGTGACTAAGGTTGTTGCCTTTCCTATTTCTTCCTAGAGCAAGAAAACTACCTTAATACCAAGGAAGCTATTCAATCATACTGACTTGCAATCAAATATCAATGTGCTCCCTACAGAGTCATGGCTTGAAGAGACCATTTATAGGAGGAAAATCCATTGAAGGACATGATCACACAAGTCACCTCTTCTTAGAGATCCAAGAAGATGAAGAAGCAAAAGATAATTGCTACATTAGATATTGATTCAACTACTAGGCACATGTTGGTAGAGATTTTTGAGCCACAAAAGGAGGGGAAATTTCATGAGCTTTCCAAAAATGACTTACAAATTAAAAGGGTCTTGGTATCCCTATTCATGACTCCATGGTATCCCTATTCACGACTCCATTGTGAACATGTGGAACTCTACCAATGAGAAAATTGAAGATAAGTTGGAAGAGCTTAGAGTAGAAAGGGAAATCCTGAAAGCCGCAAGGAAAGAACTAATGGATTACATAAGGTTTGCACTTGGGAGCACTTCATCAAGCCAATTTTACTAGAATGCAAAGGAGAACAGAAAAGTATTCCTGAAGCTACAACAAGAAAGGTAATTCAGATAGGTTGGTTGAGCATGGGTGGACTAGATGAAAGCTCAAAGTCCCCCATTAATTAAAAACTTGCGAAGTCTAGTGTTAGATACTCACAAGCTCAGGGAAGCAACTTCCAATCATCAGACCACCATACAAAAGGCAATAGACAAATTGACAAAGTAGTTGGATTTTTTGCAAGAAGTTCTTGACATAAAGACTAATGTTGTTATTACCCATTTGATCCTCAAGATAGGCAAGGAATCATTGTTTCACTGGAAAAAATCCTTGGAGTTTGTTATAGAAATCTCTATGAGGTTCGTAAATGATCTCAAGGATGTACATGACCTGGTGTACAAGGTCATCAAGATTATTTTTCAATACTTGAAGATATTGCATATAGATTCCTTTGTGTCTACTATTGGTAAGATTCTAGATATTGAGAGGATGGAGTCAAAGTTCTTGTCATTTTTTGACAAAGATGTAGATCCACTCAATTTTCAAATGTTGAAGGTCCAATTTCTCTCAGTAGTGCACACAATCATAAGGAGAGAATTAGAGAAGTTCTAGTCGAGCGTCACTAAAATAGATGAATTGAATGAGAAACATGACTTCTAGATGGTTTGAGTTGACAACATCATCATTCTAGATGTCAAAGAACCAGACAAAGTAACTGATGGCACACAAGCTTATAGATCCAAAGAAGTTACCCCTACAAAGGCATGATGTTCTAATGCTATTCTAGACGTCTGTCATTCTCTTTCTTCTTTCTCTTTTGTAGCCATTCTTGGAATTTTCTTAGTCTCTATAATAGATAATGATTCAAGCTTGTCCTATTTTTAAATTATTTTGTTTAGAGATTCTTTGTGAAGCAATCATCTAGTGTAACTGGCCATTTTGAGAAGGACCATATATGTAACTTTGTGAGAAGTTAATAAGATTGACAAAATTAATTTAGGGTGAACCCCTATAGCTGGGACTACTATGTGTGACTTTAAGTCCTATTTTAATTATGTCATTCATTTAGTTTCAATATAATGTATGGAATGAATGTGTTATTATTGAGAATTGAATGAGTATAAATGAACTTGGTTTTTTTTCCTTAGTTCAACAGATTGTATGTCCTACTTTCTTCAACATAAGTATCTCTTTTGTTCTCTCTATTGTATGCTATAGTTTATGTGTGTAATGTAATTAGTTGTATACGAGGTCTCAAGATTGGTTAATGGAGTAAATTGAGGGAGAAACAATTTGGGTATTGTCAAGAAATCAATTACTTAGTAATTAGAGGATTACCCATTCTTCCATCTTCCCCTACTCTCTTGTTGTCATAGTCAGTCAAACTTGTTTCTGTATCATACATTCATTTTAGAATAGATGGCATGTTGTGAGTTAGTCCCCTTTTCACTTTAATAGGTTTTTCAAAGTCTTGATCATTTTGGTATCTATCTCTTCCACTCTTTGGTTAAGAGCATACCCCAAAACTTGAAAAATATAATTCATTACAAATATAGCATGAAAAAGGGAGTTGTACCTTTTGATTTAGGGGTCCCTAATAGATTACAACACCAACCCATTCTATTGTTAACTTCTTTGTCCTCCATAAGCCATTTAGTAGATTTAAGAGTCAAGATATAAATGAAAATGGTAAGGAAGACAAACTGTTAACCAACACACACTTTCAAGATTCAAGAGTATCATTTCGTTCAACCCTAGTTGTCTGATGTAGGAGCATCTTGGGTTGCCTTGCTATCTTGCTCATCTTTGTACATTCTATTAATTATTTCTAAGTTTCCATTGTTATTGAGTTCTAGTATTGGCCAAATGTAGTGATTTTCAAGTGTGGTAATGACCGAGTTTCTTCTTTGACCAAGTTTCTATGGTTGTCAGGTTTCTTTACGTGTCAAGTGAGCTCGTTGGTTTGCTGATGTTCAATTCCTTCTTTGACCAAGTTTGTTTGTTTTGATTTCTAGTGAGAGACAAATTTTTATTTAATTCATGAATTTAATGTAAGGATCATACATTGGGATGCATGCAAACTATTATAAGGTCGAACTTCTCTTATGTAAAGATCTAGAAACTTCTATAAGCCATTTTTGGAAAGTATAAGTAGCATGACATATGAGATCAAGTAAGAAGGATTTGTAGAAGTTAGCAAGTGAGACTTTGGATATCTGATCACAGTTGTATCATGCTAGATGCATTTTTATGTATTTTTTATTATTGTATTGGTTGTAACCCAGAAGGCCTTACAACCAGACATGTTTGGCTAATATTTTGATGAATCAATAAAGATATTGATATCTCTCTCTCCTTGGTGTTGTTCTCTATTATTTTCTTTTGTTTTGTTTACTCAGCAAGGGCTTGGGTTGTTAGGCTCTCATTTGGCAATAATTTTTCAACAATCCTTGCATAAATGGCCACCAAAATGTGAGACAACTGATGCTCTCCAATAGATAACCAATGAAAATCCTTTGGCTATGATACCATGTAATAATTTGTGATGCAGGAGAATCCTAGGATTGCCTTCAATCCTACATGTTTGGAGGGATTTTGGCTTAAATTTATGGAAATCGGTAGATACTAGTGTTATGTATACACTAGGAGCTCAGCATGGTCTAGGAGATCAACATGGTTTGGTTGCTCAACATGGTCTGGGAACTCAACATGGTCTAGGAACTCGGTATTGTTTGGAAGCTCAACATGGTCTGGGAACTCAACATGGTCTAGGACCTTGGCATTGTCTGTGAAACTCAACATGGTCTCTAGAACTCAGCATGGTCTTTAGAATTCGATGTGGTCTATGGAACTTGACAATGCTTGGGAATTTACTGGTGCTCAGCTTGGTTTTGCTAACACTTGGTTTGGTCTTGCTAACACTTGGTTTGGTCTTGGTTTTTTTTGGTGTCGAGTTGTCTATGAGCTAACTTTTGGCATTTAATTTATGTATGGTTATTTAATTTAGTGTTGTAGCCAACTTTTGGCTTGACCTATATTTAATATAAGGGATTTAATTTAGTTTGTAATGGGTTGGGCTGACTTGTGGCTTAGTTGGGTATAAGGAAAGGGTCTTTAGGCAGTGGTTATTATTCCATCTTGGAGAAGGGGATGAAATGTAGATGCAAATTTTGAAGAGCTAGGGTTGCAACTTAGGAACCAGAGAATTGTTTGGTGGACCTGAGGGCATAGATGTGAGTTCTTGTTGTTGTTTTTATCCAATCGTGGATCTGGACTAGCTAGAATTGGTGTGTAGTAATTGGATCTTGTGGGATCTTACAAAAATGGTGTTGTAATTGCTATTCATATTTGGCCCTAACCTAGAAGGCCTTACAGTTGGGCATATTACATGTAATTAGTTATTTTATGAATTAAGAGTTGTGATTTGGTATCAGATCTTGTCTTCTTGTTGATTTTTTGTATTGTTTCCATTGTTTGGTTTTTTTTTGGGGGCTAGGACATCTTCTTTGGGGATTCTCCTACCCTACACTATGTTAGTTGGTATCAAAGCTAAGGTTGTTCATGAGTGTATTGATAGAGCACTAAAGTTGAGGCAGTTTGCACCAAGATTTGTAGAGAAGGTTGATCTTGTAGAGCTGACTAGTCTTCTAGATTGGTGGATCTATTGCTTAGGGTTTGCAAAATTTGTGGAAGATACCTCCAAGAAGATTGGACCCTATCTTAGTGATGTTATGGAAGAATGGATCTCAAAAAATATTAGAGTATAATTTAGATCTGAGATTGCATTGATGAAAAGTGATATGATTGCCAAAATTATAAGTGCTTTAGGTGGTGTACCTAGGCATGTGGGCACCGAAGGAAGTTATGAGGAAATTGTTGAAGACTTTGAAGTTACTAGATCTAGTAGTGAGGACATAAATGATCATGTGGAGAGACGTATTAGAACTAGGGCTAGTAAGCTTGCTAGACCTAGATCTTAGTTGAAGCTAAAGCATAAGATGAAGGTTTCTAATTTCTCAGGTACATTGACTCCTGAAGACCTGATTGATTGGATTGGTGAATTGGAAGACTACTTTGAGCTTGAGGATATTGAGGATGCTTATTATTATGCCATGAAGATAGAGGATAAGTTGAAGAGGAAAAGTCAAGGTAATGCTAGAGGGAAGGAGAAGTAGGAAAGCTCGACACAAGCTAAATCGAGTGTAAAAGGTGAACCAAAACTTGTTGATAAGAAAAAGAGGATAGGTGGAGGTGGGTTTAGAGGTAATTGTTTCAAATGTGGTAAAGAAGGGAATAGATATTTTGAATGTCTAATTGATATAACAACTACTATTGTGAATGAGGTTGTAGTCCAAGATAGTCAGCCTAAACAAGGAGAGAGTTTGCTAGCTTGGCAAGTACTGGTTGGTGGGAGGACATTGGATTCTTTTTAGAGGACTATTTTGTTCAGCACTCATTGTAAGTTTGGTGGTAAAGTCTAAAAGGTGATTATGGATGGTGGCAGTACCAATAACCTTGTTGTTGAGGAGAAGGTTCAAAATTTTTTTTTGAAGAGAATGAGACATTCTTATCCTTATAGGATTGGCTAGTTGCAAGGTGAGCATACTTTGGAAATGAGGGAGAAATGCCTTATTGATTTCCAAATTGGGTAGTATAAGGATCAAGTATTGTGTGATATTGTGGATATGAATAATTGTCATGTGTTCCTTGGTAGACCTTGGTAGTATGATTGTAATGTTGTGTATGATTGTGTCAAAAATGTGTTTAATATTGAGAAAGATGTCAAGAAGTTTTCCCTAATTCTTTTGTAGAATGAAGAGCTTGGTTGGAGGAACCTGAGTATTGGTAGCCAAGTTGAGTTGGTAGATTCTAAGATGATTGGAGATCAATATGGAAATCAGACCTATAGCACACTAAAGATGGATGTGAAGAAGTAAAAGAATAACAAGGGAAAGAGTGTACAAGTTGAAGACTTGGAGGATATGTATGTGAAGAATCAATTTTAGATTTATGTGTTGAATCCCAAAAGATGTTCTTCCAACTATCGAGAACATCTTTTTGAACTTGGGGTGTCCGATGTAGGAACATCCTAGGTTTTCTTGCAATCCTACATGTTTTGAGGGATTTTAGTTAAAATTTATGGAATTTGGTAGATATTGGTGTTCGACATAGACTGGGAGCTTGACATGGTCTAGGAGCTTAGCATGGTTTGGTTGCTTGGCATAGTCTGGGAACTCGACATGGTTTGGGAACTCAACATGGTCTTGGAACTCAGCATGGTCTGGGAGCTCGGCATGGTTTGTGGAACTTGACATGGTCTTTTGAACTCACCGCGGTCTTTAGAACTTGACAATGCTTGGGAATTTACTGGTGCTCAGCTTGGTTTTGCTGACACTCAATTTGGTCTTGGTTTCTCTTGGTGCTGAGTTATCTATGAGCCAAATTTTGGCATTTAATTTGTGTATGGGTATTTAATTTAGTGTTGTAGCCAACTTGTAGCTTAATCTATATTTAATATAAGGGATTTAATTTAGTTTGTAATGGGTTGGGCCAAATTGTAGCTTAGTTGGGTATAAGTAAAGGGTTTTTAGACAGTGGTTATCATTCCATCTTGGAGAAGGGGATGAAGTGTAGATACGAATTTTGAAGAGCTAAGGTTGTGGCTTAGGAACTAGAGGATTGCTTGGTGGACCTGAGGGTACAAGTGTGAATTATTCTTGTTGTTCTTATCCAATCATGGATCTAGACTAGCTGGAATTGGTGTGTGGTAATTGGATCTTATGGGATCTTGCAAAACTAGTATTATAATTATTGTTTGTATTTGGCCCTGACCTGGAAGGCCTTACAATCAGGCATATTGCATGTAATTAGTTATTTTATGAATAAAGATTTTTTATTTGGTATCAGATCTTGTCTTGTTATTGCTTTGTTGTATTGTTTCCATTGTTTGGTTGTTTGTTGGGGGCTAGGACATCTCTTTTGGGGATTCTCCTGCCTTGCATTGCATCAATTTTTATCTTAATTGATATCACAAGAGAGACAAAATAATATGATCCTCAAATGAATTAATTCATTGATGATAAAATGGATAATGAGATAATGAGATACAATGCATATATGCCTCAATATATAGGCAATGCATGATAACTAGGAGTGATGTAAGTGATAAGGACAAAAATAAGCACATGCCCATGAAAGGTGGCTTTTCATCCATTATGCATGAAAGTATGTCCAATAATGAGAGGATAAGAATACATAGGTGTATCATACAAAGAGAGGTGTGAGACAACATGTGCTCAAATAAATTGAAAACTCTTATGCATCTACATAACAACTAATATAAAAAATGCATTATCCTAAGTAAACTTAAAGTGTAATTACTATTATTTAATTACACCAATAGATGCTAATGTGGTAGGTCAAGATTATATGAATTAGTCCAACATATTTAGTAACTAATGTAGGACTACATCAGACCAACATATTTAGAGCATATTCATCCACTTGGATGTGATTCTTTGTACTACTCCTTAGGAGGAGTGGTCATATGGTACAAAGCTAGTCCTAGAGCTCTTACATGATGCTTTTGTATAGCCATGTTTGTTAAAATTGACATTATTTTTGGTTGCAGATTAACTTGATCCAATACAAGTACTTTCAATAGTTTATCATCAAAGGGAGAGATATTACTTATGACATTGATATTTGACATATTGTCTCCTTTTTCATTGATACCAAAGGGGGGGATAATCTATGAAAAAACTTTCATAAGGAAAGGTATATTGTCTAAGACATTTGAAGATTATATATGTTGAGGATATTTAGAAAATTTCATTTTGATGATTACTCTTGGATTGATGTTTTTTCAGCATATATTTCCATCAGCACCAAAGTGGGAGACTATAAAAAATAAAAGATATTGTTGACACTTGGGCATGTTGCAGAGATGTTGTATTCGTGACAGGTTTTGTCATTCATGACGACATATGTTCTTTGGTTCATGACATACTCATATTCTATATATCATAATCTATTTATTAGTTCAACGTCAACTATAGTTGAGAGATCTAGTCGTGTGAGCTTACATTATGTAAGAGAATAACTTTAGACATCATGTCTATGTTTGTTGTACTTTATGTGATATTCTGGTTAAATCTTATTTTGTGAAGACTAATAGTAGATCAATATGTTGGAAAATGTGACAAAGTTAGTTATAATATATTTTCCATATATTAGTGATGAGAAGGAACCAATGCTGGTGAGCATGGACAATGATAAAATACTTGTTACAATATGTTTGGATTACTCTGGAAAGATTATTAATGTGTAACGTGTGATGCATTTCACTAACAATTGACTAGGTTGTTGTAGTTTGTGAATTATCATTGGAAAATGTTATACTCTTACTATATCATGTGGGACACTTAATGTAATGCATTTTTAGATGTTTTTGAAGGTAAAAATGCCTTAGCATGGTCCTATACAATTAATTATACATTGGGGAAGCCCTAATAGGTTGTCCTAGTTAATTATTAGTAATGGGTGTAAAGGAAAGTTGTTTACCTTGTTTGGGATGTATGTATGAGATGTATAGATGCAAACCTTGATGTTGGATTTTCAAATAAAAATAGAGACATTATTTAGATTCTTGTGAAGATGCATGAGGGAAATCTATCATTCTTAGTGGACTTCAAAGGAACTACTCTGGTAAGTAAATTATAGATAAACCAAAACATGATTATTAGGTATGTCCTAAAAGATCTATCATTCACTTTTGTTAGAGCATTTGGACAATGGATCTACTAAGTACTTGTCATCAACCTTTAACAGATTTATAACCTTCTAATAATGGTTCAAGTTCTCCTAACAAGGATTTGTCCTTTAATAAGAACTATTGTACTAAGTGCATTGTATTTAACTCTTAACCTGGCTACATCCTTTCACAATGAGCTTATATATTAGTACACTATTGATGTAGGAGCATCCTAGGTGTAAGGGAAATATTACATCATCCAAGAATATTTATGCTTATGTTCTTTCGATAAGGGTTATTTTAGTATAGAGTTACTATTTGTGAAAACTCATTATTTTTAGTCAGTTGGTCATACAAGCTGAAAATGTTATGATTTCATAGGTGGAGGTCCATCTTAGTTATATCAGCTAATTAGTGAAGTTTCATTGTCATACCATATGTATTATAGAAGTTATCAAGATTTTTGGGCACAAAATCTTTGAGCTCAAATTCAAAGGCCTAAATGACTCCAAAATGGGGTTAAACCTTGGTTGATGGATGCTTGCACAATTAGATGCTATAGATCAAGAGTTGTCATTTCCAAAAAGTATTATATTTGTCTTTGAAGCTACGATTTAAATGTTATGGCATTTGGAAGTTAAGGTACCCAAAAGTATAATTTCTAATTATTTTGAGTCAATTTAATGCAATAAATATGAATAAAATAATTATTTGGGGGTTGGTCAACCTCAAGGGTTAGGGCTAAATGTTTAGAACCTTCATTGGTTGTGGAAAAAATAGCTATATAAGGAAGGCTTGTAGTGTTGTCTAGGGCAGTCTTGAGTGGTAGTTCATAGCCCCATCTTGAAGAATATTGTAAAGAAAGTGCCCACATGGAATTGTGTATACTTTTTGAGAGAATAAGAAGCCCATTTTTTGTTCTTGTAAAAATTTTGTTGTTTCTCTATTTATGTTGTGTATTTGTGTATTAAGGGGAGCACCCTTCATCAACTATTTTGTGGGTGTCATCCCCATTAGGGTCTTCCCTTTAATTAAGGGTTTCCCTAGTAAAGAAATCAACATGTTATGGTGTATGGTTTCTTATTGTTGAATTTCATTATTTTTATTGTTGGTGATTAGTTTAATAAGTTTGATCTAATAATTTTTTTTCACAACTTATTTACCCCCTCTAGTTTTGGCATGTGGACTTTACTGCTTAACATGAATTTTTTTATCAAGCCTTGAGGAGTTGGAAACTTTATTTGAGTGCTCAAGGTGAAGTGTTTTAAGAAGAGAGATAGAAAAGCCTTGTGGGTTTTAGGGTATAGTTTGAAAGAGCTTGAGTGTTACCTTATCAAAAATTTGTTGGACTAAATCCATCTGCATCACCTCTCTTGTGGGCCTACACCAATCAAGCAGCTCACCAAGATGTTTAGAAGAATTTTTTTCTAAAAAAAGAAGATTATGAGTTCTCCATATTTAGTTATTGCTACTCCAACCTTGACGAGCTAGATACTAATGCAATCATTCTTAATTCTCATTAGTAATTTACCTCTTGGAATATTCAAGGTGTTATAGACCTTCCTAGTAGTATTATGTAAGATCTATTTTCATAAAAAAAATATAAAAATAGAAATATTTTCTCTATATAAGAGGTTATAATACTAGTTATTTATTATTTCTCGATTGCTAAAATATTTTGGTCAACTATCACAATTTTTGTAGTGATCATTATTGGTGTCATTAAGGTGTCCTATTTAATTAGTTACTCACTTGGTCCTAATTGTATGTATTACTTAAGTTTACTAAGGGAACAAATAAGAACACTCTTACTATAAATGGAATTCTCACTATTAGTAGAGACTTATTACTCATCTCTTTCCTACCTTATGTAGACTATAAGTTGTTAATCTCAAATTGGTTTTGACATATGAGTGAAAATATACTTAATTCATTTACTTAGTTCATGTTGAACAAGTAATGTATGTTAAGCATAAGTTGCCAGATAGTATATGTCAAGCGAGAGATATACAGGATATGTCGAGTAACTAGTACGTGTCAAGTCACTCAATGTGCCAAGTAGATAGTAAGTGTCAAGTCATTTAGATGCTGAGTAATCAATATATCCTGAATTACAACATTAAAGAGACAATAGATGCTGAGCATTAGACACTTCAAGTGTCAAGTAAATAGTTTTGGACATAGTTATTTTTAATGGCACAAACTTTTATGTAAACCATTTTTGACCTATCTTAAGGATTTTTTTTGCGATTCTAGATGATAAGGACACATCTTTATTGAGGATCCCTATGCAATACATGTAACCAATTGGTTGAAGGGATGTTTTAAGTGGCAAAATGGGTGAATCACAATTACTGATTAATACCTAACCCTAAGTCACCTAGGTCTTCTTAAGGAGGAATAACCCTAAAATTTGTATGAGTGTGGAAGGAGCAAAGAGAGAAGTTTGCATGCACAAACAAAGCATTAATGGTGACTAGGGAGTTGTGAATTGAGATACATTACAAAATCAGTTAGAGGAGAGTAGAGGAAAGGAATTAGAGGATAGAAGAGAGACATCTATTTTAGTAAGGATCAAGTACACATCAGGAAAGAGGTGATCTGTTATCTAGTAGCAGAGTGCTAACCATAAGATCATTGCTAAGACATTCTAATAGGCGAATTAGTTAAATATGTTAATAGAGTAGTCTTAACAAGCTGTTGTAAATCCTCTAATAGGGTGCTTATTCATTGTAAGTTAAATTCTTTTAACCAAGAACACTTCTAATAAGGTGTTGAAATCCTTTAATAGGGTACAATTTAACAATCTTGTAAGCCTTTAATAGGGCATAACTTTCATAGGGTAGATCATGTTTTATGATCAAACATTGTAACCTTCATTGGATACAATTTATTACTGTAGTAGTGAAGATTTGTGAGTGTCATCCCCACCCTAGTTTTACCTTCTCATTGAAGGGTTTCTGGTTAACTAAATATCTTACGTTATACATGTGTTGAATGTTATTTTCTTTCATACTATGGATGAATATGTTTAGCTAGCTATTTTAGTTTACATGCAACTTGTGAGATGGATGTGTCATGAATGAATTTATGGTTAAATATTTGAAGGACTAATTCACTCTCCCCCCCTCTGCTCTCAAAGTTTACTTTCCTTATTGTATTTCCAATAAATGGTATCATAGCCATAGTTCTTTGGAAAGAAAAGCTTTGCAGCTTTGAGGAAAGATCTTAGAGATGGAAGTCCACAAGTTGGGAAAGACTATTGAGAACCAAAAGATTGAAATATAGCTTGCCTACATCAAATGAATGAAGAAAGAGATGAGTTGAAGCGATCATTGAAGAGAAGGAAAGAGATAGCTATTGAAGAGAATGACACACATTACCAAGAGATTGACACTACTAGATTATTTGTAGATGGAAACACAAGTGAATTTGATGCAATAGGTGTAGATCTAATGGAAAAGAATGGAGGCCTAACTGAAGAGGTCAAAAATCTCAAGATAGAACAAGAGGTCCAATTAGTATTTCTATGTGAGGTGATCAAGTAGAAAAATAAAGCTATAGAAGACAAAGTCATGATTGAAGATGACAAAAGGATGCTGATCAAAAAAATGGAAGAGAAGACATCAGAGGTGAATAGGATTGCTCACATGCAATTGGAAACATTGAATCAAATGATGATTATAAATCATGAATTGAATGGAAAATATATTGAAGTCACAACACTAAAGTTGTAGAATGAACAACTGAGAAATGATCTGAGAAGAGAAAAAGAATTTGCTGAAAGTTTCAATAGACTTAGTAAATCCATCAAGTATTTTGAAAAATTGATGAGATCCCCTAGATCCAATAGTGATAGTATTGGATTGGGTTACACTAGTACTAAAGAAGGAGAATCATCTAAAAGTGGTGAACAAAGGAGAAAAAATGGTAAGAACTACAAACCTACTTGTCATAATTGTGGTAAGATAGGTCATACAACAAATGTTTGTAGGAGCAAGAATGGAAATCAGAATCCTAAGCAGAAGTTCATGGGTCACTGCCACAAGTGCAACAAGCAAGGACATCAAGCACATGAATGTAAGACCAAGACATCAAGCACACAAATATTTGAAATTCACTACTACAACTACAAGAAGTATAGACATAGAGCATATAAGTGCAAATCAAAGCCTAGTTGGTCATCAAACAAGCAAGCTAAGCTAAACCATACTGGCAGATCCTACAATTAGGAATACAATACAAGGTATAGTTTTCACTATTGTCAAGAGTATGGACATGTTGCTAAAAATTAAATTAGAACACATTTCACCATACTGGTAGATCCTACAATTAGGAATACAATACAAGGTATAGTTTTCACTATTGTCAAGAGTATGGACATGTTGCTAAAAATTAAATTAGAACACATTTCATAAGTGACTACAAAAGATGGTTGAGTCAAACTACATGTTTTAGTTGTTTGAAGACTAGTCGCATAAGCAAAAATTGTCCAACAAGGTCAAAAGAACCTAGTAGTGAATTCAATAAAGGCAAAGGAAAGGTCGATGTTGAAGAAGTAAAGAAAACATGGAAGAAAAATGAATATTGCAGTACATCAAGCTTAGATGGGATCACTTCATCTAATGGATCATGTGATCACACCATCCCAAACTAGGCAATTAAGAGGTATGTGTGGAACTGATATTTAAAGTTCAATTATACATCAATTCCAAGATATTAGTTCTATAAGGATCATATATGCATGAAGATGGATGCAAAGTATTGGTTAGAACTTAGAAAGAATCTACGAGTTTTCATGTTACTGCTGAGCATGAAAAGTTTCACTATGGTTGCTGAGTGAAAGTTAGTTGTTGTCGAGATATCGAAGGTGGTAGTGTCGGATGAGCTCATTGTGGTTACTGAGTGTGGAAGGAATTATATGGAAGCAGAGTGAGTCAGAATTGCTATTGGAGCCAAAATTACAATTATGTAAGCACTGAGCATTTATTGTGAAGTTTTAAGGGCTATATGGTCAATTTTTGACTCATTTGCAATTATTGAGATTGAAGAGAGTGTAGAGTGCTTAAGGAAAATTGGAGAGATTGTTCCAAGAGTTTGTAAAATGAATTCAACCATTATTTGACACCATTCATCATATTTGAGAAAGTATTTATCCTATGGCAAGTTACGTTGTTTGAATTTTTGTAAACCCTAGGTATCAAATATGGCATCTAGTTCTTTTGCTTCTAAAGTTAAATAGGGAAAGGAATATTTGAATGTTCAATTGATAAGTGATGAGATCAAACAACCACATTTCTAAGCGATTCCTAACATTTCATATAAAGGAAACCCGTCTGGTGCACTATCGATGATACCACCACAAGTTTTGATGATACAAGATGTAAGATGTTGCTAACTTGTAAGGTTGGAAGCATTAGAGATATGGAGATAAGAGACGTTTTTGGAAAATTGTGTGTGAATGGTGTATTGAAAGAATAATACAAGGTTGTAGAGAGAAAAGGGTTAACTCATGGCCTAAATTTTCCAAATGTGTTCAAAATAGAATGGATTAAGATTGTTCTTATTAGAATTCATGAAAACTCTGTATGGTTGGAGGATGGCCCTATAAAAATCACAAAGAGGATTATTCATAGAGTGATAGAGTATCCAACCCTAGAAAAACCTAAGACAATGAGGAGTGATGCAAAAGAGACAATTGAAAAGAATATAGGGGCACTATAGAGCAAGACAAGAATGACAATAGACACAATTTTTGATCCCCTAATTTTGCAATGAGAACTATTGCACATAAGTTCTTTCAATCTAGCAAGTTAAACAGTGTACCATGTATGGCTATGGATTTGGGTTACAAGATAGTAAAGAAAGACCATTTTTATGACCTTGCTGAGTTACAACTCCATTAGTTATAAGAAAACTTGGGAACCATATGGAAAACAACAAGTGCACAATACAAATTTGGCTCAATACTTGTTTGTATATTTTTCAATGTGCAAAACACTTTTCCCACATTTGGGAAAGTAGCTTGGAAGACTAACAAATTAGTTGTAGTGCAGATTGGTGAATTTATAGAACAACTTGGAGATAATTTTGAGTCTGTGATGACTAGCTACTTTGAAGACTTTAAGAAATCAATGAAGCAAAGACAAAGGATTCCAAAATCACTAGTAGAGAAGCATTTTAATGATGTTTATTTTCTAGTTGGTATTGATTTCACATATGTACAAGTTGTTGTTTCAAGGGTGAGATGGATCAGACCATTGCCTTATGAAATTAATGTTGATGAGGCATCTACAACCATCACTACTTTACTAGAAAAAGAAGTAGATAAGGATGCTACTAATTTTGGAAACTATGATGTAGCAAAGTCAAAGATCACAATGGATTTAAAGACAACTTCTATGATGAGGAAAAAGAATAAGCTTGTGAAGAAACTTAAAGAACAATTTGGTGAAGGGGCAAAAGGAGATAAAGAAGAAGAAGATGATGAAGATGCACCTACTCATGCACCACTTGCTCTCACACAAGGTCAAGGTGAAGACCAAGGAGAAGAAGAAGTAGAAATTGATGAAGGTGTTGAGGGAGAAGAAGCCAATGAAGCACCTGTTTCCACATAAGAAAAGAAGAGAAAAGAAAAGAAGCCAATAGCAAGAAAACCTAAAAGGGTTGTGAAACCAAAGCCTACAGTTCCTGTTACCAGGGTTAGCACAAGAGCTATTGCCAACAAGACTAAGGAGGTTCAAAAGCCTAAAGGAAAGAGAGCTAGTACAACTACACAAGGAGATGAACCTATGTAGAAGAAAAGAAAGAAGTATATTGTCCCAGCTAAATCAGATGAGAAGAGGATAGGGTCAGATGATAAAAACCAATTCAAAGTGGCAAGTCATAGTCCCTCTTCTAATTTGGAAAACTTGTGTGAAAATATTAAGAATAATGGTGATTTAAGTGGATTTACACATGTTGAGTTTGATACACTTGGGAAGATAGAAAAGAATAAAGAAGAAGAATCTATATATGCCATGATGGTAATTTTTAAGAAGACTCCAATTGAGATTGCCAACTCACTACCCAAGAGCCTACAAGATAGATTTGAGCAAAGATGGCAATATAGTCTTAAAATTGAAAGAAATATTAGAGAGACTACACTTGCAAGAGTTATGCTAAAGTTGAACAAATCTTAAATGACAAAGGCTATTAATAAGTATAAGGGAAGATTTTCTCCAAAGTACCAAGCCTTTAATATCCTACAAAACAAAATTGAAGAGGTTGTTCAACAGAGCACACATGTATGGAAGGTGATATATGGGATGCCAACACAAAAGGCTATTGAGAAGCCACCTAAGAAAGTAGGTGAAAACAAAGAAAATGAAGAGGTAGTTGAAGAAAAATAATGATGAATCTGTGATGGAAGTACATGAGGAAGGCACTATAGAGGCAATAGTTGAAGAAGAGAAATAAAAAGACCATAATGTACCAGTAGTACAAATATCAAGTGTCAGTCCTTAAGAAGATACAACAAAGGTTAAGGATGTGTCTGACACCACCATTCAGAACATCAATCCTCTTATAGAAGAGGGTATATAGAAGATATTGATTAATTCCACCACCAAGGAACAACTATGTAGTCATCCTATTTTGGTGAGTGTGGGTGAGATTGAGAAGGCAGAATTAACATTTGTAGGGGAGAAACCACAAAAATTATCCATTGCTCCCACTCAATCTATAGAAGTGCAACCTTCCATGCATATGGTAGTATACCAAAGGAAGGACACCATGTCTTCACATATCATCACTAAGGTACAACATGTTTTAGTGACAACAATTACAATAATTGAGAAAGAAGGGACACTAGTTCAAATAGGTCAGGTAGTCCTGCACCTACACCACTAGCACAAGGTGGAGTAGAAATCAAAGAGAAAGAGAAGGATAGGACTGAAGATCCAATTGTGAATACAAAGCCAAAGGAAGTAATAGAAACAAAGACACTGGTGACATTACTAGACACTACTATGCCTACTCCTAGTCAAGCACTTCATAGGCCAAGTACTAAAGCTCCACCATTGCAAGCATCAAAGCCAAGTCATAGCACATCTAAGGTTGATGAGGTTACATCCTATGGTGACATCAACTTAGATGAGGTAATTGAGTTACCAAAGTATGATCTTACACCAATCAAAATAAAGCAAATGAGCATATTGCAGGATGCTCTAGCAAGAAAGAAATGCTAAGAACTGCTAAGAAGAGAGAAAATGCAAAAAAAAGTACTTCATGACATCAAGGACATATTTCTTGATGCATTCAACCTCCTTACAGCTGATGAAGCCAAGCCAATCATTGAGCATTTGGCCAATATTGTAGAGAAAATAAATGATGAAGACCTATATATGAAGCTAACATGTACTACTCTACCCAATTCTCTAGTTCAGAGTCAAAATCACTTTAAGAATTTGTTGAACTCCCAAGGTCGGTCAATAGCATTGCAAGCTCAAGATGCAACATTATAAAGGAGTGATAAGGAATGTAATGATCCATCAAAACATGAATAAAATTATTGTGTTTTGAAGGAAATCGTGTCTAGTTACTTTAATTTTGTTTTTGTTATGTATGACATCATTTTGGGACTTAGCCAATTTTCCCAAATGTTGCCATCAATGGGAAAGGGGAAATTTTTGGCAATATGGTTAGATAGATGTCTTGATGGTTGTCATTTATGGAAATATACATTCAACATTCCATTTATGCCTTTAGAGTTAGAAAATTGGCTAAGTGTTAGACAGTTTGCAACAACACAGTGAACATATGTTACGTGTATGGACGACTTGTTGAGAGTTACCTCATGCCCAATTAAGGGAAGCTTCATCATAGCATCATGATGATGTGTACCAGTGTGCAAGTGCATACAAACTATACGTCGTGAGACATGGTTAAAATACTAGTGCAGGTATTTAACAGTACAGAACAAAGCATAGCAGGGAATTGGATTGTACAGCCTTAAAAATTATTTTGGTTATGAAATAATTACTAAGTTATGATGAGCCAAATATGTGGATATTAATCCATAAGTTATTTTATATCATGTCAAGCATGTGAACACATGAAAGTTGACTGAGCATAGTTTTGTGAATATGTGAGGTATAAGTAAAGATCTTATCTTGCAAAGATAAGTGTGTTATATATGATGGATGAGCAACTATTATATGATGCAAACTAATGTATAGAGCTTGAAAGAATTGTGAGCCTTATGTGATGTGAATTCTAATGTATGATCAGAATAAGTGCAAAGTACAAAAAACAACAAGTATTGTATGTATATCTATTCTTTTGAAGAATTGAATTGTATAATTGCATGTTAGGGCAATGGGCTCTTCTTGCATACATTGTATTTGTTCTACCAACTCCTAACAAGGTTGAGGCTTCTAACAAGGCCTAGTCTCCTAACAAGGACTCGAGACACTATATTTAATTCATAGACTCCTATCAGGGTGAATATCTGTAATAGGATCCTATTGTTTAGTGAATCATCTAGTGGGTATTATCCCCACCTGGGTTTTCCCTTGGTTACGGTTTCCCTAGTTAACAAATAATGGTGTTATGAGTTATCTATGTGCATGGTTATATTTACTATTCAAAGTTGTTGGTTTACTTTCATATACAAGTTATAAAGTAATGAACAATATTCAATTGTGAACAAAAATTTGTAGTATGCTGATTCACCCCCCTTTTCAGTATTATCTATTTTTAACAATTGGTATCAGAGCTTGGTCATAGGTTCAAATCTTTAGACCCTTGGGTAATGCTGAGGGGGAGATTGTTAGAAATTTTTTAGAGCCCCCCTCAGGATTCATGACAAGGGCTTAACCACCTCCTGTGTACTATAAGTTGAGTGGTTGAATCAGGCATTGATAGATCGATCTTTTCGTGCAACGAAAACCCCATTCTAACAAGGAGTTCATATTATATTTCTATGCCTCATCCCATATGCTATCTACAATACTCATTCAAGAAAACAAGGAATGTACCCAAGTGCTAATCACTTTCATGAGTACTCCCCTGAAAGAGCATGAGTTGAGATACTCTCAAATGGAAAAGCATGCCAATGCAATGGTAAGAGTGCTCAATTTTTTTAGGTTTTATGACTTGCACTCTCATTTTGTTATATTTGTACCTACTTTAGCCATCAAAAATATATTGACCCAACAAAAGATAGGTTGCAACACTAGAGGTGCATGGATAGAAAAAGGTCAAGAGTATGATATTGACTTATAGCCAACAAAGTTCATGCAAGGAAATGGATTGTGTAGGATAATTATAGAAAATCAGGACTTAAGTCAAGAAGATGAATCTTCAAGGGAACTAATGGTCAATCTCCAAGAACCCTAGTTCTCAAGTATTGCCTATTTTCTAACTTACAGGAATTGCCTTGATAGACTGACATACAAGCAGAAAAGAGACCTCACAATTAAATCAGTTAATTATGTAATATATGACGACCAACTGCATAAAAGAGCAATAGATGGAACCTTCTTGAGATGTGTGGATAAACCCCAACAAGAAAGATTACTTCATAGTTTCAATAATGAGGCCTGTGGTGGTCATTTTTTATCAACAATTACAACATACAAGATTTTGAGGCAATGTTATTACTGGCCTAGCATGTTCAAGGATGCTTATAAGTGGCTGGCCAAATGCAACAAGTGTAGGATATTCTCTAGTAAGCCTCAATTAGTTTCACTACCTCTAAAGCCAGTTTTAATAGAAGGCCCCTTTCAATAGTGGGGAATTGACTTCATTGGACCAATCAATTTTCCTTCTTCTACTAGTCACTTGTACATCATCACTACTACAAGTTACTTCACCAAATTGGAGGAAGCCAAGCCTACAAAGAAAGCTACCTCTAAAATCGTCTGTGCTTTCATCAAAAAAAACATCTTGGTAAGGTTTGGAGTGCCATTGAAGCTTGTCATGGATAATGTTGCTTACTTTTCTTCTACGGAGATTATAGAATTCTGAAATGACAACAACATACACCTTGGTCATTCATCAGACTAGTTCCCTCAAGGGAATGGTCAAGAAAAATCAAGTAACAAGAACTTACTCAATATCATGAAAAAGTTAGTTTCTAAGAATCAAAAGGTTTCGCACAAAAGATTGCATGAAGCTCTCTAGGAAGACAGAGTGACACCCAAGATGACAATCAAGATTTCTCCATTCAAACTAGTATATGGAGTTGAAGCCAGTCTTCCTCTCCCATCAGAGCTATCTATCTATAGACTATAGAAAGTGATCGAGGATCCAATTTTCCTAAGTGGTTTGGAGAAGCACATAATACACCTAACTAGGTTGGAAGAAGAACATGAGAGGCTAGTTGATCACATTATGTAGCATCAGGAGTGTGTGAAGATGTTCTTTGAAAAGAAGGATAGACCAAGGAAATTCATGGAGGGTGATTGACGGCCTCCCAATTAGATCAATAACTTGGTTTACAAACACAACTCACGGATTAGACATCCAAAATGAGCAGTTATTTTTCTAATAGAGAAGGTTCATTTAAATTGTCAACCCGAGGACGTATACTTGAAACAAGTCTACAAAGTATATGCACCATGAAACTCTCTAATTTATTCTATCGTTGCAAAATAACAATGTTGGAAACTAACTAAATACACAGTAATGGCTACATGAAACTGCACAGTAGTTGTTGTCGGAACTGTATATTATCTAAATTGTTTACATCTTTATGCATGTCTGCATCTCTCTACTTCTCTACCTCTACTTCTACCTTTAACAACCCTCTAACTAATTTCTAACCACTTAACAAGTTTCCCATCATCCTTTTAAATAAGGAAGAATCTTATTACAAACGTAATGACAAAGTGCTGAATTTCAGTTCCACATTTTCAGTAGTCCACTTCAAACGCATGGTTCTCTTTCATTATTACGAATTAGTTCAAACCCCTTTACCATGTTATGCTCCTCCTTTTCATATTTCTATATCATTTTTAAAATCTAAATTTCATTAATTAATGTGGAAGTTATGGTCATTTTTCTGAAAGTGGTTTTATGCTGCCTGAAAACGTGCCACTTTTTCCTCAACCAACTTTTGATCCATGTTGCTCATTAACTGCTTCAAACCAACTCAAATGCTCAAAAGGGTTTATTATCCTTCTTCTTAACTTTGCAAAATAGTAAGCCATTCTTAATTTCATTAAGAATTGAGCAAGATATGCATATTTTTCTGGAACTGGCTTTTAACTTTTTCTTCATTTCCTGCAGTTGTTGAATATTGACAAGTGTCAACTTTCTTTTCCTTCTTTCCAGCTGCATGAACGACCCAAATAACTCAAAATAAACATTTTAACCACCTCAAGAATATTATTATTCAATTTTAACCATTTATCACAATAAATCATCATAATCTAGCATCAACTAGCTATACATGCAATTGTTAATGAATACATCATTTATCATAGTTAATTCTTCATAAACCAAGTTAATATGTGGAAATGACTTGGATATATATTAAAACCACAGGGTCAAGTGTTATAACAAATAGATATAGATATGAAATTTTATAGGCTCATCAATGACCTAGTCCTATTATGGGATAAAAGGCACAAACACAAAGGTATGCACCATAATTTCAAATCCCTTTGGAAAGGTCCTTTCAAGATTATGCAAGTAAACTAGAACAATTCTTTCATTCTGGCATATCCCTCTGGAGAAACTATTAAGAATTATTTCACCAATTTAAATCTCCATTCATTGGCTTCATTTCTTCTTCTTCCACACACTTTGGCTACCCTCTACATAATTTAGTCTCCTTCAAGATTATTCTATAACATTTCTATACTTTCTTGAGCTTGTGCTTGCATTGTGGATGATATAGGAGCACCTTGGGTTGCATTTTCTATCTTGTTTCATAGATGTGTGCTTGGTTATACTTGTGGACCTACATGATAACTTCATTGTTGATTGGTTTAGTGGAGGTGATTCTTCCTTTGTTCACTGAGTGACTTGGGTTCTTCTTTCACCAAGGTTCATCAAGTGCCTCGTTGACCTTTAATGTTGTTGTTCATGATGTCATTTATTGAGTTGTCTATTTGGTTCTCATTTGTGAGCCGACTTGCATATTTAATTTGAAGTTGTAATTTAATGTATCAGATCGATCATTGGGATGTTTGTAGACTATTATGTGGTCAACCCTCTCCTTATGTTGATCTAGAATATTTTGTAAGCCATTTTGGTAAGTATAAATAGAGTGTCATGGTTTAGGTCTAGTAGTTAGTCATCAATGAGGATGAGTTTGAATCTGGAGATCATAGATCTTACGTGCTCGAGATTATTTTCCTGTAAATTTGAATCTATGTATTGGTTGTAACCTAGAAGGCCTCACAATCATGCATGCATGATGAAATTTGATGAATCAATTAAGATTATTGGTTCTCTCTCCTCTCTAGCATTGTCTCTTCATGATTTTCTTTCGTTGTGTTAACTTTGCAGGGTTGGTAGATTGCGCCTTTTGGCCATAGTCTTCATCTTTCCTTGTGTTAAGTAATATTAAATTGAAGGTTTCATCCTTGTGGAGATTGGATTGTAGAGAACCCTAAGTGGATTTGGTTGTAGAGTGGTACATATGAGATTTGACTTATAATTTGTAGAGGGTTACGGTCTTGAACGAATCTATTATGAAAATGGTTCGTGGTAGAGGAAATATTGATGATGTCATTATGGACATGTCAAGATGAATTACAACTAGATTAGATGTTGTTGATTCAACCCAAAGGAGAGGAGTACATCTTAACAATGTGAGTGATGATTAAGGAGCACCTGGAGCACCTAACCCTAACCGTGAACTTGAGGTGGAATATGATGAGGAAAGACTATTGAGATTTTTTTCCAGGGCACATTCTAAGCTTTTTTTTGAGGTTACAAGGTATGGTGGAAGATTGGATACCAACACCTTGTTGGATTGGATCTTTGAGATGGATAAATTCTTTGAATATGAGGGTACCCCTAATAACAAAAAGGTAAAGATAGTAGTCACCAAGTTGAAGGGCCATGCTTCACTTTGGTCAGAACATTTGTAAATTGATAGACAAAGGAAAGGAAAAGAGAAGATTAGGACATGGTTGAAGATAGTGAATAAATTGAATAAGAAGTTTCTCCCTACTGATTATCAAGTCAATTTGTTGAGGAAGATGTAAAATTTGACGCAAAATGAAATGTGTGTGAAATAATATACTAAGGAATTATACAAATTAGACATTAAATCTAGACATGTTGATGATGAGGTAGAGAAAGTGGCTAGATATTTGAATGATTTGAGAATTGCAATTCAAGATGAGATTAGTTTTGTGAAATTGGATAGTGTGAAAGAAGCATATTAATATGTCTTGAGAGCTAAGGAGATCTTGAAAAAGAATCATGAACAAAGGAAAAGAGGTAGAGGTGGAAGATTTCAAATAGGCAGATGTAGATCTTATGAAGAAAATGCTAGATCTGAGAGTACTACACAAGAGGAAGGAAAAATTGAGTGGAAAAATGATGAGAAAGGCAAGACGAAGTGGAAAGGTGGTAGTTCTTATCGAGGAAGAGATGGTTCTTACTGAGGTGGTTGCAGAAGAGGAGATTTTAATGAAACCTATTTCAAATGTGGTAAAGAGGGACATAGAGCCTTTGAATATAACAAAATTGAAAAATTGTAGCAAAAATGCTTTAGTTCATGGAGAATCTATGAGTCCATCGAATGGACCTAAAAAAGGTGAAAGTTTGATGGCGATGAGAACTTTGTGTAGTAAGAGAATTGATGAAGAATCCCTCCCGAGGAGAATTCTTTTCAAGACTAGATGTAAGATTATAGGAAAATGTTGTAAGATGATCATTGACAATGACAGCTCAGGAAATTTGGCATTAGAGGAGCCAGTTAATAAATTATAGTTGCAGAAGATGAGACACCCTAAACCCTTTCAAGTTTCTTGGATCAAGGATGAGCATAAATTATGGGTAAGTGAGAAATGCCTTGTGAAATTCAAGATTGAGAATTACTATGATGAAGTTATGTGCAATATTATGCTTAGTTGCCATATACTTTTGGGTAGACCTTGGCAATATGATATACACGCATTGCATGATAGAAGATTAAATCAATATACTATTTGAGCAAATAGAAAGAGACAAGTCTTGTTACCTTTAATAGATGCACGTGATGAAAATCATTGTACTATAGTGTGGGTTTGTATGGTTAATGAAAATCAATTTGTGAAAGATATGAGAAAAGAAAAAGTTTGTTTTGTTGTGATTCCTAGTGCATCGAGTAATGCTAGTATTGACCAAGTTCCAGTAGAAGTTGAAAAGTTACTTATTGAGTATCATGAGATTACTTCAGAGAATGTACCTAATGCTTTACCACCAGTAAGGATTATAAGTCATTGTATGGATTTGATTCCTAGAGCTAGTTTACCGAATAAAGAATCTTATAGATTGACACCTACCGAGAATGAAGAGCTTAACAAACAAGTGCAAGAGTTGTTATAGAAAGGTTTGATCAGAGAGGGTTTGAGTCCATGTGTTGTACCTACTATATTGTAACCTAAGAAGAATGGTGAGTGGAGAATGTGTACTGAGTTCAGAGCTATTGCCAAAATAAGTGTGAAGTATAGGTTTCCTATGTCAAGGATGGATGATATAATGGATTGTTTTAGTGGAGCAAAATATTATACCAAGATTGATTTGAAGAGTGGGCATCATTAGATCATAATAGGAGAAGGTGATGAATAAAAGATTTCTTTCAAGAAAAAAGAAGGTTTGTATGAATGGTTCGTTATGCATTTTGTTTTGACTAATGCACCAAATACTTTTATGAGGTCAATGAATGTAGTCTTGAAGAAATTCTTGTTGGAATATTCAAATATGGAAAGAGTACTTATGAGAGGGGGGGGTGGTGAATCAGAAGTATCACACTTTAGCCAATAAAACTTTTAGATGGAAGTAAATTGCATACATGTAAATACATCAAGTAAACATGAAACTAAACACATGCATCAACAAATCATAACACTGGAATTTGGTAACCCAGAAACCCTCTAGGAATAAGAAGGTAAAACTGGGGTGGGGATGATACCCACAAAAATTATTGCAGCAATATTGTTCAACCACTTCTGATGGTCTACCCTGTTAAAGGCTTTACACTGTATTGATAGTGACCTGGTTAGAGGCTTTACAAACACTTTACATGAAGTGTCACCCTATTAAAGGATTTAATTACCTAATTAAAGGATCTACGAAGTAGCTATTAAGCTAACCTATCACCATAGAATTTTCATTCTAATACAATTGATAGAAAGTATTAGGTATAATGAACTTGATAGATTACAATCCTTGATTGTTGAATGCAGGCACCTGTTCCGTTTTCTCTGATCTTGATCCTTTTGTGATCTGATAACCCTCACTTCTGAAAATAGATTTCCTTGTGCACCCTTGTATCTCCACTCTTCTTTTCACAATGAAATTTTGTCTTCCTTATAAAGACATTTGAGAATTTAGGGTTAGGTATGGATCTACGATCCATATTCAATCTTCATTTTCCGCTTATTATTTGCACTTCTTCTATTGGTTGCATGCCTTCATCATTTTTTTTATTGGCTGCATGTAGATTGCATAGGAAAAATAAAAGATTCAATCTCATTATTAAATCCTTCGAGATTTACCTTATGTCGGCTGCAAAAATTGTTTGCATCATAGTTTGTGCAATTACAAACTCTTATGCTGATATTCTGAGTTACTCGGCTCCTGAAGTATTGCTGATACTCGGCACATGCTGTTTCCTGGATAGCTCGGCACCTAAAAAAAATTGTATCACTCGGCACCTTATGGTGCTCGGTACTTGTTAACACTCGACACCTTATGTTGCTCAGGACTTGTTAACACTTGACACCTTATATTGCTCGGCACTTCTTAACACTCAACATCTGATCTTCACTCGACATCTGAAAACTACTCGGCACCTAAAGTCTTTCCTAACTCGACATGCATGGTGTACTCGGCACTAATATAGAGTGGGTAAGTGTATTGGAACTCAAGTGTCAAAAACCATTATGAGGTTAACAATCTCCCCCTTTAACATGAGTGACAAAAACACTTAACTAACCTTATGAGTACATTTACTAATTTGATTGGTATATACAGAGTTTAAAGAAAACTTGATCAAAATTTGTAACTTACAATATATACCTCAAAAAATTTGTAACTCCCCCTGAGTTGATTGTGCCTTATCTGTATATCAAGCTCCTCCTTTGTATCTTTTCTCCCCATTAATTCCTCTCATAATATCTGTATCTCCCCCTATTATGTCTCTTTTCTCCCCTTTTTTGACACTTATGTCAAAGAATGTTTAAGGGTTAAGACCATATTTAGCCAAAAATGTGTTGTTTACTTCCATAAACATCCTGAGAGCTGCATCCCAATTGTTCAAAGCAATTTCCAATGACTTATATTGGATGGCAGTCTCGGCAGCGAGATGAATAAGTCCTTCTGAAGTAGAAAGATTTGGGTCTTTCTTGAGAATAGTTTCAGCATATACTTGCTCTTTATGGAGTACTTCTAAATGGGGGGTAATGGAGGACTGGAGTTGTATTAGTTTGGCCTTGATATTAGCCTCATCTACTGTTAATACAACTATTTCTTTGTGAGTGTGAATTGATTGAGAAAAATGCTTTTCACTTTGCGCTGGATCATTTGGTAGTTGCATGCTTGAAATGTTTAAATTTCTTTCCAGGCTCAGTATCTTTTGGCTTGTCTCTTGTGTGAAGTATGAAAAATCACACAACTTTTTGTACAATGAGAATATATTCTCAAGTACCTTTTTCACTTTGTCAATGAGATTTGCTAATTCAACCTGTGAAAGTGCAATTTGACTTGATATTTGTTCATTTACTTTTCCTTGGAATTTTCTCTCTGACCATTCCATAAGTTTTGCATTTGTTTCTAGGTCTTGATTTGTCACCTGGTCAATAATATCTGATAATTGCTCCGTGATATGCTTTGACTCATCTGGTGATTGCAAACTGAAGGCATCCATAAAGATGTCCTTAATTTCATATAGTGTTTGCTTTTGTTTATACTCCTTCCTGAGTATCTCCTATCTTTTCCTCCTATTCAGTGCTTCCTGCACCTCATTGATTTGATCAATGTTTATTGTTTTTGAGTCATAGCCTGGTATGACTATCTCCTCATCTAATTCAAGGTCTCCATAGTGAAGTACCCTTGTGACTCTGGTAGTACTAGATATTGGTACAGATATTTGCAATGGCTGGTGTGAAGGAGTTCCCAAGGTAGGCAAATCTATTAATGTTTGTATTGCCTCCTATTCTTTAGGGATTTTTACTATTTCCTCCTCCTTTTGCCTACCATGATCAATTATTGTAATCTTGGGAAGTGCACCTTGTGTTTGTGTTGTAGGATCAGATGTAATAATCTATCCTGTTTGTTTTGTTCCTTTTTCTACAGCTGCACTTGGCTTCTATATTGCTGCATCAACTATGCTTGTTGGCATTTGAAATTGACTACTAGTAGTTGTAGAGCTGATAGAAGGTGGTTCTTGTGGATTCACCTTATCTTTGACTGTACTTTCTACTAGTTTTTACAATTCATCCATACTGACCAATACTGGATCTGCATATAATATTACTTGTTGTGTAGATTGGTCAAGAATTATTTTAAAATCTTCTGCAGTTAATGGATTGATATTCTGACCAGAAGTATTAGGAACATCAGTAATAGTTACAGTGTCTGCAAGTGAGATGGATGCTTGAGGAGGGCTAAGGGGTGACAATTGTGTGTCTTGCACACTTTGATCTGGTTGATGCTCTTGCTCAACTATTCCCATTATATCCTGTTTTTGTGTCTCTTCCTCCTCTCCATCTTTGTTTTCTTCTTCCTTCTTCTCTTCTTCTCTTTTCTTTTGTTCTTCTTCTTTCCTTTCTTCTTCTTTTTTCTTTTCTTTGTCTTCTTTCCTTTTTCTCCTCTCCTCTATTGGTACAACAACTTCTTCCTTGTATTCTTCTTCAAGAAAATCTTCAATCTTTTTGTACAAGTTTTTCCATGATTTCATTGTTCTTTGAACAATTTATTCCATCCTGTTTTGGAGTATGAAGAATGCCCTGTATTTAGGTGTAAACCTATTATTGTGCCTTTTGACTGCATTCTTTACTTGTTCCTTAGTCAAATCCAGCAATACACTTGCTAGAGTTCATTCCCTCATCTCCTTCTCCATTTTCAAATAGAAATGCCATCCGTCTTCTACAATTTTTGACAGTTCTTTTGGCAATTGTCCATCTAATTCAAGTGGAGTGTACTTGAACTGTGCCATCATTCCATAAATTGTTTCTTCTATCTTATTTTTTTCTTCTTTAGTAAATTTATTGAAATCAACTTTATTTAAATTACTTAAGTCACCATTCCCAATCTTTTTACATAAGGTATCAACTGAAGAATAGCTTACCTTTTTAGATTGGTCTTCTTCATCAGTGTCAGGTTGAGCCACATATCTTCTTCTTTTCCTCGACTCTTCCTGTGTTTCCTTGATTTTTTTCTTCTTTGTAACTTCCTCTTTGGCCTTTTGATTGGAGGCCCTTTTTGTAGCTCGTGTTGTTGGCTTTTGAGGTGATGGTGTGGCAGCTTTCTTTGATCTGGGCTTAGCTGGAGGCTGTTCTATTTCCTTTCTCTTCTTTGGCTCAGCTTCAGTTGGTGCTTCCTTGGCTTCTTCTTCCTTTGCACCTTCCTCCTTGTCTTCTCCAAGACCTTGAGTTAATTCCATTGACCCTTGTTCTTGCTCATCTTCATCATCACTGTCATCTTCTTCTTCTTCTCCTTCAGCCTCAATTTCTTTACCAAATTTCTTCTTAATCTTCTTTAATAATTTGTCTTTCTTCTTCAATGTGGAAGCAGTTTTTAATTCCATGTTTATCTTTGATCTTACCACATCATAAGTGCCAAAATGTGGAGCACTTTTATCTGTTTCTTTTGCCAATAATGCAGTTATTGCTGTAGATGCCTCATCAATATTAATTTCATATCCAAATGGCCTTAGCCATCTTACCCTTGGTATTACTGCTTTAATATAGGTAAAATCAATGTCAACTAAAAAAAATATATCATTAGTATGTTTTTCCACTAAGGAAACTGGTATCCTTGATCTTTGCTTCATGGATTTCTTGAAATTCTCAAAATAGCTTTTCATCAAGGTATCAAAATTTTCTCCCATTTTCTCTATATATTCATTAATTTGGGCAATGATGGTTCTGTCATTCCTCCATGCGACTTTGCCAAAAGAAGGAAACTCATTCTGAACATAAAAGAATACACAAATTGGATTGTTCCAAATTTGCATTGAGTGCCCTTTGTTCTTCTTATGGCAGCTAGGTTTTCATTGATCTGCTATAGTTGCAGTTCTCCAAGATCACAAGTATGATCATTTTTCACCAATTTTTAGCCTACATCTATTGCATAACATGGTACACTGTTGAGTCTACTAGATTGATAAAATTTATGGGCGATGACTCTAACAGCAAACTCAACTAGAGGATCCTATATGGTGTGAATTGTCATTCCTCTTTTGTTCCACTGGGCACTAGTGTTCTTTTCAATAACCTCCTTTGATTCACTTCTCAAAGTTTTGAACCGATCTAGGGTTGGTTACCATGTTACTCTATGTATGATTTCTTTTTTCAATTGGATGGGAGAATCTTCTAACCACAAATTTCCACCATGAATTCTGCTCAGCACAAGTCCAACCCATTCTGTTTTGAATATGGTGGGAAGGCTCAAAACTCAAGTTAAACCCTTTCTTTCAACGATTTTGAATTCATCTTTCAAGACTCCATCTACACACAATTTCTGATAAGCTTGTCTTATTTCCATGTCTCCTAGGGCACCTATCTTACAGTTGTAACATTTTCTCACGTCTTGGACCATTACAACTTTTGGGGGAATTTGGGAGAGAGCACCGACTGGGTCATTTTTGTAGGCAACTTCGGGAATGGGTCGAAAATCAGGTTGCTTGATCTCATTTGAAACTAACTGAACTTCAAACATTTCTTTATCCCCTATTTTCTTCGAACTTGACGCCATTTATGCAAACTAGGGTTTTTACAATAAAAAGATACGAAACTGCATAGCTCAACACAAATGAAAATACCTTGAGATCGATGAAAAATGTGTTGAATGAGGTTGTAATCTACTTGAAACGTTGGATTCTTTCTATGAAGTTGCTCAGCTCTCTTTCTTCTTCTTTGCTCTTTGATCGCGATGAGAAAAACTAATTGAAATCGTGATAATATACCCTATTTCCATCACATTAAATGCTCAACTACCAACTCGGCTTGCACTAAATTTTCACTTTGCTTGGCTTCCATTTGAGTTAACCAACTCGGCATCAGTTATCAGCTCGATCGCTGTTAGGAGCTCGGCATGTGTTGGAGTTTAACTCGGCATCCAAAGATATTCTGGCAACAACATTTGGATTTTGTCTTGACATCTTATTTCATGTAGATTTATACTTAGCATGGCTTCTTTGTCTTGGGACTGATGTGAGATATAGCTTTGTATATCAGTCCAGTATACTTCTTATGCTTAGTTTGATGAGGTGTGATCACTTGACCCATTGGGTGAAGTGATCCCTTCACTTGATGTGTTGCACTCATCTTTCTTTTTCCAAAGTCTTATTCATTTTCCTTCTTATCTTTTCGACATCAATTTTTCTTTTTCCCTTGTTTTCTTCAGTCTTGGGTGCCTTTGATCTTGTAGGACAGTTTTTGCTGATATGACCAATTTTCAAACAACTGAAACATGTAGTTTGATTCAACCATCTTTTGTAGTTCCCTCTGAAATGTGTTCTTATGCAGTTTTGTGGTATATGTCCATATTCTTGACAATAGTGACATTTATGCCTGGTGTTGTAATCCTAATGATAATGACTTTCATTCCCTTTTGTTTTTGCTGGTTGATTTGATGTCCACATAGGTTTTGATCTGCACTCAAATGTCCTATGTCCATACTTTTTGCAATTATAACAATGCCCATCAAATCTCTGAGTCCTTGTGACACTGGATCTGCAATTTTGTGTCATATGTCCTTGCATGTTGCACTTGTGACAGAAACTCTTATTTTTGGGTGTGTTTGATTGATTGAATCTTCTACTCCTACACACATTTGTTGTATGCCCCTTCTTATTATAGTAATGACAAGTGGGTTTTGAATTCTTACCTTTGTCACTTGTTTGTTCAGCACTCTTTGTTGATTCACCAACATCAGTGCTATTGTATCCTAGTCCTGATGTATCATGGGCAGATTTTGGAGATTTCAGCAACTGTTCAAAATACTTGATGGCTTCACTTGACTTGTTGAGATTCTCTGCTACCTCTTTTTCTTTGTTCAATTCATTATGCATTTGTTCATTCTACATCTTTAAAGTAGAGATCTCAATATCTTTCACATTGAGTTCATGATGAAGGTTCATCATTTGGGCAAGTGTATCCATCTGCATGTTTGAGATCCTTGTCAATTCAGTACATTTTTCTTCAAGTCTGTTTGCAAGGTTTCTTTTGTCATTTTCCATCATAACTTTATCTTCAACTGCTCTTTTCTTGTGTTTAGTGATTTCACATATTATTATGGCCTGTGACTCATGTTCCATCTTGAGAGACCTTATCTCATCTGCTTGAACTTTATTTTTCTCCATCAGTTCTGCTATTGCTGCATCAAAATCTTTAGTATCTCCGTTGGAAAATATGTTGGTGGTATCAATCTCCTTGTAGTGTATATCATTTTCAGCTATGGCTAGATCCTTCCTTTTTTTTAATGAGTTTCTCAACTTGTTTCTAAATTCCTCCAAGCTATGTAGAGCAAGTTGCACATCTATCACCTAATTTTCAATGATCTTTCCAAGTTTAAAAGCTTCCATCTTTAGATCTTTTCCTCCAAGTTGTTAGGCTTTTCCTTTTGAGGACCTAGATTCGCTCTGATACCAATTGTTGGAATATTCAAATATGGAAAGAGTACTTATGAGAGGGAGGGGGTGAATCAAAAGTATCACACTTTAGCCAATAAAACTTTTAGATGGAAGTAAATTGTGTACATGTAAATACATCAAGTAAACATGAAACTAAACACATGCATCAACAACTCATAACACTGGAATTTGGTAACCCAGAAACCCTCTAGGAATAAGAAGGTAAAATTGGGGTGGGGATGATACTCACAAAAATTACTGCAACAATATTGTTCAACAACTTCTGATGGTCTACCCTGTTAAAGTCCTGCCCTGTTAAAGGCTTTACACTATATTAACAGTGACCTGGTTAGAGGCTTTACAAACACTTTACATGAAGTGTCACCCTGTTAAAGGATTTAATCACCTAATTAAAGGATCTATAAAGTAGCTGTTAAGCTAACCTATCACCATAGGATTTTCATTCTAATATAATTGCTAGAAAGTATTAGGTATAATGAACCTGATAGATTACAATCCTTGATTGTTGAATGCAGGCACCTATTCCGTTTCCTCTTATCTTGATCCTTTTGTGATCTGATAACCCTCACTTCTGAAAATAGATTTCCTTGTGCACCCTTGTATGTCCACTCTTCTTTTTACAATGAAATTTTGTCTTCCTTATAAAGACATTTGAGAATTTAGGGTTAGGTATGGATCTACGATCCATATTCAATCTTCATTTTTCGCTTATTATTTGCACTTCTTCTATTGGTTGCATGCCTTCATCATTTTTTTTATTGGCTGCATGTAGATTGCATAGGAAAAATAAAAGATTTGATCTCATTATTAAATCCTTCGAGATTTACCTTATGTCGGTTGCAAAACTGTTTGCATCATAGTTTGTGCAATTACAAACTCTTATGCTGATATTCTAAGTCACTTGGCTCCTGAAGTATTGTTGATACTTGACACATGTTGTTTCCTGGATAGCTCGGCACCTAAACAAAACTGTATCACTCGGCACCTTATGTTGCTCGGTACTTGTTAACACTTAGCACCTTATGTTGCTCGGCACTTGTTAACACTCGACACCTTATGTTGCTCGGCACTTGTTAACACTCAGCATCTGATCTTCACTCGGCATTTGAAAACTACTCGGCACCTAAAGTCTTTCCTAACTCGGCATGCATGGTGTACTCGGCACCAATATAGAGTGGGTAAGTGTATTGGCACTCAAGTGTCAAAAACCATTATGAGGTTAACAATTCTTGGGTAGGTTTGTGATTGTATACCTTGATGATATTCAAATATTCAGTAAGACTAAGGAAGAGCATCTTGAGTATATTAGGCAAGTGTTAAAAAGATTAAAATTGGAGAAGTTTTTGATTAACTTAAAGAAGTGTTCATTCATGAATGAGGAGATTGTGTATTTGGCATTTGTGATTACAGTTGATGGTTTAAGAATAGATCCTACAAAGGTTAAAGCAATTCTTGAATGACCTAAACCTGAGAATGTGAGTGAGGTAAGATCATTGCATTGTTTAACTAGTTTCTACATAAAGTTCATCAAGAATTTTAGTCCAGTTTGTAATGCTACGACTGAGAAAATGAGAGGAGATAAAAAGGATTTCAAGTGGATACATGGTGCTGATAAGAGTTTTGAGAATTTGAAACAAAGGGTTGTTGAATTACTTGTGTTGGTTTTACTTGATTTCAATAAAGAATTTCAAGTTGAATGTGATGCAAGTGGTAGTGCAATTGGAGCCATGTTTAGTCTAGATGATAAACCTGCTACTTTCTTTATTTAGAAATTGAATGATGCTAAAAGGAAGTATTATGCATATGATCAAGAGTTTTATGCTATTGTTCAAGTTTTGAAAAAGTGGAGACATTTTTTTATTAATAAAGAGTTTTTGTTGTATACTAGTCATAAGGCTTTATAGTATTTGGGAAGTCAACATAAGTTGAATTAGAGACATATGAAGTGGGTTGAGTACTTGCAAAATTTCATATTTATGATTAAGGATAAGAGTGGAGATAAGAGTGGAGTATCTAACCAAGTTGTAGATGCATTAAGCAGAAGAAGATCTTTATTAACTAAGATGAAAGTTGAAGTTCTTGGCTTTGATGAGATGAAGGATTTGTATGACATTGATCCCGATATTTTTGAGGCATGGAGAGAGTGCAGATCACAAAATCTATCGGTTTAACCGAGTAAGTATGAAGATTATTTCATTCAAGAAGGAATGCTGATTTAAGGAATTCAATTATGTATATTGAGAGTATCTATGAGAGTTAATTTGATTAAAGACAAATGTAGTGGTGGATTAGCTAGATATTTTGGTATTGATAAGACATTGATTTTGTTGAAGGGGTCATATTATTGGCCACAATTATATAAGGATGGTTAAAAGTTTGTAAGGAGTTGTGGAGTTTGTCAAGTTGCAAAAGGAGTAAGTCTGAATATTAGATTGTATGCAACTATTTCAAACCTGATAAATCTTGGTGTGATATCAATATGGATTTTACACTTGGATTTCTGAGGACTACTAGAGGGCATGATTTTGTGTTCATTGTTGTTGATAGATTTTCTAAGATGACACATTTCATACCATGTGAGAAGACATTAGATGCAGTGCATGATGCTAAGTGTTTCTTGTTAAGCTTTTCTTCAAAGAGGTTGTTAGATTGGATGGATTACCGAGGAGTATTATATCTGACAAAGACCATAAGTTTGTTGGTTATTCCTGGAAGACTTTGTGGAAGAAGTTGGATATCAAGTTGAAGTTCAGTTGTACATTTCATCCACAAACTGATGGACAAAAAAAAAAGTTGTGAACATGAGCTTGGGTAATTTGTTGAGATTCTTAGTTGGAGATGAACTGAGTAACTAAGATTTGGTGTTGGCACATGCAAAGTTTTCATACATTAATTTTGTGAACATGAGTACTAGAAATACATCTTTTAAGATTATTACTGGGATGCAACCTAGGGGTATATTGGATTTGAGGGATATTGTTGGAGAAGAGAAGAGAAGTGTTTAAGGTGATGAATTTGTTGAATTCATGAAGCCTTTGCATGAGGAAGTTAAACATAAGTTGGAACAGAGCAATCAAAAATACAAGGAGAATGCAAATAAGTCAAGGAAACATATGATTCTTGAATTTGGTGACGAGGTGATGGTTCATTTGAAAAAGCCTAGATTTCCTATTGGTGCATATAGTAAGTTGGAGATGATGAAATTTGGTCCTTGTAGAATTTCGAGGAAGTTTAATAGTGGTAATGCTTATGAAGTTAAGTTACTTGATGACATGTATATATCTCCTATGTTCATATGTTCAATGTTCTTAATTTGTACACATATCATTAATCTAATGATGAGATGATTGTGTTGAGGGATTATCATAAGAAGAAGACTGATGAGGTAGAACATATTTTGGATTAGAGATTTGGTAAGACTACAAGGGGAAATGATTACTTTGAGTATTTGGTAAAGTGAAAGGGTAGGCTAGTTGAAGATGTTGTGTGGATCTCTCAATTTGAGTTGGATTCATCTTAGGTTGTGGCACCTTCATTACTCAGGAGAATCATTTCTTTTCAATCTCGGTTGTCTAATGTAGGAGCATCCAAGGTTGTACCTTCTACCTCGTTTGGTAGATGTGTTCTCGGTTATACGTGTGGACCTGCTCGATGACTTCATTGTTGATTGGCTTGATGGAGGTGATTCTACCTTTGTTTTCCAAGTGGCTCGACTTCTTTCGTCGAGTGTTTGCTGAGTGCCTTAGTGACCTTTGTTCTTGTTGTTCGGTGATGTCTTTTACCAAGTTGTTGTTGGAATATCTTATTGGAAAGAATGCTTCTGAGAGGTGGGGTGGGGGGGTGAATCAAAAGTACTATACCTTGACCATTAAAACTTTCAACTGAAAGTAGATTGCATGCATACAAACATTAAGCAATCATGAGAAACAAATATGCATCACCACATAACACTTAAGATTTGGTAACCCAGAAACCCTCCAAAAATAAGAAGGTAAAACTGGGGTGGGGATGATACCCACAAAATCACTGCAGTAATAATATTTAACCACTTCTGATGGTCTGTCCTATTAAAGGCTTCACATTGTATCAATAGTGACCTGGTTAAAGGATTTACAAATACTTTACATGAAGTGTTACCCTGTCAAAGGATTTAATCACCTATTTATAGGATCTACAAAATAGCTACTAAGCTAACCTATCACCATAGGATTTTCTTTCTAATACAATTGCTAGAGAGTATTAGGTATAATAAACCCGATAGCTTACAATCCTTCGATTGTTGAATACAGGCACTTGATATGCTCTCTCTGATCTTGATCCTTTGTGATCTGATACTCTTTTCTCTGAAAATTAGTTTTCCTTTCACACCATCATCCATCCACTATGATATAATGAGATTTTGTCTTCCTTATAAAGACACTCGAAGACTTAATGTTAGGTATGGATCTACAATCCATATTGAATCTCTAATTTTCGCTTATTCCTTGCACTTTTGTCATTGGTTGCATGCCTTCTCCATTTTTCTTATTGGCTGCATGAAGATTGCATAGGAAATATAAATGATTTGATCTTATCACTTAAATCTTCTGAGATTCGTCATATGTTGGCTGTGAAAATGGTTTACATCTGAGTTTGTGAAGTTTCAAACTCATATGTTGATTCTGAGTTACTCGACACTTACTGCTTCCTGATGCTCGGCACCTTCTATAACTTGGCTCTTGTATATGCTCCTATCTTGCTTGGCATCGTTTATGGCTCGGCACTTGAATATTGCTCGGCACTTGGATCATGCTCGGTACCTGTAGTCACTCGACACTTGAAGGCTGCTTCGGTACCTGAAGATCACTCGGCACCTAATGGATTTCTTGACTTGGCACATGTTGTGGCTCGGCATACATAGTGTACTCGACTTTAATGTGGAAAGTGGTTAAGTGTGTTGGCACTCAAGTGTCAAAACCATTTTTAGACTAACAGTCTCCCCCTTTGACATGAGTGTCAAAAACACTTAACTAAGCAATATTTATCTGATCTTATGAGTATGTTTTCTGATTTTCTTGGTATATATGGTATATATACAGAGGTTTATTAAAAAAATTGTAACTTACAATATATATACCTCAAAATTATTATAACTCTTATAACTCCCCTTGAGTTGATCATGCCAATGTCTTGTGCCGTTATGCCTACTGTTCTCTTTAATATATCTTCACAATATTATCTCCCCCTTAGAATATTATCTCCCCCTTTTTGATACTGATGTCAAAGGGTCCTAAATAGTAATGCCATGCTTGGCCAAAAATGTCTTGTTTACCTCAAGGAGTATGTGGAGAGCTGCATCCCAATTATTTAAGGCAATATCTAATGACTTTTGTTGGATTGCAAGCTCTGCTATGAGATCAACAAGTCCTTCATGTGTAGAAATATTGGGATCCTTCTTCAGGACTGTTTCTACATACATTTTCTCTTTGTGCAATACTTCTAAGTGAGGAGTGATGGAGGCTTGAATTTGCATCAGCTTTTCTTTGATAGTGCCCTCTTCTGCTGATAATGCAGCTAATTCCCTCTGAGTGTGTAATGTTTGAGCAAATTGCTTTTCACTTTGTGTAGGATCTGAGGGTAGTTGTGTGCTGGAGAGTTTTAATTTACTCTCAAGGTTCAAATTTTTTTGATTTATTTCATTTGTGAACCTGGAAAAATCACACAATTTGCTATAAAGGGAAAATATGTTCCCTAATACACTCTTTACATTTTCCAATTTCTTGGCTAGGTCAACATGTCCTAAAATTATGTTATTAGCTATTTTCTGGTTGACTTTTCCTACAAACTTCTTTTCTGACCATTCCATTAGTTTTACATTAGTATCATGGTCTTCATTATTTACTTGGTCAACTATATCAGATAGTTGCTCAAGTATTGTCCTGTTTGCATCTGGAGGTTGAAGACTAAAAGCATCCATGAATATATCTTTTATTTCATTCATTACCTACTTGTATTTGTAGTCTTTCCTCATTGCCTCTTGTCTCCTTCTCTTATCCAATGCACTCTGTATTTCATTCATATTTTCCTCATTTAGAGTGCCTGAATCATAATAGGGTATTTTGATTTCTTCATCAAGCTTAGGAATACCATAATGGATGGTCTTGGCTACCCTAGTAGAACTTGAACTTGGTGTACTGACATGAATGGTCATTGTTTCAGTACTCAACTTATGAATGGGTTTGGTGGGAGTTCCTGTTTTTGGTAATTCAACCAAAGTTTGTATTGCAAACTCCTCTTTATCTTGTGTTCCTTCTTTGTCCTCTTCTTCTTGCTTGTCTTCTTCTTCTTGTGTCACTGCTTCTGGAGGTGTACTCGCTATCTGAACTGTTGTCCCTGTGACTACCTCTATTGTTGCACTCGGCTCCTAATGAGTTTGAGTGGCTAATCTTGGTGGTGACGGAGGTGGTAGAAATGTAAGCCTAGTAGTTTGAATGGTTTGAGGTGGTTCTTGTGGTGGCACCTTGACTTCTTTGAGTTTGTCTACTAACTTTTGAAAATTATCCACACTGACCAAAATGGGATTTGTACACAATTGTGCTTGTAGTGTTGTTTGGTCAAGGATCATAGTAAGATCCGTTGCAGTTAATGGATTGATGTTTTGACATGTGGTGCCAGCAACATCCTTAATCTTTATGATTTCTATAGGTGTGGTAGGTGAGTGAGGCGGGCTAGGAGGTGAAAGATGTGTGTCTTGCAAACTTTGTTGTTCGTCAGTTCTTTTGTCTTCATCTTTTCCTTCCTCCTCCCTTTCTTTCTTATTTTCCTCTTCTTCAACCTTTTTCTCTTCTTCTTTTTTCTCTTCTCTCCTCTTCCTTCTTTCTTTAGGTTTAGTAGTAGATTCCTCTTTGTATACCTCTTCAAGAACATCTTCAAATGTCTTGTACAAGTTTTTCCAAACTCTTGTTGTTCTCTGCACAATTTCTTCAATTTTGTTTTGCAGAATGGAGAATGCCCTATATTTAGGTGTAAACCTTTTGCTATGCCTTTTGAATGCTTGAGTTACCTGTTCTTTTGTTAAATTAGGCAGTAGGTTTGCTAGGGTTGATTCCCTCATCTCTTTCTCCATCGTTAGATAGAAATGCCATCTATCTTCTATAGTTTTAGACAATTCCTTTGGCAATTGTCCATCTAGTTCAAGAGGTGTATACTTGAACTATGCCATTAATGCATAGACTGATTCTTCTATGTTATTTTGTTCCTCTTTACTAAACTTATAGAAATCAATCTTTTTCATTTCATTTAAGTCTCCATTCCTAATCTTCTTACATAATATATCAATTGAAGATTTAGGAGGACTTACCTTTTCAGTCTGATCTTCTTCATCAATATTAGGTTGGGCCACATATCTTTTCCTTTTCTTTAGCTCTTCCTATGCCTTGTGTTTTTCTTCTTTGTGGCTTCCTCTTTAGCCTTTTGGGTAGAGGCCCTTGTTGTAGCTCTGGTTGTTGGCTTCTTTGGCGTTTGCACGACAACTTTCTTTGGTGAGAGCTAAGAAGTAGGAGGTGTCTTTGTTTTCCTTTTGATGACTCTGCCTCTGATGGGTGCTTCCTTGGTTTTTGTTTCCTCAGCACTCTCATCTTTATCTTCACCTTGACTTTGAGGCAATCCAAGTGGCTCTTGTTCTGGCTCACCTTCTTCTTCTCCTTCACTAATCTCTTATGCTTCACCTGCTGCACTTGATTCTCCAACACCAAATTTCTTCTTTATATGCTTTACCAGCTTGTCTTTTTTCTTTACTATTGAGGCTATCTTGAGTTCTGTAACAACTCTTGATTTTACAATGTCATATGTTCCAAATGCCTTGGTAGATTTGTCCATTTCCTCTGCAAGCAATGTTGTGATGGCTGCAGAAGCTTGGTCAACATCAAGCTTGTATCCCAATGGTCTAAGCCATCTTGTTCTTGGAAGGACTGCTTGAATGTAAGTGTAATCAATATCAACAAGAAAACATATGTCATTTATATGCTTTTCTACCAGTGAAACTGGTATTCTCATTCTGTTCTTCATTGCATTTTTGAAATCCTCAAAATAGATAGACATTTGATCATCAAAGCTATCTCCCATTTGTGCAATGAAATCATTAATTGATCAACAATGGTTTTATTTTGACTCCAATTGACTTTTCCAAATGAAGGGAATTCCTTCATTACATAGAAGAACATACAAACCAACACTAAACCAAATTTGCACTATGCTCCCTTGGACTTTCTAATAGCTCCAAGATTTTCATTGATCTGTTGCAACAAGAGATCTACAAGATCATGAGTGTGGTCTTTCTTTACAAGTTTATGTGCCACATCTACTGCTATGCAGGGTACACTATTTAACCTGTTGGATTGGTAAAACTTATGTGATATGATCCTTACAGCAAAATCTAAAAGGGGATCAGTTATGGTGTATATAGTCATGCCTCTATTGTTCCACTTTGCACCTGTGTTCTTCTCAATTGTTTCTTTCTTTTCGCTCCTCAATGTCTTTGGTCGATCTAGGGTTGGAAAACCTGTAACCCTATGAACCATTTTCTTAGTAATCTTGACTTGTCCTTATTCTAACCAGAATGATCCATCATGGATTCTGCTGAGTATAATGTGTATCCACTCATTTTTTAATATGATTGGAAAAACTAGGGCTTTGGTTAAACCCTTCTTTTCTATGACAGAAAGCTCATCCTTTAGAATACCATTTTCACAGAGTTTGTCATAGGCATTAAAGATTTCCAAATCTCCTATGGCTCCTATTTTACAATTATAGCATTTTCGCACATCTTGAACCATAACAACTTTTTCAAGGATGGCTGATAGGGCACCAGCGGGATCGTTTTTGTATGTAACCTCTGGTATAGGTCTAAACTCAGGCTGCTTAACTTCATTGCTGACAAGTTGAATCTAATGGCTTATTTTCCCTTGGGTTGTTTTTTAACTTGACGCCATTTATATCCGAACTAGGGTTTTAACGATTTAAAGCAAACTTCTCAAACTGTAAAACTCGACACTTGAAGGAAATACTTGGATAGATACTTAGATCACTTGGGTAGATGCTGAATTGCTACAAATCACTGGTTGAAAGCTTAAAAATCGCTCAAATGTGCTCAAAGAAATTGCTCTTCGTTTTAATGGCTCAAGAATGAAACGATTTTTAATTTTAAGCGACAAAAGAAACTTTTTCGTTTAATGCATTTTAGTACCTACACCTGTCACTCGGCTTCCAAATGTTTTTCAACTCAGCATCCACTTGGCAGCTATACTTACTCGACATCTACTTACTTTGTTGATAACCCGGCATCTAAAGCAGTTTCACTCGGCATCTAAGGACAACTCGGCATCATTGTTCAAGTTTAGTCTTAGCATCTTATCTTATGCTTATTTCTTCTTTTCAGTGCTTCTTTGTCTTGGGACTGATGTATGATATAACTTTGTATATCAGTCCCATATATCTCCCTTATGCTTAGTTTGATGAAGTGTGATCACTTGACCCGTTAGGTGAAGTGATCCCTTTGCTTGATGTACTGCACTTATCTTTTTTCTTCCAAGTCTTATTCATTTGTCCTCTTATGACATCAATCTTTTCTTTTCCTTTGTTGGCTTCAGTATTTGGTGATTTGGACCTTGTAGGACAGTTTTTGCTGGTATGACCAGTTTTCAAGCAATTGAAACATGTGGTTTGGCTCAACCATCTTTTATAGTTCCCCTTGAAATGTGTTATACAATTCTGGGGTATATATCCATATTCTTGATAATAGTGACAACTGTACCTGGTGTTATAATCCCAATGATAGTGACTTTCATTCCCTTTTGCTGGTTGATTTGATGTCCACATAGGCTTTGATCTGCATTTAAAGGCCCTATGTCCATATTTCTTGCAATTATGACAATGTCCATCAAATCTTTGTGTTCTTGGGATTTTGGATCTGCAGTCTTGTGTCATATGTCCTTGCATGTTGCACTTGTGACAGTAACTCTTGCTTTTATGTGTTTGGCTAATTGATTCTTCTACTCCTGCAAATATTAGCAGTATGTCCCTTTTTATTACAGTAATGACAAGTGGGTTTAGAATCCTTACCTTTGTCACTTCTTTGCTCAACACTCTTTGATGATTCACCAACTTCAGTGCTGTTGTATCCAAGTCCTGATGTATCATGGGTTGATCTTGGGAATTTCAGCAACTATTCAAAGTACTTTATGGCTTCGCTTGACTTGTTGAGATTCTCTGCTATCTCTTTTTCTTTGTTCAATTCATTCTGCAATTGTTCATTCTGCATCCTCAGAGTAGAGATCTCAATATCTTTCATATTAAGTTCATGATGAAGGTTCATCATTTGAGCATGTGTATCCATCTGCATGTTTGAGATCCTTGTTAATTCAGTGCATTTTTCTTCTAGTCTGTTTGCAAGATTTCTTTTGTCATCTTCCATCATGACTCTATCCTCAACTGCTCTTTTCTTTTGTTCAGTGATTTCACATAACATTATGGCCTGTGATTCATGTTCCATCTTGAGAGATCTTATCTCATTTGCTTGAGCTTTGTTTTTCTCCATCAGTTCTGCTATTGTTGCATCAAATTCTTTAGTGTCTCCATTGGCAAACACTTGTGTCGTATCAATCTCCTTGTAGTGTATATCATTTTTAGCTATAGCTATCTCCTTTCTTCTTTTCAAATATTTTCTTAATTCCATTCTAGCTTCCTCTACCTTTTGTAGAGCAAGATGCACATCTATCACCTGGTTTTCAATGATCTTTCCAAGTTTGAAAACTTCCATCTTTAGATCTTTTCCTCCAAGCGGTTAGGTTTCTCCTTTGAGAGAAACTAGGCTCTGATACCAATTGTTGGAATATCTTATTGGAAATAATGCTTCTGGGGAGGGGGGGGGTGTGTGTCAATCAAAAGTATTGTACTTTGACCATTAAAACTTTCAACTGAGAATAGATTGCATGCATACAAACATTAAGCAATCATGAGAAACAAATATGCATCACCACATAACACTTAAGATTTGGTAACCCAGAAACCCTCCAAAAATAAGAAGGTAAAACTGGGGTGGGGATGATACCCACAAAATCACTGTAGTAATAATATTTAACCACTTCTGATGCCCTGCCCTGTTAAAGGTCTGCCCTGTTAAAGGCTTTACACTGTATCAATAGTGACCTGGTTAAAGGATTTACAAACACTTTACATGAAGTGTTACCCTGTCAAAGGATTTAATCACCTATTTATAGGATCTACAAAATAGTTGCTAAGCTAACCTATCACCATAGGATTTTCTTTCTAATACAATTGCTGAAGAGTATTAGGTATAATAAACCTGATAGCTTACAATCCTTTGATTGTTGAATACATGCACTTGATCTACTCTCTCTGGGCTTGATCCTTTGTGATCTGATACTCTTTTATCTGAAAATTAGTTTTCCTTTTACACCATCGTCCATCCACTATGATACAATGAGATTTTGTCTTCCTTATAAAGACACTTGAAGACTTAGGGTTAGGTATGGATCTACGATCCATATTGAATCTCTTATTTTCATTTATTCTTTGCACTTTTGTCATTGGTTGCATGCCTTCTCCATTTTTCTTATTGGCTGCATGAAGATTGCATAGGAAATATAAATGGTTTGATCTTATCACTTAAATCTTTTGAGATTCGTCATATGTCGGCTATGAAAACGGTTTACATATGAGTTTGTGAAGTTTCAAACTCATATGCTGATTCTGAGTTACTCGGCACTTACTACTTCCTGATGCTCGACACCTTTTGTAACTCGGCTCCTATATATGCTCCTATCTTGCTCGGCACTTGGATCATGCTTAGTACCTGTAGTCACTCGGTACTTGATCTTCACTCGGCACCTGAAGGCTGCTTCGGTACCTGAAGATCACTCGGCACCTGATGGATTTCTTGACTTGGCACATGCTGTGGCTCGGCATACATAGTGTACTCGGCTTCAATGTGGAAAGTGGTTAAGTGTGTTGGCACTCAAGTGTCAAAACCATTTTTAGACTAACAGTTGTCTGTTTGGTTCTCATTTGTAAGCCAACTTGTGTATTTAATTTGAGGCCATAATTTAATGTATTGGATTGATTGTTGGGATGTGTGTAGACTATTATGTGGTCGACCTTCTCCTTATGATGATCTAAAATCTTCTGTAAGTCGTTTTGGCAAGTATAAAGATAGGGTCATCATCTAGGTCTAGTAGTTAGTCGGCAGTGAGGAGTTAGAATATGGAGATCATAGATCTCGCATGCTAGAGGTTATTTTCCTTTGTATTTGAATCTTTGTATTGGTCGTAACCCAGAAGGTCTCACAACCGAGCATGTATGATGAAAAATTGATGAATCAACAAAGATTACTAATTCTCTCTCCTTTTTGGCATTGTCTCTTCATGATTTGCTTCCGTTGTGTTAACTCTGTAGGGTTGGTTGATTGCTAGGCGTGCCTTTTGGCCCTAGTCTTCATCTTTCCTTGCGTTAGTGGACAACTCCACATCTTAGTCTTCATGGCACTTGAACTTCATCACTCTATCAAGCTCCATCTTTGTAGCTTGAAAGGGGAGTTTCTTAGAACACTCCATTTCATGTTTCATTGAGCATATCATTTTTCCTTTATCATAGTGTTATAATATTTTTGTTATCGTTTGTCTATTGTCTCTTTGTTATCTATAATTGACTTTCTTCTATCTATCTAACAATTGTGGAGGCAGAAACACCAAACCCTGAGACTTGATTAAAACAACCTCAACATTTTTCCTTTTCTTTCATGTGTGTAGGTTTTGGATAAGGAGCTAAGAAGAGAAGCTCTTGGGATTCTTCTACCTCCTTCATTGCGAACTTGTTATTTTCCTCATCATGTAGTTGCATTCAATATTTACATTTACTAGTATAGTTTATTTTATGTTAAGTTATTGTTTGGGTTTTATGTCTTTCCCCTTGTGCTACGTCTACACAAGATGTATGCACATTGCACTCACCATGTATCTATGTTATAATCCTAAACTCACGTTGACATCTAGGACAATAATGAAGCCAAATATCTAATCTTGATAACGAACCCTTTAGTTTCCAGTAATCAAAATACTTGTGTACAATAGCATAACTTAAATTATTCAACTATTTTATTTCACATTTCATTTCATTTGAGTCTTAAATTCAATTAAGTTGTTTTGATCACCCTAGCTATCCAAAATGCTAATAAAACTTAGGTGGCACATACAAATTTTATCTATCTTTACAGTAGCAATTTGCCTTCTCCACAATAAATAATAGTTTTTGGGTCAAAAAATGCTTGTTGAGGTGATTTCAAGATCAAGTTGGGCCATTAATGTTGTCTTGGGATCTGATTAGTGCACAGAGCAATTTAGAAGAAATGTCAAACTTACACGTTGAATAGGATGTGAAAAAAGACTTGAAAGATTTCAAGCTAGGGTCAGAGTTCAAAATTTGATGGAGAAATAAAATGAATTTTTTAATGACATTCACGAGACCAAGTAGTCTAAGGGACTAAAATACCGTATCACTAACCAATTTCCATATTTCTTTACATTTTTTATGTCATGCTATTGATCGTAACCAAACAAATAATAATTTGGTTGAGCTTATCTAGTTCAAATAAACTATGCATGATGTCTACTTTCTAGATGACATCATGTACATTTTGAGAGAAAATGTCATTCCATTTTAATTGCTCTCATCCTACAAAACATGCAATTCCTCTCCTCTCAAGCCTCTTGGGCCTCTTCCATCTACCCGTCTCGTATTTGAGATGATGAGACCCCGTCTTCAATTGTGTTACTAACAACCTTGCTCTTCCTTTAATAGCAACCCTTAGATACATTTTCTCACCATATTTCCCGATTGGGTTGAATCCTTGAATGTAGTAAGCTTTTTCTACCAATATTATTATTCCACATGACACTCTAAAATTTCTCTACAACAAACCTCAAACTTGATGTTTTTATCCAACCTTTTTACGTTGAGAACAAATGTCCTGAAATTCAATAAAATTGACAAAAAGGCATGTCGTAGAAAAAACCAGACAAAAACTGTGGCAGTGATGTTGTGAGGAATTAGATGGATGAAAGTCAAGTAGAAATCCACACAAGAAATGAAAGGCAAAAAGCATGATGAACATTTTGCAGGAATTTAATGTGAAAATAGTTAGCATTTTCAACAATATAAGGAATTTTCTAATTTTTCCGAGTTCAATTTCAACATTTTTTATTCACATTTAAAACTTGTTTATTCACACCGCAAGACAACATTACAGTTTCCACTTCCCTTCACCCGTTTCCAATCATATTCATAACTACAGTTTACGGAATACTTGTGCATGCCCTTATATTTATGGGAGATCATTTATAAGAACCTACATAGCTTTCAAAAATAACAAAATTTAACAGTCTTATATGATGTGGAGCAATGTTGTTTGAGGAGATGGCACAAGCTTATATGTGAATCTGACTCTCAAGTGGTGGTGAATTTGCTTACTTTGCATTGCTTGAGGACGTTAGTTGACAATTGGCTTCAGTTTTTAATCAAACTCTTCTCTTTTGTACTTCTCTAGGGTCTGTCCTTCTTGCTCAGTATGGAGCTCCTTGTTGAGCTCTCCTTTTTATTTCTCTTTTTGTCTTAATAAAAGGCCAACTGCATAGTCGCCATAAAAAATCACAGAAAAATTCCCGTTTCCCAAAAAAAAACACACAAATTTCAACAGCAGAGGCTGCATATAATCTTGAGCCTTTTTGGCTAGACTGATAACTGATACAACTATTGCACACATTTAATAGGCAAATATGGTGCTGATTACACAAGTACACACATTTTTAAATCGAAGGATTCTTCCAACTATTATGAAGACATTAAGTTCCACCATCCTTCGAGTACAAATTTACAGTCAGAGTTCATAATCTTCTGCTTTATAATACAGATAAAATAGCAAGCTTCTAGGAGATTAAGATGACATGATACATAGTTTAGAGCTGGAGGTCAAATTAAAATCGACCCTTCTTGGTTTTGCATCGGAAATAGAATAAGTACATCTTTACGAAGCAGAACAGATTGCTAGAAAACCCTTGAGAGTTTTCAAACAGCATGTATGGATAATACCTCGGTGACAACAAGAAAATCAAATATTGGACACCCCATACGCTAATATGTAAGTAAATCGACCACAAAGCAGAATAAATCTGCTTGACATGAAGGATCATGGAAGCAGTCTTTATACCCGAGAGAGTACTGATGTTACCATGTCAAAATTTACTTCCAGATTAGCACCACTTTGGACAAATTACATCTTTCCTAGATGGTGCCCACTACCTGCATGACCAGGCATTGAAGTGCATATAACTTATGCCCAATGATCTACAACATCCTATGGATTTTAACCAATCAAAAGTAAACCACAACATGATATGATGTTGGATTTTAAAATTTGGCGTTTCAATGAATTCGAGATGGAACCCTCTTGATGCTTAGCTTGGCTTGAAAAACTGGAGCTTTAGGCCACTGTCAACAATGCTCCAAATACCTCCTACCGAGACTGCTATGCTGAGTATGACACCAAATATACCAAGTCCCCAGTTCAAATACCAGGTAGCGCTGTATTTCTCAGGCTTCTTTATCATGCACCACATCAAACAAGGGTATGCAAAGGTTACAGTCAATGTGATCCCTCCAAGCAAACCAGCTAAGCTGTTGAGGAAAGGAAATGCGACCCCAAAAAAGAATCCCATGAATGTAAAAACCACCCGGAATCCACTTCGAATCCATAGAGGACATGGCTTGTTGGCCCAGCTGATGTATGAAGCTTCAAAATCATCAAAAATTGGCATAGCATAAATTGGGAAGCTGGTTAGGCAATTAATAACAACTAGAAGGAATGTTAGGCCCAAAAGTCCCCTTGAGATATCCTGATTATGAAATCCATATAAAGCATTCAGAATCCCTCCTTGTGGCATCTGCATTGACACCGGCACTGCATTCAGATACTAGTATTTGATTTGCAAAACTTGTAATTCAATTTTTTTTTATTGATCATAATGTAAACCAAGAAATATAAACTCACAAGGTTTCCATAGGCCCAATATCCTCCAATTGCAATAGGGAAGAAGCAAAAGGCAATCAGTGTATAAGCTACCTTAGCTCCTCTCCACATTGGTACATGGGCTGGATGCTTAAGACTTGATGGCATTGTTGACTACATCCTCACAGGGAAAAAAAACCTGATCAGGTGAAATCATACATGAAACATCCATCCTAAATTTCAAAAAACCTAAATATCATCTTTAAAAACATATCTATCTTATATCCTTCTCTCTCATCCTGATTATGGATCACAGAGTGTGATCTGAATTGTTGATGCCAAACAAACATACACAATCAAATTCAGAAACAAAAATAGCATTAGAAATGGATGGTGGAAATCTAATATTGTTAATTGTCTTAAAGATCAATCCAAACATAGCCAACATTATGGGACCTTCCAAAGCTTGTATCCCAAAGTATTATACAATCCAGCCAAGAGATAATACATTGTTTTCCAGATGCACATCGAACTTGTACAAGATTCTACTTAGTTAGTGCTACAGCTAGTTTTGAACTGAAAAAGGCGAGGCTCCAATTGCTGTAGATCCTATTTTTGGAATTACCCCTTGTTAAGAACATGAATATGATTGAGGTGAACTCCTAATTGTACTAAATGTGAGGATGTGGGGGAATGAAAAATGAGACTTGCTTGCCATGCTACAGTAGGAGTATGGTAATCATTATAGCACATGCTCTTAGTCCCTTAGAACGAGAAAGGATTATGACTACAGCATATTTGCACAAATGAGGCATGCAAGTGAATGCCAACTCTTTTCTCGAAGTACTATTATAATTCAAGATACTGAAGATGTAACCACCCTGATTACATTTGCAAATAAATAGGAGGAGATAGAAGCCGATAGGAAATTTGGTGCAAATCTGTAGAAGAACGTAGAAATGACATGCCCTGGTTCTCTTTTTTTCAAATGGAAGGGGTATACTTGACACAAGATATTGAAGAAATGCAAGATTTCATACCTTAACAAATATCATTAAACAATATGTATTAAAAAGAGGGTGTCTAAGTATTCACCTGAATCTCAAGAGCAAGATTGTGGCCCCTGAAGGCAAAAGTTATGGCACCCAATGCATTCAAGATTGTGAAAGCTGAGGCAACATCAGATTTAGCCCTGACAGGATCATAAGATACGTTTGGAGGCCTGGGCTGGCTTACGGACAAAGCCCAAATCATTGTGCAGTATGTGACTGAAGTCGCTGCTCCAATCAAAGAAAACCATGCGATGGAGTTGAGATTGGGAAGCTGTGCAACAACCACAGCAAGGCAGGTGAACACCAAATACCACTCAACTGAAGTTAATGGATTGGATTCACAAGTTGGGCCACAAACAATTTGGAAAAACAATTTCAGTGAGCCCCCTGCGACAATAATCAGTCCCATTGCAGTGCCACCTGATAGATACAGGATAGGAAAAGTGGAGAGCCATCCACCCAATTTCTCACCTGCACAATTAGCAAAGTTTACACTGGTCAAGCCTCCCTCCCTCTTTAACAGACCATATAAATTTACTAAAAGGAACACAGAATGATCCCATTACTTTTCAAAAGTGCCAATACATCAAGAATATTTGGTTCTCTTCAATCTTCTCATAAGACTAGAACTAATTGAGTACCCACGTCTATTTAGAGTCCTCTAAAATTATTCATCTGTATGTCAAGAAAGAATAGGAGGGGTCCTGAGCAATTTGATTTTGTTAAAAATCAAAAAGATATTTGTCATTACCAAAAGCAGCTTTAGCAAGTTCCCCATATCGATTGTAGCGTTTTCCAGGTACAGATTCATGCAATCTTACAAGAAGCCACAGTGTGTATAGTTGCCAGATATAAGCAACCAATAGAGAGAGAATTCCCCACGTCCTGAATTCATTCAACGGCACAAAATCAAAATAGCTCCCAAAATATGCATAAGAATGCCATTCAAAGACAAGAAAGAGTAGAAAACCATCTACAAAATCCTTAAGACTTAAGGTCATTAATATAGCCTTTTTTACTTCATAACACCCAGTAATTTGAACTTGTTGCACCAAGAAAAGGGTTAGAATCAAAACCAACCTTGCAGAGTCACATACATCAGTCCCAGGAAATTAAAAGAACCTATCCTTTCCAACTATTTATCAAAATCAAATATAAGAACAATCTTGTTCCCTCCCAGTTATCAATTGTAAAATTCCGAAGTTCAGACCATCCAACTAGCATTGCAAAATAAAAATGGAAAAACAAAACACAGGCAAAGAAATCCTTGAATGGCATAACCTTTCTAGCTAGTCAAAATGAAACAGGCAAATATCACAGATTATTTGGTAACACCGTAACACATATCACTTGGGGAATTTGTAGGGCCTTATTATTCAAACTGGGAAAACAGAAAAGAAGAAATAAATAACACTTGACTTGGTCAGCCACGAACTTCATTCTCTGTAGCGTTTAAAGGGCTTAGCCATTCAACCTCACTGGATCATCAATACATCTGCTGAAGAACAGAAAAATCCTGATTATCCCAGATCGGTAACTAAGAAGTGTTCGAAATAAGGACTCAAAAGACATTTAAAATAGATCACCCCAAACTTTGTTAAACTTCCAAGTGCCTGACCATTTGATAAGTTGCAAGACTGGAAACAAAGAAAAAAAAGTAGTGGGTGTCCTGTAACCTGTGACAGTTATAACCCTAAGTACAGTTTAAATTGCCTATCCATTCCAAGAGAGATTGAAAATTAAAAGAGGCCACCTTTGGCAAAATTCTACATGGTGTTCTTAAAACTCTGATGGATCGGGCATTCCACCCAGTGAAGAGAAAATTTAGGACATCGGCCATGATTACGTAAATGTATAACATGGTCCGAAACCTAATCCGTCAAGCTATTGAAGTAAAACAAAACAAGATCAGCCTTAATCGATAACCTGCCGATATTGAAATTCCAAGGGCACAACCATCCCCAAAAGTGGAAAATAAAATTATTCAGACAAATGAGAGAGAGGCCCTCCCTTGGTCAGTGACGAACATGATTCTCCTTAAAATTTGAAGAAGCTGAACGTTCTTCCTGAGAGGAAACCTTGATGACTTCCAAGGGGTCTGATCGTTCAATCTATTTGCCCAAACAAAACAAAACAAAAGAAAAGCGATGGTTTTCTTTGATCACTCACAGATATCTGACCCTGAAATTCAGTGGACATAACCCTTCAATTCAACAAAATATTCTTCACAATCTAGCTTAATTATCCCATATTGTCCTTATGCTTCAAATTATTTGGCATGGCATTACTCAGACAAACAATTCATGCTTGCCCAGCCTAAAATGTATTGACCATTACAAACACAAGGAGGCATATTTTATCATTCCCAGAGACATTACCACTGAAATTCCCAGAGTCTGGCCACTGTAACTAATGGTCAAAAGCGATAACAACAAAACAAAAACCACATACCATCCCAGAACTGTAAAGGAGACGGGCAGAACCAGAGCCTGGAACCCAATCCCTGCATTGAGATTATGGAAGGCTGAATAGTAGGCATTTCCACTTCTGGATTCTGTAATGGGGAGCCAAGCATCTTGAGGATTCAACTTTGTGAGATGCCCAACATCCTCTAAGTATGTCTTCATGTTGACCAGAACCCTCTTCATAGGAGCCCCAATTGGGCTGAGAGAAGGGGTCCATGGAGTCCTTGGGGTCTTGGGGGTCTTGGGAGTCCTTGGAGTTTTGGGGGTCTTTAGAAGGGGAGACCTTGACATGGAAGGAGATGCAAGACCAGAAGGAGGCCTTGTTCCAGAAGGTGTAATTGCATGTGAGTGTGCATGAGACATCTGGGGGGACCTTGCTCCAGAGGGTGTAATTGCATGTGAGTGTGCATTAGACATCTGATTGCTGTGATACGGGGATCTTGTGCCACTGGGTGTCCCACCTCCCCTTGGAGTCTGTGGAATTGACACAACCTCTCTTATTACTTGGTCTGCTCCGTTCCCCTCCTCCATTTCCGATTGCTGCTCCCTCACAACATGGTGTCTAAAGCTGGCTTCCTGGATATCTCTTGATCCAGCCATGGCGCTCAACCGTGATACAATTGTGGGTATACTTCATTTATATATATATATAGATCTATGATGAAAATGTGGGCGTACAACTACACATAATTTATCTACTTGAATCACAGTGCTTTCAGAGGTGGTTGGTACGTGGGTGCTTCGTTCAGACCATCTTGATCTACTCTAGGGACCGGATGACAACTTGCTGGCTCCTACATTGACTTTATAGAAATCAGGTGTACCTACAAAGCAAGTCCTATACTATTCGGCCCCGGAAATCTACTTTTTACTATGGGTACACTACTTGTATATATCAATCAAGTTCAAATTCAGACAATTTGTAAAGTGGGGCTTGCTCTCAATTTGAATAATCTAACTTGTGGATATATATAATTTTGAAGTGATAAGGGGAAGAAATCTAGTAGTCCTTTAGCTAACTTTGTATTCTTAATGTCATTTTTTTCGGTGTACTTTTGTAAGTCATTCAAAAGCTTAAAGCTAAGGTTTAAGTATTTAGGCATTTACAGATCTCTTCAGTGTAATGGTTGAAAAGTGTCTCACCCTATATCTGTTATGTTCACCCTAATAGGTCTCACCAAAAATAACAATACTTTTGACACAAATGAATCAATCGACAACCAAGGAAGTTAAAAGATGTCCAACTATATGTATGAGAGGTTATTATTAATACATATGTTATGATCTATTAGCAAGTGTCATATTTTCTTGAAACTTTTTTAAAATGGTATTTGAATAAATATCTATAACAAAACATAATTGGAGTGCCTAACGGCTAATACATCTCTTTCCCTAATTGTATATATAAATCAAGTTCAAATTCAGACAATTTGTACAGTGGGGCTTGTTTCTTTTAGAATAATCAACTTGTGGATATATAGTTTTAAAGGGATATACATGTGACATTATTATACTCTTCAATAACAGGCTGGTAGGTGGGGGATTCATCTAGGCCACACTGGATCGCTGTTCTTAATTTTTTCTATTAAAAAAGTGTGGGCTCCTTTTAAACATGATCTTTTCCCGTTCTATCTTATTGGCTATAAAATTTGTTAAGAAATGAACTTATTCATAAAACATTTTAAAAAATAATTTTGTTCTGAAGTTTATGCATTTTTTTCTAAAATGGTGTGCTCTTTTTGAAACATCCGTTCTTCCTTTGTGGGTTAAACTCCTTGAGAGGAATCATCTGACAGAAAAACCAGATATTTTATATAAAAGAAAGAAGAAAACGGATGCTGGAATGTGGGGACTAAATTTTAAATCATATTCAAAAGTGGGAAATAATGCACATGATTACTCATTCATTATTGAATTTGTTTCCTGGGGCTCACTAATGACTTAACTATATGGTGTGTCAGCATATATATATTGCCATCTTGTCATCAATGTATATTGAAATAATGCCAAGATCTAATTGGATTAGTATGGGGGAAAATGAGGAAGTTTGTGGCTTCAACTGGAAGGGAACTTTTGTCCACTCTTCACCCACCAAAACATGAATGCACTTTGGCATGGGACAAGAAAGGAGGATATTTTGCAGTCAAAAATTTCCTTCGCAATATTAAATTTAGCGTTGAATTTTTCAGTTATGGTTGAAACAATGTGTGGTTGAATGGGAAAGGGAAAGTCGTGAGAGCCACCATCATGCGTTTGACTCGAATGATTTGGCCTGCTTTCAAACGAGATACATTGATATCCTAGTCCAATGATATCTGTCTTCCAAACGGTGAGATGGGTATGTTTGTGTTTGTGTTTATTATTTATTTTGGCAGACTATCTTACTAATAAGAATAATTTAGGTCTATGGGTAATTTCTAGGGGATTGGTCTCATTTCAAAAAAAATTGAGCTTTTTAAAAATTATGCCTAAGCTCTAGCGAGAATTGTTGAGTTACAATTTTTTTTATTGAAGAAAGCTAATTAAACAATTGTACAAAGTATAATGTGGATATTGCATTTCTTATCATTTAGGGTCCGTTTGGTGAGCGGAATAGGAATACGTATTCTGGAATAGAACGTATTTCTATTATCCGTTTGGTTCAGACAATATTTGATGGGAATTCGCAAACCCGATAATTTATGTTTTCCAAAATTAAAAAAATGGAATAGGAATACGTACTCCAATAACACCTATTTTTTTGGAATTGCAAAACCCCATTTTTGGGCCAAAAATGGAATATGTATTCCATTTTTACTTCGTATTCCAATCTCGTTTTGGTGCATCTAAACAAGAAATTCAAAATTTTTGGAATACGTATTCCTATTCCGCTCACCAAACGGGTTCTTAGTGTGATAAAGCTAAGAATACCCAAGTCTTTATATTTTTTTATTAGTTTGGGTGATGAACATTTAAGAAGAACAAAGCTATGTTATAGAGGACAATTAATTTTCTAATTTAAATCCCTCTAATAGTATCATTTCTCTTTTGTCTGTTGATTTTTAACATAAATAATCACGCAAAAGTCAAATTATTAAGTCTTTTTTAAAGAAAAGAAGATAAATTGTTTACATCAAATTTCAACTCTATTAGTGACTTGAACTAACATTATCCTATATCATAATAATCATTTTCTACTATGAGGTGACATTGTAAATTAATTTAAAAATGACATGTTAATTAAACTATTATTTCTTTGAACACCTAATCTACACATTAGATACACACAAATATATTTTAATATTAGTTTTTAGTAAAATTACACATTAAAAATTTCTTTAAAAAGTATTCTCTTTGAATACTCAATCTACATATTAAGATATATACAAACAAAAATTAATATTATTTTCTAACATATAAATCTTTTGTACTACCATTCATTATTTTCATTTAAAAGGCTAGAAATATCTTGTTCCATGCCAAAAAACTATTAGCAATTTCATAATAATTTTCCTTATCAACATTTTTGGTAGTACAACATAATTCTTGCACAATCTTGAGATAAGCCACTTGTCATAATTTTAATGAGGTTTTTTCTAGGAGTCTTACATGGTTAGATCCATTTTTGTTGTGTTTTATTTCATTAAAAAAAATATGTCACCCTCTATTAAATGAAGGAATTGGTTAGGAACTCTTTCACTTACAATTTATCTAGTTGACTTTGGGCCTATAAGTTTGACTACTTGTGTTGAATGTGTTGGAAAGAATGATAGGTTATATGTATAGTTGGTTTTCATTGATAGAAACTAGTTTTCATCTACTCTTGGTCATATTGCAGGTTGGACACTTTACAAAAGATTTTGATACTTATGATTTATTAGTTTGTTAGAAGAAGAGTTCAGGACAATCAGTTAGATCAATTTTGATTGAGAAGATTTTTAATGAAGTACCAGCTCTAATACCGCTGATGAAGGGCCACACCACCCTTACCAACTCACAACCAAGAATGCAACAATATGAAGAGAATTTTATTATACTTGAAAATCCAATAGCATTTACAATAACATTTTTGCAAGATCTCTCAAGATCCAATCCAAACCCAAGCTAGTCTAGATCCACACTCTGGTAGAAACCTCTAAGATCTCAACTTGTGCTCGCAAGCCACCAAGCAACCTCCTTGTTTCTAAACCACAGTCACTAGCTCTTCTCACAAACCTAATCCAAGATCCAAGTGTAAACTGCCTCACATTCGACGCTCTGTCTACACTCACAACTCCATCACAATCTTGCTGTAAACTGCCTCACATTCGGCGCTCTGTCCACAGACTCAGGAAAACTCACTCTTCAATCCCTCCTTCTCTTTCACACTTTCCAGCTTCACCTTCCCAAGCTATTCCTTCTTAAGCTTCTCCTTCTCGAGCTTCTACTCCTCGAGCTTCCACTTCTCAAGCTTCTCCTTGAGCTTCTACTCCTCAAGCTTCCCCTTGAGCTTGATTTAGAAATGCTCATATGCCTTGCTTAAATAGGCACTTACCACCCCATACATGACTTTTCCACAACCTTCTAGAATTCCTCCACAACCTTCTACAACTTCCACAACCTTCTACAACTTCCAAAACTTTCTACAATATTCATAACTTTCTAGAATTCTTCCCAAACACCTCGATAAATGGAATGACAACCATTTATTTTTTATTTTTTCTATTATGTCAGCTATGCACCTCGAAAATAAAAATCCTCTTTTCCTTTCTTTTCTCCTTTTTCCCCTTTTTTTTTAAAAAAAAAATATTTCTCCTATAATTTTCGTCACTTTCTCTCTCCTCCACAATTTTTTTTTTTTTTTTTTTCAAAATTTTTTTTTTTCAATAATTTTCCCATGCAAGATGCTCCTGCATCAAACTCCCCTGGTAGATAGAAAAGTGTGTCCCACACTTTGACGCCAAAAGAAAGATGTACCACCATCTTCATCTTCACCAAAGGCTTCCACCTCAACAGGGACAACAAAACCACCATGCAAATCTTCCACACCAACATCTCAACCATCCAATCAACAAGCTCATGCCCAAGAACAAACTGAATGTAATGCTTCATTAGAAAACTCCTATTCACATCAACAACTAGTGCGTCCATACTAGTAATAACAAACTCCACATCAGCATCCATATGTACATTTCCATCAACACATGCCAAACTCTCAACACTAGCAACCTCATTGCTCACAACAAGATGCTCTACAATACATAACTCACCTCCAACAACTAGATCATCCATGACCAAGTGCTCTGCAACATTCAAGTCACCACCAACATCAACTAGATCATCCATGACCAAATGCTCTACAGTCTCCGTGTCAAACTCAACCAACTGATCATGAAAACCAATCTCCATCCCAACATCAACAACATTAGGAATATCTTAAGCAACAACCTCTAGTTACTCTGCAGGTTCTACATCAAACTCCACAAACTGATCAGCAAAACCATCCTCTTCCTTCTTAGCTTGATTAGCCAATCTAGCATCCAACCAAGCAAACATCTTAAAAAAATTCCTCTCCACTATATCATGGATTTTCGCAATCATCTTAGGGTCCAATCCTCTTGGAGCCATCTTCTAAGATCTTCGTAAACCCTCTGCAACAAATCCTTCCCACACTCCTTGTGACAACCTTGAATCGTTTGCAAGTCAGATCACAACCTGCCACCTCGCATGAACAATCAAGAACCACATCACAAGTCTAGGACAACAGATCTGCAATCCACAAGCTCTCTATGATCATGCCTCAACAAGTTCAATCTTCCATCTCCACATCCATCAATCAATCTACACGTCCTCCCAAGCTCCTAGTGCAAACTGTCTCAGCTTCGACGATCTGTTTACACGCTCAGGAACTCCCACTCTAATAAACTTCACCCAACTAAGGTCCTAGTACAAACTGCCTCACACTTCGGTGATCTGCTTGTACACTCAAGAACTCCTTCTCTGATACCACTTAATGAAGATACGCTCTGATACCACTGACGAAGGTACGCTCTGATACCACTGATGACGAGCCTCTCTGATACCACTTGATGAAGGTATGTTCTGATACCACTTAATGAAGTACCAGCTCTGATACCAATGATGAAGGGCCACACCACCCTTACCAACTCACAACCAAGAATGCAACAATATGAAGACAATTTTATTATACTTGAAAATCCAATAGCATTTACAATAACATTTTTGCAAGATCTCTCAAGATCCAATCCAAACCCAAGCTAGTCCAGATCCACACTCTGGTAGAAACCTCTAAGATCTCAACTTTTGCTCGCAAGCCACCAAGCAACCTCCTTGTTTCTAAACCACAGTCACTAGCTCTTCTCACAAACCTAATCCAAGATCCAAGTGTAAATTGCCTCACATTCGATGCTCTGTCTACACTCACAACTCCATCACAATCTTGCTGTAAATTGCCTCACATTCGGCGCTCTATCCACAGACTCAGGAAAACTCACTCTTCAATCCCTCTTTCTCTTTCACACTTTCTAGCTTCACCTTCCCAAGCTACTCCTTCTTAAGCTTCTCCTTCTCGAGCTTCTACTCCTCGAGCTTCCACTTCTCAAGCTTCTCCTTGAGCTTCTACTCCTCAAGCTTCCCCTTGAGCTTGATTTAGAAATGCTCATATGCCTTGCTTAAATAGGCACTTACCACCCCATACATGACTTTTCCACAACCTTCTAGAATTCCTCCACAACCTTCTATAACTTCCACAACCTTCTACAACTTCCAAAACTTTCTACAATATTCATAACTTTCTAGAATTCTTCCCACACACCTCGATAAATGGAATGACAACCATTTATTTTTTATTTTTTCTATTATGCCACCTATGCACCTCGAAAATAAAAATCCTCTTTTCCTTTCTTTTCTCCTTTTTCCCCTTTAAAAAAAAAAAAAAAAAAAATTCTCCTCTAATTTTCGTCACTCTCTCTCTCCTCCACAATTTTTTTTTTTTTTTTTTCCAATAATTTTCCCATGCAAGATGCTCCTGCATCAATTTTGAAGAGTTAAAGGAGTTGATTGAAGAACATGACTGGAGATATATGATTATGTCTAATTCAATCATCACAAAATTTGAAGTGATTGCATGCAAGAGATATTCACTTTCGAATACCAAGTTGGCAATGTTCTATGAAGAACATAGTTGTTTAGTAAAGATTTATCAGTATGATAGATTGATTGAAGATAATTTTTTATTAATGATATATTTTGGTTGAGAATACATCAAAGTTGATTAATATTGGTTAGCAAGCATTATTTTGTTGATTTGGTTAAGGATTTTACACATTTCATTTTGGGAACTGACAAAATTACGTTTTTGAGTTATGACTTCATATATGAAATCGAGTTTTGATTGTAAAGAGAATGCATGTGTCCATAGCATCTATTTGATGTGCAAATGTGAACTATGAGATCAAAGATTATTTTTGATACAACGACTTTTCTTAGCTTCTCAGAACCCCATAAGCACTATTGATGCTACAAATGAGTTCGTAAAGGACAATAATTCCAATTTTGTTTATGTGATTTGGTCGGTGAACCCACTTGAGGGTAGAATCTATTTTTATAATTGAGAAGTGAGCTCCAAGAGAGTTCTTCAATGCAAGTGCATCTAAATATTTTCTACTTATGCCTTTGACAGGGCACTTATTACCACATTAGTGAGATTATTTGTAGGTACCATACTCACTAGGGGTTTTTTCCTTAACTGGATTTTCCTAAAAAATAAATATGGTGTTATGAGTTCTTTGATTTTTTTGTGTTCTGTTACAATTAAATTTATATATGCTTTATGTGGTATTTGTGCAATCAATTTAAAGTTAATAAAAAAGCTAGAATACTAATTCACTCCCTCCCCCTCTCCTCAAAATTATTCAATCCTAACAATTGGTGTGAGAGCTTTGTGCCTTGAAAGAATTCAAACAACTTGAGGAGAATCCTAATGGGAACTAGTAGTGATGGGGAGCTTCTTCGACTAAGAGCTTTCTTTCTCTTCTAAAGATACCCTTAGGCCATTGTATGGTTTTCTATTCCAACCCTAACCTAGAGGATCCTTCTATTATCCCCTTACCTATGAAACTCTCCCAACAATCCAAATCTCAATGTCATTCCCCAAGTTCTCCCAGTATGCACTCTAATGCACCAAGTGCTCCAAAAATAAGTTTGAACCCTCCCACTATGGTTCTTGGCTCATTTCCCATCATTCTACACCCTCTTTCCAAGGTTTTCTCTCATAACCCTTCAAACTAACTAATTAAGCCTTGTAGCCCTAAGAGCCCCTTTTAACCCTCCTAGAAACAAGGAAAGTGCTATAATTCACAAAACCCCTTAACAAGGCACCTTGGTATATACTATAATTTTGTTTGACATGACCAACCCTTGAATATTTTGTAGGTCTTGGCCTCCAATAATGGCCATACAATACAAATTTAAAAAACCCTACTTTTAAGAGTTTTAAGGGCAATGTTAGTGGTTCTTCCTCCACAGGTGTCAAAAATCCTTGTCCAACCTCCTCCTTTGAGTTCTACTACCTTCATACACTAATCCTACATTTACAAGTCAAGATTTATCCATATATATCTATTGTTCCTCACAAATTGCTTTACAAGCTTGTCTTTGCACCTTGCCAAGCTTGTATGCTTGCCTAAGGCACGCTTGTAAAAATAGAAAAAGGCATTCCAAAAACTCCAAAAACCATATTTAAAATATGTATAGAGGATATTTCTTGGTCTCCAAGATCCATGGTGATTACACCAAGGACACTCAAGCTATAGCCCTTTTCATCTTTACTACTCAAAACTAGACAAGAGGATCAACAAAAACAAATAATTTTGTAAACCTTATTGAATGCTTACTTGAAACCAAAAATATTGCACATAGAATTAAAAAATGTAAAAAAGATCATAATTCATCAAAAAAAATCCTCTATTTAATCTAAAAATCCAACCAAAAACTCCAAACTACGCTCATATTGCTCAAGACCTATCTTGTTAGTAGTGTTGTCCATGCACCCACTTATCCAACAACTGGAATTGAGTTGGAAAAGTATTAAATAGAATTCCTATATCCTCCTATCCTATAGTTTGATCCACAACTACCCCAAATTGTTGATTTTCAAAACTGATTGAAAAGTTGTCATGCAATTTTTCCAAATTGCAAAGTTGTCGATGCAACTTTTGACAACTTTTGCAATTTTGCTTCTAGATTCTTCAAACTTGCAAAGAATGTTCCCAAACCTCATAGGATGAGTTTAGAACACCTAAGAGCCATATTTACACATTCCTTTTCCCTTTTCTAATATTTCAATTCATTTTTTCCTCTAGAGCAACTTTTGCAAGTTTCAACTATTATGACCAAATTGACCAAAATAGTCTCCTAAACCAAAATCTACTAACTCAACACCTCCTAAGCACACCTTGGGACCTTATTTGAATTCCTTTATTAACCCCATGGTTGGTTAGACCATCCAAAAACCAAAACTAAACTTAGGGTTTGACCTTTCCCTAGGTGCTTCTGCACCAAGTAGCATTAAGAAGGATCTCTTGATTTCACTTGAGGATATTGATATGCAGAAAGAAGATTACATTAAGTTCAAATAAAAACTTATGGATGCTGATGTTTTTATTAAGACTCTTAGAGATCATTTGCAAAATCAAGATCTAAGAGGAAGGAACTCATTGATCATATGAAATCTAATGGGAACATTATTATTGAGATTAATAAATCTTCATTAGAGAAACTTTTTGCCAAGTTTTAGTCTTACCCTTTAAAAGCTTGAAGTCATTGGTAGATGTGAGTATGTTTTCAAGATTTTTGTTTGAGTGTCTTCTAGGTCACTTACTTCTCATCTTTCTCGAAGTACTCTACTTACATTATTTTCTGGGTCTCCCTTTGCATTACCTTTACCCATCATCTAAGTGGGTTTCCTATTTTTTTGGTGCGCATAGGGTTTAGGTGATCTAGGCATGGTCAGGGTTTGTTTTGGCATCTTCCCAATGAGAAGTAAGTTTTCTACATTTCATTCTCTGCTATCTTTCCCTAACATTTCACATCCTTTAGATTGTGAGCTTTCAAGCTATTTTTCCCTTTGAGAGAACTACATCAGGTGCGTATCTGAAGCATGTAGCTATAACAATGATTAATAGGCTATGCATATGATTATGTCATCCCCAAAGGCCTACAAAAATATGAATCAAAGTTAGGATGTGTCTCATTCAAATTTGTGGAGATAAGATCAAGCACTACAAGGGAATACGGGTTTGTGGTTTTTCTACTACATATTCATGGAGATGAAGCTATTTTGTTATATTTCTGAGGCTGTGTGAACTTGATCCAAGTCTCAATTCTAATGATCAAATATTGTGGACACAATGATGAATGAATCATTTAAAGGCTCATAACCAATAAGGCATGTTCTAGTTTTAGCATTAGGGCCATTAGATTAAAGTGAAAGGTTGAATGTTGTTTTTTTTACTTTAGTCTTGAAAACATTGTTGAGAGAGGGGTTTCTATCCTAAGGCAATAAAAAATTTCATCTCTCCAGGGGCTTTGAGAATAGAAAGTCAAGTTGTCCTAAGATACAAATATCCTTTAGAGATTCCTGAAAGATACTTTTGGAGAAGTTAGTGTTTGAAATGTCCCTTTCTCTGATTTTATATGATATTTCAAGCCTCAAATCAGATCTTTAAAATCAAACAACCAATATTTCAAAGATCCACCAATTTCTCAATAAACCCCAAATCGGGTATGTCAGAAATAGTGCCAAAAGCTTCGCAGCTTCACCTATTATTAATAAATCTGAAAGTGGACATTTTTACAGAAAATTGAGTAGAATAAAAACCTATAAAATGAAATTTCTAGATCTGTATAACATGCACACAATAGCTCCCAAAGGGAGGACAAAAACAATGCTCATCGGGCTCCCGAAAATAGCACAAAATAGCCCAGAATCACCACAAAAACTTAATAATCTATCACAGAAGTATAATCATATCCAAATAAATATATTTAGATCTATTTTAACATTTAAAATTCTGATATACAGCAGCAACCCAAACTGATATGAAATACTCAATCGAAAACACCAAACTCTTACAAAAAATACACCCGAAAACTCACAAATCTGCACTGTTAAGCACAAAGGCAAACTCTGCATGAGCATGCACATGGAATGGCTTCAAACTCCCATCCTTAGTCTTCCTAGAAACCTACAAAATCCCGTTCTTGGGTCTCCTTCTTCATAGGTTTGGCAGCCTCTGAAGAACAACAAAGCAATGCGCAAAAATCATGTTCTGGAATCAGCCCAAAATGCCTCCAAACCCCTTAAAAGAGGGCATAACCCTAACTCACATCCAAGAGGGGTTAATAAAACATGTTTTAATAATAATTTTCATTTTTTAGTCCATTAGCTTCCAAAGATTATCCCCTTTTTCTGAAACTTCACCTTTTTGGGCCTGTCTGCCTTAGCAAAGATTATTATTTTTAATTATTTGAAAAGGGGACATGACAAGTCCTCCCCTTCCAAATATTGCTTGTCCTCAAGAAATGGCTGAAAAATAGACCAATCAATCCACCTAGATCCCAAATCTAGTCATGAACTATACTATTGTCAATTAACACAAGCTCCTGCAATATCCTCTGCAATATAACCAAGAGGAATCCATAATCAAACTGACAATTACTGCTCAACCAAACTCCAAAGTCACAACTTCCACAGTTAGAAACCCACAAGACACAAACTCTTAGAACATCAAAACTCAAGTAAAGTGGACAAATCAAATTGCCAACATAGTAAATACCATCAACGCATCCCACTAGCCTATACGGAATGCACAATCCAACTCTGCAACAATGGTGAATGCTCCCAAATGAAACTATACCAAGTATGGAGAATCCACACACTGTACAAATCCTGCAGTCAACACAACTCTACAGATCACCGACCACTATCTCATAACCATAACTCCCATGCACCCCTGATAGTGAAAAGCCATCACAAGATAAACAACAAGAAATGGAACCCAAACCAAGTTTGTCTGCCATCAACTCCTCGACACAAGGATCAAATGCTAACTGATGTACATACCCTACAATATAATGTTGATAAAAAAAACCAACCTCAGTCAACAGCTCACCATGAACAAGTGATACAACCCACTATGACTGATCACCAGCTAAGTCAGGAGATGTCATAGCCAAAGGTGTAGAATCAATAACAACACCCGCTGAAGCATCACTCCAAAAATCTTTCTCTAAGTCATGTATTATCAAGCTATCAACTGCAAGACCTATCACCATGTTGTGCCCATCACAACTCTCATCCCGAGGCATCAAACTATCCCATAACTGATGATAAGCACTAGGAACCAAATACATCTTTGTATCATCATCTCATCAACATGGTCATCAAAGGTGAATTGATGAGCATACCTCACAATGTAATGTCGATAGAATGCGCTAATCTTAGTCAGTGGCTCAGACTGCAATCCAAATGCAACTAACTGCAATTGATCACTAACCAAGTTGGAACTGACTACTACCTCTGACGACATCACCAAGGGAGTAGTATTACTAGCAGGAACCATGCCAACTGTCGGCTCACCAACATCACACATGGTCTTTGATACATCATCTCTAGTCTTCGTGCCATTAGTACTAGAGGTCACCACCATGTCAGGCATACCACAACAATCTGTTGCAGCACCCAACTCAACTGAACCTGACTCTAGTGGGGACAAACCCGATATGCCAATGTTAGTATCAAGGATGGATGCATCCCCATCTCCACTGTCTTTGAAAATCTCGACCATGGACATCCTCGGATCACCAGACACCATAGCTTGTGATTGTATAGAATCTGGTAAAGACTGTAGTTGCTCTAACTCCATGGTCGCCTTAGCCAAATGAAACTGTGACTCCTGGAAAGCCAACTGTGTACTCTCAAGAATCTTAGAAGTCACCTCAAGATGCTGAGTAAGCTCACTCACCTCATCTTCCTTGGCCAACAATGCATCATATGTTGTACTGCCCCACTCCATAAGATAATCTCTATCGGCTACCAACTGCATATAATCCTGTCTCAAAATCTGGATAGCCTCCCATAAAGAGTGGAACTCTATCAAGGAAAGATAACTACCTCCCTGCTCATCACTAGTAGGAGAACCCCATCCATAAACTACTAACAATTGACGAACAACATCAAAATGTTGACAAGCAATACCAATGTCTTGCTCACTAACTCTCAACTGACTAGACACATGATGGCACTGGCTAGACTGTATCCTACAAACCTCCTCTGACGCACTATCTAAAGGAGTATCCTCAAGGTTACTGGTCTCTAGAGTATTGCCATCCATAACATGCGAATCAACTCCAAAGCTCATATCAACATATGAAGTATCAAAAACTATAGCACTGCTATCCAACTCCTCTGTACCAAAAGAAACCACCAAGGAAACTAAGTCTTCAAAACTACCCACTGCATCCTCCTGGATGTCATCAATGCCAATATGATCCTGAGACTTATCTATACACACTGCCAAATATGAAAGATCATCAACACATTCCAGCAAAAATGGTCGACTGGATATATGAACAAAGCCCAACACCGGTGTATAAAAACTAATACCAACATCAAACAAGCTGCTAGCACAAGAAAAGACAACACTGTGCAATCTGCTAATGAAATCCATGATAGCACCCAAACAAACACTGCTACCAAAAAGTGTTAAAGATCTCCAGTCAACTGAATCCCAAATGCCAATATAACAATCTCGAGTCCATATCTGTAAACTAGAATCAGCTAGTAACTCAAGAAAAATCCTCACTTGAGTAATATGACCAATACCAACTAACTCCACATACCTATCATGATGAGATAATGAAGTCGCAATACTATCTTTGTTCACTTTCAGCTGGCTGGACAAAATGTGTGAAGTACTGCCAGCCTCAACCTCATGCGATGAAGCATCTAACTGTGCCCGGTACTCTTTCTTAGCAAAGTCATGAATGCTCAATGTCTTCTCATCTCTACCAAGTATCTCACCATCATGCACAACAACATCCTCATAATCATCATCTGAACCCACTACGATGTAGTCACTTCCTGTTGTAACTATACCATCCTGAATATCTGTGACATCACCCTTTGATGACCTGTATACAATTGTCTCAATTTGAGTATCAAGTTGACCATTACTATCAATCTGCATAATGTCCTTTCTCACTACCTCCTGTAGCAGAGTAGAATCTAAGACCTCTACCTGGCTATAAGCTAGTTTCTCAAACTCCTCATGCAAGTTCTTGGTAATTGTGTCATCTGCCCTATGAGAAAATCTACCAAATAGAAATTCAGTTAACTTATCCACCTTAGTTGGGTCAGACAACATGTCATTCATCATATGGTGGTGCTCAACCAACTGTTCAGACATGTCATGGCTTATTTTTCTAAGTTTATCTCGAATGTCTAAATAACCATCCTTTCTACTGTTTTGACTCTGGATATCAATTGTCCAAGATCGTGTCCTTTGAGACTCTGTACTATAACTGTCCATTTTGGATAAAGTAGAGTGTAACCCCAATAGGTTATAGCTTCTTCAAACACCAAGAACTAACATGCAAATGATTAGAAGTAGCATGCAACCATAGATTTTGACATGCAACTGATTAGAAGCAACATGCAACCACCAAATTCACCAAGAACTAACATGCAAATGATTAGAAGTAGCATGCAACCATAGATTTTGACATGCAGCTGATTAGAAGCAACATGCAACCACCAAATTCACCAAGAACTAACATGCAAATGATTAGAAGTAGCATGCAACCATAGATTTTGACATGCAAGACTTGGATAGTTGTCAAAACTGACATGCAAACTTCTACAAACCCTCAAGCTGGCAAGATCATAGCTCTGATACCACTAAAATGTCCCTTTCTCTGATTTTATATGATATTTCAAGCCTCAAATCAGATCTTTAAAATCAAACAACCAATATTTCAAAGATCCACCAATTTCTCAATAAACCCTAAATCGGGTATGTCAGAAATAGTGCCAAAAGCTTCGCAGCTTCACCTATTATTAATAAATCTAAAAGTGGAAATTTTTACAGAAAATTGAGCAGAATAAAAACCTATAAAATGAAATTTCTAGATCTGTATAACATGCACACAATAGCTCCCAAATGGAGGACAAAAACAATGCTCATCGGGCTCCCGAAAATAGCACAAAATAGCCCAGAATCACCACAAAAACTTAATAATCTATCACAGAAGTATAATCATATCCAAATAAATATATTTAGATCTATTTTAACATTTAAAATTCTGATATACACCAGCAACCCAAACTGATATGAAATACTCAATCAGAAACACCAAACTCTTACAAAAAATACACCCGAAAACCCACAAATCTGCACTGTTCAGCACAAAGGCAAACTCTGCATGAGCATGCACATGGAGTGGCTTCAAACCCCCATCCTTAGCCTTCCTAGAAACCTGCAAACTCCTGTTCTTGGGTCTCCTTCTTCACAGGTTTGGTAGCCTCTAAAGAACAACAAAGCAATGCGCAAAAATCAAGTTTTGGAATCAGCCTAAAATGCCTCCAAACCCCTTAAAATAGGGCATAACCCTAACTCACGTCCAAGAGGGTTTAATAAAACATATTTTAATAATAATTTTCATTTTTTAGTCCATTAGCTTCCAAAGATTATCCCCTTTTTCCGAAACTTCACCTTTTTGGGCCTGCCTGCCTTAGCAAAGATTATTATTTTTAATTATTTGAAAAGGGGACATGACAGTGTTGGAGATGCAAACCCATTATGAAGGAAATGTAGTGTTAAAAGCTTTAAGCGGAAAAGTGAAAGAATGGATTGCACAAGATGTTTAAGGATAACTTCCCATGCTATGATTCTAGATAGAAGGAAAATGGGTTTGTAGAAAAGCTAAGTGTTTCTCTCTCTCTCCCACATATGTTAACATTATTAAGCATATCTAAATTCTAGATTCTAAAGCAAAGTAAGGCACTTCTCGTAAAGCTAAGCATTTGTGTTGTTTAGTGACTCTTAGTCATATCACTTTAGTAAGAGTGCTTTTAGGAACTTAGTATTTTATGTGCAAGTGAATGGAAAGTTTAAATAGTCGTTACTCATGAAATTAAATGCAAATCCTTTCATTATAATCATTGGCCGAACTAAATTTTATTCGTGTGGCACTAACATTATAATTTCTAAAGCTATTTCATTATAATTGCATGTAACTAGTTTCTTCAAGTATATTCAAATGACTATTTATCAAGAACTACATCCTGTGCAATCATAGCAAATGACAATCAGAGCTATTGGCCATGATAAATTAATTGTCTTGGAGAGTGAGTTAAAATATTTTATAGACACATCTTTCAAATTATACAATTTCAGTGACCCTCATAGGAGACTTAATTCTCAACCCATTCACTCAATCACTTAGAAACTCAAAGAAAGTAGATTGGCAGAAGCATCCAATTTTCCAATGACAGTTCATGCACTTGAGTTAATGAAGGAGTGCTTAGAGAGATACAACCTAGAAACAAAGTAGTTTTTGTTTCTTGATTTGTCCATTCTCATATCAATTAACAAGGCACTGGTGCAATCCGCATTTGGAATCCCCATGAAGGAGTATTATTGTGATGTAGATTTTGGGTCTTCCATGTCTATGTTCAATGAAAAGAAGACCCTCAGATAGGAAGACATGTAGAGGACCTAGTTTCAGACTACTTGCTCAAAGAAGAAAAAAATGTCAAAGACTCTATTTGGTACAAATATGAAGTGAGAGATTGTGGAAATCTTCACACTTCTTAGACTAAAAGAAAAAGAGGAGATTTTGGAGTTCATTGAGCACCACTTCTTCCCAGTACAAGAAATCTATGCTGAGGATATGTAAATCAACTAGGCATAGATCATATATGATGAGCATGCTCCATGGTTAAATTATACCAGAGGATTCAAGAAATTCTACATGTCCTCTTATTTGATGTATGCTTTGGCAACACACCACTTGTGGCCTGGTCTCCCTAGCATCCCAAATTATGAATTGCACACCAATGTCAATGAGTTTTAACCACATTTGAAACAACAAAGAAGCTATGAGGAGTATGTAGCTATCAACAATACCTTCACAATGAGGCTATGCCAAGAATTACAAGGATGCCCTAAAAGGAGATTCTCACCAGAGGCAATTTCGACCATAAGCCAATTTAGATGCTCACACTACAACATTTGGGGTCAAATTCTAACAACAATTTACGATGACAATGTAATTTATGGTCATTTTTTTTTTTTTTGTAATTGTCCCCAATGTCATTGCAATACCAATGTTTGAGTCGTAATTGTGATGCCTTCACAAGAATAAAACAAAAATGTAAAGAAAACAAGATAGTCATTTTCCATTTGTTTTGATTTTGGAGAGCTACGCGTGGAAGAGGTAGAGAGCTCCAAATGAGGGTGGAGAGTTATGAATGTTGTCATGGCCCTTGTGATTAGTGTATTTGGTTATTGTGCCCTCAAGATCTATTCATTTCATTTCCATGCCCTTGCTCTATGATTTCATTGTCATGTCACACCCTTGTGATCTACATGCCCTAACTCTGCAATTTTCTTCAAGGGAAGAAGAGGTACATATGTAAATGTTTTTTCCTTTTCCTTGTACACATGTATGTCTTTATATTTCCTTCTAAACATATATCTCTTTATATATTCAGAGAGATCTTTTTCAAGGTGCTTATTACACATATGATCCAGCTACATACATATTCTAGAATCCAAATACTAAAACAATAAAAAAAACTCAACCCATGCTAAGTGACTTACCTCAAGATCCTGCACAAAAATAACATAGACCATGAAAAATGGGTCGAATTCATAATAAATTTTACAAAAACATATCATAATAGATATTTTTAGAAAGAAACAAGCCCTAACCAGTTAAATGGGTCTAGTTGCTAATTAGCTGGGTTGATATATACATATATTTGACTGGGTTATGAATTCTACAAGGGAATGAGCCTTGTGATTATGCATATGTGCTTGGTTCATTTCATTCCTGTGATATATCTCTACATTTTGTTGTCATGCCCTTGCTCTACAATTTGGTTACCATACCCTTGTGATCTCTATGTTTTATTGTTGTGCCCTTGCTTTGTGATTTTAGTGTTGTGTCGTTTCTCCACAATTTTGTTGCCATGTCGTGTCCTTGCTTTGTAATTTCATTTCCATGTTGTGCCCTTGCTCTTTAATTTTGTTTCCATGCCATAGGTCTACAATTTTCTTCAAGGGTATGTAAATGTTTGTTTCTTTTCCTTCTAAACATGTATCTCTTTATATCTCCCTTTTAACATGTAGATTTAGAGATCTTTTTTAAGGTGCTTATTACATCTTAGCTACATAACAAAAAAATTGATCCAACTGCATACATATTCTAGAATCCAAAAAAAAAAAAAAAATCACTCAACCTGTGTTAAATGACTTACCTCAAGATCCTCCATAAAAATAATATAGACTAGGAAAAATGGGCTAAGTTTGCAAGAAATTTTACAATAACATATCATAGCATATATTTTTAGAAAGAAACCAGCCATAACCAATTAAATGGATCTAGTTGCTAATTAGTTGGGTTGAATGCAAATTCCTTTAGAACTATCATCAAATTAGGTACAATAAAATGAACAATGATATGTTCCCAACTAGCAAGATCAAATACAGTTTTCCAAGGTGATAAAATTGCATATGCAAGGAATTGAAAAATAACTTTAGTGAAGAGTTGAGTGTAAGGAATTGAAGAAACAAGTTCTGCTTCTGTGTAAATGCCAAAATCATGAGGCTTATTCCCTTGTAGAAGCCTCTACCATAATGACATTACCTCTAAACCATGCAAAGGATGTTGAAGTGGTCCCAACCTTGAAATACTCTTATAAGAATTTGATACTTGGGATTATCACAGGGAGAATATGCCAATACTTGAAACACTCTTATAAATATTTGATATTTGGACTATAAACTCTCAAAGACACTTGCAAGTGATTCCAATGTCATAGTATCTCAAATCCAATGTAAGAAAAATTGAACATCTAGGAAGATAACCAAGACCAAAGAGAAACCATGCAAATCATAACCTGTATCATGTCCTACACACACCTCTAGATGTAATCTATGCAATTATGATCTCCTCCACAAAACCCCAAAAACAAGCTTGGATAACACCCAAACCATAGCATATAACTAATAATTGATGTAAGCCTCTCATAAGAAGATCTAACTCATAAACCATTCCTAATCCAAGAAATATGCCCAATATAAAACCATCTCCTAAACTTAACCATCATAACAATAAAATATGCACATGGAAATAACTAGTGCTAAACCATCTCTCAAAAGAAACCTCCAAAACTAACTCATGTACCATAGCTCAAGATCCATAGCCATGAAAGACAAGCATAAACATAATCCACCTGAGAGAAATGATGGATATACCTCTCAAGTAGAAAACTATTGAGTAGACCAAGAGTGGGGAATAAGAATTCTCATCAAGATATCCAAGTCTCCAACCAAGATCCATCTAAGAAAAATATCCTCTCAAGTCCATATCAAGTGAATACCCCATAGTCTTCTTGTTGAAACCAAACAACTGTCCCAACAAACACATCTCTAATCCAAGAGAAATAAACATCACCATCATCTCTAAGTATCCATGAGCACTTGTAACCAATCAATCCATGCCAACTCCAAATGCAACATCGCAATATCATGAAGTATCCAACAAATGATCAATGTACTCAATACCAAGAAACTAAACCAAGATCAATGTCAAAGTTTCAACCATGGCCTTAGGAACATAAACATGACAACATGATCTAACCATCTCAACCAAAGAGATAACATGCTTCATATGAACATTCTATAACATGTCAAAACTCTAAATGTGTATCAAGAGTATACCATGACATAATAATGGAACCATCCTCACACCAAGGATAACATGTCAAATGAAAGCATAAACCACACCTTTACCAAGAACCTCATGAGTCCTCAAGATGCAACCATCTCCACATACCATGAAGAACCATACCATGAAGAACCATCTCCACACACCATGAAGATGACTAAGAACCTCATGAGTCCTCAAGATGAAATTATCCCCACACACCATGAAGAAAACCAACTACACCATGCAAATGTCAAAGATGCTTCTACAACAATAGGATCTAAGACAAACCTCCAATATCTCTAGAAACTCAATAAATATATCAATGTTAATAAATCCCACTCAACCATAGTACCAAGTCACCTATGGCATCATAACATCCATCTCCTACATGAAAATCCTCTAGGTTTACACTCACACAACCAAAGTGTCAGTACCAATTGAAACCAAGATCTCCAAACCCAAGAAGATATAAACCAAACCAAGAACCAATTCTACATTGTACAAGCTCCCACTAAATTGTGTGTCCAAGCTATCCATGATATCATGATGAAAAACCATCCTCTAACCATGAGAATCAACCAAGGCATCAAACAATCAAAGAACTCAAGGTGCACATTATGAGCTCCTCAAAAGAAACCAAATAACTATGATCCTCAACCAAGAAGATGTACCACCATAACCAAATTAGGAATCCAAACCGATGAGCATCAAGGATGTATCTATATATCCAATCATGTCATTCCAAAATCCATGGCACCATGATCATATCCATGAATTGATGAACTAACTCTATGTCCAACCTGTCAGCATAAAATAGTCAACCACAATCCTCCACCATGACTGTACCTAGTAACAACATCTCATCCCTTCTACATGAAGAAAAAAATTAGTAAATCATGTAACTTATGGCATAGACAACCCAAATCCAAGCCACCAATTTGAATATGCATCAATATTGAAAGATCAAAGGGCAAAGACAACCCATAACCAAGCTATAAATTCAACTTGTAAGTATAGACTAGTTACAACACTGCACAAATTGTAGACCCAATAAGTCATCATACATATCCAAACAAAATATTGATAGCCATATCATCATGAGATCAATTTGAAAAATGAACTGAGTGTTTTTTATACAATGACATCAAATCTTAAATCTCCAAAATATACAATGTCATAAACTGACAATGTTACCATAGTTAATATATACCATAAATTATTCAAATTAATATATCACCAAATAAATCATGCCAAACCTATAGAAAATCTAAATCAATGTGTAGAGCTCTCGAAGAGCTTTTTGTTGACTAATCGAAGTCCAAAATCGAACTCTGTATGCCCAAGTTATGCCCTAATTTGTGCTCAAAATAAATAACATCTAACTTTAGGGATCTTAAAACATGACAAAATGTCAAAATCATAAAACTAAACCTACACCAAGTTGTAGTGCTCTGAATTAGCTTTCCAACGCCTATAAGAAGCATGAAATTGAATATCCTGAGAGAAAGTTATGGCTATTTTACTATGACAATCCTTTTACCATTTTCACTATGATTTTATTTTTATTTTTATTTTTTATGACAAAAATTCTAACGGGATTAAATTTGATGACCATCATGGGCTGAAACTAAAAATCTCTTTCATTTCCTTTGAACATGGTCAAACTAGGGTATATTATATATCAAAATTTATGGAAACATTGAGCTAGATCCAATGCTGAGGTCTGTTTTTACCCATGAGGTTATTTCTACAAGCTCCCCCTGAAAACCCTCATTTAACAAAAACATCCAAAAAAATTCATTTTTCTAACAATTTCACATGCTCAAAATCTACCAACATCCCATCATAATAGCAAACCCAAAGCCCTCAAATCTGCAATAAACCACTCATATATCTTGCCATTTCTTTTATCCTCTCATGCATTCCCATGGATTCAATCCAAGGTTACAATAATAAAACATGGCTCTGATACCACTTGTAGGAAAACTTGTAAGAAAGAATATAACTATTTCCATATAATCCATAATAGATCTAAAATAAATATGCAATTAAAATTCACATATAAGAGAATAAACAACATACCCACAAAAATGTGACACAAGATATACCTTGGGAAACCCTCATTGAGGGAAAGAAACCCAACCTCCAAAAGCATCCATCACCATATATTATTCAGCCAAAGTAATATTGCAATACAACCATGGAAGCCTTCAAATCCATAGCCACAACCAAGCAATGTATGTGAACAAGAATGAATCCACACATCCCATGCCATGCTTCCAACCTTCACAAATGCTCCCTTGGCTAACCTGTTAAGTCTTGTCTTGCTCAACTCTTTCCTTTTTGCCCTTTGTCTTTTTTCTTCTTACACCAAAAACTACCCTTGTGGCTACTTATATGGAAGCAACTCCCACAAAACCACCAAGTGGTAATACATAAATTATGTGCTAAAACCATGTGCTACCTAACCCATTCACCTCACATTTAATATTGAAAATTTAATTTTTTCTCCATTATTAAATAATTACATGAAATATTATCAAAATGTTACAATACAACTCATCAAGTATATCCCATGAGAATCTTTACATGTTGCACGTCCATCTAGGTGCAACATTACATAATAAAATAAAATAATACAATATAACATTATCATGCAATGTGTGCAACACCCATAATCTCAACACTATGTCCTATGGTGTAAAGAGATGAAACTCCATCTTAGAATCTTAGGATATGCATACTAGAAGCATGTTGAAACAAAGCACATCCAACTTGCACTCCCACTTGATGCAAATTAAATGAAGGAGAAGGAGATCCATGTTTCTACCATGGACACACTAGTAAGTACTTTATCATATGTGGAGTATGGTGACATAGAAGATCTTGAAACAACATATGAAATATGGAAAAAGATGAAAACTGTCTCTAGAGGAGACAAACATGTCCAAAAGGAAAAGGTTAATAGACTAAGGAAATATGACTTCATGATGGTGAAAGAAGGAGAAAATATTGAGTAGCATAGAAAAAGGATAAAAGATGTAGTGGTTGGGATAAAAGGAGTTGGAGATGGACTTGAAGAGGATGATCTAGTGAGAAAAATACTGAGGACTATGCAACCTCAATATGTTATAAGGGTCTCAACAATTCAGAAGTTGAGATTATTCAAGAAAGGTGAAGTCTCACTCAACTCCTTGAAAGGAAAGTTAACTACACTTGAACTAAGTAACTATGAAAACATTATTTATAAAAGAGAGGTTGCATTGAAAGGCTCTATTGTAGTTGTTGCACCCATAAAGGGAAAAGAAGTGGAGAGCACTTCTAGATACAACAAATGTCTTGAAAGTCTCTTAGTTGAAGAAACTGAACAAGAAGAGTTAGAGGTTATATTAGTGTACTATCTTCAATTGGAAGCACTCCAATTTAATGAAGGTTTAGCCCCTATTTAATGTGAGATCATCAATCTCCTTCTCTCTTTCATCTCTTCTTCCTTCTTTCATCCTTCCTCCTAGGTGGAGTTGGGGTAAAACCTAATAAATCCTCTTTAAAGCTCCAATTTTAATGGTGTTAAGCTTAAGGCAGGATCTATTTCCCCTAGGTCCCTCCTTTTCATCCATATATCCACATGGAATCTACTTCTTGCAACAAAACAAGATTTCCTCAAAACTTGGACCTAATTTTTAGATCTTGAGACCTATTTTGGAGCCTTGAGACAACCCTGATGGTTTGTGCACCTAATCATCAGGGGCACAATGCATCCTTAGTTAATTAGGCATAATGTGCCCCTAACAAGCCCTATTTTGGACCCTTTTCTTTAGGTCTTGTGTTCCAAGATGTTCATGTAATAACTTCTAGGGTCATTGGCCTTTAGGAGTTAGTTAATTCTGAGCTCTATATAAACCTTTTCATTTTCTCCATTTTTCATATCCAAGCATCCACAAGTTCAAGCATTCAAGAATCCAAGTTCTCAAGTTCTCTTCAAGCTTTCCTCCTTTAAAGGTAAAGGATTTATGCATTTAAGCCTTTGAAGGAGTTTATGCTAGATCTTCTATTATATTTTCAACATTCAAGATCTCCCTTCGTACATTCAAGTTTGTTGCATCTTCTACATGATCTACAAAGATATATTTCAAGAACATACATGCAAGAAGGTTTATAGTTCACTTTGATTTCCTTTTCAGGGTTTTTGAAGTCAAGTCAAAGCTATTACATCTACATATTTGATTGGATTCCAAATTCAAGAGCATATTCATAGATTTATATTTCTTCATGTTAGATATATCACTAGAACTTGCTAGCATTCCATTTCAATTATTTCAATTCAATGTTAATTCCTTAGCTAGGGTTTGATTGAGGTAATTACTCCCCAATAATAATAAAATAAAACCCTTTGTTTTTTAGGGTTTAGATCTCAATTTGAAGAACAAGTTATGAATATGGACACCCTTTTCAATTTCATTTAGAATTATGAAATAATAATCAACATCACACATTTTCAATCAGAGTCACACTGCAGGTCCTTAATGCACCAGTTCACCCTTGATGCTCCATTTCTTCCCTAATAAATCATCAAAAGGTTTCAATGTTATGCCCTCCGTATTAAGACCCAATTTATTTGTCATAAATTTTTCAATCCACCCAACATAAAAGTAATTTTCATTTTGGGTTAATCCATTTAAATGACACCTGTCCACAATATAACCACATTTGGAATTTCTATTGATATACACTTCTAACTGAATGTTTATGAAAGCACATAATTCTAATGTGAAATCATTTGAAAGTAAGATCAAGAAAAAAGGTAAATTGTAATTAAAGATTCAGTTACTAAAATTGAATATGGGCTCGGTGACTATCTTATTATAAAAGATAAAATATTAAATAAGGGAGGGGTTTCTCTTTTCAGGAAGGTCTTTGGTGCTTTAGGAAAGGGGAGTTCTCAGATTCAAATATGGTAATGTGGAGTGCGGGATTTTTCTTTTAATACAGTTGTAATATGTAGGATTGAGAGTCTTTTGAGCTTTCATTTGGATGTTGAAGAAATGAAGAAATAATTTTAATGGATCTTTGAATACATATATATTTTCTTCCAATAATCATGAGTTGTGACTCAATGTGGTTTTTTTCAGTGTCATTTTCTTCTTATCAAAACTATGTATGTGTTTTATGCTAACACTTTGATTTCAGTCAGATTATTTAATGGAGAGGAACTACATTCCTTACCTTTAGTCATTATTCGTAGACACAATTTAAGTAATCTTTGTGTTATTTTTTCTTGCACTCATCTTCAATGTAATAATCCTTTACATCTACTTGCATGCCTATGAGTAGATGTTAGAGCTTTTCTATTATTTTTGATGAAAAACATATTTTGTTGTTCTTTCCATTCATTGACATTGTAAGAGGGAGATGTACCTCACAATTCAGAGGAAGGTTATCAATTCAATGATAACTTATCCAATTGTGACACACATGCTTCAATCTGGGCATAGAAAATCATTGCGTCAATATTTCCAAAGTATGAATATGTTCAATAACACATAGTATTGATTCTTTAATGATCATAAAATCATTTGTATATGGTTTTCATTTTCGTTCATGTTATATTTTTTATATACATATACCTATATCACTATCATATTACATTAGTGATACTTTTAATGTTGATAAGGTACCCACTTACAAATATCTTAAGATGTAAAGGTATCCTTTTGTTGAATATGTTCCATGAGGTTTTATATTTTGTTTCCATCAAGTAAGGGCTCCTAGGATTCAGTTAATTGTATTGATATTATATGTATAATCTATTTTACATTCTTGGGCCCATTTCTTTTCCATTAAGAAAGTTCTTGAATGGCAATTGGTTTGACTAATTCACAACAAATCTCCATGGAAATCAAGTAAGATAAATAACTTCCTTTATATATGTTAGTATTATTAATAATAATAAATTTAAAATTTAAATAATAATATATATATTAGGAACATTTCTTATTATTTTTCTATTTATAATTCTTAATATGTGTATAAATAAAAATCAATAGTTTTAGTTTATTTACTTGAATTTGTAATTTAATATCATTGATCATAATACAATTCAAGATGATATAGAGGAAGTTGACACAAGTAAAAATGATAAAACATCAAAACATATTTTCATTTCATTTTATATGTTCTAGTATTTTTCATTTTTGAAGAACTTCAAGTGTTTTACATTTAAATCCAAAAGGATCAAGCGTAGCATTGCACCTTCCCAAGGTGACAAAGCTTTGAAACACTCTAAAGACCTTCAAAAATTTGAAATACCAATTTTTTTTTTTTTTGATATTTCTCATTTTTACTTATGCCAACATCCTTTGTGTTATCCTAAACTATATTATGATCAATCACTTATAATCTAATAATGTATTTATATTTGTAAGAAAAATTTATATAATTAGAAATAAACATTTTTTTTAGTATGATAAATCATTGACATAATTTATGCATATAAAATGGTAAATCATCTTTGTCACTCATAAAATGCTTATTCTGGTAAGGTAATTGATGAAATCCTTAACTCTTTCTTTCGCATGGACTTCCCATACACTTGTTGTTCATTGGTGAAGAGGTTGTCAACTTATCTATCCTCATCACATTGTGTCTATTTTTCTTTTGATTGCAATTTCAAAAGAATCCTTCCTTTGGTCTTGAAAGTCTCATATTGGGGGCTACCTATCACCCAATAAACATGGGAAAGGTCCTCCAAAAGAATCCTTCCTTTGGTCTTGAAAGTCTCATATTGGGGGCTACCTATCACCCAATAAACATGGGAAAGGTCCTCCTTTTGATTCTATGTATGATGCAATGTTGTATTTTAGGTACTTATGCAATTCATGGCAATGAGATGGGATGATGTTTGTGCTTTATTTACTCTGATTGAACATGAGCACAATGTCAAAATAGCTATGGGTCCCATGCCACCAATACCTCTTGATGTTATGGACAACATTTTCATGTTGGTCATGTTCACAATCTTTCATTCTCTTCTTGTCATCAGGATCAAGATGTTATGGATGAATAGAGTATTCTGCTGACTTTGTTTTTTGGGTTCCTATTTAGATGTTTGCGCTTTATTTACTCTGATTGAACATGAGCACAATGTCAAAATGGCTATGGGTCCCATGCCACCAATACCTCTTGATGTTATGGACAACATGTTCATGTTGGTCATGTTCACAATCTTTCATTCTCTTCTTGTCATCAGGATCAAGATGTTATGGATGAATAGAGTATTCTGCTGACTTTGTTTTTTGGGTTCCTATTTAGAATTTTCATTCAAGCCAGTAGACTATGATTATGATTTATGTATGTTATGGTCTTCGCTCCTGAGTTTTGGGACTTCTTCTGATTTTGTCAACATGTTCAAAATGCATAAGTCTATTTTTTCTATTAATAACTTGTATTGTAGAATGCAAGTATTAAGTCTTAGTTTTAGGTAATAATTTCTCTACTATTAGCTATGGCTTCATACCACTTTCCAAATGTAAGAACTTTTATCATATTAAAATATACATAGGATTTTCCTCTTGTCCAAAGAAAAAAAAAGGTTAAAATATAAGCATTCATATTTGAATATATTTCTATAATTTTATAATATTATTTTTGAATATAATTAGCTTTTAGAATATTTAAAGGTTTTTCAATAAAGAAAAATAAGTATAAGCTATATGGTACAAGATAGTCAAAGAGGAACACAAATAAGAGATGTAGAAGAAGGAGAAGAATAAAGAGGATAAGAGAAGGAGGAGGAAGAGATGTAGATGAAGAAGGTACAAAATAAGAAGGAAGAGGAGGAGGACTAAGAAGAAGGAGAAGAGAAAGATTAAGTATAAGGAAAAGAAGAAGAATGGGAGAAAATATGGAGAAAGGGAGGATCAAGAAGAAGAAGAGGGAAAGAAAGAGAAGGAAGATAATAAGGAAAGGGAGAAGGAGAATAAGAAGGAGACAAAGGAGGATTTTGAGATGAAAATGCTTAAGAAGAAAAGGAAGATAAGAATTCAAAGAGGAAGAAGGAACATGAGAAAATGAAAAAAGAATTGGAGAAGAAAAAAAAGATGAGGATGAGGAGGAGATGTAAAAGGATAAGATCAAGATGGAAAAGAGGAGGAGGAAAAGGAAAGAAAGAAACACAAGATGAGTTGAAGAAAAAGAAAAAGATGATGTAAAACTCAAAGAAATAGGTATATATTTAATCGGCATAACCATTGAACCTCTCTTAGGTGCAAGTGCTAGTTAAATATTATTTTTTGCTAAAAGGGATAAATCTCTAGGCTAAGGGGTTGATCAAAATATTACATTCATGAGATCAAGCTATAAATCAAAGAACTAGAAACTTGCTCATGATGGTAAATGAAAAGTATGAGAACTAAAAGGAAGAGAGAGAGAGAGAGAGAGAGAGAGAGAGAGAGAGAGAGAGAGAGAGAGAGAGAGAGAGAGAGAGAGAGAGAGAGTTGCTACAATAACATCAATTCTGATGTAGAAAAGAATGATAGAGAGGTGTCTCCTAAATAGAGATGAGGAGAGGAGTTGTATGTGTAACTCACAATTCTTTGAATGCCACTATTTATAATAGGTGTGTGAAAAGTGGAAATATTCGACTCATTAGGAAGATTAGCTAATTTCTTTATTAAAGGAATTACAAAACATGAGATGTCCTCACAAGAGGGAAAATTAGTTGTAGGGATCCTTGGAATATCCCTTTAGTTTACATCCAAGAAAATATTAATTTTATAATACCCCAACTTAATCTTTACTTGGGGAGTTTACATCAATGGGTATCAACCCAAAATTTGGTAAGAAATGCCACAATACAAAATTTACATATTTCTCTTCATCTTTATAAAAAAAATGAGAAATTTGATTGACATTAACTTGAGCTAAATATATGTCTTCACTTATAGTCTTCTTTAACCATAGAACCAAGAGAAGTGAATTGCTCTTTCTAAATTTTCCATGACGTGTCACCTAAATAAAAAAAATACATAACAAAATCTACAAGTATATTGCGCATTACTAGGATCTACCCTAGAAATAAATTTGTATAACCTTTAAAAATAAACTCATAATTTGCATCATAAATAATTCATCTTTAATGAATTTTTGGAACCAGAAAATAATATTAATGAGTGAGATGGGAATTTGACTTTAACTTTAGTCAGACTAGCATGATATAAAGAGAAAACCATATGTTCTATGTACCATAGACATCATCAATGCTTGCATCTCAAAATAAACATCTAATGCATAAATGACAATTGGTCAAGGCTAACTAATGAAGTTTGCATCAATCACATGGATATAGATAGTCCATTAATGAGTCACCCCCCTATAAATGAATAGGTGGCCAATCCACAACTTGCATGACACATGATCCTAAGAAATGAAGCAAACAAACTCATCATCATAATAGTATCTTGTAAAGATATATGAGAGAAAGTGAGAGAGAGTAACCCATAATTCAGTATAAAATATGACTCAAACACTAAATAAACATTCAATTTGATTGTCGATCATGTCTACACTCATATACTAAAAGAGAGGAACCATCAAGGAAATAAGAGATTTTAATGAACATTTTGAGAGGATTAGCAATATGATCTTTATTGACTATTTGTTGAGACAGATCTTACATTAACAAGGGGTACAAATGAGAAAATGATATTAGTGACATGCTATACAATAATTTTTTCGAAGGATTATAAGTGTAAAAAAGTTTTGTCTTTCAAATATAAGATAAATTTAATGGAGTTAAAAAATGGAGCAAATTGATAATAATAGAAGTGAGTGCAACCCAAAATATGGGATGCAAGGAAACTCAACAAGTCCCAAAGAAAAATAAGGTAACTATGAATCATATAGAATTGACGGGTCCTCGATATTTTAACCTTGAAAGTGGGGAATCCTACACCACTACCAAAGGATGCAACTGTGTGCATGCAAAGATATGGTATGAAAACCATAAAAGAAGTGCATACATAGAGATGGTATAACATTGTACACTAGAATCGATAGTAATGTGTGCTAATTAAAGAAATCAATAATGGTTCTCATCAAGTCAAATATTTTAGGATAACTCATAATACTTGAACAAATTATAACTAGGAATGTGTTGGACTCCTCTAGATAACTAATTTACCACATACCATTTCCCTTCTTAGTTGTAGCTATAAATTACCCTCTTATTTAAATATTGTTTGAAACTAATATGCTCAATAAGAAATAATTTATTAATGGTAAATAATTATAACAAAAAAATTGGAAAATTAAAAAACATTATACAAAAATCCTACTCACATCTATTGAAGACTTAAAGACTTGAAGCAAGGTTACAAGTTCTTTATTTCATTTTATTCTAGTATCTAGATTTGTATGAATTAAGGAGAAAATTCTTCTTTTGCATGAGTCAAGTACCTTATTCTTCTATACGTTGTTATAATTTTAATTGTTGAATTGTGACAATCCTAGGCAAAACTAGGGGTCTTTTACTTTGTCGTTCCCTTCTGGTGCCTATCATGAGTGAAGATGTACTTTTAAAATTCTCTTTTCATTAATAATCAAAGCTTTAGTTGTTTATCAATTAAAAAATATTATTTAAAATAATACTATCAACTTAAAATTGATAAAAGTGAAAAACAAGGTTAATAGTTTTCAATACAAAAATAAACTCTTGAATAAGAGATAATTTTAGAACTTAGCTAATTTATTCATAATAAGATGTTTCAATAACCATAAATAATTAGAAGATAAATTAGAAAGGCATGTATATTGCAGTTTCTTAAAATGGATATTAGTGGAAAAAGTTTAACATGGAATCTTTGACAAATGTAGCAACAAAACATAAATTACCCCTTTTGTTAATGACAATAATTTTCTTTGGTAAGATTTTTTATTAACATTTTTTATCGAAAACAAAATATGAAAGTAAAAGCAATAATTAAAGTATCATTTATTTCAATTAGCACTTACATATGGAGCTACAAAGGGTACATCAGAGGGAATGCAATGTGAGTAATTATAAGTCACATTTATATTGTTATGTGTGCTAATATTTGTGCACCTTTCTAATAATTAGTCATTTAAGTATTTTTTCATGACAATCGTAAAACCATTTAATATGTCCATATCGTGGAATTTTATTGAAGTGTAGTCTTTGAAGAATTTACATGTAAAATTTTTGAAACATAGTAATGAAAATCTTATACAATGTAGACATATAATAAATTTGTCAATTGTTAAAGGTTTGGAGTTTCCAAATATTTTTGCAATTTTGTTGAATTTTTTTTTAAAAGAAGAGAATAATGTAAAATGCATACACAACAAAAAATAAAAGTAAAAGACCATTTTTTACCTTCAAAATTAAGACAACTTTAAAGAGCCAAACTTACAGAGAGTTGAGAAACACATTCTTGAGTTACAATTTGATGATTTTCTTTAAAGATCCACACAATGATGAAAAAATCTATGAAACATAAAAAAATATTAAACCCCTTCTTTCCCAATGCTTAAATAGTGTTTGGGTCTTGCCCCACAATTTCACAATTTTTATTATGGAGGAATTGGTAGGTTAGCCCAACATCTTGGAGCTTTACTCAGAGTTCACCTTGCATCATTCCTAGTAGGATCAATCAACAACTTTGTAAACTTAGCCAATGAGAATTTAAAAAAATTATTATGTGAATAAAGGTGACAAGTGAATACATTAAGGATTGGTTCTAGACCTATAAAGTGAATAAATGAAATCAAGTTAAAATTGGACTATTCACAAAAAAATTAATGGAGGAATTGGTAGGAGTAGCCCAACAACTTGGAGTTCACATTGCATCATTCCAAGTAGGATCAATCAACAACTATGCAAACTTAGCCAACAAGAATTTGAAAATTTATTATGTGAATAAAGGTGATAGATGAATACATTAAGGATTGATTCTAAACCTTTAAAATGCATAAATGAAATCAAGTTAAAATTGGACTATTTACCAACTTCCTCACAAAATACATAATTTAGACACACTAATTGTTACTTTAAAGACAAATAGAAATCAAAATAAACATAAAATAAAGACCATTGAAAAATATTTCAATTACCACTTAACTAGCAATTGTGTCTTAGGGTGCAACAAATATGTTGAAGATGTATTTAAGGTCAATTAGGGACAAATAGTTTATTTTCTTAGCATATAATTGTGCAACTAATAAGGTCAATTGGTACACTATTTAGTCAATAACGTTTGTCCTATAAAGGTTTGAATATAAAAAGTGATAATTATGAAATAACTATACATCCACTTAATTTGTCCAAACATAAATAAATCAAACAAACCTATCAATTAGGAAGATATTCATGCTTTATTACCATAAACCTTAACCTTAAACTTTAAACATTAAACACAATTCTAATCATGACATAAACCTAAATAATTATCTTTACCCGAATTATAATAAAAATTATAACTTTACTCTAAAACTAACCATATTCTTACACCAAATCTAAATCTTAAACTTAACCTTATCCTTATTTGAAAATAATAACCCTAGAAATAATACTAACCATGATGTAACCCCTTACCTTAACCCTAAATATAACTTAAAACCCTATTCCCAACCCTAGCTCTAACTATAAACCTAACCCAAACATTAAACTTTAATCTTAAACTTGAGATCATAACCCAAACTTTAAACCAAACCATAAATCTAACCATGGAATTAACCTTAACTCTTTTCCTAACTCTAATCCTAAATTTTAAGCTAAATCAAAACCCTAATCCTAATCATAATTACAACCATGATATAAACCTAAAATCTAATAATAATAGCAACCCTAAACTTAATCTTGACGAGGGAACAACCCAAGACAAAATGAACACAATAGGAAAGGAGATTTTTATTATCATAAATGATATGCTATTACATTCATTACATAAAAAACAAACTCAACTACATGCCTTATGGACTTACAATATTATCAATTTCTAGAGAAAAACCCTTCTCATAGTACCTTCTCCCAAAGTCCACAAAGACTGTCTCATCACAAGAATTGGCCTTAAGTAGCCTAAATTAGGTTTAGTGTTAGGAATACATTTTACAGTGTTCCATTTGGTGACCACCTCCAAAACAAAAGGTTCTAGAAGTCACATTAGAAGTTGGTGCAAAATTAGAAGGTTCCAGAAATGGTAGTTCAAATTTTGGGAAGCATAACTTTTGATCCGGGACTCTGATTGAAAAACCATTTACATTTTTGGAAAGCTCTCTAAGTGCTCTATATGTCATATGAGGTTGTTTAGTGCCTCAAACTGGGTTTCAAAGCATTCTTAGGAGGTCTCCAAACAACTTAAAAATGTAATAACTTTTCAACCGTAAAACCTTTTGACTTGATTCTTTTTCCAAAGTGATTAAAACTATAATTACAACCTTCTTGCCAATTTACACCCTCTAAATTCTCATAATTATGGCCCTATTAAAAAATAACCTACTTTCTACATTGAGGCATATACCAAGGGGCTCAAAAGCACTAACCCGAAAATGTAATAATGGGAATATGAGAATTGGAATCACTATTTGGCCCAAGGGGATATCCACAAATACAAACACATTAAACATAAACTAACACTAAGAATATTTTTTTGGTGATAGAGGATTAGTCATACACCACTAGATGCCCATGCATCAAATCTTAACCCTAATGATAACACTGACTAATGCAGGAGAATATTGGGGTAGTTGGCTATCCTGCATGATTAAGGGATTTTTGTGGAGTTGAGTGGACCTATTTGGGTCTTGGGTAATTAATTTTGATGTATTTAATAAGTATTGTAAGCCTTTAAAGGCATTTGGTATTTAATTTCTATTGGAGGCTGACTTGTGGCTCTTCAAGTATTTAATGCACAAGATATTTAATTTGTATCATGTTGGGTTGACTTGAGGCTTAGTTAGGTATAAGTAGGGGGTATTGTGAAGTCTCTAGGCATTATTCATTCAGAGGAGGAGGAGTGAGTGTAGAGAGTAGCTGGAGAGTGATTTTTTCTTGAGTCTGTGGATAGAACACCAAATGTGAGGTAATTTACAACATTATTGTAATTATTCATCCATCTTAGAGAAGAGGAGTTGGTAGAGGATTGAATTTTGAGAAGGGCTAGTAGTTGAGGCTTGGGAAACAAGGAGATTGCTTGGTGGGCTTGTGAGTACTAGTTGGATCTTCCTTGGGGGTTTCTATCAAAGTGTGGATATGAACTAGCTAGGGTTTGGATTGGATCTTGAGGGATCTTGCAAAACTATTACTTGCTTTGTATTTGGCTGTAACTAGGAAGGCCTCACAACCCAACACATTGCATGTAATAAGTTATATCTATGAATAAATTGTTGTGATTTGGCTTCAAATCTTGCATTGTTGTTTATCTTTCACTAGGGGGATAGGACATCCTCTTTGGCGATTCTCCTACCTTGTATTGCTTCAAGTAGTATTAGAGCGAAGGTTGTTCTTGAGCGTGTAGATAAATCGTCGAAGTTGAGGCAGTTTGCACAAGGATCTTGGGAGGACATGCAGATGGATCTATGGTTACAAAGATAGACGGTTGATCTTGTTTAGGAAGATTGATCTATTGCCAATTTATTGTAGATGGTTTGCAAAGATCTTAGAAGATGGCTCTGAGAGGATTGGACCCTGAGGTGATTGTGAATCTCTATGATTGGGTGAAGAGGAGGGTTTTTGAGATCCCTGCTTGGTTTGAAGCTAGCTTGGTTGATCGAGTTAAGGGATGGTTGAATTTCGTAGAGATTTATGGAGTTGGAGTCTACCGATCTAAAAGAGAGTTGTCTGGCTAGTTAGAAGACTTGTTTGAGAGAGAAGATGGCATGGCAAGGTTGAGGTGGAAGAGGTTGGTTTTGTTGATCAGTTTGAGGAGTCTGACACAACCTGCAGAGCAACTAGAGGTTGTTGTTGAGGATATTCCTAACCTTGTTGATGTTGGGATGGAGATTGGTTTTCATGATCAGTTAGTTGAGTCTGACAGGAGCTTGCAAAGGACTTGGCCGTGGATGATCTAGTTGCTGTTGGTGGTGACTTGTATGTTGCAGAGCATCTTGTTGTGAGCAATGAGACCACTAGTGTTGTGAGTTTGGAATGTGTTGATGGAGATCTACTTATTGCTACTGATATGGAATTTGTTGCTATTGGTGTGGATTCACTAGTTGCTGATGTGGATGAGGGTTTGTTGATGAAGCATTATGTTTAGTTTGTTTCTAGGAGTGAGCATGTTGATTAGATGGTTGAGATTCTAGTATTTGATAGAGTGATGTAGATGTGGATGATTTGCATGTTGGTTTTCTTGTCCCTATTGGAGTAGAAGTCTTTGGTGAAGATGAAGACAATTGTGAATTTTTTTTAATTAGGCACCAAAGTGTGGGACACACTTTCCTTTTCGCACCTCAGGAGTTTGATGCAGGAGAATCCTGGGGTAGTTGGCTATCCTGCATGATTACGGGATTTTTGTGGAATTGAGTGGACCTATTCAGGTCTTGGGTAATTAATTTTGATGTATATAATAAGTATCATAAGCCTTTAAAAGAATTTGGTATTTAATTTCTATTGGAAGCTGACTTGTGGCTTAGTTGGGTATAAGTAGGGGGGTATTGTGAAGTCTTTAGGCATTATTCATTCATTTAGAGGAGTGAGTGTGGAGAGTAGCTAGAGAGCGAGTTTTTTCCAAGTCTATGGATAGAGTGCCAAATGTGAGGTAGTTTATAGTAGGATTGTGATTATTCATCCATCTTTGTGAAGATGAGTTGGTAGAGGAGAGAATTTTGAGAAGGGCTAGTAACTGAGGTTTGGGAAACATGGAGATTTCTTGGTGGGTTTGTGACTACTAGTTGGATCTTCCTTGGAGGTTTCTACCAGAGTGTGGATCTAGATTGGCTAGGGTTTGGATTGGATCTTGAGAGATCTTGCAGTACTATTACTTGCTTTGTATTTGGTCATAACTGGGAAGGCCTTACAGCTTGACATATTGCATGTAATCAATTATATTTATGAGTAAATTATTGTGATTTGGCTTCAAATCTTGCATTTTTGTTTATCTTCTATTGTGTGGTTATTTTCTAGGGGCTAGGACATCCCCTTTGGGGATTCTCCTAGCTTGCACTACATCACTAATGATAATATAAATCTTAACACTAGCCATGATCCTAGCTATAATAGTAGTTAGGCTCTATAATAGATGATAGAATATGGATCTTGATAGGGAAAACATGAATGGAATTACAAGTGCTTCTAATTATTTTATAATGTCTATTTATTTGTATGCATTTGATATTTGATAATAAGAATCCTTATTTATTGATTTGTATATAATTATATCTGAACAAAAAATGCACTCATTAATTTAATTGAACATTAAATTTAATATTATTATTTTATTTTAAAATTTAAACAATTTTGTACATTTATGCTAGATAAGGTTTTCCCTAATTTTAGAGTAATAAAAAATTTCAACATTTTATAATGTACTTATTTCTATCAAAAATAGAATTCATAGATTAATATTTTAATATATTTATCTAAAATTAAACATATTTCTAAATTATTGCAAACAACTTTTAAAGATTTGATATAATTTAATGAATAGCCAAGTTAGAAAATTAATTTAAATTTTTTAATTGATTTAAAATTGATAATCTAATATTGAAGCAAAAATACTTAGACTTCTGTCAACATGTTTTTTTACAATAAGGATTTAAAAGATAGCGAAATCAATGGAAAGTGTTTCAATAGTCTTTCATTCTATTTTCCATCATTTACACCCTTGACCTTTCAAGTCAAAAGATTAATTTTAGAATAGACAGGCCTTCATAATTAGATCACACAATATATTGTTTAAAAATAAATATATCCTTAATTAGGAAATTTGTTAATGAAAATAAAACAAAGAATACCCACTTTAATCAAATATAATATATACATATATTCCAATTTATCATTCTTATGTAAGGATGATGAAAGCCTTAGAGGAAGTTAAAAGTACAAAATTTCAAGCCTATGTTGTTTCTAGATGCACACTATGATTAATTTTTTGGTAGGCCATGATTGAATTGTAATCCGTTTTAGGTCTAGAAGTTTGAAAATATGGGACCGTATATTTTTCAATTGACTAATGTGGTGTAAAAAAGATCCGTTTTGGCTAAGAATTAAGTATTATTGCCTTCCAATTTCAAACTTTTTCTACGCTATGGACAAAACATAAGATGGGATATCTATGTAACTTATCTCATTCTATGATGAAAATAAAGTTTATTGGTCGAATATGATGAAGTAGACATTATTTGGTTGATTTTATCTGATGCGAAGTGGGTGGGGAAAATAAACCAGTTCATTTACCCTACCTCACTACGCAATATAGATGTACTTGGGTGAAATAAAGGAATTGGAATTATATTAATTTAATTGAGTTTGCCAGCAATGAGAAAGGATGAGATTGCTTGGTTGTTTTGTGGAGTTGACATTTTGATGGTTCCTCGTTGTAATTGATAATTTAGATTTGGTTATTAATTTGAGATTGATGTTTTGCTTTTTTTTTTTTTCCTATTTGTGATGATTCGAGTTCATTAATTAGATTTCACCAAATAGTCTCATTTTGATAATGCAATTTGTTTTAATATTATTATTTTAATATCATTAGTGTAAAGAAAATACTTTAAGAGTTCCTTCCTAAGAATCAAATATTTTTATTGGTCTATAAAGTTAATAGAAACACTAATCAATCAATGCAATGACTAAAGTTGTTGAGGTAATGAAAATTGAAATAAAATCAAAACTCTATGTGCATTTATTTTACATGTTTTAGTGTGTTTTTCATATGATTCCAACTATAATATAATGACCGAGGACTATCTATCCAAGTCACTCAAGTCAAGCATCTCTCATGCAACTTTGTAGGTTTTCTTGTTAAACTATGACATAATGGTTAGCTATGGCATAATGATCTAGGACTATCTGTCCAAGCTACTCAAGTCAATGCATTTGCCATGTAAATTAGTTGGTGTGATTGCTAGTCTTGTTAAAGGTTTGAATAAAAATAAGAGATTTAAAAACAAAGTTAGGTAGACAAGACCTTGCAACACAGCATAGTTCTATATTAGGAACATCCATTTTGATTTATGCATTAGGTGTGTATTAGTAATGCCTCAATTATGTATGCTACATAAATCATCCAATAAATTCAATTACAATAAAAATATTTATCCCTTGTTTGGGGTGGTGGATTTGTTTTATGTTAAATTTTATATTATTGCATTTATCTCAAATGTAACTAGTGATAGTTGTCTTTAACTAGACTCCATATGTTGTCATAACTTAAAAATTGTAAAGTATCTTCAATATATTATACTCTCTCTCTCTCTCACACACACACACACACACACACACACACACACACACACACACCTACATATATGTATATATCTATATATATACATATATACACACATACATATATACATACATACACATGCATACATATATACACACATATACATATATACATACATACATACATACATACATACATACACAAATACATACATATATGCATACATACATATATATATACACACATATATACATATATACATACATATTTATGTGTGTGTGTGTGTGTGTGTGTGTGTGTGTGTGTGTGTGTGTGTGTGTTTGTGTATAAATATATAGATATATGTATATATATGTATGTTTATGTATCTAGATGTATATATGTATATGTATTCATACACACATATAAAATATGTAAACTATAATCATTATTGAGGTACTTATTTTCATTAAATTTCAAGATTATTTTTTTAAAGTTGGGATTGATGAAAATAGGCATCTCAAGAATGATTACCCTGTGTGTGTGTGTGTGTGTGTGTGTGTGTGTGTGTGTGTGTGTAGTGTCAATCATGGTGCAATAAGAAAAATATAATTTTTTTATTTTTTTTAAAATATTGATAAGGTTTGTATCAAATTATTATAATTATCGTTGCATATTTTGTTAAAGTTAGTATAAAAATAGTCTTCATAAATTTATTTATAATTCTATATGTTGTGTTTAATTTTTGTAACATGATTTTTAAAAAAAATTTAAGGATATTATTACGAAAAATGTTAGTGTTAGCAATAGAGTTATGGAATGGATTATAGTTAGACATAGCATCAAAAATATTATTAGGGTTACATTTAGAGTTAGATTTATGAACATGGGTAGGGTTAGGGTTATGCTTAGAGTCGGGGATATAATAAGGTGATTCTTAAGGTGATATGTAGGCTTATATTAAGGGTTGGGATTTCTCTTAGGGTTGGAAGTAGGGTTATAGATAGGGTTACAATTAGAGGCAACATTAAAAATAAAATTAGGACTACGGTTAGGATTAGGGTTATGGTTATGATTAGGGTGGAACATATGATAAGTGAAAGTCTAGACAAAGTATTAGGGTTAGGATCATGATTACTCATTAAATTAGGATTAGATATAGAGTACTGGTTAGGGGCACATTCACAATAAAGAAACTATTAGGATTATAATCAATGTTACACTTAGTTGTAGACTTAGGGTTAGGGCTTTAGACTTAGGATAAGTGAAGGTTTGACTTATGATAGAGAATTTATTAGGATTAAAATTAGTTTGATGCTTAAAAGAAAAGTTAGGGTTAGGGTTTTAGACTTAGGAAAATTGAATGGTAAGGAATATGATTAGGGTTAGGAATAGGACTAGGATTATCAATATAGTTAGGGTTATATTTAAGGCTAAGGAATTATGATTGGGGAAAGGGCTATGTTTAGAGTAGGGTTAGGGTTTATATTCACCATTAGGAGTAGGTTGAGAGTTAGCATTATAATTAGGATAAGGGTTAGACATATAGGTGTTTAGGATTATAATTACAGTTATAGATAGGACTAGAGTTAGGGTTAGGGTTTTAAATTCTATTTATTATTGTAGTTAAGATTTCTATAAGACATAGGAAAAGGCTTAGGATTAAGAGTATTGCAATGGATAGGAGTACACCTATGGTTACAATTATTGTTAAGGTTAAAGGCATGCTTACATTTAGGGTTAGAGTTATGGGTATAGTTATAGTTAGGGTTACAATTAGGTACAAAGTTATAGTTAGGTTTGCGATAAGGGTTCATAGTAGAGTTAGTGGCAAAGTAATAATAAAGAAGGAGTTAGACTTACAAGTAGGGTTAATTTAAGGAGTAAGGTCAGGGTTAGGGTTAGTTTTAAGGCTTAGAAATTATAGTTGGGGAAGGGTTATATTTATTAGTATGGTTAGGGCTAGAGTTAGACTTATGATTAGGAGTAGGGTTAGGGTTAAGATTAGGATTAGAGTCAGAAATATGATAAGTAAATAGTTAGCCATAGGATTAGGATTAGGACCAACATTACTCATTGAGTTGGGGTTAAATATAGAGTTATGGTTAGGGCCACACTTACAATGAGGTTATTGTTAGGATTTTAATTGGTGTTACACTAAAGAGTAGACGTAGGGTTAGGGTTTGAGACTTAGGATAAGTGAAGGGTTAGGCATAAGATTAGGATTAGGACTAAGAAATACTAATTGAGTTAGGGTAAGATTTAAGACTTAGGAGTTACAATAGTGGAAAAGGTTACATTTACTATTAGTGTTAGGGCTAGAGTTAAACTTATGATTAGGAGAAGACTTAGGGTTAGATTTAAGGCTTAAGAATTATGATTGGAAAAAGTGTTACATTTAGTAGTACATGGTTCGAGTACGAATTAAACTTATGATTAGGATTAGGGTTAGGGTTAGTGTTAGGATTATGGTTAGACATAGGATACGTGAAGGTTTTGTTGAGCTGTCATTTTGCATGATGCTGAATGATAAGAATTCTTTTGAACTCCTCTCTTGAAAAGTTAATTGAGGATCAACTCCAAGGTTTTGGGCGATCTTGCGACCTACTAAAATCTTCTCAAGTTGAAGATAAATGTGTGTGTTCACGAGGAGGCCTTTGCTAGTTCTAAATTTTTTTGGATAGTTTGTTTGATTTGTTGTTGTTTGAAAAAGTAATCACAAAAGAGATATTTTTGGTATTTTTTGTTTTATGATGAATGCAATTTATCAATGCAACTATATAAATTCCTATTTTTAACCAAGTGTTAGAAAAGAAAATAACAAAGATAAGGTAATGAGAGATTAAAGAAAATAACTTGAAAGAAAAATTCCTAACACAAACCATGGTAACAACACGTCTATGAATTAAATCATCAAAAAGATTAGGTAAGAAACCAATGAAATTAGGAGCAGTTCTTCCTCAACTCCACTGATGCAATTATTGATGGGAACTCAATAATAACTGAAAGATGTTTTATATTTCATCAAATCACAAGGCCACAAAAAGTGTGCTCATGCAAGACAAGATGCTATGCAAGAACAATAGTTGATCTTTTCTCCAATCCATTATGTCAACGAAATTCATTAAAACGAGGTAAACATCAGAACTAAAAGGTTGCATAATCATTAAAACACAATAAAACTATTGGTTCCATTATTATTCATGAACACACATTCACAAAAATAGCACACTCCAACAAGAATAACTACACTTAGAATGAGAGCACCAATAACATATATTATTGTATCAAAATAATGGCCTGGAGTATATATTACATCCATGTATTTATAAGAAATCATCTCCTCCTTTTATGTTAGGAGAGAAAGTTCTTAAAATGTAACTCATGCTAAAAAACTAATAAAACAAATCTAATTATATACAAACTGACTCTCTAAATGGTGCTAAGTAGGTATCTACGCTTGTTTATATTCATTTGATGGGTATATGAGCCTTTAAATGACTTAAAATAATAAAATAATGAGAAGATAAGAAGATAGAATCCATGAGATGATCTAGGAGGCTTTGGGAGCTCTAAAAGTGGAAGCTTGACCTAGATGTTGTTAGGATAAACCACAGACAGAAATAAAAACTACATGCAAATATAACCAATAACAAAAAATAATAGATCACATAGAAATGAACACAAGGCACCAAGATTTAACGTGGTTCACCCAATCCCTGGGCTATGTCCACCAAACTGCAAGTCGAATATTATTACAATCCAATGATTACAACTTGATTACAATTCAAAATCCCTTACAGCTCAATACCGCCGCAAGAAGCAATTTCACATCACAACATAATGAAAATACCTAACCCTATACCCTTTTATACAAGTATTTTATAATCTAACAATCTCCCACTTGGGGACTGATCAGGCTCCACACTAAAAAACAATCTCCCACTTGGAGACTAATCTTGTAGCAATACCACTACCACATGGGGCTCCCACTGGATCAAACCACCCTAGACTCTATTGTTCTTTGATTCAAGTTTAGTCTAAAAGACCAACCGAAGTTGAAGAGGAGTTCAACTTCTCCCTTGTTACAACCTTTGTCAACATATCTATTGGATTGTCATTTGTATGGATCTTCTCCAGCTTTAACTATCCATCCTCCAAAAATGACCGAATGAAATGGTACCGCAACTGTATGTGTTTGGTCTTAGAATGCAGAGCTGAATTCTTTGCAAGATGAATGGCACTCTGACTATCTATGAACAAATAATTATCCTTCTAAGGATGTCCTAATTCTTCAAAGAAGAACTGAAGCCATATCATCTCCTTGGTTGCCTCTGTAGTAGCAACATACTCTGCCTTTGTAGTGGATAGAGCATTAATCTTCTGTAACCTAGAAACCCAGCTCACAGCTGCCCCACCAATAGTAAAGACATAACTTGTAGTACTCCACCTGGTATTAATATCCCCTACCAAATCCAAGTCAACATAGCCCTGTAAATCAGTAGTAGAGCCCCCAAAGTGTAAAAACTTATTAGATGTTTGTCTCAAATATCTAAGAATCCACTTGACAACATTCCAATGCTCAAAAACTGGGTGACTCATATACTTGCTAACGACTCCCACTGCATGTGCAATATCGGGCCTAGTGCATACCATAGCATACATCAAGCTTACTACAACTGAAGCATAGGGTACCTTGGTTATCGTATCCTCCTCTTCCTATGTCTTAGGACACATCTCCTTAGTCAACTTCAAATGACCAGGTAAAGGTGTGCTGACAGCTTTAGCATTCTCCATAGAGAAACATTGCAACACCTTCTCAACATAATCATCCTGAGATAGCGTTAATGTTTTTTTCTTCCTATCTCTAAAAATCTGCATACCAAGGATTTGTTTTGCTGCCCCCAAATCCTTCATAGCAAATGCATGTGCTAACTGGCATTTTAGCCCCTTAATATGATCCATGTTAGACCCAGCTACAAGCATATCATCAACATATAAACATAAAATAATGTAGCTATCATCATCCAACCTCTTAAAATAAACACAGTAATCTAAATGACACCTATTATATCCATGCTCATGCATAAAACTATCAAATTTCAGATACCATTGCTGAGGTGCTTGCTTCAAGCCATATAAACTTTTCTTCAATTTGCACACTAAGTTCTCCTTACCTTTGACCTCAAAACCCTGTGGCTGAGCCATATATATTTTTTCATCCAAATCACCATGAAGAAAGGTTGTTTTAACATCCAACTACTCTAAATGCAAATCTTCAATAGCCACAAGACTTAAAATAGTACAAATAGAAGTCATTTTAACAATAGGAGAAAATATCTCATCAAAATCAATTCCCTTTTTCTGTGCAAATCCTTTTACAACTAACCTAGCCTTAAATCTTTTCTGACCTCCTTCCTCTTCTTTCAACTTATAAACCCACTTATTTTGTAAAGTCTTTTTACCTACAAGCAACTTGCATAGATCCCATGTCTTATTCTTCAGCAAAGAGTTCATTTCATCTTTCATTGCAGACTCCCACTAAATCATAGTATTCACCTGCACAACTTCATCATAGCTTTCAGGTTCACCAGCATTAGTAAGTAAAATAGAATACAAAGAGGGAGAAAATCTTTGTGGAGGTCTAATTTGCCTCGTTGACCATCTAACATTCACCGGTGTGTGTGGTATTTTTTGTTGCAGTTGTTGCACATCATGAGGAATGGCTGGAACATCAGCTTTTGGAGTATCATCCAGCACTACATAATCATCTTCTTTCTTCTCATGTTGCTACAATAGATCTTTGTACAACACTTTCTCATTGAATATGACATCCTGACTTTTAACAATTTTAAGATTTTCAAAATCCCAAAGCCTATAACCAAATTCATTAATGCCATATCCAACAAAGAAACATTTCTTTGATTTAGCTTCTAGCTTGGTTCTATTTTTCAGAGTCTATATGAGCAAAAGCTTCACAACCGAAGGTCTTGAGAAAAGAATAACTCACCTTCTTACTAGTCCATGCCTCCTCTAGAATACCACAACCCAAAGGAGTAGAGGGACCTCTATTAATCAAATATACTGTAGTATTGACATCCTCTGCCCACATGTGTAAGGGCAACCCAGCATGCAACCTCATGCTCCTTGTGCACTCGATTATAGTCCTGTTCATGCGTTCAACCACTCCATTTTCCTGCGGAGTCCTTGGAATAGTTTTCTGTCTACAATTACCATTAGTGGAGCAATAATCTTCAAATTCATGACTGCAATACTCACCACCATTATCAAATTTGAGAAATTTTAATTTCTTACCAGTCTCATTTTCAAACAAGCATTTCCATTTCTTAAAAGTTTGAAATACATCATATTTTTGTTTAAGGAAATAAACCCATACTTTTCTAGTCGCGTCATCAATAAATGTAACATAATAATGAGAGCCACTAGGAAAGATACCTGAGCTGGTCCTCATACATCTATATGCACAAGCTCTAATTTCTCCTTTTTGTTTTCCTTCCCAATCTTTACAAAACTCACTCACTTTTCTTTTCCATACACACAACTTTCACAGAAATCCATATTAACACATTTCAGACATGGTAAAACTTTCTTTGAATGAAGTACTTTCATATCTTTCTCACTCATATGCCCAAGTCTATTGTGCCGCAATGTTGTATCAGAATCTACAACAACTATTTGTTGTCCCTGCTCAACTGCAGCAATTGTTCCTGAACATTCATTTTTCTCTGAAACAATCAAAGTAGAAGGAATAATATGACCTGTACAAAGATATAAGGTGCCTACTTTCACACCTTTTGCTACTACAAGGGAACATTTTGAAACCTTCCAATTTTTATCATTAAAAGTAACTACACAACCCTCATCACCGAGTTGCCTTGCTGAAATTAAATTCCTACTTAGCCTTGGAACATGTCTTACCTCATGTAGTAGCCAATGATTCCCATTCTGCAACTTAATCTTAATTTTTCCCTTTCCAACAATCTGACAGGGTTCATTATCCCCCAAATAAACAAGCCCAAAATCCCCTTGGACATAATCAATGAAATAACCTTTATGAGGTGTAGCATGAAATGAAGCACCAGAATCTAAAACTCATGAATCATCAACACTTTCTAAAGACAGAAGCAAAGCATTCTCTTCAAATTTTTTACTTCCCACATTTGCCTCATTGTCTCCATCTAATTTATCTCCTTCATTTTTCTTTTGATTCCAACAATCTTTCCTTTTGTGCCCTAGTTTCCCACAATACCAACAATCGTTTGGTCCTCTTGATTGAGACCTCTTCCGCTTTGACTTTCCTCTTGATTTCCCATGATTTCCAGAGTTACTTCCTCTCTCAGTTGTTCTGCCCCTGCTTTGTGCATTCAAAGCACTTCATGATGTAGATCCACCAGAGGATTTCCTACGAGTTTCCTCACTCAAAACAACACCGATCACATCATCATATTTTAGGGTACTAGATCTAGGAACAGAATTACTCACCACCATTACCAAGCCATTCCAGCTTTCAGGCAAAGAACACAAAATCAAGAGAGCCCTAATTTCTTCATCAAAATTTATACCCATAGAAGATAACTGACTAGTAATAGTATTAAATTCATTTAAATGATCTACAACAGATCCACCTTCTGCCATTTTCATATTAAATAAATATTTCATGAGAAATACCTTGTTTGAATCGGAGGGCTTTTCATATAGTGTCGCTAGGGTTTTCATCAACTCTTCTGTCATCTTTGCTTTTGTAATATTAAATGCCACCGATGGTGCCAAGCATAATCGAATGCTTCCCAGTGCCTTTTTGTCCAAAAGATCCCATTTAGCCACATACATAGATCCCTAATTCTTGGCTTTGCCTTCCAACAATTTTCATAAATCCTTCTAATACATATAGTATTCCATTTGCATCTTCCATAATTGGAAGTTCTACCCATTAAACCTATCAACCCTCAGTTTACCCTCATCTTCCATTGCTCCCACTCAACCATGAGACTCCCACTCAACTGTGAAACTTTCCTGCAGAGGATAACTAAAAATAACTAGGCTTTGATACCACTTGTTAGGATAAACCACGGACAGAAATAAAAACTACATGCAAATATAACCAATAAAAAAAAAAATAGATCACACAGAAATGAACACAAGGCACCAAGATTTCACGTGGTTCACCCAATCCCTGGGCTACGTCCACCAAACTGCAAGTCCAATATTATTACAATATAGTGATTACAACCTAATTACAATCTATAATCCCTTACAACTCAATACCACCACAAGAAGCAATTTTGCATCACAACATAACGAAAATACCTAACCCTAAACCCTTTTATACAAGTATTTTATGCCATTTTAGGGTTACAACATGTCAGTCATAATATGTCGTGAAGTATGTATGGTACTTTCCTAATCAGTCACCATAATCTAATAGATGCCTCATAGGAATTTTTAAGCTAGGGGGTCCCCATTTTGTGACTCAAAATGGGCAATGCATTGTGAGGCCACAATAGGTTTAGATGTAGGATTAGTGTTAGGACAAGGATTACTCATTGATTTAGGGATAGATGTAGAGTTATGGTTAGGAGCATAGTTATGATAGGGTAATTGTTAGGATTATAATTAGTATTATAATAACACTTAATATGCTATAATGACACCTATGGTTAGTGGTGTTCGAGGGTATAATGAAAGCACTCTAATAAGATGTAGGCCTCTACTTTATGAGACACCAAACCATTCAAATATGTATGTGTGATCGAAAGGGGGGAATGACCTTCTTGATATTGATCTCCAGGGAACCCCCTTTACCTGGTCAAACAACAAATTGGGAAGCAACCTAATCCAGGTTAAACTTGACTATGCTTTAATCTCTACTAATTGGGAAATTCTACCATATACCTCCCTGATAGCATATTCGAGGACCATCTTTGACCATTGTTGCTTTTTTTTACATGGAGGAAAAATAAAAATTGTAAAAGAAGACCTTTTAGGTACAAAATAATGTGGCATTCACATCCAGAATTCAAAGATTGTATCTCTCAATGGTGGAACATCCCCATTCAGAGCTAATTTTTTTTTTGCATTTCTACGAAGTTAGAAAGGATTTGAAAGGAGGTCAAAGGATGGAGCAATTATTATTTTTTTAAATATTTTTAAGGAAAAGAAGGAGACTAAGAAGAAGCTTGAAACCCTCCAAAATAATTGGCCTATGAGAATTGATCTAAAGAGGCTCAACAGGAGGAAATGGCTTGTCATGCCCACTGGAAATTGATATTAGAAAGGGACAAAAAAATTTAGAAACAATAGTCAAGGGTTCAGTGGCTAGCAAAGGGTGATAGAAATACATATTTCTTTCATAGATCGGCTTCAAAAAGAAAAATGAGGAACACCATAAGAAAATTGTTAGAGAATATTGGACATGAGATTTTGAATAAGGATAAATTGGAGGAATGAGTTTCTAAATATTTTTAGGATATCTACAAACCCCCCCAACCCACACTGAGACCAACACCTAGGATACTATTTTACAAATTGTGAACCCTATTATTGATGATCAAAATGAATAAAGAACTAGTTGAAAAGGTCATGGAAGAGGAAACGAGAAAATCTATTTTTTCTATGAGCTTGTATAAATCCCCAAGATCTAATGGGTTCCCCCCTACAATTTTCTAGGAGTTTTAGGAAATTGTTAAGTATGATGTTTCCCATGTTGCTTTGTTAGAACCAACAAGTTTCTCAAGGAACTTAACCAGACCTTTGTTGTTCTAATATCTAAAACTGATGAACTTGTACATCTGGAGGATTTAGGCCTATAAGCCTTTGCAAAATGGTTTACAAGATCTTGTCTAAGGTGATGGTAAAACATATCAAACCCATGTTATAAAAATTCATTGGCCCTTATCAAAATGGGTTTGTCCCAAGAAGATAGATTATGGATGCGGTTATTACCACTCATGAAGTGATCCACTTCATTGAGAAATGCAAGAAGCCAGGTATGGCTTGGAAACTTGATATTTCTAAGGCCTATGATAAGGTAAGGATGGAATTTTTGACTTATGTTTTCAAAAATTTAGGATTTAAAGAAATTTTTTTAAAGATAATCCAGGCTACTATTAACATGCTCTAGTTTTCAATTATGTTGAATGGGGCCCCAAGGAGATTGTTTACCTCCTACCAAGGTCTTCGGCAAGGTGATCCCCTATCTCCTTACTTATTCATCACTGTGGTAGAGATTATGGGAAGAAACTTAAAGGATTTAGGGCATTAGGGAAAAATAAAAGGCATAAGACATGCCTCCTCTATTCCTTCATAGGTGCATCAACAATTTGTTGATGATATCATCCTTTTTGGTATCTCCTTAATCCATGAAGTGAGGTCATAGAAAAGCCTTCTTAAGTAGTATGAGGAAGTCTCAGGGAAATGAATGAACTATAAAAAAAAAGTAAGATGTATTTTTTTAACACAAAGAGGGACCTAAGGTGAAAAGTGATTAGAATTATGGAATGCCAGGAGGTGGATTTACCAAACACCTCCCACTTACAGTTAAGGAGGTGACTCCTCAGTGCTAGAATGGATTGGTGGAACGTATATAGAGAAAGCTTGTGGGATGGAAGGGAAAGATCTTGAGAAACATAGGGGAACTCCAACTCCTCTCAACCTCCTTACATGTTATATCAATGTACTTTCTCTCCCTCTTTAAACTCCCAAGTAGATACAAGGAATCTATTGAGAAAATACAAAAAAACTTTCTTTTGTCAGGGATTGAGGGAAAGACTAGGATAAGCTTGGTCAGTTGGGACAAGGTCAACATGCCCAAGTCTCTAGGTGGATATAACATCAAAAGGATCAGTAACATAAATAAGACCCTCCTTTCTAAGGTAGGGTGTAGACTAGAAAACTCCTCGAATAATCAGTGTAATATTATTCATGCTAAGTACTTGACAGGGGACTCATTTCACCGTCATGTTTATTGTATTTTTCTTCCCTCAAGATCCAGAATGTGGAATAATATATTACACAATAGAAATTTTTGAAGAAGGGCATAAATTGGTGTTAGGGGATGGGGCAACCATGGACTTTTGGGAGGATCATTGGCTTGAGGAAGGTCCCCTCACCTATTATAGGTTCCATCTAGTTAGAGAATATTGCTTTAGCTATTTTGGTGGTCTGATAAGGAACTAGATTACACCTAATAGCTGATGGAAAAGACTTCCAGATCAAGATAATCTTAGGGTGAGAATATTTCTCATTGCACTACAAGAAATGATCGATAGATCTTGGATCCCCACTATCCCTATGGAATATTCCTTAGTTTGGAGTCTGACCACCTCAAGAGACTTCACTATTAAATCTTCTTACACTTATTGTATTGGGGATAGTGATGCTTTAAGTGATTGGAAGCATGTTTGGCTTTTGTGGATCCTGCTAAAGATCATTTTCTTTTGGTGGACAATCTTGCATGGGAGCATCCTCACCATTAATAAACTATAAAAGAAAGGCTTCCAACTAGCTAATTATTGTGTTCTATGTTATAATGTTGTTGAATCCATCCAACACATCCTCATACATTGCCTCTATGCTCAAGAAATATGGAGGGAGATTCTCTCTAAATGGGAGGTTCAGTGGTGCTTTAACAGGGATCTTCAATAGTATGTTAACTAGAAAGGCCCATCTAACCGTCTTTTCTTTAGATCATTTAGGAAAATCACACCCCTTTCATGTGTTGGAAAATTTGGAAGGAATGGAATAACTATATCTTTTGGGATAAATCAGCCCCCCATCCCCCCTTCGGTGGTTGTGATACAAATGATGAAGCTCTTAAAGGAATGTGGTGATATCTAGCATTGGAAACCCCCTAGAACCCCTTGGGTGACTATGATGCTAAATGGCCTAATTTGTTGGACCTTGGTTAGAAGGTGGAAAGATTTGACATGTCTAAAATTGATGCTAGACACAAAATGGTGTGGCAACCTCCCCCTTCTTCATGGATGAAACTTAACTTTGATGTCTCTATCATTGGTGGAAGGATTGCAGTTTCCAAGCTTATCCAAGATGAAATAGGAAAGCTGGTGGTGGATTATGCCATAAATTTTGGAAGGGGATCAAATAATGAAGTGGGAGCCTTAGCCATTTTGTGGATTACGAGAATAGTGGAAACTGGGAGAATTGAAAAGTTGATTGTCAAGGGGGATTCTTTGTTAATTATCAAAGATGTTAAGGGGGATGGAAGTAACAATTTGAAGATTAAATCAATCATTCAAGAAATGTGTACCTTGATGAGTGGACTTCAAGAGATCCACATAGACCATATTTACCAAGAAGGCAACATTGTGGAAGATGACCTAGCAAAAATGGAACATAGCTTTGATGGGAGGAAGAATTGGGATGATGTCAACTAGATCCCACTATCCACCCAATGTCTCATAGATAGAAAAAGAAGTCATTGTGACATGGTATGAAGAGGTACAATAGGTTACATAATTTCATTGACCCAAGAGGGAAGGACACTCTTTGGTTTAAGTGTTTTAATAAATTTAAAGGAAGAAAGGGTTTTGAAATTATTTCCCTTTGTGGCATTCCCACCAATAATATGTACGATGAAAGTGAGAGGACGATCTGTGGGGATCTTGTTAGAGTATTATAGTCACTGAGGATGGGTGTATTCAAAGATAATAATGGAAATCCCCTTATGTATCAAATTATAGGATGGGGTTACATCTGAAATTCCCTAAGCATGATCAGAAAGGTGCCCTTCATATGTGCAAAGACAGGATGAACATTTGAAAGCATGACACCTTATGATCATAATACGAGAATCAATTATTTCAAAGAGTTGATTCTTAGTGATATAATCTTAAAATTCCTTCATTTTTAGGCTTCATCCTACAAGAGAGGTATGTTGGTGGAAATTTAGAGTTTGATAATTAAGCTTGGAGAATTTAACATGGGTTCTTGTTTGAACTGTATTGAGCTCGATAAAATTAAAGATGTTGGAATGTTCAAAATGGGAAGAGTACTTCTGAGAGGGGGAGGGGGAATTAGAAGTACCACACTTTTAACCTTTTTTAATCCTTTAAATCAAACAATTGAAAACAAGATGCATGCATGTAAACATATTAAGTGAATATAGAGAAAACACATGCAATAACACACATAACACCAGATTTGATAACGTAGAAACCCTCTAGGAATAAGAAGGTAAAACTGGGGTGGGGATGATATCACTACAACAATAATTGTTTGCCCACTTCTGATGGTCTACCCTATGAAAGGTCTGCCCTGTTAAAGGCTTTACACTGTGTCAATAGTGACCTGGTTAGAGGATTTACAAACACTTTACATGAAGTGTCACCCTGTTAAAGGATTTAGTCACCTCTTCAAAGGATCTACAAAATAATTATTAGGCTAACCTATCAACATAGGATTTCCACTATCTAATACAATGGCTAGAGAGTATTAAAAACCTTTGACCTGATTGCTTACAATCTTCAATTGCTGATTTCAGTCTCTTGATCTGCTCACTCTGGTGTGATCCTTGGTTGATGTGATATCTATTCATATCCCTTGCTTTGTTCTAATTAATTGGATATGTAATTGCTACTCTATTCCTCTAAGTCTTTCACACTTCACTTTGAATTTTGCCATAGTTTTCCCATACACTTCTCTCTTCCACACTTACAATGGGGTTTTCATCCTCCTTTTAAAGATTGTGAAGACTTAGGGTTAGGTATGATCTATGATCCATAATGAATCTTAAGTTCCCACTCATTCTTTGCATTTTTCTCATTGGTTGCATGCCTTCTCCATTTTTCTAATTGGTTGCATGTTGATTGCATAGGAAATGCAAAAGATTCAATATTATCCTTGTTCACCTTTGAAATCCTTCTATGTCTACTCCAAAAATGATTTACATATGAGTTTGTGAGGGCACAAACTCATATGTTGATTTTGTGTTACTCGGCACATACTGGACTACTAATGTTCAACACATATACCATCCTACTTTTTTCAGCACCTATTGCATCCTATCTTGCTCGACATCAACTATGACTCGGAACCTATATATCACTTGACACTTATATAATGCTTGACACCTATTAGAATACTAGCTCGGCACACACTATGACATGGCATACATAGTATAGTCGGTTTCAATGTAAGAAGTGGTTAAGTGTGTTGACACTCAAATGTCAAAACTATTCTAAGACCAACAATCTCCCCCTTTGACATGAGTATCAAAAACACTTAACTATGCATTATTGAACTAACCTTATGAGTACATTTTTCATTCTACTTAGCATATATGCAAAATTTCAAAATTTGTTCAAAATACCTTGTTACTCCCCCTAAGCTGATTGTGCCTTGACATTCTTGAAACCAAAATTCTGTGCTGACATGCCTAATACTCTTTGTCTTTTGCCCTATTCCTATAATATTTACTTGTGTTATGTATCTGATCTATCAGAGTTGTGAAATTTCTACAATTTGTATCAGATTTTATATGGAATAGAGCTATCTTCCATATGATTGCCAAAATTTTGTATCTCCCCCTTTTGGCTATCTACAAACTTTCCTTTTTATTCTCAAAATGAATGAAATAATGTAATCAAAATTTATAGTACTCCCCCTTAATTATATCTTCATCAAAATATTATATCTCCCTTATATCTCCCCTAAAACATATATATCCCCCTTTTTGACACTAATGTCAAAGGGTTCTAAGGAGTAATACCATATTTCACCAAAAATGTGTTGTTTACCTCCATTATTGTTTTCAAAGCTGCATCCCAATTCTCCAAAGCAATGTCAAGTGACTTGTGCTAGATGGAAGTCTCTATAGCAAGATGCACAAGTCCATCCAATGTAGAAAGATTTGGATTTTTCTTTAAAATATTTTTAGCATAGACTTGTTCCTTGTGGAGGACCTCCAAATATGGGGTGATAGAGGATTGAATCTACATTAATTTAGCCTTTATATTGGCTTCCTCTTCTATGAGTACAAATATCCCTTTGAGTGTGAAGCGATTTTGCAAAATGCTTCTCACTTTGAGCTGGATCTTTTGGTAGTTGCATGCTAGAAATCTTCAAATTTCTTTCCAAGCTCATTATCCTTTGATTTGTTTCTTGTTTGAAGTTGTAAAAATCACATAACTTCTTGTATAGTGAGAAAATGTTCTTAAGTACAGCTTTGACCTTGTCAATTTTCTTGGCCAACTCTACTTGCTCAAGTGCTATACCACTTGATATCTTCTCATTTACTTTCCCTTGAATTTTTCTCTTAGACCATTCCATAAGTTTAACATTGGTTTCCTAGTCTTCACGAGTCACTTGGTCAACTATATTGAATAGTTGTTCTATTATGGGCTTTGCTTCATCTGGTGACTGCAAGTTGAATGCATCCATAAAAATGTCCTTAATGTCATTCAATTCTTGCTTGTGTTTATACTCTTTTTTAAGTATCTCATGCCTCTTCCTTTTGTCTAAAGCATCTTGCATTTTAGTGATCTTAACCATGGTGATGGTCTTGGAGTCATAGGAAAGTATTACTATGTCTTCATCTAATTTAGGGCCTCCATAGTGAAGTACCCTGGCTACTCTGGTTGAGCTTGTGCCTAAAGTTGAGATTTGTAATGGTATGGCTTCAGTGCTTGGCTTTTAAGGGTCTTTGTAGGAGTGCCTATCTTTGGTAGTTCTACCAATATTTTTATGGTAGTCTGCTCCTTTTCCTTTGATGTATCCTCCTTCTCATCAAATTTTCCTTCCTTTGCACTTGGATTTTGTAATGTATCGCCTACTTCTGGAGGTGGTGGAAGCATCAAAATTTTGGTGCTAGTAGCTATATAGGTGAAAGGTGGTTCCTTTGGTTTCACCTTTTCTCTTTGTAGTTCTGCTATTGCCTTTTGTAGTTCATCTATACTCACCAATATAGAACTTGTGCATAATTGTTCTTGTAAAGTGGATTGGTGAAGGATCTTGGAGAGATCGTCTACAGTTAGGGGATTAATGTTTTGAGCTGAATTTTTAGGAACATCCTTAATAGTTATTGTATCTATAGGTGTGATGGTTATATGAGGAGGGCTAGGAGGTGGCATTTGTGTGTCTTACACACTCTGTTCCTCTTCTTGCTATTGTTCAACTATTGCCATAGTTTTTTCCTTTTGTGTTTCTTCCTCCTTACCTTTTTCTTTATCCTTCTCATATTTCTTATCTTCCTCCTCTTTCTTCTTTTCTTCATCTACTCTTGTTGTGGCTTCCTTCTCCTTCTCTTCCTCTTTCTTCTCTTCCTCTACTTTATTCTTTTTTTCTTTCTTTTCCTTGGTACTAGTTTCTACCTTATTTACTTCCTCTTCTTTGTTATCAGTTATTTTGTAAATTTTTTTCTACAATTGTGTGGATTTATTCACTACATCCTCAATATTGTTTTGAAGGATGTTGAAGGCTCTATACTTAGGTGCAAATTTTCCACCATGTTTCTTATTAGCCTTTGTTATTTTTCCCTTTGTCATGTTAGGCTTTACTTGAGCTAGGGTAGATTCTTTGATCTCCCTTTCCATTTTCAGAAAATAATGTCATTTATTCTCAACTATCTCATATAGTTCCTTAGGCATGTATTGTCAAGTTCTAGAGGTGTGTTTTTGAATTCTTCCATCATGGCATACACAAATTCCTCTACTTTATTTTTCCCTTCTCTGTCAAGCTTATTAAAATCAAGAGTCTTTAAATCATTTAAATCTGCATTCCTAATATTTTCACAAAGTTCATCAATTGCAAACTTTGGAAGATAACTTACCACTCTGAATTGGTTGTGGTCCTCTAACTCTATTCTCTCTTCACCATTGGTATCTGGTTGTACCACATACTTTCTTGTTTTATTTTTCTCTTCAGCAAGTTGTTCAGTGGCTTTCTTTTTCTCTTTTGCTTCCTCTTTGGCTTTTTGTGTTGTTGCCCTTGTAGTAGCCCTTGTTATAGGTTTCTTTGGTTTTTCTTGAGTGGGCTTTGCTACCTTTTTGGCCTTTGGCTAAGCTGTAGGTTGAGTTTTAGCCTTTCTCTTCTTTTTCTCGGCTTGAGTAGGTGCTTCCTTGGCTTCTTCTTCCTCAGCACCATCTTCCTTGTCTTCTCCTAAGCCTTGTGTCAATTCCACCAGATCTTGCCCTTGCTCTTCTTCTTCTTCACTTTCTCCTTCTACTTCTTCTTCTTCTTCACCACCTAATTCTCCTTCAATATTTGCCCTAGGTTTCTTCTTTATCTTCTTTAATAATCTATCTATCTTCTTGATAACAGAAGTTGTCTTTAATTTAGTTTCAACTTATGATTTGACAACATCATATGTACCAAAGTGAGGAGCTACCTTATCTATTTATTTTACAAGCAATGATGTGTCTGCTTTTGAGGCTTCATCAATATCAAGCTCATATCCCAATGGCCTTAGCCATCTTACTCTTGGTATTGCTTCCTAGATGTAGGTATAATCAATGTCAACCAAAAAGCATATGTCCTTGATGTGTTTTTCAACTAGAGAAATTGGTATTCTCACCCTTTGCTTCATGGATTTCTTAAAATCCTCAAAATAACTTGTCATTTGGGCCTCAAAATGGTCACCCATCTGATTAATGAAATCATTGATTTGTGTAACTGTAGTTTTGTTAGGGTTCCAATTCACCTTTCCAATAGAAGGAAACTCTTCCATGACATAAAAGAATATACATATAAGGACTGAACCAAATTTTCATTGAGCATCTTTTGATCTCCTTATTGCTCCTAGGTTTTCATTTATTTGTTGCAACATTAGTTCTGCAAGATCATACGTATGATCTTTCTTTACTAGTTTGTATACTACATCAATAACTATGCATGGAACACTATTCAATCTGTTGGATTGATAGAATTTGTGGGATATTATTCTTACAACAAAATCTAGAAGAGGATCAGTTACAATGTCAATAGTCATACCCCTCTTATTCGATTTGGCTCTTGTATTTCCTTCAATGATTTCTTTGGAATCACTGCGTAAGGTCTTAGGCTAATCTAGGGTTGGGAAACTTGTAAGCCTATATACTATCCTTTTTGTAATCTTCACTGGTCTAGTTTCCAACCAAAAAGATCCATTGTGAATTCTACTCAAGATAATCTATATCCATTCTATTTTGAAACCAATAGGGTAAGCTAGGGCATTAGTCAAACCCTTTTTCTCAGCAATCTAGAATTCATCCTTCATAATTTTATTTTCACATAGTTTATCATAGGCTTAGAATATCTCTAGATCACCTACTACACCTATTTTCTCACATCTTGCACCATAACAACTTTAGGTGGAATGATAGACAATGTGCCAGTTGGGTCATTTCTATAGGTGACTTTAGGGATTGGCCTAAACTTAGGTTGTTTGATCTCATTACTCACTAAGTGATCCTCATGACCTTCCTTTCCTTTGGGGTTTCTTGAGCTAGAAGCCATTATACCAAACTAGGGTTTAAATGTATTAAAAACCTTAACTCTGTGTAGCTTAGCACTTGATAAATACCTTAGATTGTTGAAATGTATGCTAAATTGCTATTCCAATCAATGCAAATGGCTTCAAGGTTGTTGTATGATCGCTCTTGCTCTTTTCTCATCTTTTCTCTACATTCGAATGGCTCGAAAATGATCAAATTTTGGCCTTATACCTGTCAAGACCTAGCATTAAATGCTTCATGCATATAGCTGTAAACTTGACACTTGAAAGATTCAACATGACTCAACTCCCATTGTATTTTGTTTACTCGACCTCCACTAGATTTCAACTTCACTCAGCTTTAGCTATCAACTCGATCGCTATTAGAGACTCGACATCCATTGGAGCTTTACTCGGCATCTGAGGACAGTTCGGTAGTATTGGAAAAAACTTCAAATTTTGACTTGGCATCCTTGCACATGCAGATTTATTCCTTGTAGTACTTCATTGTTTTTTGAGACTGATGTAGGATATAGCTTTGCATACCAGTTCCATATATCTTTCTTTTTCTTAGTTGGATGAAGTGTGATCACTTGACCTTTTGGGTGAAGTGATCTCTCCATTTGATGCGATGCACACATCTTTCTTCTTCCAAGTCTTGTCCATTTTCCCTCTTATTTTTTAAACATCAACCTCATTTTTTCCTTTGTTAACTTCTGACTTGGGTGCTTTTGACTTTGTTGGGCAATTCCTGCTGATATGACCAATTTTCAAGAAACTAAAACATGTAGTTTGACTTAACCATCTGTTGCAATTCCCTCTAAAATGTGTCCTTATGAAATTATTTGGAATGTGTCCATACTCTTGACAATAGTGATAGCTATACCTGGTGTTGTAATCCTAATTGTAGTGATGACCATGGTTGTTTCCCTTTGTAGGCTGATTAGGTGTCCACATAGGCTTTGATCTACATTCAACTGCTCTATGTCCATTTTTTTGCAGTTGTAGCAATGACCTTCAAATCTTGGTGTCCTCATGGTCTTGGTTCTACATTCATGTGTTTGATGTCCTTGCTTTTTGCACTTGTGACAAAAGCTTGCATTTGTAGGCTTATCATGTTGATGACTATTCTTGCTCCTGCATACATTAGAGGTATGTCCCTTTTTACCATAGAAATGACATGTAGGTTTAGTATTTTTACATTTGTTGCTCCTATCTTCTACAATCTTGGATGATTCTCCTTGCTCAGTGCTGGTGTAACCAAGTCCTGAAGTGTCATTGTTGGATCTTGGTGATTTTAGGAATTGTTCAATGTGCTTGATGGCTTCACTTGATTTGTTGAAGCTCTTTACTATCTCTCTTTTAAATTCATTTTGTAGTCGATCATTTTGTATCTTCAATGTACTAATCTCAATGTCTTTCATATTTAGCTCATGTTGAGCATTCATCATCTGGCTTAAGGTGTCCAACTGCATGTTTGAGATTCCTTCAAACTCAATTTTCCTTTCCTCCAGTCTATTGGTAAGATTTCTATTTTCATCTTCTATCATGGCCTTGTCTTCAAGGGCTCTCTTCTTTTATTTAGTCACTTTACAAAGCATTATGGCTTGTGACTTTTGTTCAAGTTTGAGTATTCTGATTTCTTCAGCTTGTGCTCTATTTTTCCCCATCAATTTTTCTATTGCTGCATCAAATTCCTTGAAATCTCCATTGGAAAACACTTGTGTGGTATCAATCTCCTTGTAGTGTATGTCATTTTCAGCTATGGCTATATCCTTCCTTCTTTTCAAGGACTTTCTCAATTCTTCTTTTGCTTCCTTCAATTTATGTAGAGCAAGATGCACATCAATCACTTGATTATCTATGATCTTCCCAAGTTTGAAGACTTCCATCTTTAGACCTTTTCTCTAAGTTGTTAGGCTTCTCCTTGTGAGAACTAGTGCTTTGATACCAATTGTTGGAATGTTTAAAATTGAAAGAGTACTTTTGAGGAGGGGGGGTTAAAGTACCACACTTTTAACCTTTTTTAATCTTTTAAATCAAACAACTGAAAATAATATGAATGCATGTAAACATATTAAGTGAACATAAAGAAAACACATGAAATAACACACATAACACTAGATTTGGTAACCCAAAAACCCTCCAGGAATAATAAAGTAAAACCGGGGTGGGGATGATATCACTGCAGCAATAATTGTTGGACCACTTTTGATGGTCTACCCTATGAAAGGTTTGCCCTGTTAAAGGCTTTACACTATGTCAATAGTGACCTAGTTAGAGAATTTAAAAACACTTTACATGAAGTGTCACCCTGTTAAAGGATTTAGTTACCTCTTTAAAGGATCTACAAAATAGTTGTTAGGCTAACCTATCAACATAGGATTTCCACTATCTAATACAATGGCTAGAGAGTATTAGAAACCTTTGACCTAATTGCTTACAATCTTCAATTGCTAATTTTACGCTCTTGATATGCTCACTCTGGTGTGATCCTTGTTTGATCTGATATCTATTCATATCTCTTGTTTTGCTCTGATCAACTGGATATGTAACTGCTGCTCTATTCCTCTAAGTCTTTCACATTTCACTTTGAATTTTGCCATAGTTTTCCCATACACTTCTCTCTTCCACACTTACAGTGGGGTTTTCATCCTCCTTTTAAAGATTGTAAAGACTTAGGGTTAGGTATGGATCTACTATCCATATTGATTCTTAAGTTCCTGTTCATTCTTTGCATTTTTTTCATTGGTTGTATGCCTTCTCCATTTTTCTGATTGGTTGTATGTTGATTGCAGAGGAAATTCAAAAGATTTGATCTTATCCTTATTCACCTTTGAAATTATTCTATGTTGGCTCCAAAAATGGTTTACATCTGAGTTTGTGAGGGCACAAACTCATATGTTGATTCTGTGTTACTCGGCACGTACTAGACTACTGGTGCTCGGCACAGATACTATCTTACTTTGTTTGGCACCTATTACATCCTATCTTGCTTGGCATCAACTGTGACTCGGCACCTATATATCACTCAGCACTTATATAATACTCGGCACCTATTACAATACTGGCTCAGTACTGTAGACACCTAAAATCCTTTAGAAAATAGAGTATTTTTATTTTTTGAAAAGTCCCTGATAACATCATCATTTATTAATTATTTATTTATTTAATTAATTAATTTATTTTTATGTCATTAAATCCCTTTATCTTAATTAAAAATATTTAATTAAGGAATCCCTCCCAAAAATGTTTAAATCTTATTTAAACATTATTTCCTTATTTATTAATTATTTAATTAATAAATTGACCAAAAATTCCAAAATAAATATTTAATTTATTTTTTGCCCAAAACTTGACCAATTTCCTTAAGACCACTAACCTCTTCCAAAATCTTCTAATCCTTCTTTAATTTCGATTAAAGGCTAATCTCATCATTTCCTACCCCTAATCCCAACTCAAAATATTTAATCAAGATTGAATATTAATCCTCATGTTTATTAAAAATGTTTTAATGAATATCTCCTCAAAACCAAACCTTTAAGATAAATAAACCTTTTATCCTCATCCTAAGAAGTTCTAGACTCTTCTAGAAGGTCTTCATCCTCATCCTAAGCCTATCTCTAAACTTCCATTTTAGCCTAATCCACCCCATCCACCCATACTAACCAAGCTTAGCTACTAACTCACCCACCCTCATTGAATTCCATCCACTTGCATATCTCTAACATCCTTAATCTAAATCTTGAACCACCTCTAATCCCCCCCTAACCTTGTCACATTCCCTAAGCAAGCTTAAGACTTTCCTAAACCAAGCAAAGTCAACAATCTCAACTCCCTCCAAAATATCCCAACCACCCAACCATAAATGCTTTTACAAGGCCATAAAGACTCTTACAAACCCATTCATTGCTCATACAAACCATTATGAAGGGTCTTTATGAAGATATTATCCCTTGAGCCTCCTTTTTTGACTCATCCTTGCCCTTTCCTCCATCCTCTCAACCTGTGACATGTGTCACTCCCTGATTGGCTGTAAGGAAGCACAATTCATGTGCTCTCCTCTCATGTAATATGAGCCCTCCATGAGCTTTTCCCCATCTTTGCATCTTAGCCCTCAAACCCTCAAGCCCTTAGCCTATAAATTGAATCCCCTCCCAAGCCATTTCATCACAATTTTTGAGCTAAAGTTATAATGCTAGTTTGAGAAGCCAAATCCATATCAAAGCCATCATCCACACCAAAAATCTCCAAATCCATTGAAGCTATTTTGAAACTTGAGCATATATCCCAAATCTGCATAATAGACTCATCCCTAAATTAAGTGACCATCCTCATTGGGAGAGCCATTCCATGGCTCATATTCTCATTTGAGGGTTTCACTTTGTCTATCTCATATGTTATGATTCTTATGCTAGTCAATGCTTTTTTTTTTAAAATAGATTAGTATTACTTGCTATCATATTTTTTTATATACATTTTGGCATGCCCGGTGGGACCTCACTATGGGTAATTCAATCCATATTTTGTTATTGTAAACTAACAATCTAACATTTTTTGTTGTTTGAGTGGGTTGTAGGGTGTTTCTCTTATTTTTGTAGGTTGAAGGATGCATTTGGGAAGAAAATATATCCTCAAAAATCCAAAAAATACCAAAGAAATAATAAAATTTTTAGAAAAACTTGCGCCCATCAGTTCTGTTCACGTAGTGTCATCTTCGCAGTTTGGCATCTCTGCCTGGTGAACTGTCATCTCCACTAGATAAATTGTCATCTCTGCCTTACAAACTATCGTCTCTGAATTTTGGCATCTCTGCCTAGTCTCTTGTTGGTTGCGCCGCCACCAAACTGTCATCTCCGCAACCTCAACTGTCATCTCCACTGTTCAGCGTCTCTGCCTGCTTTTCGGTTGTCTACACCGCCAACTCATCTGTCATCTTCGCAGTTCAGCGTCTCTACCTACTTTTTGGTTGTTTGCACTACCAACTCATCTATCATCTCTGCAATTCAATGTCTCTGCTTGCTTTTTGATTGTTTGCACTGCCAAATTAAATTGTTGTCTTTGCCTCTTTCTCTGTCGTCTCTGCAGATCGATGTCTTCGCAGTTCAGCATCTCCACAGTTTGGCGTCTCTTCCTAGTGAACTATTGTCTCCGCCTATTATTATTGCCTATCTACACCATCATCATTTCTGTTCCATAGAGTAGAGGTTTTTCTAAGCATTTTTACGCCTAAGAAAAAAAACAAAAAAAGTTGATTTTATTTTCCTCATAGTTAAGCTTCAAATTTTTGAGATTTTTGGGTTACTAATCAAATTGGCTTTTCTAGCTTTGTAGGTTGGAGCATCTATGAAACCACTAACCATGTTTCTTGCAGGTTCTCCTTACATGGTTTAATGCTTTTGAAAAATGAACTTGAATGTTTAAACACTTGTCTTTGAATGCATGTTGCTAAAATGAACTTGAATGTTTAAACACTTGTCTTTGAATGTATGTCACTTAAATCAATCTTGAATGCCATTGATTAAAATCAATTTTTTCTTGTAATGCATGCTTAAAAAAATAAACTCAATCTTGAATGCAAAAGGTCAATTAATCATTACAACATTTCACACTTCATCTTTTGGGGCATAAAAAAAGAATCCACATTCTAGAAACTTTCTAAGTTATAAAAACTAAATAAAGATGCTTTGAGTGAGTTTGTTGTTGGACTCACCTCCTTTAATCACCCATCATTGTAACCATTGGTTGCAATCTTAGCGCCATATATTGGGATTGGTCTAGCTAAGAGGGTGTTAAGTGCTCCACAAAAATCAAACTCCACTTGTATTTTTATTGGTTTTTCTAAGTTAGAAGATTCCTTGAATGCACATTAGTATCTCTAACACTTCATTTGGGCATAAAAAAATTGAACAAATCTTGATGTGGAGGGCCTCCGGGCATGCGCTTGAAATCAAATTTCACACATCTTTTTTTTGGGCTTAAAACAAACTCACACTCAATCTTGAATGCCTTAAAGAAAAATCAATTGATACTTGACATGGAGGGCCTCTGAGCACACGAGTTTACTGTTGTTGACCCTAAATCTTCTTAGTGTATTCATTCTTCGATCGATTTTACTTTTGTTAACACTTCAAGTTGGAATTGAACATTTGCATCCTAAACATGTGTGTTTGCAAGGTCTAGATCAGAAAACTTAAGCGTCAGTTGGAAATGAATTCTGTCTTTTAGCCCAAGATCATCCAAGTCTTCTCTCCCCTTGTCATCTTTCAAGGCCATTGGGTGCATAAGATTAGGATCCAAAACCTTGTTTAAGTTTTATGAGACCTACTTGGGGATTTCATCACCCCTTGGGATGACCTCAACTCTAGTGTTCTGACAAAGTATAAAGATCGAGAGGTGAATCCAAAGACACCTCTCTTGGAATCAAGATTTTGTCACTCGGGGTAAGCCTCAAGAAACTTTATACCCTTGAGAAGTGAAAGAGGAGAAGTGGGTTACCACTCCTCTCGGCTGTGTGACATTGTTTTGGTTTCATCTACAGATTTGGGCCTCATGTACCTTGGGTATATCATGGACTCCCTAGCTAAACCAACTGTCAGCCTTGTAGACAGCCATCTAGGATGTTAATGTGTTTGAAGTGACTAATCAAAACATTTGTGGAACATACACACTCCATGGTGCAAGTATCACATTTTGAGAATTAAAAACTTCTATCTAGTTGTTCCTATCTATTGCTTGATCTTTTACTTGTTGAATGAATGTTTGCCAAACTTGGTCAATCCTAGCTTAGGGCACACTTAGCGTAGTCACTGCCTATTTTAAAAGTTGAACAAGTTGAAGCAAAACAACCATGATCTCTCAAAGCCAAATAGATTTAGGAATTTATGTTAGAACAACCCAACCCAAATAAAAGTTTCACAAAGCCAAACTCAAGCCATCTCAGGTATATCAAGAAATTTCAGCCAAGAGAAAGGAAGTAACACCAAGCCCTTGAATTACAAAACTCCACAAAGCAGAAGATAAAGCTGCCGATGAAGCCCTTCAAGATGCTTGGTTAGATCGCACTATCAGATTTAGCAAACATCCAGAAGTTAACCCTGCTTATACCTTACCAACTAGGCATGATTTTTATGATTAGACCCCCTTGTTTCTCCACATATTCTTGCATAAGTTTCACTTTAGAGTCATCTTTGTAGGAAAGCCAACCATTCTAGGTTATCCCTTTAAGCGTTTTAGCTCATCCATCTCATTTAGATCTTTGTCCAAAAACCAAACCAATCCCCTCAAACCTAGCTAGCATCCCAAAAGCCTAATTTTCACATCCAAGCCTTCAAAATTGTTGTCACCTTGTCAAAGGTTTTACATTCCTACCATCTTGCAAATCCACCAGCCTCACCAAGGTTATCCCTCTGATAGAGCTTTGTCTAGGGTAATCTAGCTTTGTCACTTGTTATCCCTCATCACCTTGAGCTAAAGGTTGGGATCCACACATGGTCAATCTTGTGTTTTTCCTAAAGGATCATCAGTTTATCCTTAAAGTTGACACAATCACCACCAAGCTTGCACATAGGAAAGTAGACCTTTCATGCTTTGGCAACATATCTTTGAAGTTAGAATCCCCAACAAAATCCTCCTTAGGTTTGTCATATAGCTTTGCCTCAACCTAGGAAATTATTTGCATAGAAAAGCCTTCCCCCTTTGCATCCATCAGCATTGTTGCATCTCATCCTTAGGAACATTTTCATGACACTCATCACTTGCTTAGCCAAGAAGAAGAAAGAAACAATGGAACCCTATCATTTGGATCAAACATCATCACTTCCCTTGAGCACCCAACCATTCTTCAGCCCAGAGAACACTATACCATCACCCACTGACATTGAAGCTTTCATGAACCAACCAGAAAATGCAGTATTGGTGAACGCCATTATAGACAAGAACAAAGAAACAATCATGGCTAACTTTCGAAGGGACAACATAGAAGACTTCGACTTTGGAAGACCTCCTCCCTTATCAGATCCATCTCACTCATTGTTTGGACAACTCCCACCACCCATAGGCTCTTATGATTCAAATTATCCTCAATATGTGCCAAAAGAAGAGCCTCAACCCACCCCATATGATCCAACAGACCCAAACATACCAGCCTCCACTCAAGTTGAAATCTCCCTTTTGCAAACCAATCCCACCACCACCATTCCACCATTGGTCCATACCACTCCATCCCAAACCCCCTTTGCCCAAAACACCTCATCATTCACTCCCTTCACTATTGTTGTTGCTGCTCTTCAACCCAGCCTTCCAAATCCACCCATCTCCCAAATCAATGCTAGTATCTTTGGCCAACCTCAGCAATATACAACTGGGATGCCACCCATGGGGCCAAGTAATCAACCTTTCATCAGCCTTAGCATGTTTACCTCAGCTCAGAGCACAATTCCATCATTTCCACTACGTCCTTGGAGCTCAGTACCATCAACCACAAATCCACAAGCTACTGCCCTCACTCCACAAAGCTATCAAACCCAACAATCTACTACCAATGTTTTGCCAAGCTCTCAAGTGATCCAAGCTCCTATCACCATTCTACCAAGCTTTCAAATCTAGCCACCAAGCTATCAAACCCTATCAGTTCCATTTCTAAGCTTTCAATTCCCACCACCTCCACCACCAACTAATCCATTACCTCCTATTACTAACTATTTTTCTATGCCACTTCTAGGAGGAAATCCACCACCACCGACCACCAATTACTTGGCCTCTTTTTCCATGCAGATACCTTCCCAAATGGGGGCACAACCCACATATATTGGTCAAACTCCTCAAATCCAAAGTCAAGTTCCACAAGCTCCTCGATCCTTTGCCCAAGCTTCACAACCATCTTATACCTTACCTGCACAAAGCAATCCATTTATCCCACAACCAGCCTACATCCCTCAATCCCTATCCCAAATCCCATACTAGCAGCAAGCCTCACAACACATGCAGCAATATGTGCCCCCTCCACCTCAGCAACCCATCATCCACCATTCAGTTGCCCAAGCCATGTACAATCCCTACCAGCCCATACCTCAAAGCCATCCATGTTGCATTGCCCCATCTAGCACATACCTACCTCAGGGCATTCCTACATTAGGGGCACCCCAACCATTACCTATCAATTCAGAATGAGAAGCCATGAAGACAACTTTGAAGAGCATCCAGGAGGGAAATGATCCAAAAACCTTCAAGTTTGAGAATGTGTGTCCTTACCCATTTAATAGAGCCATTACCGTGACACCATTTTCCAAACACTTTGAGATACCCAAGTTTGACAAATTCAGAGGAAAAGGAGACACTATCACACATATCAAAGAATTTTACATGCACTACTAAGAAGTGGTATACGGCGACGTCTTCCTCTTGCATCTTTTTCCCAAAAGCTTGGCCAAACTAGCTCTTAAATGGTTTTATAGAATCCCATATGGCACAATTAAAAGCTTTGCTGAATTGCCTGAGGCATTTGTAGCCCAATATGCCCATCTTGTTGAAATAGAGCTATTAGTAGTTGATCTTGTCCACACTAAGCAAAAAGGTGGAGAAAGCCTTCCCAAATATTTGCAAAGATGGCAAACCCTTACCACGTGCATATCTTGCACCTTGCCAGAGCACCATTTGGTGAAAATGTTTATTGATAATGCTGATCCTAGCTTGGCTCACCACATGACCATGAACTATTTGCAGACCTACAAAGATATGAAAGAGAAAGGAAAGATCCTTGAGGAAGGACTCATTAAAGATGGTGTGGTCAAGATTTACAAGGAGGCCAACCAAAATCAATCACATTCCAATGACAAGTCTAAGTATTGGAACAAAAAAAAGCACATTGCAATAGATGGGGTTACCGATATGAGACATGTGAATATTGTTGGTCCTTTCGAAAATCAGTCCAACCCACCATATCAACCAAACAATCAACAAGCTATCAACTACCAACGTCATAATCACCAAAGCTATCAAAGCCACAATCCAAGATCCAACTTTCAAGGGTCTAGCAATCAAGGTAATACCATCAATGTAGCTACAGGACCAAAGCCTAAGTTCCAAACTGCACCTAGAAACTATACACCCCTTGGTGAGCCATTGGATGTCATTTTTGAGAAATTGACTAAGGAAAACCTCATCAAATTTCCTCCTACCCAGCAAATTGACCCAGGCCAATACAAAGTTGCATGGTACAAAGACAATGAGTACTACAAATTTCATAGCGTAAAAGGTCACACCACCCTCAAATGCATGAAATTGAAAGATTATGTGTAGGACCTCATTGATCGGAAAGAAACCACCATTGGTGCCCAAACCTCTCCCAATGCAAGCTTATAGATCTATCAAATTTTTTTTCCTCCTCACAACAACCAAAATCTTGGAAAAGCACCTATCCAAACCAACAACAACAATACCAACAACTGCCAGCCAAACCAACAGCATGGGAAGAACAATGACCACACTTCATCCTACATAGACTATAGTAGCCTTATCAGTTGTATATCTAAAAAAGAGCCTTCTATCAATGTTATCAATATCCAAGGCCCAAGTAATGAGTGTGCAATCACCACCAAAAGAGCGTAATTGAACATTTCAGCCCCACCAGTCCCATCAGCACTATCAACCCCAGCAATATCATCAACTTTGTCCAAAAGCCAATACAATATCTTGGAACACCTCGGGAACATGCCAGCCCAAATCTCCATTTTAGACCTCCTCCGCACTAGTCCTATGTACAAGAACATCCTTGAAAGTGCTCTCATAGAATCTCATGTCCCTTCAGATATCAATGCTACTAATTTTCATAATCTTGTTGGACACCTATCCTCCTCATGTGCCCTATCATTCAAACCCACCGACATACCCATGGTCAAGCTAGATCACACCCTTCCACCTCGCATAGCCATCATGGTATCCAATTTTGCTGTAAAAAGAGTAATCATAGATAATGGATCAGCCTTGAATATTTGTACCCTAAAATTCATAAAACAAGCTGGCTATACTGAGGCAGATATCATCAGTGAGGTTATCACCATTAAAGCTTATGACAACTTGGAAAGAACCACAGAAGGAACTATTTTGCTGCCAATCAAGGTTGGGCCAGTCATCCAAAAAACACTCTGCCATGTTATTGATCTAAACCTACCATTTAACATCCTCCTTGGTTACCAATGGATTCATGTCATGAAAGCTGTTCCATCCACTTACCATTAGTGCATCAAATTTCCGCATTAGGGCACTAAGGTAACCATCCATGCCAATCTAGAACCCTTTTCTTACTGCAACGCGATTGAAGCTTCAAATAAAAACCATTGCCCTGGAATTGATATTGGCATAGCCATCGCCAGCTCATCCCGTACTTGTAATGACCCAGAAACTATCCTTGCCTCCACCCTATCTATCGTGAAGATCAATAACAAAGGCTGTGGAGAGTATAGTCTGTCAGATGCATTTGTTGTCGGGGCACTCCCACTTGATCCACATGCCCATGGATGATCAACATATCACAAAGCTAAGGAGATTCCACCTCCTCGATACAAACAGTTTGGCCCAACAACCTTTGTGTCTTCAAAAATACCTCTTCATGAGGAGCTCACTCCAGATATCAACAATTGGTTACGTAAGGATGTACCTCCAAGAAATTAAGCATGCCTTGATCACTTCAGCCAGAAGTATCCCCAAGAACATAAGCTCATCACTAACAAATAGAACTATCAAGGTGGTGGTCTAGGACTAGAAGAAAGAGGCATGCAGTGCCCCATCGACACACACAAGTGGGAATTGAAGTCAGGTCTTGGCTTTGGCATACCCACAACTGGGGGCACCAATGAGAACGGTCACACTTTTTCAAACATTCACCATGACCTTGTCAAAATTGAAGACATTCTTGAGGAAGTTGAAAAGAGAGCCTACGACGATATCCTAGACCAAATCTTCCTCAGAGACTCTGTTCTCCAAGAACTATCCATCCATTTCATTGACCTACCACTCACCCATCCACAACTCATAGATTGGGACCAACCAAGTTTCATACACATTGATGAGTTCACATTAGAGGAAGTGCTTCTGAGATTCATGGGAGTTGAAACACCTCACAAGCAAACAAAGCCAGATTCTGCCTATCTCTATAAGCTAGATCCCAAGGGATATTTTGGAGAAAATCTCCAACCTAGTTCTGATACACCCAAAATTGGGACTAAGGTGAATCCGAGACTAGCCAAGGCAGCAAAGAGAGCCCCTCAACAAGAAAATCTAGAGTCACAAGTAGAACATGAGTATTTAGCATTGCCTCCTCAAGATAATCGACCATAGGTGTCTTCTATTCTAATTGAGGATACCAGAGAAGTCAACATTGATTCTTTAGAGATCCCCAAACTTGTTCACATTGTTGCATCCCTATCACAAGACCAAGTTGACCTCCTCTTTGAGGTCTTAAGAGAGAACATTGGCCAATTTGCATGGTCATATTAGGACATGCCAGGACTTGATCCAAAGCTTTTAGTTCATCATCTTGTAGTTGATCCAAAGATCAAGCCCATCAGACAAAAGCTTAGAAAAATGCACCCCAAGGTGGCATTACTGGTCAAAGTTGAATTAGAAAGAGTGTTAACTGCTAAGGTTATCTGACCTATCAACTACTTAGAGTGGATCTCCAACATGGTCCCCATCACTAAGCCTTCTGGTGACATCAGAATCTACACTGATTTCAAAGATCTTAACAAAGCTTGTCCAAAAGATGATTTTCCCTTGCCCAACATAGATATGATTGTGGATCTTACAGCTGGACATGAAATTCTGTCCCTCATGGATGGATTTTTTGGGTATAATCAAATCAAGATTGTAGAAGAGGATCAGCATAAGACAACATTCACTACCCCTTGGGGAACCTTTTGCTACAACATAATGCCTTTTGGCCTAAAGGATGCTGGGGCTACCTATCAAAGAGCTATGACAGCCATTTTTCATGATCTTATCCATAGCATTCTGGAGGATTATGTGGATGATATCTTGATTAAATCTCACACCTTCATGGATCATCTTGCTGACCTGGAGAAAGTCTTTGATAGGTTAGTCAAATATCATCTCATGCTAAATCCCAAGAAATGTCTCTTTGGGGTCACATGTGGCAAGCTTTTAGGCTTTATAGTTTATAAATGAGGTAGAAGGTCAAGGCTATCTTAGACATGCCTCCTCCCTAGACACTGCAATAGCTTCGCAGTCTTTAGGGAAAGCCTCAATCCATTCAATGCTTCATCTCCTAACTTGCAGATAAGTGTGTGCCATTTGCACATTTACTAAAGAAGGATGAAAACTTCAAGCAGGATCCTTTATGTCAATGCAGCTTTGATCATCTCAAGCAATATCTCACCAATCCCCCTATCTTGGTTCCACTAGTTCTTGGTCATCCCTTGATCTTGTACATATCAGCAACACCTACTACTCTAGGGGCACTTCTAGCACAACACGATGACTACGGTAGAGAAAGAGCCATCTACTACATTAGTAGAACCCTAGTTGGTTATGAACTCAATTATACTCCTATGGAAAAAGCTTGTTTGGTAGTTGTTTTCTCAACTCAAAAGCTTTGCCACTACATGCTAAGTCATACCATCCAACTAGTCTCCAAGATTGACCCTCTCAAGTATATGCTCTCCAAAACAACACTTACAGGCCGTTTGGCCAAATGGGTTATGCTCCTTAGCGAATTTGACATCTAGTATGTGGACAGAAAGGGAATCAAAGGGAAAGCTATAGTAGATCACCTAGCTGATGCACCTCTAATAGATGTATATCCTTTGATCATAGAATTTCTAGATGAACATATCTTTCTAATTGAAGAACAACCCCCATGGAAAATTTATTTTGATGGCTCATATACATCTCATGGATCAGGGGCAGGAATATTGTTGGTCACACCTCAAGGAGATTACATTCCAAAAGCCTTCAAGCTAAAATTCTCTAGCACCAACAATATAGCTGAATATGAGGCTCTCATAGCAGGATTAAAGATAGCTGCAGAATGGAACATCATTGAGTTACAAATCTTTGGCGATTCTCAGCTCATCATCAAGCAAGCCCTAAATGAATATCAAACCAAAGATGAAAAGCTATTACCCTACAAAGAGCTAGTTGATCATCTAACCCAACATTTTACAAAGATTCAGTTTACACAAGTGCCTTGAATGCAGAACAAAGTAGCAGATGCTATGGCTACTATTAGCTTGCTCTTGGAAATTCACCAAGTAGCTACACACTATGAGTTTTTAGTTGAGAAACTCCTCACACCTGCCTATGCGAATGAGGATTCAAACCATGTTTGTATCTTGGTTGGTCCCCAATCCCCTTAGTACCATGAGATTCACGCTTACCTTAATGATAGTATCATATCCCCTCACCTCACATGTACCCAATGCCAGAACCTCATTTGAAAATCATCCTGCTATGTTATCATAGCCAATACCCTATATCATCGAGGTTATCACGATACTCTCTCTCGATGTTTAGATGAAAATGAGGCCGCAATGGCATTAAAAGAAGTACACTCTGGACTTTGCAGTGCCCACATGAGTGGTATTGTCCTAGCGTGACAAATCCTTAGAGAAAGATACTATTGGCCTACCATTGAAGAAGACTCTTGTGACTTTGTCAGAAAGTGTCTCCCATGTCAGCAGCACGTAAATCTTGTGCACGCTCCAGCACAGGATCTACAACCTATTGCACCACCTTGGCCTTTCGCTTGTTGGGGCCTTGATCTAGTTGGAACTATCACACCTCTCTCATCTAATGGACATAAATGAATAATAATAGCTACAGACTATTTCACTAAGTGGGTGGAAGTAGTCCCCCTAGTCTTAGCTATAGGAGTTCAGGTCTCCAAGTTCATCTTGTACCACATTGTTTGCCGCTTCGGCATCCCATCCACCATCTTCACCGACCACAGAGGTAACTTTGAAAATCTCAACATGGAAGAATTATGCACTTCCCTCTGCATCCATCACTACTTTTCTAGCCCATATTTCTCACAAGGTAACGGCCAGGCAAAGGCAACTAACAAAACCCTCCTCAAAATCCTAAAGAAAGTTGTCAATGATTCCGGCCGCGATTTGCACCTACAAATAAATCCAACCCTATGGGCCTATCAAATTTTCTTCCGTACATCCACAGGCACAACTCCATACTCCCTTGTCTATGGTGCCAAAGCAATACTACCCATAGAGGTTGAACTTTCCTCCTTGCGCATATCTTTGCGAGGGCAAATATCAGATGAAGAATACAGAGTAGCCAGACTCACCCAACTAGATCTCTTAGACGAGAAGTGACAACAAGCCTATGATCATCTTATAGTCTATCAAACTCGTCTCAAAAGGAATTTCAACAAGAAAGTGCTTCCATGACACTTTCAGCCGGGTGACATGGTCCTCAAAGAAAACATGAAAGTCCAAGCAGATCAAGAAAAGAAAGGCAAGTTTGAACCTACCTAGCTTGGTCCTTATGTTTTCACTGCATCCTTTAGCTCCGAAGCCTATCAGCTATCTACACTAGAAGGAGAACTCTTGAATGATCCTACTAACATCATTCATATCAAGAAGTTTTATGCTTGAAGATCCTTGGTATACCCAACTTTTGAAAAATATAAAAAAATAGTAAAGAGAAATAAGCATCCAATGGTGAAAACTTGGCAATTCAAGTGCCTTGGATAGGTACCTTGGTGAAAACCTGGTAATTTAGGCACCTTGTGTACTAAGACTAATCAATTATCTATCACTATCCCATCCCTCATCCATTCACTCACCATCCCATAAAACACCTACTTGTTCTCTTGGTGTTCCAACCAAATATCCAAAATCTAATGAAGCTTGTAAATACCTCTTGTACAGCTTGTAAATCTTGTACCTCAGCTTGTAAATCTTGTACCCCAGCTTGTAAATCTTGTACCCCAGCTTTTAAATCTTGTATCATCCCTTGTATCATAGCTTGTATATCCAAATCTTGTCCACAGATTGTACCATATTCCAACCTGTATTATATGCCAAAGCTTGTATCCTATCTTGTATCCTATCACATGCACACAAAGAACCCCATTTTCACTTAAGATTTTCGCAAACCATCTACCTATCTGCCTATCAACTATTACAGACATCCCACCCTTCACAAACATTTCCCTCTTACAAAACCAAAACATGAACAACCTTGTACATTTGTAACATATCTTGGTCTGTTAGCTTGTACATCCTCTTTAGCTTAGTACCGTTGTATCTATCCAACTTTCAAATAAGTTCCTCCTTGATCAGCATCTTGTACACATCACACAACCTTTGGTTAGCTATTCGAATGCATCCTTTAGCTAGATCTCCTGTCACCAAAGTGTTCTCCTTCTTAGTTTAGCTTGCCAAATGCATCACTCATCTAGATCCATTAGCTTAGGTGCTCTCAGATAGATCCTTGTAGGATATAGCTTTCCTCATGTCTGATCTTGGTCCGTTAGTACCTCATCCTACCCATCTCGTTGGCAAACGGTTCTCTTTTGGATTTTTGCTTTCTTTTGATTTGTAATCTTCCCTTTTGGATCTTGAAGTATGTTTTCCAAGCAATCTTTTTGTTCCCTCCTCAAGGTTTCCACGATCTTCCATATCTTGGTATGTTGCGAACGGGGCACTCTGAGTGTACGGTCTTGATCAAGTCTTTTGTTTATTTTTCTTTTCTGCTTGTGGGTTACCTAGTGTCGGTTCCACTCTGATTCTTTAGAGATTCATGTGTGATGCTGGGGCAGTCCTTGTGTGTTTGTTTCAAGTTAGTCCATCAGTCCTCTAGATGGTTGGTGACACGGCCTTGATGTTCTTGGTAACCTTGGAAATTAACTAACACTCCTATAGCAAATCTAGTGCTCAACTACATGGTGGTACTTCTCTTTGAAGTATCCCCCTACTCAAAAAACTTCAATGGATTCCCTTCATCTCCATTATCCTCCATCCATATCCAGCATCTGTCTCTCCTACCCCAACTTATGCATCAGTATCTCTTTGAATCAATCTTCACTTTTAGCTTTAGGGATCCACCAATCTAATCAATCCACCAAGCCTCATCTTTCGAGATCCACAATCCTAGTACTAGGGATCTCCGAAACCCATCTTCCACCAAACTAACTCTTTCAAATCCTATTGCATCAGCTTTATAATCCCCTCATACTTCTCCCTATCCTGGATTCCTTTTTATAGCACTCTGCTCCTTCATCCTTCACCTTCCCTAAAGTCTTAAGCTTTCTTCCTCTTGTGCATCTGATTCTCCTTTATCATTCTCCCATAGTGAGAGTTTGAGCTAACTAAACCTCTTATCTTAAGTCACTCTTCCTCCTCCCACCCGCCAAGATTCTGCTTGATTCACCCCTTGAAAATGCTAGAAATCTTGGATGGTCTAATATTAGATCAAAAGATTTAGACCACTCTTGCCAAGATTTGACATACCATTCCTTGTTTAGAATTGTTGGAATCTAACTTGGGGTACCCAATGCTATGCTTTTCAATTTTCTACTTATTTCTTGGATCTTACCATTGAAGAATGAATTCAATTCTTTAACTTGATTTATCATTTTCTTTATAGGAACAATGCTCTCCTCAAGTAGTTCCTTTTTCTGTGTGAGTAAAGGAACTAACCTATCAAAGAATTGAATGTATGGCCCCCTCTAGGAAAATAATGGAGATAATAGTGATAATGCCTTAGACAATTCATATTCATTACTTTGCAAAGTATTATACATACTATGTACATTTAAAGAGGCTCTCTTTAAAGTAGTGATTCTTTGAATCAAAAATTGTTTCATTTTCCTGATCTTTGCATCCTTGCTAATCTCAAGCTCATCCACATCTATATGTGTTACTAGATGTGATTCTTCTACTATCCAGTCAGTTTGAATATTTTGGTCTTGTACCTCCTTTATTGACCTTCTTCTCTTTTCAAATCTTCATTCTCCTTTTTTGATTCCTCCAAAGCTTGTTGTTGAACATATGTTCTTTTCATTTCCTCTTCATACTTCTTCCTAGCATTAAGGTACTTTTCATATGTCTACACCAGTTGTTCCTGAAGAATATCAATCTTGTTCTTGCCTAGCATAGCAATAGTGGTTTGGAGGTTGTAAATTTGATTTGAAGAAGGTGAATGTGCATTCCAGAAAATTGCATTACCTACTAGTGTTTCTTTAATTTCCATCAAGGTAGACTTTTGTGATCTTGGAGCTATACTCCAAATAGCCATTGTCTTACTATCTATATTAAATCCTTCCCCCTGCAACTCACCGAATGGATTAATCCTCTCATAAGAGATTGGTTTTTCTTGTCTCCTAATTTGATCAAGCGGGACTAATGAACTAATATCCCATCCTGGGAAAACTATTATACCACTCCTTTGTACCAATTCCCTAGCCTCCTCTACAATGAGGCTTTCACACTTTTAGGATCATAGGCTTGGAGCTTTTGCACCATTTCAGACACTTTTTCATCTGTGTCTCTAGGTTTCACATGCAAAGAAAGTTCATTTTGTTTGAGTTTATACAAAAAACTTTTGAATTCTTCAGTCTTGATAAAATCATCATTCCTAAGCCTATATAATTTTGTCATCTAGCATCATAGACTGTAGTTCTAAAATATTGGGTCTCCTCTCCTCTTAAGTAGCTTGATCAATTAAGAAATTTTCTCTGGCATCATCAAAATACCCCATTCCTTTTGGAAGCACTTGTAAGGCTTTCTCTCTAGCCTTTTCAAGAACCTCAATCAAATTTTGTTTCTTCTTGCCCCTTTTATCCATGTCTGAAGGGTTGGGTTGATCTTCTTTGTCACTGATTTCTAATACAACATCTACCTATAGAGAAGAAGGGTTTACCCTATCTCTAGCATTCTGAGGAACTTGAACCATAATGTTATCAAAATCCTCAATACACTTATCAATTTGTTAAAAATAGGGTAAATCAGAGCAGAATCCCTGGAAATTAGGATCTACTTTCTTCATTTCTTCCTCTACTGAGAGGATTTCTATCCACTTCTACATCCTATTAGCATAGACATCTTCATCCAATTTATCCCTAATGAGATCCTCTTCCCAAATTTTCCTTCCAATGACCATATTATAACCCCTCATTTGTTTAAGAGCACTTCTAACAATGTTATATGGGTTAAAAACCCTAGTGGGGGTATTGGGGAAATTTTACTCTATTAGGAAGGCATCAACTTCCTCAATGGCTTCTTTACCAATTCCAACATCCCCTACTTTGAAATTTCTACACAGAAAAGACCCCTTTTTGATGGTTGGCCCTAGATATTCTCTATTCATGGATACCAACTGCTAGAAAATTTCCACTCCACCCACCCTCTCTAGTACATGTCTTGGCAAGAAATTAGGGGATTGGGAACAACCAAAAATTCTAATCAATGTACATTTTTCTAACAAAAAGGCATTGCCCAATCATGATCAATTGGTCCCTCGTCATCAAAACACATAGTTGGTCTAACAATCTTCCTAATTAACCTAGGTAATCTTTCCAATTTTGAACCTAACATTCTACGAATAGTTGCAAAAAAATCATTATAACAAGAGAGGGAATTAGAAAAACAGTAGAACTTCTACCATAATCTTGTCCATTGTTGAATAGGCAATGCCTCTCTAAATTCATCCAAAGCTTCAATGAAACTAGAATCCACATGGCCCACATTATAGAAGAGGATGAGATGCATAAGCAATGAATAATGTAGAAATTTGAAATTTCCAAGCTCACCCTGCTAAGCTGTCACCATCTTCTAATGAATACTATCAGCAATGAATGTTCCAAAATCACACTGACATTAGTATGTGGGTCCTGAATGTATAGAGCTATCACATACAATGCTAGGGAGGCATCCATGGATCCATCTACTCCCAATACTTTGTTCAACCCGAAAACTATTTTCTTAAAGTATGAATAGAAATATGACAAGGGTATAAAATTAGTAACTTTTTTCAGGGATTTCTCCTTTCATCTTGTTTTCCCTCGAGATATGTCGCAACATTGCCTATTTTGTATAGAAACCTTTCTATCTCTAAAATGTTGCTTCCAATTTTTCTAGTTCAATAGGAACTAACATGGGACCCTCTAAATCAAATGCTTAAGCAAAAGAATCCATACTTAATGTACAGAGAATGCTCATATCCTTTCTATGAAAGGACCAAGTGGTTGGACTATATGCATTTACCAGTGCCTTGATAAGGTCAATATCCACATATATCAACTTCCCCAGGTTCTTTGTCCATGGATGTGAGATGGGAACCTTGTGCACCCTATTCTTGTAAAAGTACCTGAACAATTCAGTTTCATTATTATCTGGTAGTTGAGCATCTCTACAGAAGTTGTAAGGGTCTCTAAAAGCATGGACATTAGCACTTTGAGCATTGGAAGATTTAGGGAGAATCTTCAACCATTCTTCTACAAATTCGGTAGACAATGAAATCTTGTTGCCCTCTATAGTGCCCTTCTTTACTAATGATTCTGCTTCTACCATTCTAATCTTACTGTAAATTCTTTTCACTTTGATAGCTCTAGATATTTGAGAATTCAATTCGTCTTGTAAATCTTTTGCTTTAATAACTAGTACTTGAATAATCCTTGGATGTTTACCTTATAGTAGTACTAGTTTTTTGCAACTTGGCGATGACGTTAATGGCTTTAAAAGCTTGCATGTGCATGGATATCGACTAGTACCACCTTTATTTCATTTTCCTTAGACTATCAACTCATCAACTATCGAGAATCAAATTTGAAAACTTGTTCTTTTGTCCTTTCAAGCTTTAAAATCTTATGAGTGGTTGCAAGCAGTATAACTTAAGCTTGAATTCTTCTCACAAAACTATGGAACCTTTCTTTTTCTTTTCTTGTGCTATTGCAACAATTAAATCAAACATTCACTGATCTTACAATAAGCCTTATATCCTCTTCCCTCACAACATCGTAGCCTTTTCTTTACTGAAGACTTTAACCATTGTGAAATGATGAACATAGGTTATCGCAGTTTTGCAACTTCCTTTTAACCCTCCTAGTTTATCCTTGTGATGTGGCGACAATGAGATTCCCCTTCTGTCACAGCTACAGAACTTAAACTTTTCACATTGTAGTCTCATAGTTGTCAAAACCTATTTCCTTCTAACTGGTGTGAAGTGGTGAAGATGGCTTCATCTTAACTTTTTGCAGCTTTGTAGCATGAGCATATCTTTCTATCGAAACCTGAAAACATGAAAATCCTTTCCATCACGGTCTCACGACTGCCAGAAGTCTTTTCCCTTTAACCACTGCAAACATGTGAAAACTGCTTTAATTAACATTTCATAGTCTCACAACCAAGAGACTAACTGCCTAGAAAAAACCTTCGATGATGCAATCTCCCTTCTTCACAACTTTGCAACATAAAAGTTCACCTTCATCATTTAACTACTAATGCTGCAAAATCTCCTTTTTGCAAAGTCACAATGTTAACTCCTTTATCTTTTCAATTGGTGATGATGCGATCTCTACCCTCCTCATGGTCTCATAACACACAAACTATTAACTTTCACTTTGACAATGACATTGTGATAGACCTATTAAAGCCTTTCTTGGGGTTTTGCAATTGCCAACATCAAATTGATGAAACCCTTTGCAAACCTCCATTTCCATCAACTTCGCTAATGCATATATTTTTCATCTAATACAATGAAATGATTCACCCAAAAAATTAAAATTTTACTATGCTTATTATTTTTTGTTCGCCAATGTATATATTTTTTGTGCTTTTAAAATAACACAATTCGCCTAGATTTTACACATTGTTTGAGAGACTATGAATGATTCGCCAATAGAGATTTTTTTTTCTTTGTAAACTATTTTTTTTGCCACAAAAAATAATTTTTTTTGTCAAGTGTTTTACACCTTTCGCCAAGTTTTTACACCTTTTCTAAAGGAGGGGTTTCTTAAAGTATACCCCGGGGTACAAGTACCCATGTAAGCTCATAATATATTATGATAACCAATAATGTCACACATGAATGAATATATAATATATTATGATAACCAATAATGTCATACATGAATGAGGATATAATATATTATGATAACCAATAATGTCATATATGTACAAACATATAATATAAAATGATAACCAATAATGTCATACAATAACAAATACAAAATATATTATGATAACCAATTATGTCCTACATGAAAAAACATATCATTTATTAACCAATAATGTCATAAGTCTAATAATGTCATGCATCAAATATATGTCATACATCAAATATAAAATGTCACATATACATCAAATGTATATCGAATATGTCCACTAACATAAAATCCAACATATATGTCCACTGATGCCTATACATGTGTGTCTATCAACTATATCTTCTCCTTCTGACGAGGGGAAGGAAACAAATCTCTAGAGGCCTTTGATTTTTGTGTGGAGGGAGATGATGGGGATGTTGTTTAGGCTCTTCTCTAACTTGAGCTGATACAAAAAAAGTAGATATGAATAAATTATTATTATTCATTTAAATCAAATATATGTACACACAAAATTAATTATTTTCTTACCGCCATCAAATAATCACTCTACTAGTCCACCTCAAAGGCTCGTGGATGATTGGGTGTAACAAGACCCTACAATAATTCAATCAATATAATCACTTATAAATAACATTATAAATTTCAATACTAACTATTATAAACAACAACTAAAACCAAGAAATTTCTTTAATGCCTCACTCAATGGCTCTAAACTAGACATAGCTACAACCACTCCATGATCAATGGATTTTCGAAGATGAGGAGGAGTCTCAGATATCAAGAGCTACATGTCATACAATACACATCACATGTAACATGAAACATGAAACAAATATAATCGAATGAATTAAATTAACATGAAACAAATGTACCTCTACAAAGCTCATATCACACCTAGGCTCAGAGTCCCTAGTGAATGTCGATGGTCCAGTAGAGAACTGATGCACATGCATAATTTTTTTGTCAATCCTTCATATCATTACTTAATAAATATATGCATTAATTTAAATGATTAAATTGATACATACCTCTAGACTTGTCAACAGGATGAAAAATGGGGCCAGGGCCTCTCTACTAGGGTTGCCAATACTCTGACCCTAAATTTTGAACAATGTCAATACATGCTAATTAATTAGTCATTCACTATACACATGAAATGTGATAAAATTAGTTTATTATAATTCTAATTTACCTATGTGTCAATGCCAAATGTCTCATTCAAGAACTGATCAATGACTAGCCCATCATTCCATACTATCTCTAGCATGACTACAAAATGTGCATAAGGATCCGCATGATGTGCACATGTGATCGCAATGCACAGAAGGCTCCTCCTCAACTAATGGACTCGTGCAATGAATGAGGGTCTATATCAAAGCATTAATAGTCCCTAGAGTGTTAGCCTCTACATGTTCCTTCACAATTAAAGGAATAATCACATGCTCACCCTGTGGCTTGACAACAGGTGCCCCAACTACGTTAGGGTCACAACGTGCCCTAGGCCTCTCAAATGATTACCCCCCACCTCTACCTTGAGATTCTAATATATCGAAATAATTGGGGATCTCCCCAAAGACAAATTCTTTGGGACCTCACAATTATTGCAGGGAGGGGCATCAAAGACCATCCATCATCTATCCCAAAAATTATTTCTAATACCATGGTGTTTGTGCCAATGGATGGGGAACCGCTTAGTTGTCTCTCTAATAGTATTTTGTTCACAAGCTTTCTAAACAATGCACAAGTGCTACCTTTTGGTATATCTTTATATGATAATTTTTTTGCATAATATCTTTTTTTTCTCCCTCTTAGCACACCAAATATCTAACTGACCACTAACAGAAGATACATGGGTCATAATGGACTCAAGGGAGGATGCCAATTGTGCTCTCATTGGATTGGTTTGTCCACAAGCTTTCAACCTACCAATGAGTGTTTGTAATTCATTTTTCCCTCTTTCCATTTCATTTATTATGTTTTCTTGTGTGGCAGGAGGAAGTCTTCCAATTGGTGTAGGTTGCGAAATTTCTTGTTCTTGTTGTGGAGGGTTTTGATTCTCATCTTGTGGAGGGTTTTTGTTTGGATCTTGTTGAGGGTTTTGGTTTTGATCTTGTTGGGGATTTGCTAGTTCATTATTCACATTTCTTGATAAGAAACCAATTGCAATCTAAATAAATAAACAAATTTAAAGAAAATTTGAAAAAAAAAAAAAACAAAATAATGTAAAAACATATAAGACAATTCAAAAACAAGGGTAGAAAACATACGGCATGATCTTGATCTTGAACTTTGGCAACGAGGAGGCATTTTGAGGAGGCGGGTGGTGAAAATCTTGAATTCCTTCAACTCGCATATGCATTGTGGCTATGAAATCCTTGCAAAATAGAGTGAAAATGAAATGGGTTGTGGGTTTGCAACCTATTTATAATTTTTTTTTTTATAAAGTTCATACACGCTTTTTAAAACTAGAAAAAAAGGGTGTCATCTTTTTGGCACAACAACTCAGTGCACTTACCCTGCTTATATATATATTTAATATTATACAATATGTCATAAAATAACGTAATAATCTCTTGTAAGCATTAAGAAGATAATTGTAGATCAATAATAAAATGTATTACAACAAGAACTTTTAAATTTATAATATTAAATATAATTTCTGAATATTATATATTTCATAATAAAGAAATGATATTAACTAAAATTTTAAGTAATTTGATATCATTTTTTTAAAAATTATAATATTATAGTTGTTCATAATATTAACATTATTTTAGATTACAAAACATAATATTTTCACTTCATTCTAGATTATATTTAAATTACTAATAAATAATAGATATTATTTAAACTAAATTTAAAATTGTGATACTCTTTGATCTATATTTTCATGAGTAGTGGTCCACAAAAACCTATTTCTCACTAACTTGTGAAAAATATCTCTTGTTATATATATATATATATATATTTAATATTATACAATATGTCATAAAATAACATAATAATCTCTTGTTATCACTTATTTTTTAATTTGATATTATTTAGTAATTGTAGAAATAATACTTATCTTATTTGATAGTTGAATTTGTAATTAGTGTGATATAATAGAATATCCTAGATAAAATTAAAATTGATATCTATAGTTGTTGGATATTCAAGGGAAGCTAATATTTACTTGTTTTATAGTCTAATTTTGCACATGCAAAAATCATTTCCTTTATAGATATGTTATGTTCTACTCAACCAAACATAGAAGCCTCTCCATGGATCTTATCAATGTTGTTGATTAACTTGACAAAACACTTAATCTCTTCCAAAAGAACCAACCAAATAAGATCATCCATGCATTGATAGTCCTATTTGTAGGAATGATTCCACAACCTTACATAACATATTGTATCAATCCATGAGCCAATATAATAACAATTATTTTTTTCATCAACAATAATATTACAAGTCTACCTTTAGTTCTTAAAAAAAAGACAAGGACTCAAGCTCTCATAGAGTTCTTGTTAATTTATATTTTTAATTTTGTCTTGTCACAAGCCACAACCCTTCAGATGGACTTTCTATCACTTAATATATTATGATAACCAATCATGTCATATATGAACAAACATATCATATCATAATATATTTTTAAGCTCTCTCTCTCTCTCTCTCACACACACACACACACACACACACACACACACACACACACACACACCATCATCATCATTCCCATATTGAACTTCTCTCTCTCTCTCTCTCTCTCTCTCTCTCTCTCTCTCTATAACACCTTATCCACTACTTGTTTTCCCCATATTTTCTCCTAATTTAGGTCTTATTTATCTACCTTGTGACTCTCATCTTGTCCCCATTCTCTGTTATCTACCAAATATAATTACTGATTCTCTATCTTTATCTCATTCTTTCTCTTCCTCCATCCTTTCTTTAATTTATGTTCAACATAAGTAAATATATAGAAATATGAAATAAATATACATGCTCCAAAATTTAGCTAAACAAGAGCAATTAAACATAATATAAATTTTAACTATTACACACACATTCTAAGAATACTATAAGGTTGATAGAGACAACCTACAACACAACATAATATGAATTTGAACTAAATATTATTTATTATGAACATAAGAATCATATATTTGAACACAAGAATCATATTTTAAATTTTATTTATCACAATGTATTGTGTCCAAAATAATTTTAAATCAATAGAGTGAATTTCTAAATAAGAATGGAATGTATCTCATTATGAACCATTAAAATTTCATAAAAGAAAACTAACTTATTTTAGAAACTAAATGTATCAAAATATACTATTTATAAGTAAATATTTAGAAATATGAAATAAATATACATTCTCCAAAATTTAGCTATACAAGAGCAATTAAACATAATATAAATTTGAAATACTTACTAATATAACATTTTCAAATTTTAAACAAAAAATTGTATTACAAAATTTGAAAATTTTATGTCTAAAAAATTATTAAATATATGTATTCTAAAATTCAAATTTTTGTTTTGTTTTGTTTGAGAATTTACTAACAACTTTTATTTACTAATCTTGAGTACAAATTTAATGAATTGAAATAATTTAAATTACTAAATTTATTTGAACAATATATTTTTTGAAAAATCTTTTCAAAATTGTTCAAGTTTTCTTTCATCTTTATTACATTTCAATGAAGTAATCACAATTATTCAAAATCTTTGTTAATAAATACCTCCTTCCAAATTCATATAATAACAAGAGTTGCAATGCAACTGCAGTTGAAAGTTATGTTGTGGCTTGACAATTAGGAAAATGTACTGTGTTATATAGTTTTTAGTTGAAATATAAACCATAAAATGTACCATGTTATATGAAATTTAGTTATATAATTTTTAGTAGAAATATAATGGAATTTTCTCAATTATTTTATAGAAGATCTTCTAGTAGCTGCACAATGAAATTGCTCACTATTTTCACTATTCTAAAATTTGTCTTTCTAATAATTTTCTTATTCAAACCCTCCAAAATCAACATTTAGAAGGCCTTATATAGATTCAACTTTTTTATTGAATCTTATATCATACATTTGTAAGTGGTGAAAAAATCAAATGCAACGGATATAAATGTACATTTATGTAGATATGTGGAGAATTATGTTTACATCAACTGCATCATTTTATTTTCATTTTACTGTGACTTTACTGAAACAAATCAAACCATTACCAATATTTGAATCCATAAAACACAACCATTTATACAACTAATAAATTTTTGTTAGGAAGCACTTATTAAAATGCAATGTAATAAAGAATTTTGCAAGGAAAAACAAAGACGTTACAACAAAAAAAACACTGACATAGATCCCTGCTCCGCCATTAAAGAACTATTTAAAAACCTTAACGGTCGTTTAAGAAATGGTATCTCTAAGTTGCCATTGTTTTCCTCATCTAAATTCACACTGCTTTTTCACACCTGTTTCAAGTTGATATTCAGGACATCGCAAGTTCCATTCCTGGCAATACAAAAATCTTCCCATTCAAACTGCAACTGCCATGCTGAATTGAACTATGTGCCTATAAATAATTGAAGGATTTGGTAGCATTCTGCTTTCAGAGCGCAGGAAATTGCGTACTTAACCAAATTAATCATGTCCAACCAGCTAGATCAAAACTGACCTTCCATTTCCATACCATGTGACAAATGAGAGATAAATCCCAAATTAAATTTTGAATGCATCTACATGCAATAACATAGTAGAGGAGTGATGGCACCATTCATTGATAATCTATTAATGTTCGATGTGAAAGTATGAATTAATGTACCAAAATGAACAAAAAGATGGGATTTGTGATTGACCTTATTAATTACATTACAAAGAATTAGTCCATTTTGCAGGCCAAGGCGAAACTCCTCCTCAGATGGCTAAACAATCGCTCAAGCACAAATTTCAAATTTTAATTCTATCCTTCGACTTTACTGTGGCATAATGGCGAACCTGCTTCCTCTACTCTTCTAGACACCAAATCCACATCGCTGAGTCTTGTACCTTCCTTGGCTATGCCATCTCCAGAAACAAAGGCGACAGAAGGTGAAGAAGGCATCTACTGTGTGCCTGTTTATCTATAACAATGACACTCAATAGAATAATTGTTCCAAACCGTTCCAAGTTAACTTCACGCATTAAAATCACAGCGATATATTTCGAACGGTTTGTTATTTATTTTAAAGTAATTTGAAATTGTGGATTATTTATTTAAAGTAAATTGAAAAAATGTTAAACTACACAGATATTAGAATATTGAATGGATTTCAGGGGTCCCTTATGAGACTAGATTAGCCTCTCGGCTAATAAAACATGTTTGTAAAACATTCAATATATTTATTAAAAATTATAAAAGTAAATATTAATATATTTTACACATATAATAAATATATAATAAAATTATAACTAAGCCACTATGTGGCACTTGTTATAAAATGGCTATGGTCTTCATTGTGTATCAAATCAGGTGATATTTTACCAAGGACTAAGCAATGAATTTAGAATACTATTGAGATGGATATTTTCTTTTGGAGTGTTAATGTTTCATCTTTTGAGCACCAACTAGATGTGATGGATCATTTGAATATTTAGGAGAAATAAGGTCTTCTTAATCAAAATTTATGAAATATAGATTACCTGTGTACATGTGTGTGTTATTTACTTGTTCCTTGTATAGTCAAAGATTATAAAATTTGAGCTCTATTTTCTTCAAAAAAATATATGGCTCAATTTTAAATATTTAATAAATATAATTTAATTATTAGAAGTAAAGAAGTCACAAAGTTATGTCTTGTTGATTCAAATGTTAAAATTCCCAATTCAATAGGTTTTTAATGTTAAAAAAAAATGCATTCATAATTTAAAGATACAAAAATGTTTAGTATTTGAAGACTCATAACCAAATAGATTTTGAGTGCTTAAAATATAGCACACATAGCCAAATCAATTATGAGTACTATTAAAATGAATACCGATAACTTGGAAGTTGTAAATACTAGGAAAAGTACCTTTCGAATCTGAAAATTCAAAATCATAACACACTTAAAGTTTGTGAATGCTGAAAAAATTAACATACATAATTAACTGGAATTGTTAACTACTCAAAAATGAACAATACAAATTTGCAAGGTTGTGATTTCCCATGAGTGAGAAAAATTAGGAGAGATTTTGAAAACCAAAATCTTGAGCATCTTGAAATCCCAATTAAAACATCATGGAAGCATTATAAAATCAAAATCAAAGAAAACGATATTTAAGCCATTGATGCATTTACATCCATAAAAGCACATATGTAGGATTGACAATGAAATATGAATGTCAAATTCAAGAAATCTATGGATATTGATCAAATTCAAGGAATTCAGAGACATGGAAAAATGTAAAGACTTGCCTTTTTGTACACATGCCAGATAGGCAAACTTCCATCAATCTTCCATCAATTGGAGAAAGTCAAAGTCAAAAGTCAAGTAAATAGTCAAATCAATTATTCCAATAATTGTATAACCTAAAACCAATAATTTTGACCTATATGTCAATTAAAAAGATACACTAAAAATTACATTTTATAAGACAAGTATCAACCGAAGCTAACATACCCAACATGTCATCACATGACTATGCCATTAAAGAATGCATTCAAAAAGTCAACATGTATGTCAAACTCCATTACAACAAAGAGATACATCATACATAAATTCAAAGTGTCATACATCAATGGGCATCATAGAAAATGTTGACTTACATGTTGAACCTAATGTCTCAAAACTAGTGGATCGAATGGATGTGGTGCATCCATGAAACCAACTAAAAGGACATATGAATAATGTAGAACATAATCACGGATGTGGTAGGAAAAAATAAGTGACTAATCATGCATACAAGAACCCTTTTGCGATTATTCTCACAAAATGAAATAAAATAAACACATGAAATACACAGTACAACTTCTTCCCAACTAACATTTCCAGTCAACATAAGGACTAAAAATTTAATCATTAATTCACTCCATTTTCATTATGGTCATGTCTTGTATTATTCATTAAATGACTAAGAGATTGATATTATATTTGAATGACTTAGACAACTCAGATCCAACTGAGAGTGTTTGTTCAATAATAAGGAAAAATTCAAATGGGTTAAATTCGACAATTACAATGACTAAATAACATCTTAACAAAGATACCCTATACAAATTTTAGAAACTCATAATAAGAATTTAGGATAGGGAAAGATTTCCAAAACACTTATAGTTTCACCTAGTAAGAGACACGTTTATTCTATTTATCAACAATACTAGAGTTTTAAGAAAGAACTCCATATTTCAACTGATTGTTAAAAATGTAATTTGATAAGCATGAATGTTGATGGTATTCCTATGGAGGAGTATCCTTGAATTTTTGGAGACATGATTCATAGGTTGTGTGTTGTATTCATGATAGAGGTGATCATCGATGTCAACATACTAGTTATTCTGTGAAGACTGGAATAGAAACATATAGAATTTAGTTTTGTGAGGTTTAAGAAATGCATATGAAATAATGTGAACTTGGGATTATGTTGTATAGAGTGTCTACATTCTATAATTAAGAGCACATGCATAAATATGAGGATAATACAAATTTATTGAATATTTAGTGAAGACAATGTTCAAACAAAGTTTCTGTGTAGCATGCACTATAGTTTGGATTCTATCTCCTAACAAAGTGGAATCTAGTTATGAAAACTTGGGCAAAGGTAGAAGAAATGATGAACATACTATCATAAAAAGTGTACATCTAGATGAGTATTGCATGAAGAGTTATGAAGACTGTGAGCTGAAAATTTGTTTGTAATTGTGAAAAGTGTAAAGATGAAATGTAGCAAGTAATTCTAATATCTTAAGATGGTCCTATTATTATTGTAAAATGAGAAAGCCTCAAGGCCAACTCAGTAATATGTTTTAGGACTTGGTATAAAGGAAGGATGCTTTCCTTGGTTGTAATTTGGTCCAAAGTAGATATTCTATAATACAAGTACATGTGAACTTGAACTACATGTGAGATCTAGTGAACCTGATTGAAAATATCTTTTTCTCATAAAATTGCTTGGTGTCATGAGGCACGGTGAGTGGACCAAGAACTATATCTAGTAAAAAATAATTTGTTGGATAGTGTTGATGTACACATTTATTATTTAACAAGGATGATACAAAGGATATTTCGATAGTGGGTTCAATGGCCTTCCTAATCAACTCCTAGTAGGATTGACACAATTCCTAATAGGGTTGGCACAACTCAACACAATTGGAATCTCCTAATAGGGATTCAAAGTCTCCTACTAGGGACAAATATGTACTAAATGTATTTCATTAACTCCTAACGGGGTCCATCCTCTAACAAGGAACTTATATATTAGTAGATCATTTTGTGGGTACCATTCCTATTGGGGTTTTCTCTCTGATCAAGGCTTTCCCTAGTTAATAGATATGGTGTTATTATTTATGGTGATTTTTCTATGATTTTTGCATCTACTATTTACATGTTTTGGAATTAATAAGGATATTAAGAGTTGTTTTAATTGCATAATTGATTCACTCCCCTCCTACCCTCCTCCTCCTCTCAACTATCTTGATGGACTTTACTTTCTACCAATTAGTATCAAAACATTAGGTCCTTGAAGGAAAAGCTTAACATCTTAAGGATATATATGGTGTAGTTTAGGAAAGAACGTGTGATGTTTGATGGAGTTAACTATGATAGTTAGAAGGAAAAGATGAAGACACATTTTCTATGCATGGGCCTAGGTTATTTATTGATTACTAAGAATTGAAAGGATCTGATTGAAGAAGACAAGCTTGAAAGTTGTGATGAAAATTAGAACAATGTATTCATGTTCAATATGATTGTTGGGTAAAAGTACAAAGTTCTGTCACCTTTGAGGCTAACTTATCAGAATGATCGAATTTTTGTATTTCTATCTAAAAATCAATTTTGTTCAAACATATAATCTTGATAAATTTATTCTAGCTAAGTTATATGGTCTCACACTTTTCCAATTAGAAATATCTATTAAAAGCATGTTTCATACTTGTTGGTATCTAATTACTAAAGAAATAAAATTATTTTAAAAAACTGACATTTCAATAACTCTTACTATTTTTTATGATATATTTTTAATAACATATAAACACCATTTTATAGATCTCAAAGTCAAGAATATTCTCATATAGAGTTCATGGTGTTTTAAATAGATATAGTATATTGTAATTAAAAAATTCTACAAGCATGTATTTTAATACTCGAGAAGATGTTAGTTTTGAAAAAGAAAAAAATATTGAATCATATAAAAAAAAAATTAATTATATGACGTTCTAGAGGAGAGAGTCTTCTTCAAGAATGTATAGTATTTATTTTAGTTGGAATAGATTTATTTTGACAAATGTGGTTGGGGATGAAAATATCGATTTTAAGTGAGTTGAAATTTGTATTATTATAAAAGAGAAAATAGATATAAAGCCAATTTTTATTTTTTATTGTTCTAGATACATATTTTATTTATAACATAATCTGAATTAAAGGGAAATACATTTATTTCGATATAGTTTTGTGATAGGAACTAGACCCTTAATTTTCAACGTTTTTCAGCAACTAAAAAGTTAGCTTTAAAAAGTAGGAAAATATATCAATTCTTATTCTAAATAATTATTAAAAATTATAATCCTAAAATTCATCCATTTTGACACATTTAATTATTTTACTTCACTTTCAAATTCTAAATAATAATACCAGTTTTATGTTATTAAAGGTGAATAGTTATACTTTTGTTAACCTTACCCTTTGTAAAAGGGTGACTAGTTTATGCTTTTACCTTGCAAGAAGGGCTATTATTACATCTTTGTGAAATTGAATTCACACTGGTAAAAACTTTAAGATTAGCTCATGAAATTTGGATTTCTTTGCAAGTTACATTTTAAGGAGGCGATCATGCTCAAAAGGTTACATTACAAAATTGGATATGAGTATATCAAAATGCTAAAATTATGGAAGATAAATATGTAAGAAGTTATTTTGGTAGAATAGAAGAAATTGTTGCAGGAATTAAAACTTGTGGGGGATCTAAATTTGATGATGAGGTTATATGGAAAATATTGAAGACTTTGACTCTTGCATACAAACTATAGCACCCACCCATAGTTTATTTTTCTGTTATATTTATTAAACTCTTTTATGCCTATTCCATGGATGTGTTAGTTTCAAGGATATTATTTTATAACTTGGACTAGAGATATATCCGTGGTGATTACTTAGTTGACTATATTTCATGTGTTGTTTAATTATGGTTAATGGTGCATTAATGATGCTTTAATGATGATTAATTGATATTCGTAGTGATGCATTATTTTATTTGAGTATTTAAAGCTTGACTTATAATTATTATGGTACTTACCCCATACTTGCATGTGTATGATGCATGTGTCTATTTTATCTTTCTATTTGTCATGTTTGATATGGTTAAGGGAGGGAGTCATAGTCACCTACTAGTTAGAATCTATACAATGTACCACTCCCCATCATTGTTTGTTTAGCTTATATATATATATATATATATATATATATATATATATATATATATATATATATATATATATATATATATATATATATATATATATATGCAGGATTGTAGGTACCAGGCATCAGCTTCCCTAAATTGTTAGGATGAGCATCTCCTATCACAATAACTCAACTATAAGAATGGAGAGATAATGTTTAGATCCAATTCCAACCATAGCCTAAATACTTGTCTTGCAAGGAGGACATGTAACTGACTTTCCACTCTTTTTAAAACTTCTAAGTTTATCTTTGTCTATGTTGTTTGATTTTGAGTTTTGGTCTGTTTTGGTAATGTCATTTTTATGTGGATGTCACTATGTGATTTATTTGGTAAATGATTTAATTATAATATTTAAGTTAATCATATAATATTGAAAATTATTAAATATTATTTGATTAAAAATAAAATATTAAAGTATGAGAATATTTAATTGATTAAAAAAACTCATTAAATATGTGCCTTAGTTTAAAAGTATTAATCTAAATTTAGAAGTCTAAATTTAGAAAATTGGTTAAAGAGGAATTAGAATATGATGACATTTAATTAATTAAATATGTACTTTAGTTTAAAAGATTTAATTTAAAAATCTAATTTAACAAGTTGAACAAAAAGAGATAATTAAAATAGTAAAATATTATAGATTTAATATTGCTTTATTATATTTATTTATTTAATAATATTTAAATTAGAGTTGCATTTAAACAATGAGTTTTGATTATTATTATTAATTTAAATTAAAAACTATGCTTTAATTAGTGCTTGCACTAATTAATAAACTGGAGGAAAATAAAATATAAAAGAATGAAACTTAAAGATAAAGTTATAGTTCTAATTGTGGCGTTATATTTATTAAATTTAATAATAATTATTTAGGAGTTTTAATTTAATAATAAACTCTAAATAATTTTATTAGTTAAATTAATAAATATATTATTAAAAATATTTCAAAAATTAATTAAAGAGAGAAAAGTAATTATTTAAATTAAGATATTTTTTAATTAAATATCTAAATGAATTGTGTATGAAAAGGTTAAAGGTAATAAAGTAATAAACAATAATTAATCGGTGAGTTCCCTCTCATGATTGCACAATCAGAGCCCTAATTTATGGGAGAACTCTTTATCAGAGATTTAGAGCTCATTTTACAATTACATAGGTTTTGGATAGCAAATTTTAGAATTGGATCAAAAGAGTTGTTTAAAGTTTTAGAGGGTTTGGATTTGCATGCATTTACAAATTGTTTCATATTTTAGTTGTGATTTTGAGGTAGAGTTTGAAAATCTAATGTAGAATTTTATTGAAAGATCTATCTACTTCGTGTCTTCCTAGGTGTTTTCATATTGCTTATTAATTTAGTGTATTGATTGTTAAATAAAGAATTATTTTGTAGACTTTGAAAAATGAAAACTTATTAATCAAGAAAACTTGATCGAGGAAAATTACAAAAAAATTGTAGAAAATTATTGTAACTATATTTTTATAAACCCCTTTCTAATATAACAAAAATTTTGAGCATTGAAAATTGGAAGAAAACAATAAATTGAATAGTTAGGGTTTCAACTTTAAATTTGTCATTACAACCATGAGATTATCATGAGTTTTCTAAATATAGATAAATATTATTCTTATATCTAAAATAATTTAATTGCAAAGTTTATTGGAAAAAGGAAAAAGATTAACTGAGAGAAAAACATGTTGTAACTAAACATATGCATGCATGTGAAAACAAATTCGCTAAAAAAAAAAAAAAAAAAAACTAAGTATAGTATGTGTTAGTGAACAAATTGTCCTTTGAAAGAATGTATGTAGATCTGATCTTGAATGCCCAAGTGAAAGGACAAAGTAACACCAATAGTTGGATAGGTTATCATGTGATTGCTAACCTTCGTCTAAATTTTTATCAGGTACAGTTTCTCGTACAAGATATTCAATGAATTAAATATGGGTGCTTTTACTAGAAAGCATGAAAGGATATCAAGCATCTACCCGTAAACACAGAGTAGACATGTAGACTTAATAATTGAAAAGAAAGGAAACAGAATAAAGTAGATTACACAAAGTTAATTTGATGTACACTGCATTACATACTATAAACGAAAATATATCCTCCATCCTCTTGAGAAGATTAAAAACTCAGAGCTTTAAAAGATGTTTTGAAAAGATGGTGCAACAAGAAAATAGTGACATTAGCACGTATTTCAAAGAAAACTAAATATGATGCCAAGATCATGATCAGTGGAAGGAAAATACACCATAATCACAATTCTGATATAATTACCTCCAGCCTCCTTTCTCTGAATGTGAAAGACTACAAAGACCCTTTTACACATTACAACCAAATCACTATTTTAAGAAAAACAGAAACTCCTTTCAACATATTACATCATCTAATCAAAATCTTATCTCTAACTCAAACACATAATTCTATAAAGAAAGAAAGTGTGCTCATGCTCTGCCTTTATTGTATTCATAGTTCTCCAATCTTACTGTTGCTCAAAGTCTCCCAGCAAAACCCAAAAAACTTGAACCCTCTGTACTCATTTTCTATCCCCTTTTATCCTTTATGATGTTGGTTCTTGTTCTATTTCGGGTAACTGATTCTTGATGGTTGGTTCTTTTCATATTCCCGAGAAAACTTTTATCTTTTCACCATGGGTTTTCCTTGATCATCTTTATCAAAGTTTCTATACTTTTTCCATTCTGATGACTCCTCAATTTTTATCTCTGTAGGATCAAATCATCTTCAGTTATCAAAACTGATTCTTGAAATTGCCCCTTTTCGCTATCAAGTTGTTATCGACTTTTTCTATCTTCATATGATATCTAAATAACATTACCCACTAAAGATGATATAATGTTTATTAAAACATTATAATGTTATTTTCTTCTTTTCCAATCTTTATTCGCGAACACCTGTAATCATATACCATTGGAAAAACTTTGAATGGAGATTGTTAATTTAATTATATGAGTTGCTAGACTAGGAGCACTTAAACAATTGACACATGTTCCTAAACACCACCATTATGTTTATTTTCCAATTTACACATGGAATTCACTTCAGAGTTCTTTCAACCGACATGTGGTTCCATCTGACAGACTCCTATGCATCAAGCTCTTTGTATAACAATAGTTGCCTCATTTGATTGACATCCAGGTTAAAACTATGATTTGAATGGTTCTCAATCATGACCGTAGGAGACATATATATATATATACAGAACATCAAGCTTTATCCAATGTCTAAGCTCACATAACTCATATTTTTCATAATCCCGAGTTGAGTCTTTCGGAGTTGCCTACTATGATATCCAAGATCACACGATCACATTGATAATGTTGGATACTTAAGATTGATGTTTTTGTCTTATTGTAGCCTGTGGGTTCTTTTATCAGGCTTGTATCAGGTTTGAAAGAAAATTTATTCAAGTGTCAGGGAGCTTTATTCTTCATCTTTGGCTATCACAGTCAACCCAAAACATAGAAGAATGTTCTAGTCTTTGTATTACCATGCGGCTTTTTTTCAAGAAGCATTTGATGTTGGTAACACTTCAAATGGAGCTCAGTTTCTATAAATTTGAGAGCCTTTATATTTTGGGTTTGATGCCACACGAGGTTGCCAAACATGCCAAGACATGTTATTTGTTTAGGTTTATGTTCTTATTTTTAGGGAGATTGGCAAGGCTCAGGCATAAGAGCCTCTGAAATTAATAATCAACTCTCATGCCCGAGCATCCTTCAAGAGGGACCACTAAAAATTATTTAATGATGAAGGTTATCGGTTGACTGTGTCATCTTGGATACCCACTGCCAATCATCTACACCAGTATTTGACACCACAAATATGGATTTGGAATCACTGTGGATTACAAAGGCTATGGCTTCTTCTTCCATTTTGGTTTGTGCCCAACTGATCATAGAAGTGTGAAGGCTTCATCTTGGCATAGGTTCATCTTCTTGCAAGGAAAACTTTTAATGTGTTGATTCATGGCTTTTATCATAAGGACCCGAAAAGGCACGGGTTTTGGGATTTATCAACAATAACTTAAATCTCCCTTATGCCCATGCAAAGCTCAAACCAAAATTTCTTTCATAGCTATAGAGATTTTCATCACACAACCCCCAATATAGATGCACATCTTCCATGGATTTTCATGCACTTCTCCATGATGGGTTTTCTCGGCTATTGACTTCATCTTTGAACCTATGAATCTGCATGAGTTCCATGATGCGATCAATTGTGACTTCTCACAATGCCAAGAACTAACACTTGTTGCATGAATCTTTTGTCTATAACAAGGATCTCTCTTCGGTGGCATAATCCAAGATTCTCATCAGTCAATTGGTGGCACCAAGACATATCCAACCTAAGAAAATTCTCGGAGGCATTGCTTACAAATGAAAGAATAGTATTGTTATCAACCTCTTTTACGTTGTTGAGTGAAAAGATCTAATAAGATATTCCTAGAACCCACAAATGAATGTAGTAGCAAAGATACAAAAGTGTCTTCCAAGACCATTCAAATGCATGTATATCTCATTGAACATAGAGTCTCAAGATGGAAAGATGATCTTTTATGCATCTGTACCATACCTTTTACAGTGCATAATAGACTCAATTGAATATTTCATTCATAAAACTTATAACCCAATTTTTTTTGGCAAATTGCTTGCACTGGATCACCAAACTTGAAGACATTGAGCCCAAATCTTGTCTCTAAATCTGCATGCCAAAACACTAAACCACATCAAACTTCTGGACTAAGGAACCTTTATGATTTATCATTATGATATTCTATCCTTTGACTAGGATGGCTCCCCAAATTATGACCTCTGAACTTCTGCTCTGACCCTGAATTATGAATTGAGGCTGGATCTTAAACTTTCTTGAAATTAACAAATCTACATTTTGAATTTCTAGAATGGTTAACTTGAACCCCTAAATCTACATTCCTTCAAATGAATCACTTGAACCACTAAAACGAAGCCACTAAATCATACATTTGAACCTCTTAGAATAGATCATTGAACTTGCATGAGCACATTGAACTGTTTTGAACCACTTTGAACTACTTCAAACTCTACACTTGAAGTTTCAAAATCGTGTCCATATTAGGTGCTAACCATATGGTTGCATGATTTGAGAGATCAAAGAAATACAAAAATACTAAATGCATATTTTTTTTTTATAAAAATATAATATAATTTTTAAATTTATTTATTTAAAAATAAATTTTAAAAATAATAATAAAAAAATTAAATTTATACTACTCATTTAGTTAAAGTAGATGTTAGTATTAGTGATTATTTAAGTCTAATTAAACTCTTAGTTGCATAAAAATAATTTAATATTTATTAATGCAAGAGGGAAGTTAATAAATAAATATTTATTATTTTATTATAGTTTAAGAGTTGTGGTAGAGTTCACTTTGTAATCATTTAATTAATAATTATTTCACTTTGTGAGAGAAGTTATAAATAATTAAATTAAATTTATAATTTTATCTCTAGTTGCATTTTGAATTAAAAGAAAAATAAATATTAAATTTTAGACTTAAATAGAAGTCATATTAATATTTAGAAATTAAAATTAATATCAATATTTAAATATAATAATATAAATTTATATTATTAATTAAATCATTATGATTTAAGATTATTTAAATTAATAACATGCTAATATTGCATGATATTTTATATACACAAAAAAATTGGGTATTTAAATACTTATTGTTTTAAATAAGTATATTAGTATAACAATTTATATTAACATATATATTCTTAAATTATTTATAAACACATCCTTATGATCCAAACTAAATAAGAGAAATTGGTGGAATTAAATCATGTGGCTAAAAACTGTGGAATTAAATCATATGGCTAAAAACTATGTTTTCTACTATTATATTTATAGTCTTGTGATGTTTATTTTCTTGATAATTTTTCTTTTTGGGTTGTTTAGTTGGCCAAGTTACGATCTGCACTAGAGGCATTTTTGAGATTTCTTTTATGATTATTTGACTAGATTTCATGATGAACTTTATGATTTGAATTGAGATTTATGTTTTACGAGCTTTATACTATTGAGCATTTACGAGAATTTGAGTTTCGAGAGTCAATGTTATTTTTTTGGGTTGTCTATTAAGGAACCAAATTCAATTAATATTATTCTTGTGATACGGGACACTATTGTGATTTGTGATTTTTAGGAAGGTAGTCTAGGTCCATGTCTATGGGAGTGGCTTGCAATGGGGGTTGGGGCCCAAAGTGGCTGCCAGGGTAACTCATTGTAAGTTGTGTAACAAGTGATAACATAGTAATTAAAATATCTTGCCTAGCCCTTTCTTTGAGATACATTAAAAAGATAAGTTAGAAATTTTTCCTCGTCCATGTCTTGAGTGCTTGTATAGACTAAGGATGAGATGGAGATGATACCTTGAGAGGTATGACTAGTTTCCTCATCTTCATGAGAGGGTATCCTTGTTCTGCATAGCGTCACTAGGGGGTCAGGGTCTTGAGAGACTACCAACATTACTTTAGAGTTGGCTCATGTGATGACACTCCATAGTATGTAGTCTGAGTCTCCTTCATGGTTTTTTCTAATATTTGCCTCTAGTTGTGTACTTGTTAAATATTACTTTTGATGATGCATTTATTGTGAGTTGTTACTAATTGATTGGACGCCATTTATTATTGATAGTTGAATTTTATTAATGAATGATCAGTTATTCATTAGTGGTGCTTTTATTGTTGGAGTTAGTGATTGCTAGTTTACTTTTATTGATAAAAATTGTCATTTGTTGGTCATTGTGCTTGTGACACTTGATATTGATTTCAAGGTGGTTGTATATTTTTGGTCTTGGTATTTCTATGTTTACTTGGTATGAGATGTTAGTATTGGAATGCGTGTCCTTTCGATTTTAATTGTCTTCTTCTTGAGTAGTTTGTGTTACCCTTGAGGTATTTTTTGCGTTCAAGAATCCTTCCCTAGCATTATTTTATGATTTGATCATCTGTGTATGGATCGTACATTATCTCTCCTACATGGTGGGAGTGGGACCCTGATTAGGTGACCACATAGTTGAGAGGCAATGTATTCTTACTATCTAGGTCCCCCTTAGATTAACAGATGTTGAATTCTTCTTGATACAGTGGTACCATTATCATTCTTTCTCTTATCTTGAAGACTTCTATTCATTTTATGTATCTATGTATCATGTGTTTTGAGATCCTATGGGATATTGTATTGTATATTGGTATACTTGTATCTATTTCCACATACCTTTTGACATGTGCAATGGATGCTATTCATTATATTTACTTTCATATTGTTAGTTGTACTTATGCATTTTCTTTTATGATTATGTATTTGTTTATTCATTTTTATGATTATGGACATTGTGATTAAGACTTAGACTTATTAATAAAACTTTCTTAAATGTGGCTCCATGTGAAAGAACCCTTGAGAAAATGAAATTATATTTTTAACTTCTTATGTGTATTTTTTGTGTATATATATATTGCTTCCACATTATTGTTACTTTGATGTTGTTTAATCTTCAAAAAAAAATAGTTCAATAAACTTTGTAACATATTAGATTTATTTCTTTTGAGTTCTCAACTGAAGCGTTACATCTGGTATCAAAGCCCGAGTTTCAACATTGGAAACTTTGGGCATATTGTGTGCCATTAGTTAACAAGTAGTTAAACTTGAAACATGATTTAAATAATAAATATTTATCAAAATAAAACTTGAACCTAAATAGTTTGAACAAAAAAAATTACAAGTGGAATTGTTGAAAATGAAACTTGAAAAGTCGTAACATTTTTTTTTTGACTTTTGATTTATGTGTATGCATTATAAATTTTATGTTTTCTGATAGATAGAGAGATGTTGATCTTTTGTTTGGAGTGTTTTAGGGGATCTATTTCAGTATTTTTTAAAAAGATTAATGTTAGATCAATATGTTTTTCATTTTATTTTTAAACTAGAATCATATTGCTCTAAGTGACTAAAAGTGTATACGTAGTTAACTTATATGTATTAGTTTCTTAAATGATCATTTTATTCGATATGGTAGATAGTACTCTTTTACTTTTAGTTACCCTAATCATTGTAGTAGGTTTCTAGAAATAAGTCTAATTCTACGGAGGGTGGATGTAGTGCCCACCCATAGTTTATTTTTCTATTATATTTATTAAACTCTTTTATACCTATTTCATGGATGTGTTAGTCTCAAAGATATTATTTTATAACTTGGACTAAAGATATATAAACAATAATTACTTAGTCAACTATATTTCATGTGTTGTTTAACAATTATGGTTACTAGTGCATTAATAATGCTTTAATTATTCATAGTTAATAAATGTGATTTCTTTCATAACAATGTCAGATGATGCTTTAATGATGATTACTTCATATTCGTAACGATGCATTATTTTATCTGAGCATTTGATATTTGACTTATAATTATTATAGTGCTTATCGCATGCTTGTATGTGTATGGTGCTTATGTCTGTTTTATCTTTCTGTTTGTTGTGTTTGATGTGGTTAAGGGAGGGAGTCATAGTCACCTGCTAGTTGGGATCTACATGACGAACCACTCCCCACCATTATCTGTTTAACTTGTATATATATATGTATGTATGTATGTATGTATGTATATGATTGGATTTTATGCAAGATCACAGGTATTGGGCATCGACTTCCCTGGATTGCCAAGATGAGCATTTCCTATCACAATAACTCAATGGTAAGAATGGGGAGATAATCTTTTGTTCCAATCCCAACCATAGTCTAAATACTTGTCTTGCAAAGAGGACTCGTAATTCACTTTCCACCCTTTTTAAAACCCATGAGTTTGTCTTTGTCTATGCTGTTTGATTTTAAGTTTTGGTCTGTTTTGGTACTATTGCTTTTATGTAGATTTTGATATGTTATTTATTTGGTAAATGATTTAATTATAATATTTTGGTTAATCATATAATATTGATAATTATTAAATATTATTTGATTAAAAAGAAAATATTAAAGCATAAGAATGTTTCATTGATTAAAAAACTAATTAAATATATACTTCAGTTTAAAAGATTTAATTTAAATGTTTGAAAAGTTGAACAAAAAGAGATAATTAAAATATTACAGATTTAATATTATTTTATATAATTATTTATTTAATAATAATTAAATTAGAGTTACATTTAAATAATGAGCTTTGATTAGTATTAATCATTTAAATAACAAACTATGCTTTAATTAGTGCTTGCACTAATTAATAAACTAGAGGAAAATAAAATATAAAAGAATGAAATTTAAAGATAAAGTTATAGTTCTAATTATGGCGTAGTTATATTTATTTAATTTAATGAGAATGATTTAGGAGTTTTATTTTAATAATAAACTCTAAATAATGTTATTAATTCAATTAATAAATATATTTTTAAAAATGCTTCAAAAATTAATTAAAGAGAGAAAGCTAATTATTTAAATTAAGATATTTTGTAATTAAATATCTAAATGAGTTGTGCATGAAAATGTAAAAGGTAATAAAGTAATAAACAATAATTGATCAATGAGTTCCCTCTCATGATTGCACAATTAGAGCCCCAATACAAAAGAGAACTCTTTATCGGAGATCTAGAACTCATTTTACAATTACATAGGTTTTGGGGACCAAAATTTAGAATTGGATCAAAAGAGTTGTTGAAAGTTTCAGAGGGTTTGATCTTGCATGCATTCACAAATAATCTCAGAGTTTAATTGTGGTTTTGAGGTAGGGTTTGAAAACCCATTGTAGAATTTTATTGAAAGATCTATTTACTTTATGTCTTCTTAGGTGTTTGTATATTGCTTATTAATTTATTATAATGATTGTTGAATAAAAAATTATTTTATGGATTTTGAAAAATCAAATCTTATTAATCAAGAAAACTAGACTAAGAAAAATTGTAGAAAATTATTGTGACTATACTCTTATAAACCCCTTTCTAATATAATGAAAATTTTGATTATTGAAAATTGGAAGAAAACAATAAATTGAATAGTTAGAGTTTCAACTTTAAATTTGTGTTTAGAACCATTAGATTATCATGAGTTTTCTAATATAGATAAATATTATTGTTATATCTAAAATAATTTAATTTTCAAATTTATTAGAAAAATGAAAAAGATTAATTGAGAGGAAAACATGTTGTAACTAAACTTTTGCATGCATGTGAAAAAAAATATGATAAAAATAGAAAAAAAACTAAGTATAGTATGGTTGCATAACTTGAGAGATCAAAGACATGCACTAATTGCATGCTTGTTTTCATTTATAAAAATATAATATAATTTTTAGATTTATTTATTTCAATTTTTTAAAAAAAATTATTATTAATTAAATCTATACTAATCATTTAGTTAAAGTGAATGTTAGTATTAGTGATTATTTAAGTCTAATTAAACTCTTAGTTGCATACAAAAAAATTAATATTTATTAATGCAAGAGGGAAGTTAATGAATAGATATTTATTATTTTATTATAGTTTAAGAGTTGTGGTAGAGTTCACTTTGCATTCATTTAGTTAATAACTATTTGAATTTATGAGAGAAATTATAAATAACTAAATTAAATTTATCATTTTATCTCTAGTTGCATTTTGAATTAAAAGAAAAGTAAATATTAATATTAGACTTAAATAGAAGTCATATTAATATTTAAGAAATTGAAATTAATATCGATATTTGAATATAATAATATATGTTGATGTTATTAATTAAGTCATTTATGATCTAAGATTATTTAAATTAATAATATGATAATATTACATGATTTTTTATATATACAAAAAGATTGGATATTTGAATATTTATTATTTTAAATAAGTATATTAGCATAACAATTTATATTAACATATATATTATTAAAGTATTTCTAAACACATCCTTATGACCCAAACTAAACAAGAGAAATCGGTGGAATTAAATCACGTAGCTGAAAACTATATGTTTTCTAATACTCTATTTATAATCTTGTGATGTTTATTTTCTTGATAATTTTTCTTTGTGGGTTGTTTAGTTGGTCAAGTTAGGATGTGTACTACAGGCATTTTTGAGATTTCTTTTATGATTATTTGACTAAATTTCATGATGAAATTTATGATTTGAATTGAGATTTATGTTTATGAGCTTTATACTATTGAGCATTTATGAGAACTCAGATTTCGAGAACCAATATTATTTTTTTGGTTTGCCTGTTAAATAACCAAATTTGATCAATATTATTCGTGTGGTATGGGACACTATTTGGTTTGTCATTTTTAAGAAGGTAGTCTAGGTCCATGTCTATGGGAGTGGCTTTCAATGGGGATCAATGCCCAAATTGGATGTCAGGGTAACTCATTGTATGTTGTGTAGCAAGTGATAACATAGTAGTTAAAATATCTTGCCTAGCCCTTTCTTTGAGATATATTAAAAAGATAAGTTAGAGATTTTTCCTCATCCATTCCTTGAGTGCTTGTAGAGTAAGGATGAGATTAAGACGATACCTTGAGAGGTATGACTAGTTTCTTCATCTTCACGAGAGGGTATCCTAGTTTTGCATAGAGGCACTAGAGGGATGGGGTCTTGAGAGACTAGCAAGGTTGAATTTTATTAATGAATGATAAGTTATTCATTACTGGTGTTTTTATTGTTCGAGTTAGTGATTGGTAGTTTACTTTTATTGGTGATAGTTGTTATTTGTTGGTCATTGTGCTTGTGAGACTTGACATTGATTTCAAGAGGGTTGTATATTTTTGGTATTGGTATTTGTATGTTGACTTGGTATGAGATGTTAGTATTGGAATGAGTGTCCTTTCAATTTTGATTATCTGTTCTTCTTGAATATTTTGTGTTACCCTTGAAGTAATTTTGTCTTTCAGGATTCCTTGCCTAGGATTATTTTTATGATTTAATTATCTATGTGTGGATCGTACATTATATCTCCTACATAGTGGGAGTGAGAGCCTAATCAAATGACCACGTAGTCAGGAGGTAGTGTATTCTTACCATTTGGGTCCCCCTTAGATTGACAAATGTTGGATGCTCCTTTATATAGTGGTGCCACTATCAATCTTCCAATTATCTTGAAGACATCTATTCATTTTATGTATCTATGTATCATGTGTTTTGAGATATTATGGGATATTGTATTGTATATTGGTGTACTTGTATCTATTTCCACATACCTTGTGACATGTGCAGTAGATGCTATTCATTAGATGTGCTTTCATATTGGTAGTTGTACTTATGCATTTTCTTATTTGACTATGTATGTGTTTATTAATTTTATGATTATGGACATTGTGATTGAGATTTAAATTTATTAATAAAACTTTCTTAAGTGTGATTCAATGTGAAGGAACCCTTGAGGAATTGAAATTGTATTTGTAATTTCTTATGTGTATTTTATGTTTATGTATATATTGCTTATGCATTATTGCTACTTTGATGTTGTTTAATTTTTATTTTTTTAAATAGTCCAGTAAACTTTGTAGCATATTAAGATTTGTGTAGGATCATGGTGTACCTAACTATGGCCTTAAGTGGCAGTGAAAAATTAACAAATCAGGGTTATGTCAACTTGACACATAATTTTAAAGTGGTTATGGAATTTATATCAAAAATTTGTAAGAAAATAATATGTAAGAAATTGAATGTAGTTTATAAACTACTGGGCCTTATTTGGAGAAAAAAATAATTGATAAGTCAAAAGTTTGGATTTTAATGCAGTACTACAAAAATTTTAAGGAAAAAATAAAAAATAGGTGTATGTCTGACCACATTAATCAAAATCAAATGATAATATTTTTTTAATATAATTATAGATATAAAAAGTAGACTCATGCTCGGACGTGATGCATATTTTTGGGTATTTTTATTCCAAATAAATAATTAAATATGAATTTTCTACTAAAACATTTTCAGAAAAAAAAATCCCGTGTCTGACCACCTTAACTAATAGAAAATTTTACCAAATTTAATTTAATTTTTATTTTTCTTATACTAGTTGAAGCATAGAATGTGATGCAACTTTTGGATTTAAAAAATGTTATACCGTTTGAAATCTATAGCTATTTTTCAATCAGTATGTCAATCAACACTTTACAATAATCGTCATTGAAAATTAACTAATAAATACTTATCAAACTCAAAATTTGATAGTAATTATATCAATGGAATCTCAAGAGTGATATAAAAAAAACCCTTTTCATTTCATTCAATTTCGATCAAAATAACATTGTTAGATGGCTACCCAAAGTTTGAGTGTCACTTAAACCCTTCTCAAACATGTTTTTTGGGCTGACCAAATAAGCTTGGTAAATAATAGGCCTAATTAGATATCCGATTTGAAATCAGATATTCAATCTGAAATCGGATATCAGATTTGAGATCAAATATTCGATCAGGCCTGACAATTTTTCACACCAATTTGGAGGGAAATTTGAGAGAGGGGATTTTTTTCAATTTTAAATTTGGAAGGAGATAAATTTAAGAGGGAAACTTTAGAATGTTTTAGAGGGAAATTACTTTGAAAAAGTGTGGACATTAATATTATTATTATTATATTATAGTAATATGTATGATTATTATTATTAAATATATCTATTAGTATTATATGACTAAATTATTATACATAATAATATATATGGCTATTATTATTATTAAATCTATAATCTAGTAACATATATGATTATTATTGTTATATAATCTAATAATATATTGTTATTATATTAAAATATATAATATTATATGATTATTAAATATAATATTGTCATAAAATGCATCATTTCAATGCATTTTATGACAACATATGTCCCTAGGGGTCCTAGAGATATATATTGTCATGGAATGTGTTGAAAGGGATCATAGGTCACCCTATGATCCCCTTCAACCCATATGAACAATTCTAATATGTCCCTAGGGGTCCTAGGACCGTTAGGAACATATGTCGTCATGTAATGGGTCGAAAGACCTATGACCCCCTTCGATCCATATGAACTATTCTAATATGTCCATACGGGTAATAGAACTGCTAGGGACATATGTCATCATATAATGGGTGGAAGGGGGTCATACGTCACCCTATGACCCCCTTTGACCAATATGAATGATTCTAATATGTCCCTAGGGGTCCTAGGACCCCTAAGGACATATGTCATCATGGAATGTGTTGAAGGGGGTCATAGGGTGACCCCCTTCAACCCATATGAATGATTCTAATGTGTCCCTAGGATTCCTAGTACCCTTAGGGACATATGTCATCATGTAATGGGCAGAAGGGGGTCCTAGGACCCTTAGGGACATATGTCATCGTGGAATGGGTTGAATGAGGTCATAGGATGACTTCAACCCATATGAACAATTATAATGTGTCCCTAGGGGTACTAGGACAATGATGTTGATACCTATAAGATGGTGATGCTGATATCTAAAATAACCTATCTCATTTTTGAGAGATCACCTTCTTTTTGGATTCGACACAATGATCTCGCTCAATGCCAAAACTTGCAGTGTGCCTTAGTTCATAGGTACACTAGAGCATAACTTTGAAACTGTTGATCTTGGCATTGAATCATTAGTGCCATTAGCTCCGAGTGGGTGGGTGAACCCTAGCAACACCCTTGTTCTGTCCATGGAGACCATCCATCATCCACGACTACCCTATACCAAGGAGTCTCCAAGGTGCTCTAAGTGCATTTCAAGGTCGATCTTCTGAGGGTCATAACTCAGAGCTCATGAGGGCTATCGATGAACTGTTGAATGCTACAAGACATGATGTTGAGGCCTAAAATAACTCAGAGGTCATGAGGGCTATCAATGAACCATCCAATCAAGTCTCTTAAGTTGAGATATTTTGAGGTTATGTTGAAATTGAAAAGTTGTAGTATGAGGATAGTAACAAAGTGAAGTGCTAGTTATAAAAGATTATGAATCTAGGAATGAGTTTGTGGTTGGGAATAGAATCCATGGTTGAGGAGTGGAGTCCTTTATTATGTTGAGATTAGATTTGAAGCCAACAGTTAGATTCAAGGTTGAAGGTAAAGTTTAAAATTAGATTTGGGGTTATTTGAACCTTGTGTAGGAGGTTAACAAGTATGTTTATGTCATGATAGCACTTCAAATTAAACATTGCATCCAAATTTGATAATAAAGATTGTTAAAATGTTATTCAAAAATTATTGCATTTGAATCAAATATAACAAACATAATCAAAATTAATGATATTCCATAAACATGAACAATACACATAATCCATGATAAATTGAACAATACTAGATACTAAATATAAATATATATATATATATATATATATATATATATATATCATTGTGCACATAAATGAAAAAAAAAAATATAAAAATACATGTATCCATAGAAAAAATTTTACACAAATATATATCAAAGATCATGTATACATACACAAAGTACTCAAATATATATATCAAAATACATAGATCCATATATAAAATGTGGCTGATCATGCCATCGAAATGTGTATAACATCAATGTTTATGTAAACAATGTGGCATATGCCATCTCAAAATGTCTCATGATACATCCTACGACAACTATACTATCCTAAGGTGCTGGTGGATGATCAAAATGCAACCTCTTCGCTGCACTAGGTGGATTAGATGCCTCCTACATAAACAAAAAAGGAAAACCCAAAGTTAGACTACTAAATTTATATGACTCTTTGTATCTAACATTGAATTACTAAAATGCATAATGATCATTTTTGTAATGAATATTTATACTATTAAAATTTCATAATAAATACCTCTCTCACCAACCTCCTATGCCGGTCAGGAGTCCTCTCATATGCCCTCAGAAATGCTTCTACCTCACTGATTGTGGGATGTGTATGTTGAAATACATTTGTCAGATGAATCTAAAACTTAAACTATAACATTGTAATTCATAGCATGCTAAATTTATAACATATTTAATCATAAATTGAAACTACAACTTACTATTGTAGGCTCCTCCTCAGGATAGAGTGGCTGCATCATTAAATCTACATAACTCTCCTGCCGGACCTCATGTGCACTAGGAGTCTCCTATGAGATACAAAATAGTTGTTAATATCACAAAAATTAGTTTTGAATTTATTTGCGAAGATAAAGAAAATAAAAAGTAAATGATACTTATACATACAATGGGGCTCTTAGTGAGAATAGAAATGCCTGATCATCTATGACACGAAATCTATACAGGCTCATCGCCAGTAGCTAGGCCCTATATACAATAAAGAATGTAATTAAATTTCATTACCACAAACATTTTACAAGAATGCATCAATATTTAATCAAATAAAAAGCACCTAACTACCTTTCCTTTGTTAATGCGTGTTGGCTCATCCCCCACACTTTGTCCCCCCAAGACTGGTGGTACCTGCAAGATAAAACAAAGATTAGCAACCATATATGGTACAATATCAAATAGAAAAAATAATGCGAACACAACATAAGGTACCATATTATATATCTCAAGGCCAAATGAAATGGCCGAGAGCGTGGCATCATCAATTTGTCTAAGCTCGTTCTTGGTCATTAACTAAACATGAATGAAGATCACATACATGTATAAGTCAATATGGCTTAAAAAATAAAATTAATCTATTATAAAAATTAACTCTAAATTGTGTATGTCATAACAAAAAATGTATACATGTACCGACATCGAAGGAGTCCATGTCTCTACATTCCCCTCCTCTCTCGCATCAGGGTTTGTAGCTTTTGTGCATGTGTCGGGTGTATCCTCGTCTAATATAAAATGATACTTAGGAAGATCACCTATGGGACCACGAAAAATATTCTTGCACATAATGCAAGTGTGAGGCACACAAACATGTGATGAGCTAGCCGATGATGAACTAGCCCTAGCATCATCAATATGAGGAGGCAGGACTGACCTAGCCTAAGATATCATTAGGCTACTCAGCCTATGAATGACTCTGATGGTCTGAGAGCTAGCCTCTGCCATAATATCAAGATGCTGCACTCAAGGAGGGTGGGAGATATCAGTGGGGGGGACAAAGGTGCTAGCTTTCTTCCATTAGGAAAAGGGTCTATCTTGAGGAGCTCGTAGTCCTACACCCATGTTGGGCTTCATGCTCCAATAGTTCACTTTAAGTTTCAACACAAATTCTGCATAGAATTTTCTAAAGAAATAAAATGGCACATCTAAATTTCTATGTGGAGGGATACCAAAAACCATCCACCAACAATCCCAAAAATTTGCACATATGGCATAATTTTTACACCATTTAATTGATAGTTTGGATTTTTTTGGGTTGACTGGTATACCTATTTTCGGGTTTGCAAAAAGGTTAGCCAAATCCTCTTTGGTTATATTGAGGGCCGCAACCTCATCATAGTCCAAACCATTATCAAACATCTCGTGCATTTCATCACACCAACAAAGAGCGGCATTTTGTTGGTTTGTAAGGCTTTCAATGTTATCCACTATGGTGTTTAATGTGGATAACATAGGAGCCAATGCAGGTATATTATTATATGTTCTTAGCAAACCCCTCAATTTAGTGAGATTTTCATTTATCAAATTCTCAATTCGAGGAGGGTTTTGAGGGGGTAGAGGATCATTTGGTGGATGATTTTGTGGGGTCACTAGATCATTTGGTAGGGGGTTACGAGGAATATTATTCCCTACCTCAGTGTCATCATTTTGATCATCCATTCCTATTGAATTGCAAAATGTAATATATATTTTAAAAAACCTTAATTTTAACATTTTTTTTTCAAAAAAACCCTAGATTCAACTAAAACTAACAAAACCATGATAAAATCTATTGAATTTATGTTAAAAATGATTTAAAAAAAAAAAAAAAAAACCTTTATATCTAATATCTAATCCATGCCCTCGAATACTGGTGTTGAAATAAGCCAAATATAGCCTACGAGTATGTCGTCTTATTTATTTATTGAGTCACAGGTATCAGATATCCAATATAATATCAGATATCTAATACAATATCGAATATCCGATTTCAGAATATACTGCTAATGCTACATTTATTGTATATTATATTATAATATATTACTTTTTATTATTATTATATTATATTTTTTATATACTATATTATATGATATTTTATATATATTATATTATACTATTATAATAATATAATAATAATATATTATAGTATAATTATTATTATTATTATATTATAATAATATTACATAATATATTATACTATTATAATATAATATTAATATAATTATATTATAGTATTATTATTATAATGTTATGTTATAGTAATATATCATTTTTTATCGGATATCCAATATGCCTCAAGCCTTACTTTCCAGGTTTGGTACCTTGATAGGTGAGAAAACATCAGAGCATATTTTGAAGCACTTTTAGACATCTTCAAACTCTATTTTTTTCACATCACCACTTTTTGGCACACCATGATCCTGCACATACCCATTAGGTTTATTTCTTTTGGGTTCCTGACTGGGGCATGACTTAAACAAATAATACAAATGATAGAACAATTTAATCCATTATCACCAAAATTTATAAGAGAAACTCTTCTTGGGAGATTACCATCAACAGAAATGTGGATGAGATAAAGTGGAAAATCAGCCAATGTTGAAACTACATTTAGTGCATTGAGTGTTCAACCTATGTTGATAGGAGTGCAAGTACAAGTGGAGATTATGGTAGTAGCATCTGAACAAAAGTTGAAGAAGAAAAGAAGATTGAGGAAGGATTTTCCCTTATTATGAAGAGACAACCTAAAGGTAACAAAATCTTTAAATGTTGGACTTGTAACAAATATGGTCATTATTCTTCTAAGTGTCCTAAGAGAGTAAGAAAGAGTTGAAATCACTTAAAATCATCAAAGCCTAAAAAAATATTTATAAGAGAGAATATTCTTGGGAGATTACAATCAACAAAAATGTGGATGAGATAAAGTGGAAAATCACCCAATGTTGAAACTAATTTAGTGCATTGAGTCTTCAACCTATGTTGATAGGAGCACAAGTATAAGTGGAGATTGTTGTAGTAGCATCTGAACAAAAGTTGAAGAAGAAAAGAAGATTGAGGAAGGATTTTCCCTTATTATGAAGAGACAACCTAAAGCTAACAAAATATTTAAATTAGTTATTCATTAGTGGTGTTTTTATTTTTGGAGTTAGTGATTGGTAATTCACTTTTATTGATGACAATTGTTATTTGTTGGTTATTGTGCTTGTGACACTTGACATTGATTTCGAGGTGGTTGTATATTTTTGGTATTGGTATTTGAATGTTGACTTGGTATAAGTTTTTAGTATTGGAATGAGTGTCCTTTCAATTTTGATTATCTCTTCTTCTTGAGTAGTTTGTGTTACCCTTGAGGTAATTTTGTCTTTCCGAATTCCTTGCCTAGAATTATTTTTATGATTTGATTATCTATCTGTGGATCATACATTATCTCTCTTTCATAGTGGGATTGAGAGTTTGATCAGGTGACCACATGGTCAAGAGGTAGTGTATTCTTACCATTTGGGTCCCCCTCAGATTGATAGATGTTGGATGCCCCTTGATATAGTGGTATCACTATCATTCTTCCTCTTATCTTGAAGACTTCTATTCATTTTATGTATCTATGTATCATGTGTTTTGAAATCCTATGGGATATTGTATTGTATACTAATGTACTTGTATCTATTTCCACATACCTTGTGACATGTGCAGTGGATGCTCTTCATTAGATGTGCTTTCATATTGATAATTATACTTATCCATTTTCTTATATGATTATATATGTGTTTATTAATTTTATGATTATGGAAATTGTGATTGAGACTTAAACTTATTAATAAAACTTTCTTAAATGTGACTCAACATGAAGGAACCCTTGAGGAATTGAAATTGTATTTGTAATTTCTTGTGTGTATTTTATGTTTATGTATATATTACTTCCACATTATTTTTACTTTGATGTTGTTTAAACTTTAAAAAAATAATAGTCCAGTAAACTTTGTAACATATTAGGTTTATTTCTTTTGGGTTCTCGAGCAAGGCATTACATAGATAAACAACATAAATGATAGAACAATTTAATTCATTATCATAAAAATTTATAAGAGAAACTCTTCTTGGGAGATTACAATCAACATAAATGTGGATGAGATAAAGTGGAAAATCACCCAATGTTGAAACTGCTTTTAGTACACTGAGTGTTCAACATATGTTGATAGGAGTGCAAGTACAAGTGGAGATTATGGTAGTAGCATCTAAACAAAAGTTGAAGAAGAAAATAAGATTGAGGAAGGATTTTCCCTTATTATGAAGAGACAACCTAAAGGTAACAAAATCTTTAAATGTTGGACTTGTAACAAATATGGTCATTATTCTTCTAAGTGTCCTAAGAGAGTAAGAAAGGCTAGAAATCACTTAAAATCAACAAAGCCTAAAAAAATATCTTTGCAAATGATGAGAATGAATTAAATGCTAAGGTAGAATAAATATTGACTGAGAGTGATGATGAGATAGTATTTTCTACTATTAAGGAAGAATCCCTAAAAAAGAAGTTAGAGAAGAAAAAGCATTAGTATCACAAGATGAAAAGAAGAAATCTAATTGGATTATTGATAGTGATTTTTCGCATTGATCACATGAAAAAAGATATGAATAATCTTGTTGAATTCAATAGCTATGATGGGGGTAATTGTTACAGTTGAAAATAACATAGCATGTCATATAGAAGGAAAAGGGTCTATTATGCTTAATGAAAAGACTAACATAGTTCATGTTTACTTTGTCGATGGTTTGAAACATAATCTTTTGAGTGTTGGATAGTTAGTGGAAAAGGGATATCAATTACAATTTATAGATAAGACTTGCATTAGCAAAGACATAGATGGCACATTGATTGGTAGTGGTACAAGGACAAGAGGTAATAATTTTTATTGAATCGGTACTGATATGACATTTTTGGTTGCTAAGGTGGATGCTACTTGGTTGTGGCATAAGAGATATTGTCATATCAACTTTGATAACATTGTAAAGGTCAGTACTACATCTACAGTTAGATATTTTCCTAAAATTATGAAAATTGCTAGCATGGTATGTAAGGAATGTGTGATAAAAATTCAGGACATCAATGTTAGTCATCTTGACGTGAAATCTTTAACTAGTTATGAACCTTATATCAAACATTTGTAAGAATAGAATATGTAGTAAATTAAATGTTTTTTCTAAAATACTAGCCCTTTTTTATTTAAAAAATAATAATTTAATTTGTCAAAATTTGGAATTTCAATGCAAAATTACAAAAAATATTTGGGAAAAATAAGAAGTAGGTGTATGTTTGACCACCTTCATCACAATAAAATGTTAATATTTTATTTTTAGATTTTAGATATAAGAAGTAGGCTCATACCAGAATGTTATGGATGTTTTCTTGTAATATTATTCCAAAGAAATAATTAATTTTGAATTTTCTACTACCAATTCTTTTTTGGAATAGAAAAACTCTCATCGCTAAACACCTTAACTCATTGAAAACTATACAAAATTTTAAAAAATAAAAAATAAAATTCCTAATAGTAGGAAAAGCATAGAATGTGACACATCTTTTGGATTTTGAGAAGGTTATACCATTTAAAAGTTATAACATTTTTTCTATCAATATGTAAATTAACACTTTATAAGTAATTCTATTAGAAAATAAGTAATGATCACATACTGAACTCATAAATTGACATAAATTATATTGATGGAAAGTTTATAATTTCCTTAAGAAACCCTTTTCATTTCATCAAATTTAGATGAAAAATGATTTTGTTTCATAAAAAATAGATTTGGTAATTTTATACTGTTGATAATGAATTTAGGTTTGTTGGGTACATTGATAGTGATTAGGCTTAAAGTTTAGAGTATAGGAAGAGCACTTCCAATTATATGTTTCATACAAGCTCATGTGAAATTTCATGGGCATCTAAGAAGGAACAAGTTTCTACTCAATCTATAATAGAGGCTAAACACATAACAACAAATGTATCAACATGTCAAGCTATTTGGCTAAGAAAAATCTTGGTAGATTTGAATGAAAAGGAAGATGATGGAACCACAATCTTTTGTGACAACATTTCCTCAATTGTATTGTCTAAAAATCGATTCTTCCATGGGAGAAGTAAGCACATTGAGATTAGATATAATTTCATCAAAGAGTTAGTGGAGAATGGAAAAATCAAGATGGAATATTGTAAGTCTGAGCAACAACTAGCATACATTTTCACTAAGCCATTGGGCATAGCAAGTTATGACATGCATAAGAAAAATTCTTGGCATAGTTGATTTGGATCAATAGTGATCCTTGTTTGTTTAGCTCAGGACAAAGAGGGGGTGTTGAAATATTAAACTATTATTTTTCCCCTTGAGACAACCACTCCCCTACCCAACAAAGCATTTATCTTGGTAGGTAAGTTAAAAATTGAAATGAGAGGGAAAAAAATTGTATGGAGATAAATAGAAGGAATGTCTTCCACTCTCATAGTTGAGAGATAGATAAGTTATAGAGAATAGAGAGAAAAAGAAGAAAGTTGTAGAGCAGCAACAACAAAGGAATATCAGAGTGTGTAGGAGCATGTTGGATCTCTCTCTCTCTCTCTCTCTCTCTCTCTCTTTCTCTCTCTCTCTCTCTCTCTCTCTCTCTCTCTCTCTCTCTCTCTCTCTCTCTCTCATTTGAAAGAAAATTTTTTTCTTGTTGAAGTAGTTATTTCTCTAGGTTTATTGTATGCATCCCTTTATAGCTGCAAGATTAGTTTCATCATCAGGAGTAGTAGTAAGTTGTTTAAGTTTTCTAGATTTGTAGTTTACATTTTGATTTGTAATGTTTTGATTTGGTTTAATATAAAGAAGAAAGCATGAAATTTTTTTTTTTTTTTTGTTGTGGTATTCTTTTATATCTACTCTTCTATGTATTTTTGGTAGTTGTACAAACCTGAGTTACAAGTCTCTGTTCTTGCCTTTGTGTTTTAATGGTGGATAAATTAGACTGTTAGTTGGTTATCATCAAGCTTGGTCACCTTGTTAATCAATATCTTCATCCTAGTTCAATCTTTGTCTTGTTTGTGTGCTAACCAACATCCTCCACCTAGCAGTGTTGATTGAGTTCACTCCGTCACTGTGTTAATAGAGCTATCTCAGTCCTTACACATGTGACTGAGTTGTCCAGGTTCACTCAGTTTCTTTTGTTAACCGAGTTAAATTGGCTTAGTGTCAATTGAGTCTTAGTGTTGACCAAGAAAACTTGGTCACTATAGGTGTCGAGCAACTCAACACTCACTGGTGTCACTTGGTTCCTTGTTTCTACCAAGTGATTTCTCTTGCTAGTCACTCATCTCCCTAAGTTTGGTAGATTTTTTTTAAAAATTTTATACAAGTTAGCTCATAGATAAAATTCTCATGCCCTTACACATGTTATTGTATGAAGGCACTATACTCAAAGTATATGCTGTAGGATCTTCATGTATTGCCTTTTTTTTATTGGCCTTCCACTGTCTATACCTACTAATCTAAATGTTGTACTCCTAGTTGTGTCAAATTTGAACAAATAATAAAAGAAAAGGGCAATCAATACTTATAGTGAGATGTTTGTGTTTGACTAGGAACTTTATTCCGAGAGTTAGAATTACCAAATTTTATTGGAATTTGTAGGAGATATTCTCTTTAAGCACTAGTTTCTACGTAAGACAACCACTCACTTTTATTAACTACATAAGACAACCAACTCTAAATTGGGACTTTTCCACTTTCCCATTTTTAGGGTGTCTGACCATGCCGAGTTATGAGAGGAAACTGATGGTGATTCTCATAGGAATAAGTCTATAGGCTTAATTTTTAAATTATTTTAATTTTAAATTCTTGCAATTATTTTTTAATATAGATAAGTGCTATCAAATACAAAGGTATAGGCTAGATCTCGACACAAATACAAAGATCTTCCTAACAATAAAATGTCTCCACGATTGTTTAAGCATGGTGTTATCTAGGTACATGCAAGGCAACCCAAAATCAAGTACCATTGTGGACAGAGTATTAACCAAAAAATACATCAATTTGTAGCCGTATGAATTAAATGTAGTGATATAAAATTCTTAAATAATATATGTTGTACATTGATAATTAAATTAAATTTATCAACACATTGAGTTTTATAAAAGAATCTTTATGTTTATATTTTTAGATATTTATATATAAAAGATTTCATATATTATAAAATTTAAAAATTTATTTTTAAAAATTATTTATCTCATTTTACAATTAAAATATAAATTCTTCTATGTATTTTATTGTACATATTTATATTTGTTAAATTAAATAGATGTGTGGTAAATATATACATATACATAACATTGGTTCACTTGTTTTAAAATTATATCTCTTAAAATGTTTTAAAATTATTAAAAAAATTGGGTTTACTAATTAGTATGTTAAGTGGTGATGGGGTTCCTATTAAGGTTTAAAATTAGTTACTAAAATTTGAATTTTATAAATCTTTTTAAAAAGATGAAACTTCTATTTTTTTCATAATGATTTTTTCAACTAACAAGATAAAAATGAACTTCAAAAATTAATATTATTAACATTCATGCTTTCCAAATTTAAAATTATTTCTATTATATTGTAAAATCTTTCTATTTCATAAATTCAAAGAGTTTTCAAGAAAAATACAATGGTTAGATACTAAATCTATTAAAGATTTCTTCTTTTAATTATACCTAAAGCATAGATTTATGTTATGCTTTATACATTTAAAAGAATTAATAATTTATAAAAAAAAAATTTAAAAAAAAATCTATAAGTGTTTTTGATAAAATTGAATGCAAAGGGTTGAAACTAAAATGATTAGATACAAAATCTATTAAAGATTTCTTCTTTTAATTATACCTAAAGCATAGATCTATGTTATGCTTTATACATTTAAAAGAATTAATAATTTTAAAAAAAAATTAAAAAATCTATAAATGGTTTTGATAAAATTGAATGCAAAGGGTTGAAACTAAAATGATTAGATACTAAATCTATTAAATATTTCTTCTTTTAATTATACCTAAAGCATAGATTTATGTTATGCTTTATACATTTAAAAGAATTAATAATTTTAAAAAAAAATTTAAAAATCTATAAGTGTTTTTGATAAAATTGAATGCAAAGGGTTGAAACTAAAAGAATTATTATTTTTTTAACATGGTTAAAGAAAAGGGCTAAAATAGATTCAATAATGTTCATCAATGATGAAACTAATTAATATTTAGTGTTATGTTAAAAAAGAGATCCACAATCCTTGAAGCATGAATATGATGCAAACATGAAAACATCACATAAAGTGAAAAATAAAGGAGCAACTCAAGAAAAAGTTGGGGCAATAGCTTCAAATCATTGAATCTGATTTCCTTTCTAGTGATAACAACTTCATCTGCACTATTGTTGATAGTCTCAATCTTCTCTTTCCCATATGATGCTTGCAAACATAAGAATCCCAAAAGACAATAGAGGAGAATATATGCCCTTACAAACAAATATTTATTTCGTCAATTGCCAAAATACTCAGACATCTCCTATATTTATCCTCTCCTTTTGTAAGCAACACAAACATACAGAACAATGGCAGTCTTTGAAGTGTCGAAAGTTTTGAGCCAAATGAAAGCTCCACAAAATCCCTAATTTTAGATGCAAATTTGTCCTATAATCTAGACACACTTATCTATAATGCTACTTAGAAGAAACATGAATCTTAAGCAATAGATGTCTATTACAACACTTCAATGTTTGATACGAATTTCTAGGCAAATTAAATGATCTCTGTCAAAGAGAGTGACGAATGAAGAAATGAAACCTTTGCCCAACAAATGCAATGAAATTTTTTGCAGACCTAAATAATACTTTTCACTCATCATTTTTAGAGGCACTAGTTATTAATAAACTTTAATCTACTATTCCATCCACTCTCCTTCTTAACTCTTTAATGTTTTCCATTACATTTTGATTGCATGCATTATTATCAATTAAATAAAATATATGACTCTTAAATGAACATCAATTTTTTTTAAAAGTGGCAAAAGTTAACATTGATGAATGCTTCCACTGTAGGAAGCCTCTTGGCTTAATTAATGGAATAACATGTCAAATACTCATCCAATAGTACCAACACTAATTACAGGAAAATGATTGCAGTTACATTGTCAGACCTTCTCCTCCTCTCCCCTCACCTTCTTGTTTCAAATGCCAAGCTTGAAGCATAGGAGACTTCCATGTTTTTCCCTCTATGCACGGACCAATAGAATTGGCATTCTAGAATACTGATGAGGTGTGCAATGTGCATATATAGAGGATTCCAAATGATACAAATGAAGGCGGTGGGTAAAGAAATATTATTAAAAAATAGAGAGAATGATCTAGATAAAGTAAAGGTGTCCTTTAATGCCATATTCTATTTAAATATTCTTTCTAATTTTAATTTAGAAAAATAGATTTTTCTCCTTCCCTTTTTCCACAGCAGCCAATAAAAATTAGCTAATTAATGATTTTCTAATTTTGATAATGTGTGAAAATAAAAACTATTGAACAGACTTTAGAAATGATTTAATTCTAAAATATTAAGCAATTTGTGAAGTAACAGGCGTCTTCATATTTGACCCGTTACTAATTCCAATATTTAATTTTGTCTTTTCACAAGCAAAGGCACTTTGCGCCAATGGACGGTTATTTGGATTGGGAAAAGACCACGTCATTTATTATTATACCAGGGGCTACAAAGCCTTTGGTACATGGTTTACCAATTATCGTATTTAACGCCTGCGCACAAGGTTTTTCAAAACAGCACATGGTATTCTCGCCCTAAATTTGACTATAAAAGAATGCAACATTATGAAGCTTTCTCAACGTTCATTGATTTTGTTTTGGGTAATGCATTTGATGAAGCCCTCTGCTAAAATAGCATTCCTATGTTTCCATGATGCTATGTGGAAAAGTAAGGATGTTTGGAGCATTGGTAGATTTGCATTATAATAAGCTCACACAATCTTCAGGCTCGCTACACAACCAGTAAAAGGTCTTGAACAATCATCGTATTTGTAGCTGTAACTGATTTTTTCCTTTTAATTTTTTTGTTCTGTTTATTAGTTCTATTATTTGGGTATTCATTGTAGCAACAATACTGCCCCATGAGTGTGGCGTGTTTCACTCTAGCTGTTAGTACTAACTCTACTTTTTACATTTCTTGGTATATTTGGTGCCAATACATTTCACTGCTTTCTCTGTGTAATCTGTTCTAATGTAGCATAATGCCCATAAAGCACATGGAATAGGAAAAACTATACATTTATAGAAATTTATTGACCTAGTTTCATTTCATTTATGTCATCTTTTCTTGATCTCCTTCAAATGAGTTCTATTTGTCTAAAGAATCGACGTTAGTTATATATTACCATAGTTGCTCTATGGAAGTAAACATTACAATCTAGTATATTTCATATTCTGCAAGCTCTTTGGGCATCATGTTATATTACAACAAATTATGCATATTAAGTAGTGGATTTAAGTAGTGCACTTCAAATGTATCAGAAATACAAAATAAAATTAGTTAAGATTGATAGCTAGAGTGAAGCAGGCCATACCCATGAGACAGATAGTTGTTCTTTTAACTAGTCAAATAATACAGATAATGAATAGAATAGAAAATTTAAAACTAAAGGAAAATATCAACTTAACAATTACAACTACTATTTTCAGGCTTAATTTATTTGTTCTGTGGTGAGTTTGAAGATTGTTTGATTATGTTGGACGTGAGTTTGAAATACATTACCAACACTTCGACTTATTAATAGTTGTTTTTTTTCTGAATTAATAAATTAAAATCTAATTATAATATATCAATGTTTTAAGTATTAGTCATTCTTCAATTGCAAATATTTTTGTTCTATATATTAAATGAATACAGAAATGTTATTCCAGAACAGGGTTTAGTGAAATGCACTATCTAAAATAAAATAAAAAGTTTATAATTATGTCTTTTAATGCAGGAAAACAGATTTTGTGATGATTTCTAGTACTTGATGGATATTAGTTTCATAAAATCTATATGCAAACAAAAGCTGTGTACAGTAGCAGTCCTTGCTTTATGTAAAGAAATTAAACAAAGTATAAAGTGTTGAACAAACAATTAGATCGCTTGGATGCTTTTGTAAAGAGTGAAATTTGTCTAATATTGAAAACAAATGTTAAATCTTGCAAGATTCATTGCTGAACAGTGAGTTGACAACAGAATATTTAAGAGATATGCACCTAATTTATTGATGCTCCCTTGTACCCATTGTGCTGTCATTAATCCTTCAATTTTCTAGCTAGATATTTAGAAAATATGGATGTGAAAATGAAACAAAATTTGATGTAGGAGCATCTTGGATCTTTGACCAATTTTGTATCAACAAAAAATATATCTTATTTTTTGTACCAATCTATTGTTCATGAAGTAGTCATTGTTGTTGTTGTTGGTGTCATATTATACACACTTAACTTGTTGAAGAGGACCTATCCTTGATCCTCCTCCTAAGAGTGCAAGCTTCGATCATTTGAACTTCTCAAGTTGTGAACCATTTTTGCAGTCTCTATTTTGGTTTATTTCCTTCTAGCAAGGGTTGTTGTTTCATTTGGTGTGGTATCTTATGGTATCGTGACTCGTTGCGAAGTTAGGAGCCGACTCCTAGGACACGTGTGAATCCACCTTCAAGTGTGCATTGCATTATGTTTTTTTTAGCACTAATTTTAGTTTACTTTTCCTAGGTTGGACCTATAATTAAATGCTTGACTAGCCAACTTGTGGCTTAGCTGGCTATATTAGGAGCTTAGTTAGAGATTGAAGACATCTAGATAAAGTAAGATGATAAGAGATATTGAGAAGTAGGATAGATGCAAACTTGGATTCTAACTTCGTTGTATATGGCCAAAACCTAGAACCCTCACAATTGAACATGTTGAAAGACTTCTTTTTAATTATTACTCCTGGGCTGCCAATTGTCGAGCCTTGTGTTCAAATGTGGTGCTTATTAAAATTACACCCGAGTAAAAGTCTAGAATCTCACCTTATGTATGTGGTTTGTGTATGTTGCTTCCATGTGTAACTCTAAGCATGGTTGTTTATAAGCTTAAGTTGAGCCGATTCTACTTAAGTTTGTTCCCTTCTTGAATCAAAATTGTAAAGCCAGAATATTATACAACATATTATTATACAATAGTAACAGCCAAGTGATTTTTCAATGTGGTTGGTAGATATTTTAGATATCTCTATGTGTTATTTCTTATGTGTTATCCATGCAAGGCCAATGAATGGAGCTACAAAAGTATTGGCATATTAAGTTGACTTGTCATTGAGGATAAATCTTGGAGTTTCTAACATTTTTTGTGTTAATTATATAGTTTTTGCTCAAGAAGCAATGAGATTCTATAAGGAAAAAACTTAAAATATGGTATTTAAGAATTATTTTTTTAATTATATCAATATTTCTTTTTAAAATATATTTTTTACTTATATTTAAAGTTTCTATCTTTTTTAAGAATATGTTTTAATTCAAATAATTTTTATTTCTAAATTTATTGAATAGGACAATTTTCAATATTTAATATCTTTTTTATTAATATTTTGTTAATATGTATTTCTCCTTATATTATATTTTATATTTCATTGATTAAAATATTTTTTTACTATTAAAATATATTAGACTTTCCTAAGAGGATCAAATATTATAAATATTCAAGATATCAAATATTATAAAGAATAAAAATAAAATTTAACTACCTTAATATATAAATTCAAATTTCCTTTTACTTTCAAAATATTACAAAATTTTAATTTAAAAAAATTAAAATCTTAAATAAAAAATGATTAATAAATTATTTTCATTTGTTTCTAGCATAGAAATTCAATTTATAAAGAATACATTCATTTCAAAATAAAATAAAAATTGTCTAAATTGTATACAATATGCTTTATATAGGATTTATGATTGCATCACATATCATATATTAATTAGATTAATTAAAAAGAATGGGTTAGATTTCTATTATTTAGTCATTGCTATAATTAATATTACAAAAAATATATAACAACATTCAAATTACTATATCTTAAATAACTATTGGCCACTATCAACTTAAGTCTATATATCAAAGTATATAAAAAAATATAGACTTAAGATGATAGTGGCCAATAGTTGTTTGAGATGTAGTAATTTCAATAATATACATAGACATATACATACATACATACATACATACATACATACATACATATATATAATATACTTTAATTTATTTCTAAAACTTTTGATGTAAGGAAAATAAAAAGTTTCTAGAAGAACTTACTAAAAAGTTAAAAACAATAATACTTCATAATTTTAACTTAGAAATTTACTTGGTAAGAAATGCATTAATTTATATTTTAAATGTACTTCAACTATGTACAATGATGGTGAGACATTTATGAACATCAAAATACATTAATTTATATTTTAAAATTATTTAAATTGTGTATAGGATGATGAAGCATTTATGTAAGGCAAAAAGTAATTACATACCCCAATAGACATGCCCTAATCAACAAGAAGAAATTTTTATAATAACAATGCATACACCTTCAAAAAATAGCTCAATAATGGCTTGTCCTACACCCAAGAAATGATGACCCATTGGGAAAACTCAAAGGAACCAATACAAAAAAGGATGAGATTTAAAAGAACTAGAGATCAATAAAAATTTTGAGCAAACATTATACTCTAAACTATGTATTCAGATTTTCTAAGAAAACGATTAATAGGTAAAATGAGGTGAAGACTATAGTTTTTTGTAGATAACAATGCTTCCATTTTAAGTCTTTTTGAACTTTCAATAGTTTAAATTTGTAATATTATTATTATTATTTCAAAATGAAGTCATGAAAACTTATTATAGAATCTTTTGTAACAAAGTAATAGTTGGTTGTTTTGTTTTATGATGAATGGCTCATGCATACTCTGAGAGATAAGCTACCATCAAGTACCAGAGAGAAAGAGTGTGTTTATGTGTATGTGTATGTGTATGTGTATATATGTGTATGTGTGTGTATATGTAAATGTATGTATGTGTATATATATGTACACACACACACACACACACACACACACACACACACACACACACACACACACACACACACACACACACACACACACACACACACACACACACACACATATAACATAACATAGAATCATACATATATGGGCACATATGCACAAAGCTGATATGAAAACAAATGCTCACCATGTGAAGAAAGTTTAAAATATCAATACTTCAATTGGGTTATGGCTTGGGATATATCGAGCCTAAATTTTATAAAACTCAACCACATTTTATAAAACCTATTTATCATTTTCTTGTGTGCAAAAAGGCATTTGAACATAACATTTATAGACTAAGAAAAATGGTGGGAAGCTATTTTTTTAATGTCTCCAAAAAATTTTCACAATGCCCCATCGTCAAAAGATTAAGAATGATAGGTTTTTGTTGTTTTCATTTTAAATTGAATTTTATTTAGGGTTTTGTGAATTAATTTTATTTGTTTCTATTGAGTTAATAATATATTCTCAAAATATTTCTTAAGAATAAAACACACAACAACAAGATGTTCTTGAACAAAAATCATTACTGGATCCTCGAAAATAAACTCCTCAATAATAAGAAAACCGTCGAGATTAATCCCTTAACAACAAAAGAATATTCCAAATGTTTCTCCTTGAAAAAAGAACAACTTGGAAACCCTTTGCCTCTTCTAGTAGATGTTGCACAAGCCTCACAAGAGAATCTTTGAGATCAATTATCACAAAATATAACCCAAATTTCTTAGATAGTAAATAGTTTGAGGTCACATGTATATGAGCACCATTTATCCTTTTTTATAACCCTCAAACCAATAGACAATAGTGATAAATAGATTTCCATATAAATTAATAAATGGGGCACCTATAGGGATAGATGTCACCATCTAGTATAGTTTAGGTTGGCATATGATGAGGTGAAAATCAAATTCATAAGAAAACATGATACCTAGTCTTTTCTCATTTAGACTAAAATCAAGGATACCTTACCATATAATGTGAAGAGGCTTCCTATAAATCAATGTGATTGCATTGGGTTGAAAATGCTTTTTGAGATAGGTAGTATACAATCTTTACCAAACAACTTGTAATAATTATGAGGTTCTTCTATAGTTTTGGGAAACTTATATTATTTTATCCTTATCTAAAGAAAAAATTCTTTAACATTTGATAGCTCAAGGGTAGAGGGAGAGGCTTTCCATAGGGTAGACTAGGTGTCAAAGGGTGGTAGATACTCAAAATAAGATTTCTCTAGTTTTTAAACCCATGGTTCACGTCATAGTCTCGATAGCCCTAAATGATTCTATGGAGTTACAAAATATTCAGGTAGCTATGTCATTGACTAAAGTCAACATTTAGCATGACAGGAGGTTAGAGCAGCCTCTCAAATTAGAGGATTATTCAATGCTTGCACCACATGTTGCATCATCAACTACATGAATCTGAAGAGTTTCAAGGGATTGTGAAGACCTTCCAAGACATGGACATTGTGAACTAGTTAGAGGATATTGGCATACAAATCATTCAAGAACAATTGGACCATGTATCTTCTTTACTCACTCTTTATTTAATATTTTCATAGAACATATTATTTAAGGATCAATAGTTTTTGCCTCTCAATTACTGAACAAATGTTTCAATTTAATTTTTTAAATGTTTGTACTTAATTATTAATTAGTGAATTTTAATTAATAGTCCCTGCCTATACAAAGGCAAGGAGCTGATGTTTTGAGTAGATCCCCTCAATTAATTAACATAGACAAATAAAATTCACATTGCTAAGGTTTTTAATTGCAATATTTTTAGAATCAAAATTTTCAACATAATTCCTTTTTTTTCATTGGCCGAAGTTACTTTCCTATATAAAAAATATTTGAAAAGGTACAATGATAATAGTGAACTTATTGCTTTGTCACATCACAATTGCAAATGTGAGGCATACAATACAATAAAAAAATTGCACAAATTATCCAAAAGCATACATAAAAGAAATGCATGTATCGAATGAAAAGGCATTGCAAAATGAGCAGATTTTTTTTATCATTATTTTTCTACTTTTCTTACTAATGAGAAGTTCAATTATTTATTTTTGTGTTCTAGTGCATTTTCTTTTGTATTTGAGCCATCAGTTAGTATAATACATAAAGAAACTAAAATAAAAAAGAATAATATTATTTATTTATCATATTTCAAGATTAAAATATATTTTGAAGAATTTAGGATAAGTGAATTGAAAACTAATCAGATTTTAAAATATTAATGATTTTCTTAGTTTTAATTATGCTAACTATTTTATATGTATTTAATAATAATAATTCATCATTTTATTCAAAGAAACTATGCAATTACTTCTTAGTCAATTTATGCATTTTTATAAAATGATTCAATATTTAAATACTTTTATATTATCATTTTCAAATAATATTCAATAACTAATTTTAAATAATATTATATAAATATTGAACTCAAGTTGCAATAAATTGTAAAAATATTATTAATGTAACTATTACTATATATTCAATTTTAATTCACACATTATTATTTATATTTCAATTTTCAATAAAAGTTAGAAAATACTTTTTAATTTGATATGTTTATGAAATTTGTAAATTTATTTTTTGTTATTAGATGTTTAAAATAAAATTACATGTACTATATATATAATAAAAACTTAATGTAATAGTTTCAAAAAATTAAGTCTTATTTGTTTTAATATAAATTGAATTTCAATAATATTATTATTTTGTTTAAAATTATGTATTTCCCTTTAATGATTACTTCTAATTTACTTTATTATAGAAGTTATTATTAAAAAAAAAAATCAAAATCAAAATATTGTAAATATATTAAATAATCATATGATTAATACGATTAAATATAGAGTTTGATTTTAAATAATTATCATTTTAGTTGCTTTGTAAAATATTTATGGTATTATTTTTAAAAACTTTTATTTGTAAAAAAAATACTCTTAATATTTATACTTTTTTTTAAAATTATATTTATAATTTCATATTTTTCACTTAATATAGATTTAGTTTCATGATATAAATCAAGAGAATTTATTCATACTAATAATCCTATAATCTTATAAAATTTAATATTCTATAGTAGAATGTGTTGTTAAATTAACTATCACATGCATTTCATACCTTCTAACCCTTGCACAAGGTAGGAGCTCAAGCTCTCCCAGAGCTCTTGTTTTTATTTGATTTGTCACTGAAGTTCTGTTTAATGTGTTTTTTGAATTCTTAAATTAAGAAGAATGTGAAAAAATGAATGTTTTATGAAATTTTAGTCAGGATGGAAAAGATGAGGAAGTATTTTATATATTTGTAATGTGTTGTTTCTTTCAAGTTTATTTATTTAATATTTTGAATTAAAGAGAAATTAAAATAATATAATGAAGTGTTCTAATATCATTCATATCATCAATAAATACCAACATTGCAAGCCATCATCAAGATCTGTCGATAATTTCTTTTACAATAATTAAGGAAAAGTACTCAGTTCTTCTTCTATGATAATGTTGGAAATGTAATTTTCCCTCATCACATAGATCAACCGCAAGTCTAAATTGTAGTAAGTTGCATGTTTATGACCCACCAAATAGTACAAAAAAAATACCAAAATATCTTATCCTCTCTTGACAAAGTCTCATATATGCTAAAATTTCTATAAGATCATAAAATGACTTCAAGGATCCTTCAATGTTGGGTCTTGAATATCAATAGCTAGGTGGTTGATGTGATTTTCTAATTATCACAAGGGGCCTTATGTTCTTTTATTCAAACTCATTTCAAGTCATACTAGATGTGGGAGCTATCTAAAGTTTTTGCAATAAAATACCTTTTGGGTTTTCACGAAATATGCATAAATTATATAGGATAGGGTTTAGGAATTCTATTCTATTCCTAAGGTAAGTGATGACAACAAATAATACTCTAGTGGAAAAATTCATTAATTTTTTGAGTTCTGTTTTGCCAATTTATACTACAACTATGCGTGAACTGGTGCACTATTGAAGGATTGTATAAAAAAAAGTCATACCACCACATACACCATCATAAAGAACAATGTATATGAATGATAGAAGCTAAAAGTATGCATGAAAGGGGTTCAATTTCTTTGCATGAGGTTTAGAATCACTAAATCATCAAAAATATGAACCAAAGGAATTCATTAATACACCATCACATTCTCCATTGCAATCAGAACACTTTAACTAAACTTAATCTAAGTGAGGGAATTTGAGAGAACAAGCAAGCACCAAGACACATCAAGTATTCACCAAGCTTCAATGAAAACTCTATTATCTTAGTAGCTCATAGCAACAATCTCAAAAAATCCTCCTTTACAAATGAGAAGTGAGACCTTTATATAGGTCCTTAATTACAACAGATGGCTTGAATGATCACAATAATCAATGGCCTAGATCACACCACATTAGCCATAATTAGGGTTAGGAAAAATAAAAGGAATCTACATTAATGCAACAAGGAATCCACTACTATAGTGGGTAATAAATGCCCAGTATGCATGCTCATTTAGGAAGGGAGTGGGGTGTAATAAATGACCCCTAAGAACAACCACTGTTCATTAAATATATCTATCCTTGATTCCCCCCTCTTGAAGGCATGGAATCGATCCAATACTATCTCCAACTCTTTTGTACTGATACTTGGTGTCAATTCTTTCTTGAATTCTAGAATTACAATTGCTCTTTCTTCTTTTCCCAAAATTTCCTCCCAATCTAGTAGCAAGTCACGAGTAGTGCGCATTTTATTTGACAAGATGGAGAAGTTCTCAAAATCATCTCTTTCATAGACATTCAGCTGAAAGAACTCTTCTAAGTTGACTTTCAAATTCTTAGTTGTCATTTCATCTTCCACCAGTCTCTACAATAACAAGGATGCAACTGTGTTGGATATCCCCAGCTTGATGTTGTCAATAATCTTTTTCCATCAAGTGGACTCCTTGGTGAAGCTCTCAAAAAATTTCTTAGCTATGATTACTGCACTATATCATCAAAGAAAATCATGGAGATTTCCCTTTTGATAACTTGACCATCGATCAATGCTTGCTTTGGGGTCACCATCAAATTCTGAATGTCAAAAATCACTTCATCTTGGTAAATATGTTCATCCTCCCATGATTCATCCATGCACTTGATCCTGGAGAGTGTAGCTAACACCCTACTATGCACTTGCACTAATTCCTCTGTATGTTTGAAGGCTTCCTCCTAAATTCCTTTGACTCAGACCTTTGTACCTTGAGCAGTCCGCTTGATCATGTCAATGTCATCTACAACTTCAATGGAAACACCTATCAGAGGGATGAATGATGGGCCTTCCTCTCTTACTAGATGAGGCAATCATTGATGTATTAACATAAGGCTTTAATTTATTTTCTTATTTCTTGTACCCTTCTTCCACCTTCTTCAGTCTATCCTTTAAATCCTGTGTAGATTCATCAAATTCTTCCAATATTTTTTCCTGAGAGGCACAACCAAGATTTATTTCCGTAAAATGTCATTCATTTGGAGAAATTTGATTTTTTCTTTTGTTGAGCATAGGAGTTATAATCTACAACATTCTAGACCCCAGTTCTCCTTTGATAATCTTAGTCAATCTTTTTCTTTCCCTTGCTCTTCTGATCAGTTTTCTTATTACAAAACATCAACCTCATTTTGTTGACTCTTTTAAGTTTTTTGCTTCAAACATTCTGGAATGGGTATTCTTTGGTCCCTTGGAATCACCAATTTTTCTTTCCTTTGGACTGCTTGAATGAAGATCTCCTCTTCACCTCTTGGACTATCCATCATTACTTTAGGAACTACAACTTCAACATTTGGAAGATGTATTGCTACTATAGAAGCCTCTTCCTCTAGTAGACCATCATTTGCCTCCATTATTTCTCTCTAAGATTGTGGCGACACTTCTTATGTAGCTATATCTTGAACGCTTCCTCTTTCTTACATGAATTTTTCATAGGCATTTATACTTGGTCTATCATGCACTGGCCTATCCAAATCTTCCTCTTGCTCAAATCTCCTTATGCTTGTTTCTATTTCTTGCCTTTCAAATATTTCTATCTATTAAACATTGGGAGTGTGACTCAATCAACTTCTTATTTTGAGCCTCTTGGATGACTTTCTCCTAAGATGCTTTTCTTAAGCTACCTCTTTTCCTTTTCTAGTTCCAAATTCTTCTAATTGATTTTCTCTTTCTCAAAAGTCCCTTCCAATATTTTCCTTGGTCTTTAATCCCTAAGCGATCGGTGACCAATAAATTTATAGCTAAATCCATTTAGTAGCGCAACTATCTTTTCAAGCTTACTCTCAATCCACAACCTTGTAAAATCCAAGATTGGCTTTGAAAGAGCTTCTAGTTCTATAACCTCTTTCCTTTTCCAATCATATGGTTGAGATATCATTTTTGGATTGAATCCTTTTTGCATCACATTTATATCCACCTCCATCTGATCAGGAATCTAGAATATGTTGCATGTTTTGATAATGTTCATTGGTGAATGCATCTTCTTTCTAATCTCATTCTCATTTGCAACATTTTCCCAATAACCTACAAGGTGAACTTTTTATTGGTACTCTGATCCTACTACTGATGTGATCATTTTATAGGGATCAAAATCAAACCTTTTTGGATAAAGTTGAAGATGGAAGAAGTGGAGCTCATCCAATGATCTCTCTGTAGCTTTAGGCATGGGTACACCTCAGATTTTCCTTCTCCTATGGAAATTGGAAACTATAATCCCAACTTCTTCTTCCCTTTTTGGATCTTGTCATATGTTGGAAATATTCAAGATATGACAGGTTACTAAGAGGGGAGGGGTGAATCAGTAATCTTAAAACCTTTTATTAATTTACCACAAATCCATCTACACTACTACATGCATAAATTCTAAAACATAAAACAATCATTACACAAGTGAACACAATATTTGGTGACCTAGAAACCTTCCAAATAGAAAGTAAAATTGGGGTGGGGATGATACCCACAAAACTTCAATACTACAGTATAAAGTTGGCTGGTTAAGGTTTACATTGACCACTCCTAGCGATCTTCCCTGTTAGGAGCACAAAGTACTACTAGGTCCACGTTGTTAGAGGATTTGCAAACATATAATGAAGTATGCACTCTATTAGGAGATTTGTAAAAAGATTGTTAAGTCTACCTTGTTAGAGGATTTGAAAAATCTGATTCACCTATTAGAATGAAGCTGTGGATCTGCTTGCAACTGATTGGTGATAAGATCCCTTATGCACTAATCACCTCACGTGATGGATATAACTTTTCAGTCTTTGAATTGAACTTGTTGTGTACCTTGAACTGCTGATGATGATCTTTCACATATACTTCACATTACTTCACAATTCCTTCTCATTCCATGCATCATACATACAATACATATTTTCTTGATATCTTACAATACATCTTACATTTATACCTTTCAATCTTACAAAATTACAAGGTTGGCCAAAATACAAGTAAAAAAATACATTACAGAGTCACCCCAATAGTAAATAACTCGGGTTCACTACACTGACTCGGTGATCTTCTGATACTCGACATCCACTGCATTACTTGGCATTGTCATGCACTCATTAGAAGTGAAGGCTCAGTCCATACTAATCACTTGATGTAGTTTTGAACTCAATAACCACTGGTGACTTAGTAGATGTACTGTCACTCGGTAGATATTGTACACTGAGTTTACCTTGCTTCACCTGGTAAAAACTATACACTGAGTTTACTTTGCTTCACTCAGTAAACACTAAATCTTTCATCACTCAGTTTGCATTGAATCTTCATGACACAAATGATCTACTCAATAGACACTATGAAGCACGATAGATATTGAGAAGCTCAGTAGACACTGCTGGACTTCACATTGTTTGAATTTTCTTAGTAGCCACTGTCTACTCGGTGCAAACTACTAAACTGATAAGTTTACAAGATAACCACTACACTTGATTCTCGATAAGCATACAGAATTGAATAAGTGTTGTCACTAATGACAAAATAATCATAATGCCAACAATCTCCCCCTTTGGCATTAGTGACAAAAATAGTTATGAATCAAAACTGACATTCTAATTTATTCTGTTGTTTACATATCTTACATATCTCACATATCTCCTCGATACAAATGGTATGCATAGCTTTTATCTATACAATGTCTTTCTTATTCCTTATTCATCTCATATTCCCAATGTCAACAATCTTATCTCCCCCTACCAACAATCTCATCTCCCCCTTTTTGAAAATAATGCCAAAGAATGTATATACAATAAATTTAAATTGAGACACCAAAATGTGAGAGAAAATCTAAGTGTACCTTAAGAATAAGAGACAATGTCTTATCCCAATTGTCTTACAAAATTTTGCAGGTGGAGAGAGCCACTTGAACTTCTACAAAAAGTTCAATCATATGATCTGCTTTTGAAAAATTGCTGTCATGAATTAATATTTTTGAGTAGGCAATGTATTTTTGCATTTGAATCCATGACTGGAAGAATCATATTTTGAATGTCAATCAGTGTAGACTGAATTCTGGCTTCTTCTCTAAGTAACTCTGCCTGTATTTTAGAAAAAAATTTCACCTTTGTGTGATGGGATGAGCTTGAACTATGGTCAAGCTGCAACTTTTGAGTGCTATCTTTCATTTCCACATCTAATTTATTCATTTTTTCTTTCACTTCCTTAGTAAACTCGGTAACATCATAGAGCTTTCCAAAAAGTGATGTTACATTTGTGAACGCTTGCTCAAGATTGCTCAAAATTGAAGTTAATTTAACCTATTTTATTGCAATGTGCTGAGAAATGTGCTCAAGCACTTTATTATCAAATTTATTTTCTACCTTCTTAATGAGTTTCTCTTGTCCAGAGGTTTCCTCATTGAACTTATCTACAACCTCTTCTAATTGCAACAAAATGTGTTGAGATGAATCAACATCAACACCAATAGCTTCAATAATTATGTTTTTAGCATTTTATATTATAGTATATTCTCTATCTCTCTCTTCTCTAAGTTGCTTCTGCCTTGCCTTCTAGTCTAGAAGTTGATTAACCATTCTCATCTCACTCGCTGAGGCATTGTCCAAGTCTATCTTTGGAATAACAATTTTTGAAAATATTCAGGATATGACAGGTTACTGAAAGGGGAGGGGTGAATCAGTAACCTTAAAACCTTTTATTAATTTAACACACATCCATGTACACTACTACATGCATAAATTTTGAAACATAAAACAATCATTACACAAGTGAACACAATATTTGGTGACCCAAAAACCTTCCAAATAGAAAGTAAAACTGGGGTGGGGATGATACCCACAAAAATTTAATACTATAGTATAAAGTTGGCTGGTTAAGGCTTACATTGACCACTTTTGGTGATCTTCCCTATTAGGAACACAAATGACTGCTAGGTCCACCTTGTTAGAGGATTTGCAAACATACAATGAAGTATGCACTATGTTAGGAGATTTGTACAAAGACTATTAATTCTACCCTGTTAGAGGATTTGAAAAATCTAATTCACTTATTAGGATGAAGCAATGGATCTACTTGCAACTAATTGCTGATAAGATCCCTTATACACTAATCACCTCATGTGATGGATATAACTTTTCAGTCTTTGAATTGACCTTGTTGTGTACCTTGAACTGTTGTTAATGATCTTACGCATATACTTCACATTACTTCGCAATTCCTTCTCATTCCATGCATCATACATATAATACATACTTTCTTGATATCTTACAATACATCTTACATATATACCTTTCAATATTACAAAATTACAAGGTCGACCAAAATCAAGTAAACAAATACATTATAGAGTTGGTCCAATAGTAAACAACTTAGGTTCATTGAACTGACTCGGTGATCTTCTGATACTCAATGTCCACTGCATTACTCAGCATCATCATGCACTCAGTAGAAGTGAAGGCTCAGTCCATACTAATCACTTGATGTAGTTCTAAACTCGGTAACCACTGGTGACTCAGTAGATGTAGTGTCACTCGGTAGATACTATACACTGAGTTTACCTTGCTTCACTCGATAAACACTGTACACTAAGTTTACCTTGCTTCACTCGGTAAACACTGAATCTTTCATCGCTCGGTTTGCACTAAATCTTCATGACATAAATTGTCTACTTCATAGACACTATGAAGCATGGTAGATACTGAGAAGCTTAGTAGAACCTGCTAGACTTCACATTGTTTGAATTTGCTCGATAGCCACTATCTGCTTGGTCTAAACTACTGAACTGCTAAGTTTACAAGGTAACCACTTGATGCTTGGTAAGCATACAAAATTGAGTAAGTGTTGTCACTAGTGAAAAAATAATCATAATGCCAACAGTCATAGACTATAAGTTGCTAAATAAGATCTAACAAGACCATCTTAAATCCATTGGGTACCTGAGAAGTTTGTATGGCTCCATGGAAAATCCTTAAACTTGGATGTATGAAAAGGTAGGAAACTAAATAATTGGATTTGTAAATTTCATTACAAATTTTGGAAAAAAAAAAATTTCATGCCTTCCATCCAATATTTTCGATAATGTCTCTATTACATTCTTTCCAATATGCATAACATAAAAAAAATGCACGATTGGGAGATCCTTGTAGTATGAAAACCTACAAAATTGACTAGGATAACTTTTTATTCCTCTAGGATGTTGGTCATTGATTTCATGATGACTTGCACGAGCATTAATTACATCATTACTAAATAAAAGATAATATCAAAATATAAATTTCAAACAAAAGTCATTAGATAGAATTAAATTACCTTGAAAATTTAGTCTATTGTATTCTAACTTGCATAGATGAGGTGTCATTCTTCATGGCCTTGATGTTTTCTCTTCTTTCCAATTAAATTTTTCTTTCTAAAGTAATTTGATACTTATGGATTATTGTGGAGAAAGTCCCTAAACTCATCGAACACCTTCTTTCCTAAACTTTTTGAATGATGAGATTTCATCTTCAGACCACAAATTGGACATGCAAATTTTTCCTTTGTATGAACACCTAAAAGATCATTTACAATTATCACATGTAACTTAAACATACAACAATAATGTATAAGCACTAAAACATACCAAAAATATGCGACCTTAACAATATAAAATACTGCAAATATGAGCTAGCCCAGGGGAATCATGTGTTGTCCATACAAGCATATAATGAAATTGAAATTTTATTTTTCCTATTGGTCTAGAGATGTCATACATAGTGACCCCATTCCATAATTTCAACAACTTGTCAATAAAGGGCTCAATGTACATGTTCATATCTGTAACTTGGTACTTACCTAGTTGAATGAACATAAACAATACATAATTGTTATCCATTTTTATGTAGTGTTTATAAATTAATTTAGATAGCTATTAAATGAAAAAATGCCTGGTACAATCATTGACAACATTATGTGCTCCCTCTTTATGGAAATCTAAGGAGGAATGTTATTGTTAATAACAAAAACAACCACACTGAGTAAATAGATCTCATATCTCCAAATGGATTGACATTGTTTACTGCTAATGAAAGCTTTAGATTATGAGGTTCTCTTTTAAAGAATGGCCACCTATCTTCTTTTTCCTTAAATGCAGAACTATCCGTAGGAATTCGCATAATGCCATCTTAAGTTCTATTGTGTGCATGGAAATCCATAAATTGGGTCAAGCTAGTGCACCTGAATAATCATTCACGATGTGGAATAATGGGATGTACCAAAGAACATTGTGTGGCACCCTTTTTTTTATTTGATCTAATCAATATCTACTAATATGATAATCAAGGAATTCTATTGCAAATTCATGTTGTTTATGATATACAATGTGATCATTGGGACATGCATGTATTGGTTGATACTTCATTCCAATTTGATTCATAATAGTGGATAATTCTCTATATAAATGAGGTAGAATGTTTGATATACATTGTTTTTCTATTTTATAGATTGTCTCAATAGAATACTATGTCCTTTCTTCCTTAGCTAAAGGTACACACTTGCAGAACTTGCTAGAGAATTCAAAAAGAATTACTCTTCCACAAAGGTTGACTTTCATGTTTTTGTCTCTATTTTAATTTTAAAAAAATTCTCATGTAGGTCTTGAGGGGAAAGTTTTCATGACCTATGACGAAATATAGAACAGGATAGTGAAATTAATATTTTTAACTTTTAGGAGATGAATTACATACATTTTATTTTAATTAAGCCATTTTCAAGATTGGCAGCCAAAATGTTTTGCATAGTCTATACAGTACTTTCTCAATTTTTTCCAACCCATTGAAAATGTTTTCATCATGATTTTGAAAGTTACCCTATTGGTTTCATAACTATTCCAAATAGTTAGAGCATTGCAAACACAAATTTGCAAAATCTTGCAAAAAAGTTACTCTCAGCAAGAAAATGTTGTCATGGCAACATGACAACATTTTACCAACTTTTCCCAAATTGGAGTTAGACCTCCAAACTTGTTCCAAATACCAAGTGTACATATAATATGCATTAAAGGACCTCAAATAACATATCCAAGGCAATGGGAACCTTAGTAGAGCATTTTACACTTTCTAGAACCTAAGTCACCTAGTTGACAAGATTTTGCACTTTCTAGCAACATGGCCATTTTGGGTCTTACCAAATCTCCTAAACAAACCTAAGGACCAAATAGGAACTCTTATTAGACTAGTGATGTGGTTAATAATCACTACAAGCCAAAAAAACAAGGAAGCCCTAGGTTTCATACTAGCCTACCTAGGTGCTCCTACACCACCAACTAGCTCAAATTGACAAACTAAGAAAGTGTGTATCTTGGATGCTTAAAATTGTAGCTTCACTCCTTATTGTAATGCCAAAATCAGATATATGGATGCAATGTAAGAAAATACCTTATACCATGACAGATTTAGTTACCAAGATAGGATGAATTCACTTATTGTAATTATATGCAATACATTATGATTTGACAATCATTATAAGATTCTAATCATATGCTATGATTCAATTAAAAAATGCTCAAGAAATTAAACTACTAAATATAGGGAACCTAGTAATGTAGTTTCTTACACTAGATCACTTATGTGTGAACCTTTCTCGGTCTAGATTGGAGATTTTTTGGATGATAGCAACCACTCTTTGCATCTAAAGATGTCTAGTTTGTACTAAACTACAAACTTCACACCTAGCACCTTACACAAATTGATCAGAAGTATACGCCGCTCCAAAGATATTACCCAAACACCTCTAATGAGCTAAAAATGTCATGGCTAGGAGGAAATAAAGAGCATACCAAATGTAAGTGTAGCATGTGCCAACAACATTAAGAATTGAAACTCTACGTTGCCCAAACTTCAACTTGTAAAATGCTTAGATTACAAGGAAATTTTTGGACTAGAATGTCGGGAAAAAATCCACATAGAGTATACTATACTATGTAAGAATAGAGAAATTACAATATAACAATTGATTGGAATTGAAACAACATAATTTTATGCATTCAATATCACCCTTGAAAGTGTTGTAAAGACAAAGTGATTGCACAAAGGGTTGGATGCATTTACTCTTTTCAATGACCACCCCTATAAAAGCACATTGATTCAAGAGGTAATAGTATTTGAGAACCTTGCTTAATCTAAACAAGAGGTCTACTGGTGATGTGTAATGCATGTAGAATCTCAACATGGAAAAATTTCTCTTCACACTCCACAACCAATATAAGAAGACATTTAATCCAACCCTATTGATCTTTACAACCCATTTCTCGTTCTCTTTTTGGAAATTGCACTTCAATTTCAACTTTACGAGTTTATTATTCATAGCAAGGTTTCTATGATACTATACGCTTTGAATAAACCTATTTATACTTAAATTTATCCATAAATATAATCTCATACTCTATATTAGTAATTAATTCAAGTGATCTTCCTAAAAAGCCCCTTGTGACAAATACATACAAACTATTGTCAAGAAGTTCTTGATCAAAATGTAAGGGATTTTCTATATAATTTGAAACTTTTGATGATATCTTCTTCATAACTCCCCACAAAATTATTATATCTTCATTCTTTCTTATTGTAGTTTACTATAGATTTAAGTATGAAAATTGATATAAATAAACAAATCACAATAGTTCAAGTGTACATTGGATTTTGATATATGTATGCAGTCCTAAGAACTGTATAGAAATTTGAATTGATATCACAGAAGTAAATTGGTACGATTTGGTAGGGATGGCTAGACTCTTTCAAAACTAAAAGCTAGAATTTTATTTATAGACAGAAATTAAGAAGGTCAAGTTCAACTAATTAGATTTTTCGTAGTAGGCTCCATAAAAAGGGGGCTTGCACCCTTTCTTTCACCATAAGAATGGTACTATGGAAATAGAAAGTACAAGTTACTGAAATAAAATAGATCTATATCTATTCAATTAGAGCTCCTCATATATAGATATAAGCATCAAGTTGGTCTTGGGGTATTGAAAGTTTCTCCACTAGTATAGGGAATTTTGTGCTATGTGTAAATTTGCAAACATATTATTTTTAAAATTTATAATCTTGGAAGAGAAAAAGATACTATCTATTCTGATATAATTTCCATAATTTCTGAGATATACTCAAGTGACTTCTACTTAAGTTATTTTCACATTATTGGTTTGCACAATGTATGGGTGATAGTGTTGGAAGATACAACTTGTGAACTCCTAGAAGAATAGATATGTAGAGAAGAACAAGAATATAAATTGAATAACTTCATGCATGAAGAGGATAAATATTATGAACAGATCATTTTAAATATGATGCAGTAAATCTATAGAAATTTATGAGCTTATAGTGCAAAGAATAAAGGGGAAAATAATGCAATGCTTATTTAAAAGAAAATGCATAGGATAGCTTGGAAAATGCAATTCAAAAGTAATAAAGGGGTCTATTATCTTGCATAACCTAAAAAATAAAATAGAGAAAAAGATAAAGGATTATCTAAAATTTGTACTTACCTAGCAAAGATCCAATGCAACACCAACCAACAGAGATCCATTGCAACACAAACTAGGACAAATAGGCCCTAAAGACGAAAGAGGGATTATGCAATAATAGAAATAAATCATAAGTATTGAATATTGTAATAATTGAAAATAAGCAATAGCAATCAATATTCTAATAATGGAAAAGAAGCACATACCTTCCAAAATCAACAATCACATTATTGATATAGGAATATTTGTATCTTGTACGCCCTTTGTATCCTGCACAAGAAATATTATTGTGGTTGGATTTTTTTAATATAGATCTTAGTTTCTATAGTAAAATTCATCCAAATCAATGCACAAAATATAAAATCCATACCTCTCACCTGCATGATCAAATGAATTCCAAATTCAATTCTTTAATGATCTATAGAAGCTGTACAAAATCTTTGTTCAATACTAGAATTAGCCCAAGTACCTCTATCATGTCTTAATAAAGGGTTTTGAAGTCATTACTGATATAGATGACTCTTTGTATCTCAACAAAAACATATCTCTTCAACAAATACAACACCTCATAGAAACCCTAGAGAAGGATAAAATTAGCCATCACCGAAATATTTTATTGACAAAAAATCAAGAGAGAAAGATTCATACAAAGAAATACATAAAATAATACATTGCCAAATTTAGCTAATTGCAAGAAAAAGTTAACTCCATACCAAAAATAGAGGGTTTGGTTATTTTCTGTTCAATGTAGGCATAATTCCTTATCTTTCCTAAAGTGTATTCTATCTAAGCAGCTATGGAAGAGGACAAAGTACATAATTACTCTATCCAAGATACTTAAGAGAAACAAAGAAAAAAAATTCTAGAATAACTTGCACCATTTCATTTTCATATTCCTTTGCACAATTACTCTATCCTCTAGCTCTAGGCCCATGTTCAGGGAGTTCTACTCAGTGCACTTAGATATGCCTGCATGAAGCACTGACCTATGATGGTTGATTTGTGCAAAGAGGAAAGATGAGAAAAGCTCTAGTATTACTCATAGGAAAAGACCTCAATATTAAACCTAAATGAAACCATGGTTTGCACTATTGCTAATAAAGTTGCCACTCCAAAGCATTATTTTGTTATATTGCCAAGGCAGGCGGAAATATAACATACTATTTTTTTCTTCTCTTGTTTTGATAACCTGAGTTGGTAAAAATTTTGACCACCTTGGGAAAACCTAAGTTGGTCAAAATTTTGACCAACTCAGGCATAAACCCTTATTTGGTCAAAATTTTGACCAACGCAGGGATAAATACAAAAAAAAAAAAGAGATGAAATCATAGCCCAATATGGCTTTTGGTAGAAAATTTTGGCAGAAAAAAAACTGCAAATGTACTAGTGCCCAAAGGCTTGGTTTGATGTTTTTCCTTCATTTCTTGGTTGTTTAGACATTTTTTCATCTTCTAAGCTCAATTATCATCTTTGACTTCGTTGGGTTTGCAAATGGTGGAGTGGGTATCTCTAAAATTGTGATCTTGCTATCAAGATTTAACTATGCGATTTTTGAGTCAAACTTATTGACCCATGGTAATCTCACACATTTTCTTACCTTTCTAACGATATAAATGATTTAATTTTTGGATAAGATTAACATTGTGAAATGGAATTTTCTATATCAGTGTCTTGATAGTCCTCTCAGACATATGTCTACTATTTTTTTAATAACTTTTGACCCACTCAACCAAATGAAAAATAAATTACATATTATTGTGCTACACTTGATTCTATATAGTTTTAAAAAAAAGTGTTGGTTTTAGATTATTTTGATGCAAGTTATGCCTAGTGCATGAAGACCTATACCAAAATTTAAGGATGGAGTAACCTCAAAAAATAATAGAAAAAAAAACTACGCATCAAACAGTTATGAAAAAATATACTACTTTAAGATCTACTGTTACCTATCATCCTACAAAAGGGTTTTTAAAAATATTAAACATAACTATATGTTTTGTTGAGCACTCATAAACAACTATGTTATATTTTTCAAAAAGAAAAATGATTTTTTTTTGTGTGGCATGGTTTGACCCTCTTAAATTACCACTATAATCTCACACATTTTCTTACCTTTCTAACAATATAAATGATTTAATTTTTGGATAAGATTAACATTGTGAAATGGATTTTTCTAAATCAGTGTCTTGATAGTCCTCTCAAACATATGTCTACTATTTTTTTAATAACTTTTGATCCACTCAACCAAATGAAAAATAAATTACATATTATTGTGCTACACTTGATTCTATATAGTATTTAAAAAAAGTGTTGGTTTTAGATTATTTTGATGCAAGTTATGCCTAGTGCATGAAGACCTATACCATAATTTAACGATGGAGTAACCTCAAAAAATAATAGAAAAAAAAACTACGCATCAAACAGTTACGAAAAAATATACTACTTTAAGATCTACTGTTACCTATCATCCTACAAAAGGGTTTTTAAAAATATTAAACATAACTATATGTTTTGTTGAGCACACATAAACAACTATGTTATATTTTTCAAAAAGAAAAATGATTTTTTTTTGTGTGGCATGGTTTGACCCTCTTAAATTACCACTATAATCTCACACATTTTCTTACCTTTCTAACAATATAAATGATTTAATTTTTGGATAAGATTAACATTGTGAAATGGATTTTTCTATATCAGTGTCTTGATAGTCCTCTCAGACATATGTCTACTATTTTTTTAATAGCTTTTGATCCACTCAACCAAATGAAAAATAAATTACATATTATTGTGCTACACTTGATTCTATATAATTTTTAAAAAAAGTGTTGGTTTTAGATTATTTTGATGCAAGTTATGCCTAGTGCATGAAGACCTATACCACAATTTAAGGATGGAGTAACCTCAAAAAATAATAGAAAAAAAAACTACACATCAAACAGTTATGAAAAAATATACTACTTTAAGATCTATTGTTACCTATCATCCTACAAAAGGGTTTTTAAAAATATTAAACATAACTATATATTTTGTGGAGCACACATAAACAACTATGTTATATTTTTCAAAAAGAAAAATAATTTTTTTTTGTGTGGCATGGTTTGACCCTATTAAATTACCACTATAATTTCCCACATTTTCTTACCTTTCTAACAATATAAATGATTTAATTTTTGGATAAGATTAACATTGTGAAATGGATTTTTCTATATCAGTGTCTTGAGAGTCCTCTAAGACATATGTCTACAATTTTTTCAATAACTTTTGATCCACTCAACCAAATGAAAACTAAATTACATATTATTGTGCTACACTTGATTCTATATAGTTTTTAAAAAAAGTGTTGGGTTTAGATTATTTTGATGCAAGTTATGCCTAGTGCATGAAGACCTATACCACAATTTAAGGATGGAGTAACCTCAAAAAATAATAGAAAAAAAAACTATGCATCAAACAGTTATGAAAAAGTACAATACTTTAAGATCTACTGTTACCTATCATCCTACAAAAGGGTTTTTAAAAATATTAAACATAACTATATGTTTTGTTGAGCACACATAAATTACTATGTTATATTTTTTAAAAAAAAATGATTTTTTTTTGTGTGGCATGGTCTGACCCTCTTAAATTACCACTATAATCTCCCACATTTTCTTACCTTTCTAACAGTATAAATGATTTAATTTTTGGATAAGATTAACATTGTGAAATAGATTTTTCTATATCAGTGTCTTGATTGTCCTCTCAGACATATGTCTACTATTTTTTTAACAACTTTTGATCCACTCAACCAAATGAAAAATAAATTACATATTATTGTGCTACACTTGAATCTATATAGTTTTTAAAAAAAAGTGTTGGTTTTAGATTATTTTGATGCAAGTTATGCCTAGTGCATGAAGACCTATACCACAATTTAAGGATGGAGTAACCTCAAAAAATAATAGAAAAAAAAATACGCATCAAACAGTTATGAAAAAGTACACTACTTGAAGATCTACTGTTACCTATCATCCTACAAAAGGGATTTTAAAAATATTAAACATAACTATATGTTTTGTTGAGCACACATAAATTACTATGTTATATTTTTCAAAAAAAAAAATGATTTTTTTTTGTGTGGCATGGTCTGACCCTCTTAAATTACCACTATAATCTACCACATTTTCTTACCTTTCTAACAGTATAAATGATTTTATTTTTTGGATAAGATTAACATTGTGAAATGGATTTTTCTATATCAGTGTCTTGATTGTCCTCTCAGACATATGTCTACTATTTTTTTAATAACTTTTGATCCACTCAACCAAATGAAAAATAAATTACATATTATTGTGCTACACTTGAATCTATATAGTTTTTTAAAAAAAGTGTTGGTTTTAGATTATGTTGATGCAAGTTATGCCTAGTGCATGAAGACCTATACCACAATTTAAGGATGGAGTAACCTCAGAAAATAATAGAAAAAAAAACTGTGCATCAAACAGTTATGAAAAAATACGCTAATTCAAGATCTACTCTTACCTATCATCCTACAAAAGGGGTTTTCAAAATATTAAACATAACTATATGTTTTGTTGAGCACACATAAACAACTATGTTATATTTTTCAAAAAGAAAAATGATTTTTTTTTGTGTGGCATGGTTTGACCCTCTTAAATTACCACTATAATCTCCCACATTTTCTTACCTTTCTAGCAATATAAATGATTTAATTTTTGGATAAGATTAACATTGTGAAATGGATTTTTCTATATCAGTGTCTTTATAGTCCTCTAAGACATATGTCTACAATTTTTTCAATAACTTTTGATCCACTCAACTAAATGAAAACTAAATTACATATTATTGTGCTACACTTGATTCTATATAGTTTTTAAAAAAAGTGTTGGTTTTAGATTATTTTGATGCAAGTTATGCCCTGTGCATGAAGACCTATACCACAATTTAAGGATGGAGTAACCTCAAAAAATAATAGAAAAAAAAATTACGCATCAAACAGTTATGAAAAAATACACTACTTTAAGATCTACTGTTACCTATCATCCTACAAAAGGGTTTTTAAAAATATTAAACATAACTATATGTTTTGTTGAGCACACATAAATTACTATGTTATATTTTTCAAAAAAAAAAAGATTTTTTTTTGTGTGGCATGGTCTAACCCTCTTAAATTACCACTATAATCTCCCACATTTTCTTACCTTTCTAACAATATAAATGATTTAATTTTTGGATAACATTAACATTGTGAAATGGATTTTTCTATATCAGTGTCTTGATTGTCCTCTCAGACATATGTCTACTATTTTTTTAATAACTTTTGATCCACTCAACCAAATGAAAAATAAATTACATATTATTGTGCTACACTTGAATCTATATAGTTTTTTAAAAAAAGTGTTGGTTTTAGATTATTTTGGTGCAAGTTATGCCTAGTGCATGAAGACCTATACCACAATTTAAGGATGGAGTAACCTAAAAAAATAATAGAAAAAAAAACTTCGCATCAAACAGTTATGAAAAAATACACTAATTCAAGATCTACTCTTACCTATCATCCTACAAAAGGGTTTTTAAAAATATTAAACATAACTATATGTTTTGTTGAGCACACATAAAGAACTATGTTATATTTTTCAAAAATAAAAAATGAATATTTTTTTGTGTGGCATGGTTTGATCCTCTTAAATTACCACTATAATCTCACACATTTTCTTACCTTTCTAACAATATAAATGATTTAATTTTTGGATAAGATTAACATTGTGAAATGGATTTTTCTATATCAGTGTCTTGATAGTCCTCTCAGATATATGTCTACTATTTTTTTAATAACTTTTGATCCACTCAACCAAATGAAAAATAAATTAGATATTATCGTGCTACACTTGATTCTATATAGTTTTTTAAAAAAGTGTTGGTTTTAGATTATTTTGATGCAAGTTATGCCTAGTGCATGAAGACCTATACCATAATTTAAGGATGGAGTAACTTCAAAAAATAATAAAAAAAAAAAACCACACATCAAACAGTTATGAAAAAATACACTACTTCAAGATCTACTCTTACCTATCACCGTACAAAAGGGTTTTTAAAAATATTAAACATAACTATTTGTTTTGTTAAGCACACATAAACAACTATGTTATATTTTTGAAAAAGAAAAATGAACTTTTTTTTTGTGGCATGGTTTGACCCTCTTAATTGTATCCATTTAAAAAAAAACTTAGTAGTTTAGATACTTGATTCTGAGTACTACAATTTTTTGTGTTCTACACATTTTCTTATTTTGAGTGCACAACCCTGGAATGGATCTTTCAAGATTAGGTTTACTTGATTTCAAAAAAAGGTATACACTTATATCCCCTTTTTCGGACACCATCTTTGTGAACACACCCTAGTTCATGTATTAAATTGTTTTCTATGTCCAAGTATAGATATGCCAAGCTTCAACATGAAGATTTTTTTTTTGTACAGGAAATTTTTTCCTTTATAAATGAGAAGAACATCATGTTGAATCAACAAGCTTCTTACTCAAAACTTGCATTCAATGTTTGGTTCCCTATACATCTCCAGCTCTAATATAATTAGATTTTTAGTGACTAGTGTACTTATCTTCTACATTTGAACATGTTTATTAGATGGCTTAGTAAAATAGGTTGAATATAACAAAAATATTGTGTTTGAGTAACTTAAATTGAAGAGTCAAACAAAATTTATTGAATGTAATTGTTTAACTAAAGAGCTCCTCAAGAATTTATGTTTTCATACAAGTGAATGAATAACTAGACCGATGTATGTAACTTCAGTTATTGGTACCATTTTTTATCTATTTCATTAGCATCATGGTTTCTATTGATCACTACAAAAAATCACCTTTTAATTCTGGCACAACAGGCCTAGTATACTTTTTGTCTTATCAAGTATTATGATTCTATTGACAATGATTCTTTTTCTACAATTCATGATCTTATCATTCATGACAGTACTTCATACTTTCCTAGTGGTTTGTGTATTATGTATTATTGGTTAATATTGTGGACTAGACTGAAAGTGTAGGTGGGGTTGGCTCTATTATATGTGATTCCAATTATTTTACTGGTGAATGGTCCCCTTATAAGTTTTATAGAAACTAAAAAGGAAATTAGTTTAGTCAAGAGGACACAACAAGTAAAGATTTGGAAACTTTATGTTTTCCACTATTCCAAAACTATGCAACTTACTTCACTTTTTAGTATGTTATTTAAGATCATTCCTTATCGTAGTACATAGAAGTTTGTCTTGAAGAAATAGAGGGGAACTTATTTGTTGATCCAAGTTGGCCAAATGAAGGACATATTGAATTCAACAAGGTTACCTTGAGATATATGTCATTTTTACCACCAGCTCTATAAGCAATCTCATTCAATATATGCATAGGGGAGCAACTTTCTCAATTTTTTACATTTTATATTTTATTGTATAGTTGAATTCGATAACCAAAATTTGAGATAAAAGGGAAATTCTAGTGAGTGCAAATTTTCTTAGTCATATTTTAGTGCATACTTTTGATTATTTTCATTTATGTCAAGTTGGAATAGCTAGAATAATGCACTCCAAAAAGTTTAGTATCCTCAATGCCTTATTTTTCCTCACTTTAGTCTCTAAAAAAAAATTAATTCATAATGTGAACATTGCAAATGTTTTTATCTCAAAGAACTCCATGCTTAACTGACTATTGTCCCCCAAGCTCCATTTTTATTTGAAGGAATATTAAGGTGGGTTGATACTCATAAATACAATTGGTTTTTATTGACATTATTTCTTGAATTTTTGTTGAAATATTCATTTCAATTTATTTTTAATACAATTTTCTAGAAGGGCATTACTTCTATGAAATTATTGAAATTTTAGTACAAATCATAATAAAGCAAAGGCATTGTATGTTTGTGGCTTGGACATGTGTCTACTTGCATAAAACAAACATGTTAGCTTGCTTTCTTTGTAGAGAAAATTTGGATCCTTTAGTAATAATTCTGATTCTATAATGTAGGATATCCTTCAAAAGTGCTATACTAAAGAGGGATTTGTATCAAATAGTGGGATGTCTAGCTAGGTAATAGAAGAAGCAAAGTGCTTCTCTATTGGGAAATGCCAATTACTTTGTCTAGTACATGCATTACTGAAGTCTTCCAAGATATACAAAAATTGTCACTATTTCCCAATATTTTTTTCATATGAAAGAAGTTGCATGGTTAAGCATGTACTCAACATAGCTATAGAAAACTTGAAAAACCAAAAATTTAGATAGACAAGAACCAAGATCAACGATTATATGTATTGTGTTCCAGTTTCTATCTCATTACATTTGTTTTGACTCAAAAAATGTAAAATAATATAAACCTACAAAAAAATATAGGTAATCAAATTAAATAGAAAATAAAAATATTTGGATCTTCATCCCAATATGTATAGAGAAATAGATGACCTAAAACATAATCAAACTATTGAAGAATTTGAGCTGCACTTAGTACTTAGCAATGTCAAACCAACCTAGGATTATCTTAATGTTGGAAGTTTTTTTGTTATGCTCCTTTTAGGATGTGATGCATCTATATAGACTTAGAATTCAATTTTCCCACTATAATATTTCATTGTAGGCCAGCCTCAATACCTTTTTCTCACCCCTTTGTAGAATTTGTCTTGGCTTTAGATTTGTTGGACACATCAACACCACCATTGTGTTGCTTATCTATATGTTTCATTGATTGGCTTGTGGTCTTGACTTTGGTGTATTAGGATTAACTAATACCAAGCTAGAGCTTGGTTTAGACCATACCCATAAATAGAATTACTTTCTTGCCTAGTGGTGCATGGCACTTGAAAATTTGGGCACCATAGTAAAACACCATTTAGTCCAATCCATCTCCATTAGGCATAAATGAGCAAGACTTGTATGAAAAGCCAGGTCCATTAAAGGGCACAAATATCTTTGTAGCTCCTAGACTAAACTCTACGCTTCATGTTGCCATGTTACAACTACGATAAAAAATAATTGGAAATTTATGGTATTCTCTAAAGGTGTTAGTGATTTATGTCAAATTAAAAATCAAACAAGACACCATACATGACAATAATTTCTCCACCAATTAAAACCTAAAATAAGCTTGGGAAATCACAATTTTGTGCTTGGCAAGCTTGAAATTTTAATAAATTACAAAAAATAAATACAAACATACAATATATATTCCAAACACCTAAACAAACCAACCTTGTAAAACAATATCAGTGAAAATAGAATTAAAAAGAAAAATCGTTTCTATCATAATTTTAACATCTACTTGAATGTTTAGACATTGACCCCATTCATATAGCAACCTCATTGAAACTTAGTTTTCCTAACTACTAGATTTCATCGTAATTTTGACAAAAACCCCAAACAAAAATGATGAGAACTACATTACTTATATAGCATCCTTGTTGAAAAAGATTTTTTTTAATATTGCAAATACAGATTCTAGTGAAAGATCTTGACCCCTTTCAAAAAAAAATGATGACATAATTCTAACAAACAATTATTGATTTTAACAACATATTTTGACAATGTTTGCCTTCTTTTTTGATGACAAATTCTTTTTAATTGTGATGACCAACTTGATTGTTGACATAATAATCACCATGCATTCGACCATTTATCATCTAAAAATTGATGAATTAGTATTGAAAAATGAGCTAAATTTTATTAGTCTACATGATGGATGAAGAGAACATTAAAAACTTGATGATTAAATTGGAATTATTCTATAAGGCTTCTAGTAATAAGGTATCTCTACTGAAGTCTATGATGTTCGACTAACAAGAATCCCCTCTGGGTTGGTGTGTCTAGTTTGGTTTTGCATGGGTGTAGGCCTAGTCATATTGTCAGATACCTATAGAACGCTTCTTAGTCTATCCAAATTTGGGGGAGATATGGAGTTGGGTAAAAAAAAATTTGACAAGTTCACCAAATAGAATAATATGTATTTATTCCTAGCTTGGAGAGTGCGAGTTTGTCAAAATACAAAAATGCTCTCCTCTTATACCATTTACTATGCTTCAACTTGGATGTCTAACTAGAGTCAAATTAATTACTTCCAAAAAAATTGATAAGAGATAATATCTAGTCTGATGAAAAGGGTAACAAGAAAGCACATGTTGTCAAATGTTAGTGGTGTACTTTGGATAAGTCATTGGGTGGATTAGGGATAAGCCACTAGGTGGATTAGGGATGAAAGCATCTCTCTTGCAATAAAATAGATTTCTATATTTATAAAGGGAAATAAATCTTGGAAAATAATAGTAAATAACAACATTGCAAGGGTTTTGTAGTAAAAGTCTCTTTTCAGAAGGGCATGCATATAGGTGATCTCCTATCAAGTAGATTTTTTGTGAAGGTCAAAAGATCCAATATTTTTAAAGCTATTTGGAAATTTTGGAAAATGGTAAGATCCCATGTGGCTAGAAATGAACCCATGAATAGGGATAAAAAAATATGGGGTAGGGGGTAGAGAATCAATTGGGTGAAATCTAAGAAATGATGAAAATATCCTTGCACTCCTCCAGGGCTACTCTACAAAGAAATGGGCATTAATAGATTTGAGGATATTCTTAAGAATGGTAAGGTGATTAGTTGGGACTACATGACTACCAAATTTGATCTTCCCTTGAATCTAAAGAGAGCCTATATTATGATTGAGAAAGCCAGTGAACCTATGTTTCTCCCCCAAACTATTTGTGTATCCGAATGCAGTGCTTTAAATCTATCTTGGTTTAATGGGACAACTCTTTCTGGTGCAGGAGCACCCACATAAAGATGTTTTCTTGGGATGTGTCCAGACCATTGTGGTGTCAGTTTTTCTATTTTTTAATGATCTAGAACATTCTGTAAGCCATTTTGGCAAGATCTAGAGCATTTTGTAAGACGTTTTACCAAGAGATCTCTTTGGGTCAGTTTTCCCATTCTGTAATAATCTAGAATGTTCTATAGGCCATCCTAGAAAGTATAAATAGAGTTTTTAGGTTTAGGTTTAGTAAAGCTTTTGGATACGATTTTATGGGAAGAAGAAACCTTTAGGAGAGCAAGTGTATATATTGTTCATTTGATGAATCAATTAGAAGAATATTGTTATCTATCTCTTTCTAGTGCTGGTTCCTTTTGTTTTTTCTTTCATTGAGTTTATCTTTACATATTCTTGGTATCAAAGCTCAAAAAAAGGTCTGGACAAAGGTGAATTGTGAGTTTGTGTTTGTTGTGATAGGTTGGGAAGAGAACCTATAGAGTGGTCATAAGACTAGGTTGAGTGGAGAGAACCTAGATAGGAGAAAATGGTCACAAAAGGGGATTTATCTCATGATAAGAGGATGTTTTAGATGCATGGGTTTCATATTTAGATTTTCAAAAAAAGAAAAGAGAGGAGAGAGAGAGAGAGAGAGAGAGAGAGAGAGAGAGAGAGAGAGCTAAAATGAATCAAGAGATAGAAGAGAAAATGAGATTCCTAATGAGGGAACTTTAAAAAGGGGAAGAAAATTTAGCAAGACTAAAAGAGGAGTTGAAGAAAAATATGAAAAAATAAAATAGTGATTTGGATAAACAATCTATTGAGATTACAAAATCTTGTGAAGATGGAATAGAGAACTTGGTTGCGAATGAAGAGAAGACTTGTCCATTGGAAGGACAAAATGAACAAATTGATGCTAATATAAAAAGTTTGAAGCAAATAGTTGTTAATGAAACTTATGATAAAAAGGTTCTTGAAGATAGGAAAGAGGTTGAAGTGGTAATTGTTGATGAGCCTTGTCATGAAAATGTTCATAAAGATGGAAAAGAGGTGGATGTGATGGTTCTTGATGGAACCAAGAGATGGCATTTGAAGTTAAGAAAGAAAGTGGTATGGCCTATCAAAAGGATAATAGTTGTAGCAAGAAAGAAGACTTATGATGAAGCTAAGAGGATAGATAAGGATCAAATAGTGATGAGTTTGTCTCCAAGCATGGAGATATTGCAGCATAAAGACATCAAAAAAAGGATGCAAAGGTTCCTATAGTGAACCAAATTAATGAATTCATATATTATGAGGTCCCATTTGCTTTTTATAATCCATTTATTGTAGGTTTGCAAGAGTTCTACCTGAATTCTTATGTGGAAGAGTTTTATGAAACTATGAAATTTGACTGGGGTAATTGGCAAGAGTAAAAACAACAAATACCAAGGAATTGGAAGATAAGAAAGAGTAAGGACAATCCAAGGGACTTGGATTCTATTGTCCCTAGGTGTATGGTGTAGGAGCACCCACATAAAGAAATTTTCTTGAGATGTGCCCAAACCATTATGGGGTTAGTTTTCCTATTTTGTAATGATCTAGAACATTTTGTAAGCCATTTTGGAAAGGTCTAGAATATTTTGTAAGATGTTTTGGCAAGAGATCTCTTTAGGTCAATTTTCTTATTTTGTAATAATCTAGAATGTTTTGTAGGCCATCCAAGCAAGTATAAATAGATTTTTTAGGTTTAGGTTTAGTAAAGTTTTTGGATATGAAGTTACGGGAAGAAGAAATCTTTAGGAGAGCAAGTGTATATACAATTCATTTAATGAATCAATTAGAAGAATATTGTTATCTATCTCTTTCTGGTGCTGGTTCCTTTTATTTTTTCTTCCGTTGAGTTTATCTTTGCATGACTTCCCTCTACTAAAGATAGGTTAATCTTCAACCTTCTTACCTCTACCAATTCTTTATTTGACCATCTCAATCCATTTTACTTCTTTTCCCTAAGCCTTGCAAATTGGAAGACTATCCCTTTTGATCTATGGTATAGGCTCACTAAGCCTAAAAAGAACTACTCCTTCTAGAAACTACTTCTATAAAAGATAGCTATTGTTAATCTTGATGGAGATATAAATTTGTGCTCATGCTAGAGGAAGCCCAAAACCACCTCTCATAGCTTCTTGAATGTATGTTTGCCAAGGAAGTTTGGGCACTTTTTGGCTTCCATTTTGAACATAAATTTAACCTCAGTAATATTATTTCTCCAAAATTATTGAGTGTCAAAAATAGTTGTAATTTATTTTGGTATGTTCTATTAAGTTGAAGTTCTATGTTTTATTTGGAAAAAATGATAACATATTTGAACTTGAATTGCTAGGAATCTTAATGGATCTCTTTGAAGACTCCTATCTCATAACATCTCAATGTAGGTAACCTTGGTAATGAATATTGAGGAAATAAAGTTTATTGACCTCCTAAATGATGGTGTTTTTGTGATGTTGAAAAATGAGTTCTCCTTTTGTTACATTGCTAAAATGAGCCCACAAGCAACTCACCCCTTCAAACAAGCTCTGAGGAGAACAAGTGAACTCTTATAGGAGAACTAAACTACTGTTCTTGTTGTTGCTCAAATTTTAGTGATGTCACCTCTTATTGTGACAAAGGTTTGCATGGGACCTCAAGGATGGACTACAAAGGTGCCTAGGAACATTGTACTTGGATGAGATCTTGGAGTATATGTCAAGAATAATGATGTCATAAAATCCATGTTTGTAAAAAAAATTATATATCATAAGCATTAAATTAAAGCTTATCAAGTTCAAGATTAGATATAAAGAAGTGCTACAAAGAAACTTATGTTACTGTAATGTTTCATTAATGCATTATCTTTAATAGGAAAATATGTTAAATGAGTACAGCTAATAAATAATAACAAATTGTAAAGTAAAATTCCTTACAAATATTAATAAACACATGTTCCTATTTCACCCTTTATTAATTTATATTTTTTATTTTGTCAGCCCTTTTCAATGGGAAAATATCACACCACTTGTTTTATTATTATTATATTTCAATCCAATGGAAAGCACATAATACAAGGGGCTACAAAGCCTTTAGTTTACCAATCATTGTATTTGACAACTACTTTTGTCAAGGAATGGTCACCTGTGGGAAAATATCACATCACTTATTATCACTTATTATTAGTTCTTGCCATAGGCAAGAATACTAATGCATCCATTAGATGCAATAAAAATATAATTTAATATGCTAGTTTAACCAACAAGATTCAAGAATTATTTTAGGTTCTAAGTCTTTAATAAAGTTTGAATAGTTCTATTATTTTTTGAAATGGAAAAAAGCTATTTAGCTGAAATCTTATTGGTTGACACTAAAAATAGTAAGGGTGAAAAATAATTTTTGAAAACAAAAAATCAAGAAAAAATTAAAGCTCTAACTTTTAGCATTAATTATGCAATTAATATTATTGAAAATATCATAAAAGATGATGTGACACTACACTTTTTAGTTTAAATTCCTTATAAATTTTGAACATTTTTATTTTATTTTTCCAAAAAAAAGAATAATATTTTATTGAAATCTTATCAGGTCTTACTAAACAGTGATGGAGAAAATTAATTTTTAAAATAAAAAATTAAGAAAATTTTAAAATTCTAACTTTTTGTATTACTTGTTCAATTAATTTAATTATTATAAAAGATATGTCACACCACACTTATAATAATATACTAACTCAGATATACTTGCTCCATACGAAGAAAAATTCCTTTGATGAAAGAGAAAACTAGTTCCATTAGATGAAGCAAATTGTGGTTCATCAACCATAGCATCTAGCTTTCCTATATTTTTAGGAATGACTCCTAAAAAATGATTTTGGGATAAATCTAAAATTTGCATAAAATTCAGCTCGAGCAGAGAGTTAGGAATAGTGCCTTCAAATTTATTTGAAGCCAAGTTCAAAATGCTGAGATGTTTCAGCTCTCCAATGAAATCTCAGATCTCTTTTGAATTTGGTTGCTTCCTACATCAAATACAATTTACAATGGATGATGGACTGATACCTTCCAAACTATTTCCGTAGACATTTAGTGTATGAAGATTAGTCAGTTTCAAAGATTTACTTTTTATATTTTGGGTGAATGACAAAGGAGTTATAAGTAGGAAGTGTTCTCATTGTAGGCACATTCTAGACATAATTCAAGAACATGTTCTAGACTAGTAAAATTGTTTGGAGTAAATCTCACAGCAATGGATGGGGATATGCAAATGAGAAATAGTGTTAGGACAAAGGATGCCATTCAATAACTTGGGTTTAGTAGCTTACAAGCAGATCCTAAAGTAGCTAGAGATGAAGGGTATTTGTTTGATGAAAGATATTTGTCTTCTAAATCCTGGGTTTTACTGTGCTAAAAATTTGCAACCTCTATTCTAACTATACATATTATTATTTTATGAGGTTTTGATAGAGATTATTATTATCTTCTCAAGTTAGGAAGACTTGCTCATTATGTTATCTTATATGTCTTGATTGAATTATATTTCTAAATAATGTGATTCACAAAAATGATTAAATTATCTTTTGTAGTTGGGAAGACTTGTTTATAATATTATCTTACAACAACTATTTCTAGAAAAAGAAGAATGTTCATTGTCTCTACACTATATTTTAATTTCTTTTCCAGGACCTTTATTTTCAATGGGAGGAATAATCGAATTCAATGAATTTGTGGGTGTTTTGTACAGGGGTGCCATGGAGTGAGGAGCAACAGACTATTTTTGGCTGAACTGGAAAAGATTGGGAAGGGTGATTGGAGAGGGATGTCTATAAATCTTTTAACAACTAGAACTCCAACGCAAGTGGCCAACCATGCCCAGAAATATTTTCTGAGACAAAGCAGTCTGCCTTGAAGAAAACTTCGATCAAGCCTATTTGATATGTGCCCACATGCTCAAAATGTATAGATCTCTCTTTTCCACAACTTAATTAAGATTCCTAAAGATTTTCCTCTATAAAGTACCAATTTTTTTTTGTTTCCTCTTATCCTTTTTCAAATTACAAGCTTCTTCAAGAATGAGGATTCATGGGAAAACCCACAAGAATCTTCCCAAAATTTATATGGGGATTTAGATTTATCAGTTGCAATTCCAAAATTATCTCTCTCCATATCTAAGGATGGAGAAAGCATGGCTAATTCAAAGCCCCAACTATTTTGTCCCTTATGGCCAGCACTAGAACAAAGCAATAAGAATGATGGTAATAGCGATAAGAGTAAAGAGATCCAAGTAGAAAAGAAGAGCCTTTTTGTCATGCTTTTTAAGAAAAAAAAAATTGTATCAGAATAAGGAGGAGATATGTATAGTTGAATACCTTATTAGAAATAGCAATTGGAGTAGCTCGAGGTCTAACTTATCTGCATCATGATTGTTTCCCTTCATACTATATTTCAAAATGTTAAGTTGATCAATATAAAACTCGATGCAATTGTGAATTTACATGTATCATATTTTTGTCTTCTGAACTTCTTGAAAGATAATGAATCCTATGTGACTAGTATAGTAGTAGGCACTTTTGGATTCTTGGCACTAGGTATAAATTCTCTTACTTATGAGTATGCAGGATTTAAGTAATTCAACACTATTAGTTATTCAAAACACCCATCTTTTATGAGTAATGATTCATAATAATCTTAGGAGTTTCTAATATACCTTGGTTCCTCTATGTGTGAAATAATAAAATGCCTTCAAATAAGGTGACTGATAGAAAAATCTGGTGTATACAGTTTTGGAGTTGTTCTCCTAGAGTTTCTTTGTGAGAAATAGCCAATATCTGTCATTCATTTCCTAAGGCTCTAATGTAGTTCGATGGGTGAGTCTTTTCTTTAAGATTCCTTGTCTGTATGAACTCTGGTTCGATGTAACCCAATGTTCCTACCACACAATTTGTGTGTAAGCTTTGGTTATGATCATACAACAGGGTAAGCCCAAAGTCCCCTAACTTCTCATTCAACTCTGAGTCTAGCAAACCATTGCTTGACTTGATATCTCTATGCACTACACATTGCTCTCACTCTTCATGAATATACAACAGCCTTGCAACAACATCCATGATCACTCTATACCTATGATCCCACTTCAACATCTTCTTTGGCTTTTCGAATATCATCTTGTTCAGACTTCCATTTGGCACGTAGTCATAAACTATGATCAGTTGCTTCTGCCACATACAAAAGCCTCTGATCTGCACAAGATTTGGATGTTAAAGCCGACCAAGGTTGGAAATTTATGCTATGAATTATTAGACCCCTTCATTGGTTTATTTATGAATACATTTCTCAACTACTTGAAGATTTTTTGTGGGAAGGACTCCCCTATACACCCACCCAAAGTCATTGGATCCTAAAAGTTGTTCATCTCAAAAACCCTTAGTTACAGTATGTAGGTCTTTGTACTTAAACCTGTGAGGCCAGTACTACATTTCACATTCCTCCATTACTTCTCTGTACTACTTTCTCTTCAACTGCACAACTGATTGTAGCACCACCAACACCACCACCACACAAGCTGTGCTATTGCTGGCTATTAGTCGGGAGATGTAGCTCTTGGATTTTCTCTATATAAAGGATGAAAGATTAAATGTATTCAAAGGTGGGGTGGTTTCGTTTTTAGAAAAGCTCCATGCCAGGATGTAAACCTCTTCAACGATGAGTCTCTTTGCTATTAAGAAACCAACGTAGATTTCCTCTTCTAGAATGTTGGATAGAAATATATTTTTCATATGTAATAATGGTTTTTGTGGGCGGTCAAGACCAGCCTCCACAATTGTGACTTGGAGCTCATTGTGAAGATTCTCATAATCAATCCAAGCTTGAATGTTCTGTCTAGATTTGGGACTCATCTCCTTGAAATGGTCGTTGATGATCCAGTAGCCCACAGTCTCACATTACTACACATTAACATGATTAAAGATGTATGCTTGAGACACAGTTCATCTTTTGTCCTTAATTTTTTGGCATTTTCAAAAAAGATCAAATTTAAATTAATATATTATGTTTCATGGCTAATATGAAAAAATTGGAAAGTCGTAAAATAATTTAGCTGGAAGGGAAATTTGTAATGACCTTTTCCAATAGGCCACTAAACAAAACCCTAAATTTAATACACTACTAAAGTATATGCCAATGTATTCATTGAATGAAATAAGGAAATAATAGTGCCAATGTATTCATTGAATGAAAACCAAATGTTTTTACAAATGATATGGAAATTTTTAGCACCAAAACATTATGACATGACACATTACAGACAAACCCTAATTGGCTGTATACAATTGAGAACTTGTTACAACTACAAACTGAAATGAAGAACTTGGATGGATCAGATACTAGAGATTGAATACTAAAAATGATATGGTGAAAGTGCAACTCCACTTGAAACTCCAAACTAGCAATTAGGTACAAGTGAAAGGACTGAAATATCCTTCCCACAGCTGCAATAACTCAGGTGATCTTTCACACCCTCAAAATTGCATACCAATTGAGAGTTTTCATTCTCAATGGCTAATTGTGACTACTTGTAGAAACCCTAGGCTCCACAACGCACATCAGCAAAAATCAATAATAAATCTCCATGATAGGTAATGAACCCTCAATGCCTATTTATTCTTTTTTCCTCAATAGGTTGGCCTCTTTTTTTAAAAATTATTTCTTTGCTCCTTCTAGCAACCTCTAGAATATTATTTTATTTAATGACTTTATAAGATATATCACTTAATTAAATATAAAGTTACCTTGTAATATTTTTTTTATCAATAACTTTATAAATAATTAACTCTTCCAAAACGAGGACATTACAGGTCCGCCCCTCCTAAAATTGCTTGGCCTCAAGTAATCTTAATGCTGGATGCTGCAAAATCACTTCTCCCTCCCAAGTAGCATCTTCAACAGGTAAATCTTTCCACTTAACTAGATACTCTCTGATTACTCTCCTATGAAGCTGCTTCTCTCTACTATCCAGAATAGATTCTGGCACTACGATCAATTTTCCCTCATCATCCAAGGGAGGTAATACTACAGAAAGCATCACATTCTGACCCAATGCTTTTTTGAGGAGTGATACATGAAACACATTGTGCACTCTACTATCTACAAGAAGCTCCAACTCATAAGCCACCTCACCAACTTGCCTGATGATCCTGAATGGTCCATAATAGCGTGGCTTGAGTTTCTCTACACCGCTCTTCTTGAGAGTGGATTGCTTAAATGGCTGCAACATGAGGTAAACCATATCATTTACCTCAAAGCTACGCTCAGTCCTCTTCTTGTCTGCATACTACTTTTGCTGGTTCTGAGCTCTAGGAATGTTGTCTTTGAGAGTAGCAACTATATCCTTACTTTCATATAATAGTTCACCTACACAGGGTACCCGACTATCTCCCAACAACAAATCTAAGAAACTAGGTGCCTCATAACTATAAAGTGCTATGAAGGGTGTCATTTGTATAGTCATATGGTATGTAGTATTATAACAATACTCAGAGATATTTCCATGGAACCCAAGCTCACTGTTGATCTACCACATAATTCCTCAAATACCCTTCCACCCATTTGTTTACAATCTCTATTTGACCATCAATCTGTGGGTGATAAATAGTGCTAAATACCTCCTACCAAAAGTGACTCATGAAGCGGTTGTCCCTATCACTCACAATGCTTTGAGGCAAACCATGTAATCTAAAAACCTCCCTGAAAAGACCTTTGTCACATGAGCTCCTGAGTATGTACTAGCGATAGGGAAGAAGTGAGCATATTTTATCAGCCTAGCCACCACCACATAGATACAATCGCGCCCTTGGGCCCTAGGCAAGCCCGTAATAAAATCCATAGAGATGCACTCCCACTTCCTGTCAGGAATAGGAAGTGGTTGTAGGAGCCTTGTTGGATAAGTGTGCTCTTGTTTGTTCTATTGGCAAACATGAAACTCACACACATACTGCAAAACATTAGCCTTAATTCCCTTCCAAGTGAATCATTCCCGTACTAACCTGTAAGTCTTGAAATACCTAGGATGGCCTGTTGTAGCTGAATTATGGAATGCTCTAAAAATCAACTACTTCACTTTCGATCTTGGGACTAAGTAAATCATGTTCTTGTAAATGATCAAATCATCTATGAGAGTGTATCTGTTATCGATTGTTGTTCCCTCCACTATAGCAAAGGCCCTCGTGTCTTTGGCATATTCTACTACGATCAAGTGTCACCAATCCTTTGATATCTGAATCATAGAAGTGAGGTGTGGCCTACGGGATAAAGCATCTGCAACAATATTTTGTGTCCCCTTAACATATGTGATATCAAAATCATATGCCTATAACTTACTCACCCACTTCTGCTAATGATCATTCAAGTCCCACTATCCCAAAAAATGCCTCAAACTATTATGATTAGTTTTAATACAAAATTTTCTGCCCACAAGATATTGTATGAATTTGGCCAAGGCATGCATGATGGTCAACATCTCCTTATCATATACATTGAATGATCTCTTAGGTCCTCTTAGTTTCCTACTCTCATAAGCTATAGGATGCTTGTCATGCATGAATACAATACCAACTCCCTCTCCAGAAGCATCACATTGAAGCTCAAATGGCTTCGTAAAATCAGGCAATGCTAATACTAGGCATGTAGTCATTATTTCCTTGAACTGCATAAAACACTCATGTGCCTCTCGAGTCCACACAAATACCCCTTTCTTTAGCAAATCTTTCATGTGCGCTGCATGTCGTGAGTAGCCATTGACAAACCTCTGATAGAATCCACATAGACCAAGGAACCCTCTTAACTATGTAAAGTTCTCTGGTGGTAGCCAATCAACAATAGCATGGATTATTTTAGGATTCATTTGCACTCCTTCTGCACTAATGATGTGTCCAAGATACAACAATTCTGTCATCCCCAAATCACATTTGGACTCCTTGGCATACAAGGACTCCCTCTGTAAAATGCTCAATACTTTCTCCAAGTGCTCTAAATGTTCCTACTATGTCCTACTATAGATCAAAATATCATCAAAGAACACCAGCAAAAATTTCCTCAACTGATGGTGGAAGACCTTTTTCATAGTGGACTGAAAAGTGGCAGGTGCATTAGTCAAACCAAAAGGCATGACTACAAACTCAAAGTACCCACAATGACACCTGAAAGTAGTTTTCTCAATACCCTGCTCTTGAACTCTAATCTGGTGATAGCCTGATCTCAAATCATTTTTTGTGAAATAACAAGCCCCATGCAATTCTTCTATCAACTCATCGATGCATGGGATGGGATACCTATTCTTTATAGTTCTCTTATTCAACACCCTGTAATCAATAGATATTCATAGAGTATCATCCTTCTTTTTTACCAAAACAAAAGAAGATGCAAAAGGTAACTTACTTTGTCTAATGTGTTCCATTGCTAGCAACTCCTTTATGGTCCTCTCGATCTCATCTTTGAGTCATTTTGGGTGCCGGTATGGTGTAATCATGACAGACTTAGCACCTTCCTCCAACTCGATAATGTGCTCAATGCCTCTGTCTAGTGGCCTACCTAGTGGAATCTCTCTAAAAACCTTCTCATACTTGATTCTCAATTTTTTGAATATTTGGATGATATTCAGTCTTATGCTTGTCTTCTTGTGTAGGCATCAAGGCACATATTGTCGCCCACTCTATATTATTAAGCCTAGCTAATCTCTCCATCCATCTAAGTGAGATAGTCCTGACATCACCATTACGAATAGCCTTCAGCACATGAGTCTTGCCATCCACCTCAAACCATATCTCCATATCCTCTAGTGTTAGAGTAACCTCCTTCAAAGAATGTAGCCACTGCATCCCAAGTACTATGTCCATGTCACCCATGTTGACCACATGATTGTCCACCTTGAACTCATAGTTGTTCAGGCACAAAGGTAGATCTCGCACCATCTTGTCACAACAAAGAGTATATCCATTAGCTACCTTGACTCTCAATCCTTTGAACTCTCCAGTAATGAGTCCACGCCTCTCCAAAAATTGTGCATTAATGAAATTATGCGTGGCACCTTTATCCAATAGAGTAATAACCTTTTGCCCTGCCAAGACTCCTTCGAGTTTGAAAGATCCCTCTCTTTGAATACTAGACAGACGTGCCTCCTGTTAATGTAGCTCTGAAGCCTCTTTTTTCTTAGCACTATCTATCTCCTATTTACCCTCTACCCCATTAGGATCCTCATCATGGTGCTTTGAGCTGTCTGAATCTGATCCCTTGTAATAAGCCCACATCGCTCAGTTAGTCTTCCCCTTAGGCCTCATAGGACAATCATGACCAAACTCATAGGGACCTTTGCAAAAGAAGCATAGCTTCTTCTTACATAGGTCATTAAATGCTTCCTTGTCCAAGGGTATATCTGACTTGCCTTTTGAGTCACTAACCTTCTCTTTACCCTTCTTGAATTCCACTTTGTTATCTCTAAATGATGAAGAACCCTTTGAAATAAATTGGTTTGTTGGAGCAGAAAGTTCCATAATGCGGGCTTTCTTCATGGCTTCCTATAATATAGGAGGATCAAAAGCCTTTACCCACCCCTTGAGTGGTTCAATTAATCCCTCTGTGAATAAAATGACTAGCCTCCATTCTGAAATGTCAGGCACCATCACTACAAGTTTTTGGAAGTCATTGATAAATTGTTCTAAGCTTCCTGACTGTCTCAATTCGGCTAACTCCTAGAAATAAACTTCAAGATTTTTTTATCAAAGCTTTCTATCAATCTATCCATGAATTCTTGATAAGTGGTTATCTGATTGTGTTGCAATGTGAGCATGCCATATGTCCACCAATCATGTGCTACCCCATCTAAGTGTAAAGTGGCATACTTGAGCGCTTCAAATTCTGTCATAGTCTTCAGAGATAGGAAAGTATCCACCTTATGAATCCAAGCATGAGCAGTCATTTTTCCACTGCCATCAAAGGTGGGTAATACCAACTTGTTGGTGACTTGTTGCAACTCACTATGTTTATTTGCCTGCTTCTTCTTGGCAGCTCTGTAGTTCAAGTAATTGTCAAATGTCCACCCATCCTGTACATATGTTGGTAATGAATCCTACTCATTCCTTGCTTGTCAAAGTTCATCTACAATATCTATTACCATAGCATTAGGTGTGCATGCTGGAGTTTCTTCCCTGAATGTAAGACATGTGGGTCTATCAGCTATTCCAGACTGTGTCCTATGTTGTGATCCTACTATGCTCCTGTCATCCTGTTCAATATCATGATTATTTCTCTTTTTTTCCCCAATAAAATGTTGCATCATAACCATCATTTGCTATGTACTTGCCTCTATTGATTGTAGAAGCCTCTCTTGATGCTGTAGAGTTTCATCATCTCGCACACTTCGGGATGGGCTTTGAGAATGTCTCTCTGCCATATTCTTAGTTATGTTGGTTCCTTGTGTAAATTGGCTAGATAAACCCTATCAGGCTGGCAGGAAACCTGCTCTAATACCACTATAATGACCCTTTCCAATAGGCCACTAAAAAAAACCCTAAATTTAATACACTACTAAAGTATATTGTTGAAATAAGGAAATAATAGTGCCAATGTATTCATTCAATGAAAATAAAATGTTTTTACAAATGATATGGCAATTTTCAGCACCAAAACATTATGACATGGCACATTACAGATAAACCCTAACTGGCTGTATACAATTGAGAACTTGTTACAACTACAAACTGAAATGAAGAACTTGGATTGATTAGATACTGGAGACTAACTGCTGAAGATGATATGGTGAAAGTGCAACTCCACTTGAAACTCCAAACTAGCAATTAAGCACAAGTGAAAGGATTGAAATATCCTTCCCACAGCTACAATAATTTAGGTGATCTTTCACACCCTCAAAATTCCATAACAATTGAGAGTTTTCGTTCTCAATGGCCAATTGTGACTACTTGCAGAAACCCTAGGCTCCACAACACACATCAGCAAAAATCAATAATAAATCTCCATGATAGGGAAGGAGCCCTCAATGCCTATTTATTCTTTTTTCCTCGATAGGTCAGCCTCTTTTTTAAAAAATTATTTCTCTACTCTTTCCATCAACCTCTAGAACATTATTTTATTTAATGACTTTATAAGATATATCACTTAATTAAATATAAAGTTACCTTGTAATATTTTTTTTATTGATAACTTTATAAATAATTAACTCCTCCAAAATGGGGACATTACAAAATTCATTAGGTCAAGAAATGATTAAAAAGAGGCCAATGTTTGGAACAAATCTGCTAGGGTTTTTGTCGATTGAAGAGTATAATGAGAGAGTTTGTTTAGGAGAACTAGGGTGGGAGGAAATGATATTTCAAACGTAGCTTTCTGAGTGTAGGGAGGACCAACCCATTTATTGATTTGTGAATTCAACCAGTATGGGCATGGGTAGGGGTGTGGATGCCAAGAACAAAAAATGCTAAAGAGAGCCAAAGATCTACCTCATAGCTACATCTATTCACCAAGTCACTGCCACATTCATAAATGTGGTAATGTTGATTATTTTATCTCTGATATTTGAACTTAACAATAGTTCCTCTTTGGCCCTTTCTCTTCATTGTTCTTCCTTTCTTTGCATTTGCAGTTTAGTTCAATCATGTCACAAACATTTGATATTTTTTCCTATTTTATCTATTAAAATAAAAATAATTACATGATGCACAACATAGTCCTAATGCATGAGATTGTGAACAAGTAACAATAGGAAAAAAAGGAAGAAAAGTGTTTAATACATGATCTAGGCTTCATTATATGAATACCTTGGATTTGCTATGCACAAACCCTACTACCAAAATGCACTTAAAATTGGGGGCTAGGCTAGTTGGAGAGCCTTGCAGAGGAGAACCAAAGGGTTTTTTTTATTGCTAGGGTTTTCTTTTTTATTATTGGGGTTCTCAATTGTAATCTACTAGATCTATTTTAGTGCAAAAATCTATTGTCTATGAGTTTTCTTTTTTTCTTAGATTGAATTAAATATCTTGGTTGAAATTTTTTATTGGGATTCAAAGTGGTTAATATGCTAGAGAGCCTGCAAGGTGAAATGTTTCATCTGTGAAGGATTCTTTAAATAGAAACATGTGAGAGTCCATAGTTTGTTGCTCGCTACATGCTATAGAAAACAAGAGCAAAGTGTGAAATATTTTAGAAATATTTTTAGAGCCAAGGTTTTCTATGTATCTTGGTATGAGGTATTGATTAATTCCATAGTCAACCTTTTCATTTCAGTACATTTAATCTAGGGGAATGATCTATATAATAATGTTATATCTAGGATTTATATTATTTAACTCTATATTTCATAGGATTACAACTATTCTATAGAAGGGAAATTGGACAAAGAAGATGCTTATGTTTATGGATATATCTGTTGTATTTTCTATGAAATTTGATATTGTTGCATTCAAAATAGCTTCCAAATGGTAACCATTTAAAACCTATGTATGTGGAAATGAGAAATTCTTTGTGAGCTCCTGGCACTATAGGTTAGGGATATAGATTCCGCATGGCTTATGTTTAAAGTAATACAAAATATCAATATTGCTCTTTTTAAACACCAAGAAACAATTCTTTATCTTCTAAGTTTTGCTTAGTAGGTTATGGCACTGCTTTCTAGCAAATGGATGTTGACTAAGTTTTGGTTGTGCTACTACATACAAGCATATTTTAAGACAGAGCAAAAATACTAAATGATTCTATCACACTAAATACATACATACATACATACATACTATCACACAAGATAGAGCATAAACTGTCATGCCCAAAATATAAGAGAAAAACACACCATTTTTCTTTCACTCAAAGTGATAATAGGATTATAACACATTGTGGGTAAGATTAATTTCCATTTGAACAAATATGAATGAAGCAAGATTAAATCTTTATTCGTGTACCTTGGAATTTTCTTGACAAAATTTTAACTTCAAATGCTTACTTATAGATCACTATTTTATCCAAATAACATAAATTTGGTGGAAGAAATTTCAAAGTGTAATAATTGTCACAATAAGGTGAATCATCATCACATCAAATTTGAAGTAAGCATATGCCAAGGAAAACTAAAATACCAAATGACTCCAATATAAGCATGTTATTCAATCATTATTTTATTGGCAAACCTGATTCAAAGGCTTAGCCGAGAAAGAACTAGGAAGAAAATCCGACGTCATTTCCATTACAACAAAGTTTTGTATTACAAATTTCATAAGATTTCAATCCCAAAATTACAACAATTTAATTGAATTTCCTTCATGACCCTTATCAAGGGTTCCATAACAATTTCTGCAACACTTTTCTAAGAACCGTAGAGGGAATAGAATCTGATCAGATGACAACAAGCATGACCAAGAAACAAATCAAACATGCATATTCATACTAGTTTTTCACAATATGATTCACAATGAATCAACACTAGGGAAAGGTGGATTCTTCCAACTAGGAGAAGTCAAGCACAACACCAAACAGATGCCCCATCAAGGCTATATACAAAGAACTTTCGTTCTTCCATTTTGACATACCATAACCATACAAGGTTTTTGCTGACAGGTAGGGGCCCATAACACCCTACCCTTTCTCCCTCTTCTAATCCTGAGAAGAGACTCTACATTGGTTGGAGTCCGACTAAACAGACCTTTCCCAAAATTGGTCACTTCTGCCCTGTCCAAGGGTGAGTAATACCAAAACACCCATGCAAAAAAAATCTCAAAATTGCAAACATAAACATGAAAGGAAATCATCCAAAAATAACATGATTTTCAAAGCTTCCCAACATACCCACAAACATACAAACATTGAAACAACAACAAGGTAGCATAAGCATGAAACAAACATGGAAACTAAACAAGGGAGATGATAATTTCCTACCTTCACAAGAGGTAATGGCAATGAAAAAGTTTGAGTAGAGCTTTCCCCTTCCTTCCTCCAATCTTCCAAGACTCCTCTCTAAATGTAGAGATTGGGTAACAACCTCCACTTCTCCGAGAAGGGCCTCTAAATAAGCCTCAAACTCAACCACCAAAAGGAGCAATAAATTCTCCCACCCACCTACAAATCTAGAAGTTCCTAACTCAACCCATACTATGGTTAACCACTAAGTGGAGGTGAGGTGAGGCAACTCATGGTAGCCATAGTCAATTTTCGCACAAAGGCAAAAAGAGACATTTTGAGTTATCTCAAAAGTCAACAAAAGGGGCTTAGGGGTTGGAAAAGACCCCCAACCCATACCCATACACCTTGGGTATAAATATTTCATGTTTTAAAGCCTTAAGAATAGGTTTGGAGCCAAATAAAAGCTAAAAAAAATTAGGACCAACTGACAACTCTAAAATGTAGATTAAGCACTAATCTGGATTAAGGGTGACTAAACTCGATTAAGAACCAACTTAGCAAAAAGACACTAACTTACTCCGACTTAGGTCCAAAGGTTACACAGCTAACCTAATAAGCACACTGAAGCACATAAGGAAATTCACAAGTGTCAAGTGACACTATGAGAACACAATTATGAACATTAACATTTACTGATCACAGAAGGATACATACATACATCTCACAATAAATTTAATTACAAAAAAGAAGGTTTCCACAAGGAGCACATAGGGATCGGTTCTGTTCCTCCATCAGGTTTCTCGACTAAAATATCCTGCACACTCATTGCACACATCAGTAGCCCCATAAAATCACATGTACATATGTATATATGTATCAGAAATTCACATAAATTACAACATAATGCTTCAATTAATTAACTTTTTAATTTATTTCTACTCATATTTAATCACCAGAAATCACATTATCAGAAGAACATAACTTATTTATTAATTTAGATTAAGTACTAGTATAATCATCGTTAGGCATGCATATACCTAAACATCATAACAACACCAATTAAAGAATATTGAACTATCAAAAGCATAAAACTTAATCATCAAGGTATCAAAATCAACATCCTTATCATCAGGTGAAAAATGCCTTGTATCATTATTAGTGAAATTTTGATGTTTAATTAGTCAAGATAATGTAGTAGTTCTCGAATCACTGGGTATTAAAATATGGATATATCAACTTCTCTTAATTTCATTAGGACATTCACAACATAAACATTACTTCATATCCATCCTAATCTCCTACAATAGATTTAATGAGAGAAAAATCATATTTAATAAGTACATGCGAGGAGGGACCCTACATAAACACACTAAATACATACATACATACATACATACTATCACACAAGACAGAGCATAAACACAAATTGAAGGAAAAAACTATTACGTATTTAGTATGTAACTAACATTTTTAGTGTGTTTCTTTCATCCCTATACCAAGCACTGTATTGTACACTAACTTGTATAATAAAACTAACAGTTTTACTTATATTCTTTTCTAATATGTACATCCGATTATATGTTAGCAAGACAAATTTATTGGTGATGTAACTTGCTTTTGTAAATAATTTTTCAATGGCACATGTTTGTTTAGCTCAACATTGTCACAGTCTCTATTTTTTTCATTCAGTATCTGTCATCATATGCATATTTTGAGGTCTAGGTGAAGACACTAGTATTAGTGATTTTGTTTTCTTATATCGGTTTTTTAATTTCTCTATGAGCTTTTGTTTTCTTTAGAGTTCTTACACTTGTTCCACTCCAGGTTGTTGAAATTGATCTTGATGGTTGTGTTATGCAAGGGAGGAGCCATGTCATGGAGGAGGTAATTAAAGGATAAGTTTGGTTATGGTTCATCTTAGGCAAGGGTCTCATCCAGTACTTGGCAGTGTAACTTTTAGTCAAGTAGTAAACACGAACCTTGGATTTCACAATAGCGCTACTGTACCTTTTGAAGTGAAAATACAGAGATAAATAGCTTACTGACAAGGTCCTTCCTATGCTAACTTTTGTTAGATCTTTGTGGACATTAGCACTAGGTCATATAATGTTAAAACTCTTTTGTTAAACCATTCTTAATACTTTTGACATGGGTCATAAAAAGAGCATTCTTGCATATGACTGATTTATTTTCCTTATTCATACACATATAGGTTCTTCTAGAGCAAGGATTGAAATTGTCTGTAATACAATTTTTTCAGTTATCTACATTCTAAGACAACTATGTAAGACAATTTGAATTTTTTAATTAAGAGGAATTTTGGTGGTATGCTAAGTAATATTTTATTTATGATCTAGATGATTAATTTGAATTCTGAATTTTGGAGAAATCTAAATTTTGATATTATTGACTTGTTTAATTCTACAGAAATAATTTTCCATAACTAAATAATCACAAAGAGAATTTTCCGAATGTCTTTGTGTTGATTGCCATGTTTGCGAGAGTGAAAGAAGGTAGAGAGGTAGGGATGGGCTCTAGATGAAGGATACCTACCATTAGATTCTTGTTTGTATCGGGAACAATTTGTATTAGCTTGGATTTATACTGTGATTTTTCTACCACACTGTATTCAAGTATCTATATTTGTTCATTTGGAAATTTATAATATTTGAATGCATTTATTAATGAGATGGAAAGAGAGAAGGGAAAATAGAACTGACTTGTCATGATCTATTTTAGATATAACCTGTTGTTGATGCTTTGTATTTTCCAGGTGAGTATGAATTTTGCTGCCTAAGGTCCTCTGTTGCAAACCCAAGGTAGAGTATGGTGAGTGAGATCCCGAGTTGATTGTCGTGAAGTCCTCTCGAGAAGACAGACATTGCAGATTTTACATTCTACTAAAGGGTTTGGAACACTCCAGGAAATTGTTGTCATTGCTAGTATGAGAGGGGATAATATGATGGATCGGGATAAGCTTTCTCAACTGCAATACCTAGGGGCAATAATGAAAGATATCCTACCTGAGTTTCCTACCTAGCTTGATTGACCTTACAGAAGCCTCTATTCTTGGCAAGTGCCATATCCTTTTAGGGGCAGTTGTAATTTTTGTTTATGGGAGAATCCTGTGGAGTTTATTTCTGAGATTTTTTTATGAACTTATTAGTAGATATATGGGAAGGCAATGTTATCAAAATGGTTTGTTTTGGCTGAAGGCTTGCCATGGTTAATGTTGAGGAAATTGTGGCCAAACTTGGCCAAAACTTTGAATGGCAGAGCAAACCAGAGGGAATATTGAATTGTATGGAGAGAGACGAGATCATTGTACCTGTGAAGGATCTATTGCAAGCCTCAAAATTTGATCACAAAGGTCATTGAAATCTATGAATGTTGGCTTTCATTAAGCATAAGTAGCAGGCCCAAACTGAGCCGTGTATAGGTTTTACCCTTTTTCAATTTGTTGTGCATTGATTTTATTTATGTATTAACTTAATAAATACCCGACAAATTATATGCGCACTTATTATATTCCTAGTAAGAGTCAAAGGTTTTATATTATATTTGACTCTATGAATGTATATGCATTGATTTTATTTATATATTGCTTTAAATGTAGAAATATTTCATTTGATATGCGCTGAACAATGCAAGTACTATACTCAGTTTTACAAGTTTGGTGTTTATGGCACATGTATAGGAGTTTATTGTTAATTATAGTCTGCCTGACCATATTTAAGAGTTTTCTATGTCTAAAGCATGACTGATTAGGGAAATACGACATTAATAAATTAACTTTAATATGGTGATTCCCTTCTCTATTTTAGTTTTGGTGGTTTCCTCATTTGTTTTTTGTTCTGGTCTTACTAATGGGAGATGGTTTTTCCAACAGTGATTTTTCTAACATTAGAAGTATCAGTGACTAGTTAACAGTAACCGTGGTTACCTTTTGTAAAATACATGAAAATTTTCAAGGTCTTCAGGTTTGGCTATTTTTATGATTTTGAACAACATTCTATGTTTGAATATTTGGAATTCAAGGAATGCCCTGTGGATGAAAGATAATGAGCATTTATAATGAAGGGAAAATATTTATTCAGACAAAAATGAAGTGTTCCATTTTTTCAGATGACAAGATTGCTGTATTTTTATTTTTCTGCCCAAGATGTTCTCTGTTTATGGTATTTTTTAAAGATAGCTTTAAACTGTATTTCATAAATTACAAAATACACAGATGGAGTCCATAACTATTTGAGCTAATATTTTAAATAATCAACATTTTGAATAACCTAACTTGTTTGGAAAAGCTGTATTCAAACTATTCATATGATGTTCAATAGCCTGGCTTGCTAATGTTTTCCTTGCACATGGCTAATGAATATTTAATATACATGTATCTTTACTAGGTAATTTTGGTATTTTGCAGAAATGGTCCATTCATTTTTATGAAACAAGAATGATCAGATTTATATACTTCTTAAATTAAAAAATACACAGATGGAGTCCATAATTGTTTGAGCTAATATTTTAAATAATCAACATTTTGAATAACCTAACTTGTTTGAAAAAGTTGTATTCAAATTATTCATATGCTGTTTAATAGACGGGATTTAATTGTTTGAGCTAATATTTTAAATAACCAACATTTTGAATAACCTAACTTGTTTGGAAAAGTTGTATTCAAATTATTCATATGATGTTTAATAGCCTGGCTTACTAATTTTTTCCTTGCACATTATGGCTAATGAATATTTAACATCCATTTATCTTGACTAGGTAATTTTGGTATTTTGCGAAAATGGTCCGTTCATTTAAGTTGATGTACATGATGCCAAAATTTTGATAATCTCACAAAAGTTTGTACTACTTGATCTCATGACAGTTGTTGATGACCACCCCTAACATGTAAAATAGGCATCAAAATCTTTAAACTTGTCTCACAACTAGTTTCTTTTAGGTAATACACACTATATTTCCAATGGGGGTGGTTTTTGAGCATCAAAACAATGACATGTCTCTTTTCTCCTTTGCCTAACAAACTTTTGAAATATGTTGTCTATAAGTTGTCAAAATTAGAATAGATGGATTTTTTTGCAACCATAGGTGTTGCATTTAGACATTTATAGATAAGTTTTGATATGGACAATTTTATTTTTTAGTGGATTACAATGATGACAATAGTGGATTTTTTGCCATGTTTAATTTTTTTGTGATTCTTGAACTTATAGGTTATTCCTTCATTAGATTGGCCTAAACTCAAAAAAGATGGAGATTTGATATATGCTCAAGCACATTGGTGAGAATTGATTCAAGAACTTACAAGATCCTATGAGAGACTTGGGGGCATGATAAAGTATGTATTATTTTGCTTATTTATTTCTCAAACTAAAAGGCTTTCACAAAGTCTAAAATTGATTCTATAGATAAACAAATCATTAAATTTAACTATTTAATAATAGACAATATAAATAATGCGTAAGATGTAGAAAATGTTAAATTAGTGCCAATTTATTCTTTTGAGTAGGTGACTATGTATTACTTTTCTATTTTGTTTAGAATCCTTTATCGTTTTGAAAAAATGTGTGTAGAAGAGAGAGGGGAGAGTGAAGACAGACATGAGTCTCTTAACCATCAAATTACATTTGTAGAAGACATTACAGTTTCCTTTTTACTTTATCATAGTAATAAAAAGTAAAACATATATATAATATGGGACGGTTGTGGTTGGACAATCATGGAAGCCCTCTCAAAATATAGCCAGAGTTTGTGGTGTATGAAACCCATGCCATAGCCAATGCAATATCAACTACTAGTCTTCAACCAACAAGGATTAACATTATCACCATTGTCATCATGTGCTTTTCTTGTTTAATGCTTAGCTATAGTTTCCTTTTTTCTTTAGCATAGTAATAAAAAGTAAAACACACACACACACACACACACACACACACACACACACACACACACACACACATATATATATATATATATATATATATATATATATATATATATATATATATATATATATATATATATATATAAAATATTCGGCAGTTTCGGTTGGACGATGGTGGAAGCTTTCTCAAAATTTAGCCAAAGTTTATGGTGTATGAAAACCTTGCCATAGCCAATGCAATATTAGCTAGTAGTCTTCAACCAAAATGGATTAATATTATCACCATTATCATTGTGTGGTTTTCTTGTTTACTGCTTACCGTTGGGTTTTATATCTAGGAAGAAGTGCTTACTAGAGTCATAGAGTCTACTAGAACATTCCAATCTTTTGGTTATGTTTTTGAGAAGACAGCAGAGCTTGTAGTGGGTCTGGCATTCTTGCCATCTATATCAGCTCTTTGTAATGCTATATCACAACAAGGATGGAAAAATTCAATAGTTAGTGTTTTGAAAAGCCATTTTCAAGAATTGCCAAAAAAATCAAAATCAAACCAAGGTACACCACCATCTTGTTCAAACAATTACCACCAGTAATATCTAGTTAATGCAAGCAACAATAAAGCATAGTATTTCTATCACCATAACACAAGTAGGGAATAACGTACCAGATTTTGGAGTATCCACTACAACTTCATCTGATATTTTTTCTACCGAATGGCACACAACATATACTCTTGATGAGGATGGTAGCTGCCCCCAACACTGTACTTTGCCGTGCATTTTCTCTATCTATGGGGAGACTCTGACTTAGAAGTGCAGGTAGGTGATAATTCAAACTTTGTGTTGGTTGAAATTTCATAAACAGGCTATTCTGAAATTTGAATTTTTAATTATTTTTGTGGCTTTGGTTGTTTTCTTGAGGAAAATTATGAATTTTACTAAGATTCTTGTGATATTGGTAGTGAATATGATGTTATATTTCACATCATGAATTCTAGGATTGCCCAATGAAGAGAATGAAGAATGATTGTGAAATTGAAAACCCAACAGAAACTTTGTTTGAAATGACCTATAACAGGTAACAATTTTTTTCTTTCTTGTCATTTTCATTAAAACATCATGAACCACATCACATGACACAGTTTAGAAAATCAACTATTGTCTCCGCTTCTATGTAGCAATTATCATGTCCTCTACTTGAATAAGGGGAGCCCAATGTTAATGTTGAAAGATGACAACCTTCTACAATTCATAATTTTATGTTTAACAGAGAGAGGTGACTACAACCTTTATTTACATTGTCACTATGGAGACCATATGAGATGATATGTGGAATGCTGAAAATGCCCTCAAACATTAGGGCATTTTTGTATTAAAGCTGTGTAATACACCATCGAATTACATATTGACCAGTCCACCCCAATTGTAGATTGAATAATTCCCAACACTAATTAGGAAGCCACCAAGCTCTTGTAGCCAGGCAATGTTGGTAAAGGGTATCCCTATTTTAACAATGCATCCTCAATAGGCTCTCTTGCAATCCGCTCAAGTACTATGGACAATTCCACATGAGATACAAATTTTAATTTTCACTTGCACTAGAAAATTCGTCATCAATAATTATAATTTTTCAACAAAGTGGAGTTCCTATAGGTCTTATGGAAAACACCACGACAACTGAGCCATGAGTTCATATAGATGCACAACCAACACCACTATAAAGGCCTTGTCCTCAAATCAAGATGAATATTTTAAACTTTGCTTCCAATTTTTATTTGGATCTCAATATTTTTTTCTGCAACTATTTTGTATTGACACTACAACATCATGTGAAATGGAAGAATGATAAAGATCCATTGCACAAGATTAATGGAACTAGAACAAGGAAACAAATCACAACATAAATGTCATTTCTTGTGATTCAAAATTGTTATAAGGGAATTTAGGGAAAGTGTACCTAATAATATATATGGAATATATACAAATAGTATTGATATAAACTCATTGAGATAAAAGTTACAAAGATACTTTAATTAGTAAAATTGTAAATGATATCTAGGGTAGAACTAGTAGAGTTTTTACTATTTCTTTAATATTATTGTCCCTGATAAACATTATATCATCGATGGGTATTTTTATGATAATTTATTATATATGATTGCTATAAATTTGATTCTCCCTGTGTATCTCTTGTCTTGGTGTGCCTTCAAAGCAGTTTTTAATGATTATTGTTTCCTGTAGCTAGGTATGCCTTCCTATAGCCATCTATTGAGTCTTCTGACATTCTTATTGGTGACACTGATTTTCTATTGGGGTTTTCTTATGGACTTTAACCATCCTTTGGTCTGCATCTTGATATTCTTCATTATCATCAAGCACAAACATCCTCTTCAGGTATTTCGAAGACAATTTCTTTGTTTCCCAATTCCTTGTTTATTGATTATTTTCTCTAGCACACGATCTTCATCTTCTGATTGGTTATTCTATAGATATGTTTACATTGGTAGGGCTTTCGCGTGGGCAAGATTCTTTCATTTCCACACATATCAAAGTCATTGCAACTCAGAAAACTTTATCAGGCTTCTTTAGGGGGTTGATTTGATGAATACATAGTTCTAAGCATATTGGCTTATGGATTATGCTAATGACTAAAACTTGTATGTTTGACAAAGATATAACTCTGCTATTGGCATGGGCTTCTAAATATTCTATCTGGTAGACATCAATGGAGCCATCCTATTCTTAACTGCTATGTTTTATGAAATCATTGTATACAAAGCATTGTTGGAAATTAAATGTCAACATCTACAGGTTGTCCTCGAGTCCCACGCCCATCTACCCTGTTAGGTCACCGAAGGCATTCATTTTTGGTAGGTGAGAGTTTGAAATTTGAACGTTGAGAGGGAAAGGAAGAATATGACAAAAGGAATGTTTCTACAGTCATTCATTTCATCAAGAGAGATCAAGCAAATAAGAGAGAAGTTACAGAGCTGAGCAGAGAATGAAGAGGAAGGAAGTTTGTGCCTGCAGTTGTACGTGTCTCCTTTGTTCATTCTGTGAGTTTGTTGTTATTAGATTCGTCCTACTGAAGCAATGATTTCTCCAGGCACCTTTGTATGCAGCCATTAGAGTTGCAGGTTTAGAAGTTTATTGAAGTTTGAAGCATTATTAGTTTAGGGTTATTTTAGGGTTTTCTGGTTGAAGCCGAATGCTCCCAGATTTTGTAATAGTTTAGTGAAAGATTGAATAGCAAGCAAGCAAGCATACTTGAATCTATTGATCTTCCCTTCTATGTTGCATTTGAGAAATTTTTTTGAAAGCTTAAAGCTTTGACTCTCTGGTTTTAATTGTGAATGCATTCACGTTGGAACTTTCTATGTTATAATTTCTCAGTTGGAGCTGAGTTCACTTGGCATCCATTGGTGCCAAGCATTTCTTGTGCAAGTGTCGAGCTCCACTTTGTGCCAAGTAAATCTGGCACTCGGCACCTTCCTGTGCCAAGCACTTTTCTTCAAGTGCCGAGCAACTTGCCACTTGGCACATTCACGTGTTGAGTAAATCTGGCACTCGACACCTCATGTGTCGAGCAACTTTTAAGTGTTGAGAAAAGTTTTTAGGGTTAGGGTTGTGAGTTTGTGAGTTGAAATTTAAATTTCTTATATTTTTCACATGGTATCAGAGCTTTGAGGCCCCACATCCAAAGTGAGTTAGAGCATTTATTTTTTCTTGGGATATTTATCATGGCAGGAGATGCAGGAAAGATATGGTACCAGCCACCATCCTTTAATGGGCAAAATTATGATACATGGGCAAAGAAGATGAAGACCATAATGGTTACAAATGATTTGTGGGAGTTTTTGGTCAATGGATTCAATGATGTGATTGATCCAACTCAGTATGCTGCCCTCACAAATGCACAGAAGACTCATTTGAAAGAGTCAAGGAGGAAAGATGCAAAAACACTAAGTTTGATTGAAGCAGCAATGACATAGTCTATATTCCCTAAGATTGCAGCAAAAAATTATGCAAAGGAAGCATGGGATATCCTTGAGACAAATTTCAAGGGGACTGATAAAGTCCATACTGTAAAGCTACAGAATATAAGGAGGAAATTTGAGAACCTTCAGATGAAGGAAAATGAATCAGTTGCAGACTTTAGTTCAAGGACCTCCAATGTGATTAACCAACTGAAGTCAAATGGAGAAGACAATCAAGAGCAGAGGATAGTGGAAAAGATATTGAGGAGTTTACCTCATAAATATGACCATTTGGTCATGACCATAGAAGAGGCAAAAGACCTCACTACTTTGACAATGGATGAGTTGATGGGTTCTCTTCAAACCCATGAGTATAGGATCAATAGATCCACATCTTCTTCTACCCAAGAGCAAACTTTCAAGGCTCAGTCAAATCCAAGAGGAAGGAGGAGAGGAAGAAATGGCTCAAGAAGAAACTCCAAAGGCAGAGGCCGAGGTAATGTAGGACAAAGGAATGCTGCAGCAGAAAGCTCAAGAAGAGCAGATGGAGCAAGTAGCTCACAAAATACTTCAAGAGGAGGTAAGAAAAACTACAACTCAAATAAGAGTAATGTAGAATGCTACTACTGTCATAAACATGAGCATTATGCAAATGAATGCTGGAAGAAGCAGAATGATCAGTCAAGACAAGCAAATGTGGCTGATGTGAACATGGGAAGTGGACCCAATGCTGCTGCCTTCATCATGTGTAATGTTGGTGAAGAAGGAAGCCTTGAGGTTTGGTACCTTGACAGTGGATGTAGCAACCACATGAGTGGTAATGAAACCTTCTTTTCATTCATTGACAAGAGTTTCAAATTAGAAATTAAGATGGGTAACAATGGAACCCTACCAGTTGTGGGCAAAGGATTTATTATGGTCCGCACTAAGAAAGGTGAGAAAAGGGAAATACAAAATGTGTATTTCGCCCTTGGTATGAAGCACAATTTGATGAGCATTGGTCAGCTCATTCAAAATGGATACAAAGTGCTGATGGAGAATGACACGTGTGACATTCATGAAAAGAATGAGAGTAAGAACTTACTTGCAGCAGTTCAAATGACAAAAAACAAAATGTTTCCCTTGAGGATTGAGACCTGTTTCTCATCTCAAGTTTGTGCTGCACCTCACACACAATAAACTCTAAGGAGTGTGATTAAAGACCACTCATGGCTATGGCACCTCAGGTATGGTCATCTTAGCTATGCTGGTTTAAATTTGTTATCAAATGAAAGAATGGTAGAAGGTTTTCCACGAATAGAAAATTCATGTGACAAGTGTGAGGCTTGTATTTTGGGTAAGCAACATAGGCTTCGCTTTAATTCTAGAAATTCTAGGAGGGCTAGATATCCATTAGAATTAGTGCATACCAACCTAGTCGGTCCTATGCAAGTTAATTCTATTGGAGGGAGTACTTATTTCATGACATTTATTGATGATTTTAGTCATAGGACATGGGTGTATTTCTTAAAGAATAAATCTGAAGCATTTGATAAATTTGTAGAATTTAAAGCCCAGGCTGAAAGAGAATGTGGACACTATATCAAGGTCCGAGGATCAGATAGAGGAGGGGAGTATAACTCCAATTCTTTTGTAATTTTTTGCAAGAAACATGGCATAAAGAAAGAGCTCACAGCCAGCTATACACCATAGCAAAATGGAGTGGCTGAAAGAAAGAACAAGACCATTGTTGAAATGGCAAGGAGCATGATGAAAGAGAAAGGTCTCCCAACTGAATTTTGGGGAGAGGCTGTGGCAACAACAATTTACCTAATTAATAGGTGTCCTACAAAGGTAGTCCATGACAGAATTCCAATGGAAGATTGGTCATGAATAAGATGGACAGTTGAACACTTAAGGGTGTTTGGATGTGTTGCATATGCACATGTGCCTAAAGAGAAAAGATAGAAACTTGATGAAAAAGGTGTGAAATGCATTTTCACAGCATACAGCCTAGAGTCAAAGGCATACAGATTGTATGATCCATTAAACAACAAGATGATGCTTTCAAAAGATGTGGATTTTCTTGAAAATCAATCTTGGTATGGAAAGATTGATGAGTCACCAAGCACTTCAAGTAAAGTGCCAATTATGAGTGAAGAGGATGCTGGTGAATAGCAAGAAGAAGGAGGAGATAGAAGAAAAGGCAAGCAGATTCAGTCATTGCCGAGCTCCTCTAGGCATGATCGAGTGTCAGTGCCGAGTACCAGTGAAGACTGTGGTGGTCGGCAAAGCAACAGCAGTGAAGATTCTAATCCCACACTCTCCTCCCTATTACCAAGAAAGACCAAGAGTCTTAGGGAGATATACCAAGATGAAAGGTATGAAGATTATGATGAGAGTGTTAATTTTGCATTATTTTCTCATTGTGATCCAGTATATTTTGAAGAAGCAATCAAGGAGAACAAATGGTGTAATGCCATGGATGAGGAAATAGATGCTATAGAAAGAAATGAGACATGGGAGCTAACTGAATTGCCTCCAAAGAAACAAGTGATTGGAGTGAAATGGGTCTATAAGACCAAATGCAATTCTGAAGGCAAGATTGATAGGCATAAGGCAAGGCTGGTAGTCAAAGGCTACAAATGACAGTATGGAAGAGATTATGATGAGACCTATGCCCCAGTTGCAAGAATGGAAATTGTGTGTGCTTTCATAGCAATTGCAGCTAAGCACAAGTGGAAGGTATTTCAAATGGATGTGAAGTTCGCCTTCCTTAATGGTGTATTGAAAGAAGAAGTATATGTGGAGTAGCCACCTGGTTATGAAGTTGCAGGTGAAGAGAATAAAGTATATAGATTGAAGAGAGCTCTTTATGGGCTCAAGAAAGCTCCATGGGCATGGTACAGTAGGATTGACTCATATTTGATGAGCAATGGCTTTAGCAAAAGAAATGGTGAGCCCACTCTTTACATCAAGGCAGCAGATGGTAATGTATTGATTGTTGTCTTGTATGTAGATGACTTAATTTTTACTGGTAATGAAAAGGCTCTAATTGGTGAATTCAAAGAGGCCATGAAAAGTGAATTTGAAATGATAGACCTTGGTCTCTTGAAGTACCTTTTAGGCATAGAAGTAAAACAAATGCATGATGGCATTTTCATCTCTCAAGAAAAATATGTAGGGTAGATCTTGGAGAGATTTAAAATGCAGAATAGTAAGGCAACCCCCACACCAACAGCAGTAGGTCTAAAGTTGAGCAAGGAAGACTCTAGAAAGAGAGTGGATCCAACATTATACAAGAGTATGGTTGGAAGTCTAATGTATTTGACAGCAACTCGGCCAGACCTAATGCATGTAGTAAGTCTAATTTCCAGATTTATGGAAACACCAAAGGATTCTCATTGGCAAGTGGGAAAGAGGATCCTAAGGTATGTGAAAGGTACCAAGGGATTTGGGACTTTGTATACTGCATCAAATGATTTCAGGTTGGTTGGCTATACTGATAGTGATTGGGCTGGAAGTTCAGATGATAGGAAGAGCACTTCTGGATACATGTTTCATATGGGATCAGGTGCTATTTCATGGGCATCCAAGAAGCAACCTATTGTTGCTCAACCTACAATAGAGGCTGAATACATTGCAACAAATGTAGCAACATGGCTAAGGAGGATCTTGATAGATTTGAATGAAAGGTAAGACGATGGAACCACAATTTATTCTGACAACATCTCATCAATTGCATTGTCCAAGAATCCAGTCTTCCATGGGAGAAGCAAGCATATAGAGATTAGATATCACTTCATCAGAGAATTGGTGGAGAATGGGGATATCAAGATGGAATTCTGCAAGTCAGAGCAACAGCTAGCAGATATTTTCAGCAAGCGTTTAGGCATTGGATCTTTTGTACACCTAAGAGAGTGTCTTGGTGTAGTTGATTTGGATAAGTTGTGATCCTTGTTTTTTTGGCTTGGGACAAGAGGGGAGTGTTGGAAATTAAACGTCAATGCCTACAAGTTGTCCTCGAGCCCCACGCCCATCTACCCTATCAGGTCACGGCAGGTATTCATTTTTGGTAGGTGAGAGTTTGAAATTTGAACATTGAGAGGGAAAGGAAGAATATGACAAAAGGAATATTTCTACATTCATTCATTTCATCAAGAGAGATCAAGCAGATCAGAGAGAAGTTGCAGAGCTAAGTAGAGAATGAAGAGGAAGGAAGTTTGTGCCTACAGTTGCACGTGTCTCCTCTGTTCTTTCTATGAGTTTGTTGTTATTAGATTCATCCTGTTGAATCAGTGATTGCTCCAGGCACCTTTGTATGTAGCCATTAGAGTTGCAAGTTTAAAAGTTTATTGAAGTTTGAAGCATTATCAGTTTAGGGTTATTTTAGGGTTTTCTGGTTGAAGTCGAATGCTCCCAGATTTTGTAATAGTTTAGCGAAAGATTGAATAGCAAGCAAGCAAGCATACTTGAATCTATTGATCTTCCCTTCTATGTTGCATTTGAGAAATTTGTTTGAAAGCTTAGAGCTTTGACTCTCTGGTTTTAATGGTGAATGCATTCACGTTGGAACTTTCTAAGTTATAATTTCTCAGTTGGAGCCGAGTTCACTCGGCATCCATTGGTGCCAAGCATTTCCTATGCAAGTGCTGAGCTCCTCTTTGTGCCGAGCAAGTGACGAGTAAATCTGGCACTCGGCACCTTCATGTGCCGAGCAACTTTTAAGTGCTGAGCAAAGTTTTTAGGGTGAGGGTTGTGAGTTTGTGAGTTGAAATTTAAATTTCTTATATTTTTCACAAGCATGACATTACTGGAACTGTTATACTTCTACCAACCTATGAATATGTTGCTACTACTATTCTTGATTTCCTCGTCATGCCCTCTCGACTCCAAATGACATATACATGCTCATTTCTCTTCACAAGAGTGCACATATACTTACAGGTTAAGCACTTTGAATATTTGTATTGTCTAAGACTCTGAAGCTTAACACAGAAAATAATATTTATTTACAATATGTGTGAATCTGATTTTTGTGATATTACAATTTCCATCAAAGGCCTTATCAATTCCATTTGTCCTTCCCCATTAATACATCTGAACTGGTATGCCTCTAAGCTTCCATTAACATCTGTAAGAACCATGTGATCTTGAACAACACTATAGCCATGATCATTGTCAGTTCTTCCCTCATTGTACTTGTTATCACAAGTACCTTCAAGAAAAAATTCATCCAATTTAAAGTTCAATGTTGAATGCATTATCTTCAATTCCATTCCTAGTCGACTTCTTAAGATGTCCCTGTGATGCACCTGTATCTCGAACTTCATGAATCATTTCTGCATCTGATGCTTTTTCCATTCTTAATGTCCAAATTTTTTTATAATTTGAATTAGAGTGCTCGGATGGGAGCTCAAGTTTTGTAAAAAATTGGGCTCCATCAAGGTCAACAAAAGCTTTTAAAGTAATAGCATAGAATAAGCTAAAGAAAAGAATTGAATTCTTGTAAGTAAAAAGATCCTGGCAACCTATGAAAATGAGAAGAAAATACATCTTAGTTGAATTAGAAGAACTTAATCATTGATAATGAGGACAATTTTTCCACAGAAAGTCAAATTGTGATATTGCTAAGAGGGTTTTACAATATAATCATTTGTTAATAAAGAAGGAAATTTTTTAATTCTAGAAAATTAGAGAAAGATGTGGATGCTATTAGAACTACTAGAGGCTAGGGGATATGGATGCTATTAGAACTACTTATAAAATTGATAGGTAGAATCCCAGCCTAAATGTTGCTTCTAACGAAACTGCAACTTCATCCCTAGTGTTCCGTAGCATGAACCCTTCCTATTTCAAGAGGCTCATCTGTGCTTCCATCATGATAAATTTTTAGTAGCTTCATGAGTGCAAGCTATACTATATTCTATTTTTTGTTGAGTAGCTCATCAACCTCCCTATTCTAGATTTTTTATTTCACTGAAAAGCAAAGATGATCATGCAATAACTTGCTTAAGTCTACAATCTCTCCATTCTATTGCTCTTCTTCTGGGTTAGATGTAAGAGTAAATAAATGTGGTATGTTTTCAGATTATATTGTAGAAAACTATCAGTTGAATTAATTTCCTTGGGTGTTCTCTTAAGATGAACTATTGTGGAGTTGGGTGGATATATAAAGTAATAAAAAGTGTAAAATATTTGATTTACATTCAAGAAAATGGCCAAAGTTTCCAAGCTCATGAATTAAACAATATATGGGTGATTCAATAAACATGTCGGAGCTAGAGTGATTTTATTGAAGGTACAAAAACTTGAAGTTGTGGGTGTTAATATATTTCAAGTTTTCATTATGGGTATTTTTTTGGCTTATATTATTTAAAATAAAGCTGTCTAAGTAGATTTTTTACTACAAATTATTTTCATGGTTTGACTACAATTGGGTATACATTGTTTTGTGTAGGAATTCCTTAATGGGAAAGTGTAGTCTCCTCATGACTACAATTATCATGTGCTAATAACTATATCTGCTCTACTATGCCTGGAACATCAACTTTTGGGAGTAAATACACACTAGGTTGGGTAAAAATTACTTTATCTGATTGAATGGATTCTGTTGTTGTGATTGAAATCTAAAAACCTAAAACTAGTGCTTATAGCCTATCGCAACTATTCAGATACATCAGCCTCCGAATAGAATGACAATGCTTAACTTAAACTAACAAGTATTTGGTATAAACTACTCTTACTTTGAAGGCCTTTGCATCCAGTGAGATTTGATGAAGCTTGCAACAAATAAATTATATTATAATGGCATCAATTTGCAAAACATTGAACTCTAAAATTTTTATTTGACAAAGATTCACATTTCTATAATCAATGATGAATCTAAACACGAAACACAATTCCTATCTTTCTTCAGCCTTGCATTATTCTTCTTGCAAATTTTTTTCCCCCTGGTATGCATTCTATTTTCTTTATGCTTTCTCAGTTTTAATCTTCCCACACACTTATTAGTCCACAGGCACTGGGCTCTTTTCCCTCTTATTGCACCCTTCTTAGCTATTTTCTTCCTCTTCACAAGTCCCTATCATTTCCTCACAACCCCACTTCTCTTTCTTGTTCACAACAACCTCCCTAATTTCCAATGCACACCCCTATTTTATTACACTAGATTTGGCTTTTTTTTTTTTTAAATCTTTAAACATTTCTTCCATTCATCTTCCCTAAGGTGATTCAACTTCTAGTTGATGTGTATTTTTGTGTTTAGAATTGGAGTTTAATGGTCCTCTTGGAATGCGGTGATTTAAAATTGATTTAATAAATTAGTTACTTTTAAAGGCTTTCAATTTTGGCATAAGTGGTGATGAAAAATAGTTGACACGCCTGTGTTTACTTCCACATTAGGTGTACATGTATACCGGGTTAGTTGTAGCTAAAATCTTTCTCTATAGTTGTATGTGCATACTCGTTTACAAAGCCTCAAGTTAGCACATGTAGAGAACGTACTTGTACATGCTTTTTAATTATAATTTAATTTTTCTAAACTATCAAAAGCTTTAGCCTTTTAATCAACATTTGAAACCATGTATTATAGTTTACAATTAAAACAAGTTTAAGTTCCATCTAATTTGTTTCAACTTCTGTGTTATGAGCTAGAAATCTTGAGTGCGAGATTTGAACCTACCAAAACCTATCACCATCTATTCACATGTAAGTCTCAACTCATCACCAATATTCCTACTCATTGAATTAATCTGTTTTGCTCCCTTCTTGTATTTCTTATTTGCAAAACCTTAGACTATTAATTTTCCTTATTTTAAAAGGTGCTAGCTCAATGGACGAGCACTTGCATTACAAGCAGGAGATGGTGGTTCGAATCCATCGCACCTTAATATGAATTAATTAATTACATTGTAGTTTTTATTAAATTTATATATTTATTATTTATTATTTTATACCATCTTCAAGAAGAGAATAAGCATGATTAAAGATGTTTCTATAAAGACAAAATTAAAATTGTCTCTAAGAGACAATAATAGTGTTGTTCCTTATTGTCTTTCTAAGACAATACTTTATGACAATAGTTTAAGACACTCGCTTAAAGACAATACTTAAGACAATACACAACTTTCTTTTTGTCTCAAATTGCGACAATTCACTCAAAAATTGTCTCGAATATTGTCTTAAAACTACCCTTCATGTTGTAGTGTGCATGCCCCCTGACCTCCTTTTATACTACTCATGTTGGTAAACCAACGGCCAAGATTGATTTACAATCGATGACCGAGATTAAAACAACTTAACAACTCTAACCAAGTTGGTTTCTAGTTGTTTCCAAAAAGTGGTCAATTATTTAACAAATATTTGTCTCTAAGCTAACCAATTAGTTAGTAAAACTATTACTTGCTGAATAATAACAAATGGACGAACAACTATCCAAAGCTAACTAAACTAACAATTAGCATAGAGTGACTTATTGGAAATTATACACTTTGTGGTGGATAAAAAAACTAACCAAGAGCTTGTAAGAAATGTGACTAAAGACAAAGTTAGAAAGGCAGTCTTCTCTATGGGAGCCTTCAAGGCCTTAGGCTCTAATGAATTTCCCCCAGGTTTTTTTTAGGAGTTCTGGAAGGTCATTAAGTATGATCGTGTTCATGCAATAAGTGACTTTGTCAAAACTAGTAGAATTCTTAAAGAGATAAACCAAAATTTCTTCATTTTTCTTCTGAAAATCAAAGACCCAACTTGGTCGGAGGATTTCAGATCAATAAGCCTTTGTAATACCATCTACAAGATCATCTCCAAGGTGGTTGTGAACACAATGACACCTATTTTGGATAAGAAAATTAGTACTACTCAAAATGGATTTGTCCTTGGTTTGCAAATCCTGGATCCTATGATTTCCCCTAATGACTTGGTCCTTCACTCTATGGAAAGGAGAGGGAACCCAAGTATGACAATGAAACTTGACATTTCAAAGGTTAATGATAAGGTGACGAGAGAATTTATGATTAATTTTTTTGGACAATTTGGGTTTGGGGAGAATTTTATTACTCTTATTGGGGAAATGATAAACAATGTCCAATTTTTAGTTTTAATTTATGAGTCCTTTTATAAAATTTTGATTATGTACTCACATTCAACTACAAACATTAATACAAAATGTAATTGTCTATGTTTCTCCATTGTCTTTAGTTCTTGAGTTCTATGTACAATTACAATTAATTTTAATATGGTTTAAAGATATTTCAACTTCTAAAAGATCAAAGGATATTAAGAATATGTTCTAATGCATTTTTCATTCCTTCAAATTAAAAAAGTTTAATCCTCCCTTTATTGTCACACTCTACAATACTATAATAATCATTACACATATTATTATTATATTTCAATCCAATGGTGAGCACGCGATACCAATTATTATATTTCAATCCAATGGGGAGCACGCGATACCAATTATTGTATTTAACAACTACATTTTTTTTCAACTAGTGGCCGCATGTTTGATATAAAACTACGTATACAATTCAAATCTATCGCTATTTTAAAATGTTATGAAGAGATTTATCCATTGTAACTTAAATACCAGCAGCGGTAAATACACAAGGTTTTTCAATGCAGCACATGGTATTCTCGCCCTAAATTTCATTATAAAAGAATGGATACTTACAGAGCTTCCTCTCAACGTTCATTGATAAGTCTTTTATTTTGTTTTGGGTAATGCATTTGAATAAGCTCTGTTCTAAAATAGCATTCCTATGTTTTCAGTTACTATGTGGAAAAGCAAGGATGTTTGCAGTTGAAGAATATTAGATTTGGATGTTTGGAGCATTGGTAGATTTGTATTATAATAACCTCACAATATTCACCTTGTTGCTGTTGCATTCCACAGTGCCTAACACAATCACACAATCTCCAAGCTCGCTACACAACAAATAAACAGTCTTAGAACAATCTTTGTATTTGTAGCTGTAAGTGTATTCTTATTCCTTCTAATTTTCCTATTTAGTTAATTATTTGTGTTATTTGGGTGTTTAGAGTAGCAACAATACGGCCCCATGAGTGCTGCGTGTTTCAGTACTTTAGCTGTTAGCTCTACTTTTTATATTTCCAGAAATATAGAAATAAAATTAGTTAAGATTGGTAGCTGGAGTGAAGCAGGCCATACCCATGGGACAGATAGTTGTTATTTTAAATAGTCAAATAACAAAAATAATGATTACAGAAGAAAATTAGAAAATGCGAAAAAAATATATACTTAACAATTACGAGTACAAGTACTATTTTCAGGCACAATTTATTTGTTCTGTAGTGAGTTTCAAGAATGTTTGATTATATTGGAAATGTTTATTTTTTCTAACTTTAAGATGTCTTATAAAGAAGGTGAATATATGAAGTTTAATTACAGTCTATCAATATTTTAAATACTATACATTTTTCAACTGTAAATATTCTTGTTTTATTTATGAAATGAAACATAGAAATGCTATTCTAAAACAGGGTTTAGTCAAATGTGCTATCTAAAATAAAATATAATCCTTACAATTAGCCATTTCAATTTACGGCTTCTTTAACTGCAACTACTGCCGCTCCAGTTCTCAACTGCATCATCCACACTTCTCAACGGATTACGTGGGAGAGTTTATCATGAATATGAAGGAAAGTCAATTCTTTCATTTTACGCTTTGATCTATGCATTAGCCCGTTGAAACTGTTCAAGAACCCTTAGCGTGATTCTTATCTATGTTGTAAACATGTTCAAAATTCAGATCTGAGAACTCAAATACCTTGTAGATCTCACTCATTTTATTATTTGTATATCATACAATTAATGTTGTATAGCTTTTTACTTGTTATTCATAGGATTGTTTGAGAAGCTCGAGTTGAGCATACTGTAGAACTCTTCCATCAAATATCACGTCCACTTTCCCATGGAATGGCCGGGGATAGGGAGTATGCAATGGTTTGGTTCTTTCTAAGCTTGATGCCCCAAAAGGGTAGCCTTTCAATTCTATATTTGGGAAATTCTAGTTCTAATTTTATCACTATATTAGTATCCTACAGGGGAGCCCAATCTATTCCATTTTAAGGGATATATTGTTGTGATGGTTTCTAATATTTGATGGATATTAGTTTCATAAAATTTGTGTACAAATAGCACAAAGTATTTGGATTTCAAATATTTTTGAAATTGTAATTCTGTTGATTTATAATATAATTATTATTTTTTTAAATTAAAACAAAAGAAAAAAAAGATTTTTTGCAATAAAACAATAGTTGATTGTTTAATTGTATAATGAATGATGCATATGGTGTATTAGTTGAGTATGTGGGCTTAAATTTAGGTCAATCTTGCTTAAATTTAGGCCAATCTTGTTTAAATTTAGGCCAATCTCTATGATTAATTTTTTTAAATTGTAGTTATTTGTTTGATGTGACAAGTGATTGGTGGACTATTGTATGTTGATCACATATAAGTTCATGTGAACCACTTCTAATGAAATATGGGTCAAGAATTGACTAAAAGACAAAATATTTGAATATTTAACCAATTTATTAGTACTTGCAGGTAGGCTAAGTACTATTTTGCCATATTTTGAATTACAGACATTAACTAGTTATTAAATAAGCTCTATTCTACCAATTAAAATTCATTGCATTTGATTTTTCATATAAATATTATGTTTCTCAATAAATACATGTCACGATAATATATATTCTAACTTTTAATTGATGAATGATTTAGACTCTTATATGAGGAATTGTGAGTTTGTGAGATATGATCTGTTATAAAATATTTAAATTGGTTTCACTTATCCTAATTTTGAGCACATTTATTATATATTTGTTTAAAGTGATTAAACTTTTGTTTTAACACTTTAATTATTCTATATAAATCTCTACAATAGAAAACTATATATTGTAATAAAAAAAAATCAATAATTTGACATTAATTCTTTATTACAAGAGTGTTATTCCACTCAGTTTTTATTTATTAGTGATTAAAATTGTGTTTGAAATGAATTAGAATACTTTTATTTTTATTTATTAAAATTAGAATTTGAATACCAAAAGTACTTATTTGTTAAATATTAGAATTGATAAATATATTATTTTCATTCATCCAATACGAATATAAAATTTATTTATTAAAATGGCTCTTTCTATTTCCTTAATTGAAAATTTTAATATTATATTGTAATTTTTTTAACATAAAATATTATAAAACTAAATTGAATAAAAAACATTGTTGTCTTAATTGTTATATTTAATATTATAATGATTATATGTGTAAATGTTATGTGAGTTAATATGTTGGTTACACATGAACCATATATCCATAAGTACATCATTACTACATCATTGTATAAAATAAACTATATAGAACATGTTTGTAAAATATTAAATATATTTATTAAAAATTATAAAGGCAAACATTAATAAATTTCACACATATAATAAATATATAATAAAATTATAACTAAATTTGCATACAAAATTAAAACTAATACTATGCAAGGCAAGTACTAAGACACTGTGTAGCACTTGTTACAAAATGGTTGTGGTCTTCATTGTGTATCAAATCAGGTGATATTTTATCAAGGACTAAACAATGAATTTGGAATATTGTTGAGATGGATATTTTCTTTTGGAGTCTTAATGTTTCATCTTTTGAGCACCAACTAGATGTGATGGATCATTTGAATATTTAGAGAAATAAGATCTTATTAATCAAAACCTATGAGATATATATTACTTGTGTGCATGTGTGTTATTTACTTGTTCCTTGTATGGTCAAATTTTATAAAGTTTGAGCTCCCTTTTCTTCATAAAAAATATATGGCTCAATTTTAAATATTTAATAAATAACTAAAATTATGTTAAGTAATTTAATTGACCTCCTTGTTTATATCTTGAAAATGAGACTATTTTCATGAATAGAAATAAAGAATTCTCAAAGTTATGTCTTGTTGATTCAAATGTTAAAATTCCCAATTCAATAGATTTTTAATGTTAAAAAAAGGCATTCATGATTTAAAGATACAAAAATGTTCACTATTTGAACACTCATAACCAACTAGATTTGGAGTGCTTAAAATATAGCGCACACAACCAAATTAATTATGAGTACTATTAAAATGAATACCCATAATTTGGAAAGTGTAAATACTGGGAAAAATACCTTTCGACTCTAAAAATTCAAAATCATGATACACTTAAATTTTATGAATGTTAAAAAAATTAACATACATAATTAAATGGAGTAGTTAACTATTAAAAAATGAACAACACAGATTTGCAAGGTTGTGATTGCTCAAAATATGAGTGGGCAAAACTGGAGGAGATTTTGAAAACCAAAATCTTGAGCGTCTTGAAATCCCAATTAAAACATCATGGAAGCATTTAGAAATCAAAATCAAAGAAAAAGGTATTTAAGCGATTGATGAATTTACATCCATAAAAGCACATATGCATGATTGACACAAAAATATGAATGTTAGATTCAAGAAATCTATGGATAATGACCATTAAGATAGAGAAGGAATTCAGAGCCATGGAAAAATGTAAAGACTTGTCTTTTTGTACAAATGCCACATAGGAAAACTCCCATCAATTGCAGAAAGTCAAAGTCAATAGTCAACTACATATTCAATCTATTATTCCAATAATTGTATAACCTTACACCAATAATTTTGAACTATATGTGAATTAAAAAGATACACTAAAAATTCCATTTTATAAGACAAGTATCAACCAAAGCTAATGTACCCATCATGTCATCACATGACTATGCCATTAAAGAATGCATTTAGAAAGTCGACATGTATGTCAAACTTCATTACAACAAAGAGATACATTGTACATAATTCCAAAGTGTCATACATCAATGGGCATCATAGAAAATGTTGACCTACATGTCAAACCTAGTGTCTCAAAACTAGTGGATCGGATGGATGTGGTGCATCCATGAAACCAACTACAAGCACATATGCCTAACGTAGAACATAATCACGGATGTGGCAGGAAAAAAAGAAGTGACTAATCATGAACAAGAACCCTTTCGTGATTATTCTCACAAAATGAAATGAAATAAACACATGAAATACATGGTACAATTTCTTCCCAACTAAACATTTCGAGTCAACATAATGACTAAAAATTTAATCATTAATTTAGTCCATTTGCATGATGGTCATATCTCTTATTATTCATTAAATGGTCCTAAGAGATTGATATTATATCTGAATGACTTAGACAACTCAGATCCAACTAAGAGTGTTTGTTCAATAATAAGAAAAAAAACCAAACAGGTTAAATTCAACAATTATAATGAATAAATAACATCTTAACAAAGATACCCTATACAAAGTTTAGAAACTCATAATAAGAATTCAAGATAGGGAAAGCTTTCCAAAATACTTACAATTTCACCTAGTAAGAGGCATGTTTATTCTATATATCAATAATACTAGAGTTTTAAGAAAGAACTCCATATTTCAACGAACTGTACAAAATGTAAATTGATAAGCATGATTGTTGATGGTATTCCTATGGGGAAGTATCCTTGAATTGTTAGAGACATGCTTCATAGGTTGTGTATTTTATTCATGATAGAGATGATCATTGATGTCAACATATTGGTTATTCTATGAAGACTAGAAGAGAAACATATAGAGTTTGGTTTTCTAAGGTTCAAGGAATGCATATGAAATAATGTGAAGTTGTGATTATGTTGTATAGAGTGTCCACATTCTATAATTAAGAGCACATGTAGAAATATGAAGACAATACAAATTTATTGAATATTTAGTGAAGCCAACATTCAAAAACAGTTTCTATGTAGCATTTACTATTGTTTGGATTGTATTTCCTAACAAAGATGGAATCTAGTCATAAAAACTTGGGCAAAGATAGAAGCATGATGAACATCCTATCATGAAATGTGTACATCTAGATGAGCATTGCATGAAGAGATATTAAGACTATGAGTTGACAATTTGTTTATAATTGTAAAAAGTGTAAAGATGGCATGTAGCATGTAATTGTAATATCTTAAGATGGTCCTATTATTATTGTAAAATGAGAAAGCCTCAAGGCCAAATAAATAATATGTTTTAGGACTTAGTATAATCGAAGGATTCTTTCCTTGGTTGTAATGGTCCAAAGTAGATATTCTTTAATGCAAGTACATGTGAACTTGAACTACATGTGAGATCCAATGAACCTGACAAAAAAGATCTTTTTCTCATAAAAAAATTTGGTGTAGTGACGCATGATGAGAGGACCAAGATTTATATCTGGCAAAGAATTTTTTGTTGGATAGTTTTGATGTACAAATGTATTATTCAGCAAGGATGGTACAAAGGCTATTTAGACAGTACATTCAGCAATCTTCCTAATCAACTCCTAATAGGATTTGCACAACTCCTAACATAGTTGGAATCTCTTAATAGGGATTTGAAGTCTCCTACCAGGGATATATATGTATTGAATGTATTTCATTGACTCCTAATGGGGTCCATCCTCCAGCAAGGAACTTATATATTAGTACATCATTTTGTGGGTACTATCCCCATGAGGGTTTTCCTTCTGATCAAGGCTTTCCCTAGTTAATAGATATGGTGTTATTATTTATGGTGATTTTTCTATAGTTTTTGCATCTACTATTTACATGTTTTAGAATTAATAAGGATATTGAGAGTTATTTTAATTACATAATTAATTCACTCCCCTCCTACCATGTTCCTCCTCTTAGCTATCTTGATGGACATTAATTTCTAATAATTAGTATCAAAGCATTAGGTCCTTGAAGGAAAAGCTTAACATCTTAAGGATATATATGGCATAGTTCAAGAAAGAAAGTGTGAAGTTTGATGGAGTTAACTATGACAGTTAAAAGGAAAAGATGAAGAAACATTTTCTATTCATGGGTCTGGGTTATTTATTGATTACTAAGAATTAAAAGGATTTGATTTAAGAAGACAAGCTTGAAGGTTGTGATGGAAATTAGAACAATGTATTCAAGTTCAATATGATTTCTAGAAGTGGTATTATTACCTCTTTGCAAAATTGAATTCACTCTAGTAAAAACATTAAGATTAGCTCATGAAATTTGAATTTCTTTGCAAGTTACATTTTAAGGAGGTGATCATGCTCAGAAGGATACATTACAAAATTGCATATGCCTATATTAAGATGCTAAAATTATGGAAGATGAATATGTAAGCAGTTATTTTGGTAGAATAGAAGAAACTATTGCAGGTGTTAAAACTTGTTGGGGATCTAAATTTGATGATGAGGTTATATGGAAAATATTGAAGACTTTGACTCGTGCATATAGACTATATGCCCACCCATTATTTATTTTTCTGTTATATTTATTAAACTCTTTTATGCCTATTTCATGGATGTGTTAGTTTCAAGGATATTATTTCATAACTTGGACTAGGGATATATAAAAAATGATTACTTAGTTGACTATATTTAATGTGTTATTTAATGATTATGGTTACTGGTGCATTAATGACACTTTAATATTTGTAGTTAATAAATGTGATTTCTTTCATAGCAATGTTAGATGATGCTTTAATGATGATTACTTCATATTTGTAATGATGCATTATTTTATCTGAGCATTTGATGTTTGACTTATAATTATTATGGTGCTAACCTCATACTTGCATGTGTATGATGCATGTGTCTATTTTATCTTTCTATTTGTCATGTTTGATGTGGTTAAGGAGGGAGTCGTAGTCACCTGCTTGTCAAAATCGACATGATGTACCACTCTCTGCCATTCTTTGTTTATATATATATATATATATATATATATATATATATATATATATATATATATATATATATATATATATATATATATATGCACATGTACATGCTCAGATTTTATGTAGGATTGCAGGTACTAGACATCGACTTTCTTGAATTGCTAGGATGAGCATGCCTATCAAAATAACTCAATGGTAAGAATGAGGAGATAATGTTTAGATCCAATCCAACCATAACCTAAATATTTGTCTTGCAAGGAGGACTCGTAACTGACTTTCCACCCTTTTTAAAACTGATGAGTTTATCTTTGTTTGTGTTGTTTCATTTTGAGTTTTGGTCTATTTTGGTAATGTTGCTTTTTATGTAGATTTCACTATGTGATTTATTTGGTAAATGATTTAATTATAATATTTTATTTAATCATATAATATTGAGAATTATTAAATATTATTTGATTAAAAAGAAAATTATGAGAATATTTAATTGATTAAAAAATTAATTAAATGTGCGCTTTAATTTAAAAGTATTACTCTAAATTTAGAAGTCTAAATTAAAAAAATTTGGATAAAGAGAAATTAGAATATGATGATATTTAATTAATTATTAATAAATTAAATATATACTTTAGTTAAGATTTAAATTAAAAGTCTAATTTGAGAAGTTGCACAAAAAGAGATAATTAAAATATTAAAATATTATAGATTTAATATTTCTTTATTATAATTATTTATTTAATATTAATTAACTTAGAGTTGCATTTAAACAATGAGCTTTGATTATTATTATTAATTTAAATAAAAAACTACGCTTTAATTAGTGCTTGCACTAATTAATAAATTAGAGGACAATAAAATATAAAAGAATAAAATTTGAAGATAAAGTTATAGTTCTAATTGTGGTGTAGTTATATTTATTAAATTTAATGATAATTATTTAGGAATTTTATTTTAATAATAAACTCTAAATAATGTTATTAATTAAATTAATAAATATATTATTAAAACTCTTCAAAAATTAATCAAAGAGAGAGCTAATTATTTAAATTAAGATATTTTGTAATTAAATATCTAAAAGAGTTATGCATGAAAAGGTAAAAGGTAATAAAGTAATAAATAATAATTAATCAATGAGTTTCCTTCGTGATTGCACAATCAAAACCCCAACTTAGGGGAAAACTTTTTATCAGAGATATAAAGCTCATTTTGCAATTATAGCGGTTTTGGGGACCAAAATTCAGAATTGGATCAAAAGAGATCTTAAAAATTTCAGAGGTTTTGGATTTGCATGCATTCACAGATTGTCTCAGATTTTAACAATGGTTTTGAGGTAGGGTTTGGAAACCCAATGTAGAATTTTATTGAAAGATCTATCTACTTTGTGTCTTCCTAAGTGTTTTCATATTGCTTATTAATTTACTATATTGATTGTTGAATAAAGAATTACTTCGTAGATTTTGAAAAATAAAAAATTATTAATCAAGAAAACTCGACTAAGAAAAATTAAAGAAAAGCTGTAGAAAATTATTGTGATTGTATTCTTATAAACCCCTTTCTAATATAATAAAAATTTTGATTATTGAAAATTGGAAGAAAATAATAAATTAAACAATTAGGGTTTCAACTTTAAATTTGTCATTAGAACCATGAGATTATCATGAGATTTCTAAATATAGATAAATATTATTCTTATATCTAAAATAATTTAATTGTAAATTTTTTTGGAAAAAAAGAGAAAGATTAACTGAAAGGAAAACATATTGTAACTAAAATTATGCATACATGTGAAAACAAATATGCTAAAAATAGAAATAAAAAAACTAAGTATAGTATGGTTGCATGATTTGAGAGATCAAAGATATGTGAAAATACTAATTGCATGTTAATTTTTATTTTATTAAAATATAATTTAATTTTCAGATTTATTTATTTAAAAATAAATTTAAAAAATTATTATTGTTAATTAAATTAATACTACTCATTTAGTTAAAGTGGATGTTAGTATTAGTAATTATTTAAGTCTAATTAAACTCTTAGTTGCATGCAAATAATTTAATATTTATTAATGCAAGAGAGAAGTTAATAAATAATTTTTATTAATTTATTATAGTTTAAGAGTTGCAGTAGAGTTCACTTTGTGATCATTTAGTTAATAACTATTTGACTTTATGAGACAAATTATAAATAATTAAATTAAATTTATAATTTTATCTAGACTGGGTAAAAGCACAAATCTATGTCACCCTTTTGTAAAGGAAAAGGCTAACAAAAATATAATTGTCCATCTTCAATGACATAAAATTGACATTATTATTTTGAATTTGAAAATGAAGTAAACTAATGAAATGTGTAGAAATGGATGAATTTTATGATTATAATTTTTAATAATTATTTTAAATAAGGATTGATATAGTTTTTTAATTTTTATAAGCAATTTTTTAGCTGCTAATAAATGTAAAAAATTAGGGGTCTAGTTCCCACCACAAAATTATATGAAATTTTTTTTATTTCCCTTTGATCTCAAACTATGTTATAGATAACATATATAGCTAGAACAACCAAAAGCCAAAAATCAGCTTTAGACCTATAATTTCTCTTTTATAATGGTTCAAATTTTAACTCACCTGAAATCAATAGTTTTCATCTCCCACCACATTTTTTAAAACAAATCTATTCTAATTAGGAGAAGAATTATACATTCTAGAAGATGACTCTCTCCGCTAGAATGTCATATAATTTTTAATTTTTTTATATGATTTAATATTTTTTCCTTTCCCAAAACTGATATCTTTTTTAGTGTTAAAATATGTGCTTGTAGAATTTTTTAATAATAATATACTACATCTAATTAAAGCACCATAAACTCTATATGAGAATATTCTTGACTCGGAGCTGTATAAAATGGTGTTTATATGTTATTAAAAAAATATCATAAAAAAATAATAAGAGTTATTGAAATGCCACTTTTTTGAAATAATTTTATTGCTTTAGTAATTGAATACAAACTAGTATAAAACATGCATTTAATAGAGATTTCTAATTGGAAAAGTGTGAAACCATATATAACTTAGCTGGAATAAATTTATCTAGATCATATGTTTTAACAAAATTGACTTTTAGATAGAAATACTCAAATTTAGTCATTCTAACAAGCTAGCTTGAAAGGTGACACAACTTTGTACTTTTACCCCTCTAGTTGCATTATGAATTAGAAAAAAAAAATATATTAAATTTTAGACTTAGATAGAAGTCATATTAATATTTTAGAAATTAAAATTAATATCAATATTTAAATATAATAATATATATTTAGGTTATTAATTAAATCAGTTATAATTTAAGATTATTTAAATTAATAACATGATAATATTGCATGATATTTTATATACACAAAAAGATTGGATATTTAAATACTTACTGTTTTAAATAAGTCTATAAGCATAACAATTTATATTAACATATATATTCCTAAATTATTTGTAAACACATCCTTATGACCCAAACTAAATAAGAAAAATTGGTGGAATTAAATCATGTGGCTGAAAATTATGTATTTTATAATATTCTATTTATACTTTTGTGATGTTTATTTTCTTCATAGGTTTTCTTTATAGGTTGTTTTGTTGGCCAAGTTAGGATGTGCACTAGAGGCATTTTTGAGATTTTTTTCATGATTATTTAACTTTATATCATGATGAACTTTATGATTTGTATTGAGATTTATATTTTATGAGCTTTATACTATTGAGCATTTATGAGAACTTAGATTTCAAGAGCCAATGCTATTCTTTTGGATTGCCTGTAAAGGAACCAAATTCGATCAATATTATTCTTATGGTATGGGACATTATTGTGGTTTGTGATTTTTGGGAAGGTGGTCTAGGTGCATGTTTATGGGAGTGGCTTGAAATGGGGGTTGGGGCCCAAAGTGGCTGCCAGTGTAACTCATTGTAAGTTGTGTAACATAGTAATTAAAATATCTTCCCTAGCCCTTTCCTTAATATATATTGAAAAGATAGGTTAAAGATTTTTTCTTGTTCATGTCTTAAGTGTTTGTATTGACTAAGGATGAGATGGAGATGATACCTTGAGAGGTATAACTAGTTTCCTCATCTTCACGAGAGGGTATCCTAGTTCCACATAGAGTCACTAGGCGGCTGTGGTCTTGAGAGGCTACTAGTATAACCTTAGAGTTGGCTCATGTGATGACACTCCATAGTATGTAGCCTAAGTATCTTTCATGATTTTTTAAATATTTCTCTAAAGTGAGCTAAGTGTGTGGTTTTTGGATATTACTTTTGATGGCACATTTATTGTGAGTTGTTACTGATTGATTGGATGTCATTTATTGTTGACAGTTGAATTTTATTAATGAATGATCAATTATTCATTAGTGTTGTTTTTATTATTGGAGTTAGTGATTTGTAGTTTACTTTTATTGATGACATTATTATTTGTTGGTCATAATGTTTGTGACACTTGACGTTTATTTTGAGGTGGTTGTATATTTTTGGTCTTGGTATTTGTATGTTGACTTGGTATGAGATATTAGTATTAGAATGAGTGTCATTTTGATTTTTATTATCTCTTCTTCTTGAGTAGTTTGTGTTACCCTTGAGGTAGTTTTGGCTTTCAAGATTCCTTTCTTAGGCTTATTTAATGATTTGATTATCTATGTGTGGATCATACATTATCTTTCCTACACGGTGGGAGTTGGAGCCTCATTAGGTGGTCATGCAGCTAGGAGGTAGTGTATTCTTATCATTCGGATCCCCCTCAAATTAATAGATGTTGAATTCTCCTTGATACGATGGTACCGTTATCATTTTTCCTCTTATCTTGAAGATTTCTATTCATTTTATATATTTATGTATTATGTGTTTTGAGATCCTATGGGATATTGTATTGTATATTGATGTGTTTGTATCTATTTCTACATACCTTGTGACATGTGCAATGGATGCTATTCATTAGATGTTCTTTCATATTGTTAGTTGAACTTATGCATTTTCTTTTATGATTATGTATATTTTTTTTCATTTTATGATTATAGACATTGTGATTGAGACTTAAACTTGTTATATAAAAGTTTCTTAAATGTGACTCAACGTGAAGGAACCATTGAGGAATTGAAATTGTATTTGTAATTTCTTATATGTATTTTATGTGTATGTATATATTGCTTCCCCATTATTGTTACTTTGATGTTGTTTAAATTTTAAAACAAATAGTTCAGTAAACTTTGTAACATATTAGGTTTATTTCTTTCGAGTTCTCGAGTAGGGCATTACATCTAGTATTAGAGCCCGAGATTCAACATTGGAAACTCTGGGCATATTCTACACCATTAGTTAGCAAGTAGTTAAACTTGAAACATGATTTAAACAATAATTATTTATCAACATAAAACTTGAGCTAAATAGTTTGAACAAAAAAAATTAGGAGTGAAACTTTTGAAAATGAAACTTGGAAGCTAGTAACATTATTTTTTTTCTTGACTTTTGATTTATTTGTATGCATTATAAATTTCATGTTTTCTGATAGATAGAGAGATGTTGATCTGTTGTTTGGAGTGTTTTACGGGATCTATTTCAGTATTTGTTAAAAAGATTAATGTTGGATCAATATGGTTTTTAGTTTATTATTAAACTAGAATCTTATTGCTATAAGAGACTGAAAGTGTACACATAGTTAACTTATCTATATTAGTTTTTTAAATGATCATTTTATTTGACATGGTAGATACTATTCTTTTACTTTTAGTTACCCTAGCGATTATAGTAGGCTTCTAAGAGTAAGTCTAATTCTACGAAGGGTGGATGTAGTGCCCACCCATAGTTTATTTTTCTATTATATTTATTAAACTCTTTTATGCCTATTTCATAACTTGGGCTAGAGATATATCAACAATAATTAGTTAGTTGACTATATTTCATGTTTTGTTTAATTATTATGGTTACTAGTGCATAAATGATGCTTTAATGATGATTACTTCATATTCATAATGATGCATTATTTGATCTGAACATTTGATGTTTGACTTATAATTATTATGGTGCTTACCCCATACTTGCATGTGTATGGTGTGTGTGTGTCTATTTTATCTTTCTGTTTATTGTGTTTGATGTGGTTAAGGGAGAGAGTCATAGTCACCTACTAGTCGAGATTTACATGATGTACCACTCCCTTTCATTGTCTGTTTAACTTTTATATATATATATATATATATATATATATATATATATATATATATATATATATATATATATATATATATATATATATATATATATATATATATATATATATATATATATATATATATATATATATATATATATATATATATATATATATATATATATGCACATGTACATGCTCAGAGTTTATGTAGGATTGCAGGTACTGGGTATCAATTTTCATGAATTGTCAAAATAAGCATAGCCTAAATATTTGTCTTGCAAGGAGGACTCATAACTGACTTTCCACTCTTTTTAAAACCTGTGAGTTTATCTTTGTCTGTGTTGTTTGATTTTGAATTTTAGTCTGTTTTGGTAATGTTGCTTTTATGTGGATTTCGCTATGTGATTTATTTAGTAAATGATTTAATATTTTGGTTAATCATATAATATTGATAATTAATAAATATTATTTTGATTAAAAAGAAAATATTAAACTATGATAATATTTAATTGATCAAAAACCTGATTAAATATGTTTTTTAGTTTAAAAGTATTAATCTAAATTTAGAAGTCTAAAGTTAGAAAATTGGTTTAAAAGAAATTAGAATATGATGATGTTAATTAATTAAATATGTACTTCAATTTAAAAGATTTAATTTGAGAAGTTGAAAAAAAAGAGATAATTAAAATATTACATATTTAATATTGTTTTATTATTATTATTTATTTAATAATAATTAAATTAGAGTTGCATTTAAAAATTGAGCTTTGATTATTATTATTAATTTAAATAATAAACTATGCTTTAATTAGTCCTTACACTAATTAATAAATTGGAGGAAAATAAAATATAAAAGAATGAAATTTAAAGATAAAATTATAGTTCTAATTGTGGCATAGTTATATTTATTTAATTTAATAATAATTATTTAAGAGTTTTATTTTAATAATAAAATCTAAATAATGTTATGAATTAAATTAATAAATATATTTTTAAAAACACTTCAAGAATTAATTATAGAGAGAAAGCTAATTATTTAACTTAGGATATTTTTAAATTAAATATTTAAAAGAGTTGTGCATGAAAAGGTAAAAGGTAATAAAGTAATAAACAATAATTGATCAATGAGTACCCTCTTGTGATTGCACAATCAGAGCCCCATTTTAGGAGAGAACTCTCTATCAATGATCTAGAGCTCATTTTACAATTACATTAGTTTTGGAGAGAAAAAATCAGAATTGTATCAAAGGAGTTGTTGAAAGTTTTAGAGGGTTTGGATTTGCATGCATTCATAGATAATCTCAGATTTTAGCTATGCTTTTGAGGTCGGTTTTGAAAACCCATTTTATAATTTTATTGAAAGATTTGTCTACTTTGTGTCTTCCTAGGTGTTTGCATACTGCTTATTAATTTACTCTATTGATTGCCGAATAAAGAATTATTTTATCGATTTTGAAAAATGAAAACTTGTTAATCAATAAAACTTAACTGAAGAAAATTATAAAAAAATTGTGGAGAATTATTGTGACTGTATTCTTATAAACCCCTTTCTAATATAACAAAAAATTTGATTATTGACAATTGGAAGAAAATAATAAATTGAACACTTAGGGTTTAACCTTTAAATTTGTCATTAGAACCATGAGATTATTCATGAGTTTTCTAAATATAGATAAATATTATTCTTATATCTAAAATAATTTAATTGTAAAATTTATTGAAAAAAAGAAAAATATTAACTGAGAGAAAAACATGTTGTAGCTAAACTTATGCATGCATGTGAAAACAGATATGCTAAAAATAGAAAAAAAAAACTCGTATGGTTGCATGACTTGAGAGATCAAAGACATGAAAATATTAATTGTATGTTTATTTTTTATTTTAAAAAAAAATTTAAAAAAAAATTATTATTAATTAAATTTATGCTACTCATTTAGTTAAAGTGGATGTTAGTATTAGTGATTATTTATGTCTAATTAAACTGTTAGTTGCATATAAATAATTTAATATTTATTAATGCAAGAAGAAAGTTAATAAATAGATATTTATTATTTTATTATAGTTTAAGAGTTGTGGTAGAGTTCACTTTGTAATCATTTAGTTAATAACTATTTAACTTTATGAGAGAAATTATAAATAATTAAATTAAATTTATAATTTTATCTCTAGTTGCATTATGAATTAAAAGAAAAGTAAATATTAATATTAGACTTAAATAGAAGTCATATTAATATTTTAGAAATTGAAATTAATATCAATATTTAAATATAATAATATATATTAATATTACTAATTAAATCATTTATGATTTAAGATTATTTAAATTAATAACATGATAATATTGCATGATATTTTATATACATGAAAGACTAGATATTTAAATACTTATTGTTTTAAATAAGTATATTAGTGTAACAATTTATATTAACATATATATTCTTAAATTATTTCTAAACACATCGTTATCACCCAAACTAAATAAGAGAAACTGGTCGAATTAAATCATGTGGCTAAAAATTATGTGTTTTCTAATATTCTATTTATAGTCTTGTGATGTTTATTTTCTTGATAGTTTTCTTTTGTGGGTTGTTTAGTTGGCCAAGGTAGGATGTGCACTATAGGCATTTTTTGAATTTATTTTATAATTATTTGACCAGATTTCATGATGAATTTTATGATTTGAATAGAGATTTATGTTTTATGACCTTTATACTATTGAAAATTTATGAGAACTTGGGTTTCAAGAACCAATGTTATTTTTTTGGTTGCCTCTTAAAGAACCAAATTTGATCAATATTATTCATGTGGTATGAGACACTATTTTGGTTTGTGATTTTTGCGAAGGTAGTCTAGGTGCATGTCTATGGAAGTGACTTGCAATGGAGGTCAAGGCTCAAATTGGCTACTAGGGCAACTCATTGTAAGTTGTGTAACAAGTGATAAAATATATTGCCTAGCCTTTTCCTTGAGATACATTAAATAAATAAGTTAGAGATTTTTCTTTGGTCCTGCCTTGAGTGCTTGTATATGTAGTGCCTACCCCTAAGTTGCATTTTAGTTATCCTTACCAAACTCTTTTAGGCCAGTTTTATACTTGATATTTAGTAGCATTACTTTCAGATTTTCAGATAAAATTTCAGACATAGTTGATTATATGATGAGATTACTTGGTACTCTATATTTCATGCATGTATGATGATTATTCAATGTTTTCAGTTATCGATGATGATTAGTTAGATGGTTTATTATCACATGTGTTTTCTTATGGATACTTACCCCATACTGCATGTGTATGGTGTGCATGTTTGTTTTCTTTATGTATGGTGTTTCTGATGTGGTTAAGGAAGGGAGTCGTAGTCACCTGCTAGTCGGGATCTACATGATGCACCACTTCCTCCCATTGTCTATTTAGCTTAGAATATTGTGTCTGTACATGCGTAGATTTTATGCAAGTTGTAGGTATCGGATATTGACTTCTCTGAATTGCCAGGATGAGCGTACCCTATCACATTATCTCAATGGTAAGAGAGGGGAGATAAACTCTTAAGTCCAAATCCGAAACCCTTTAGCCAATTTTCCTATTTGATAATTAGAACAAGTATCTGAGTTAAGTACCCTCTGAATGCATCAAATGATGTTATTTCGTGATTATAACCCTTTGTTGCTTTAGTTTGTGTTTTGCTATGTTGGGTTTTTCGTATGTTGTCTTTATGAGTCTTTGGTGTATTTTTCTATTAATTAAGTTTAATTAAAAAATTAATTAATGATTTAATTTAATGAAAAATTAATATGATATTTTTTAATATTTAATTAATTGAGAAATTAATTAAATAAAAAGAATTAAAATTTGGAGATAAAAGTTTAAGGATAAATTTAGAACATGATAATATTAATTTAATTTAATAATAATATATTTAGAGTTCATTTTTAAATAAGTGCTAAATATTATTGTTATTTGAATTAATTAAATATTTTATCAATTAAGTTTCTAAAATAAATTAAAAGTTGAAAGATATTAAATTATTAAAGTTTCTAGATCACATGATGTGAGCTTGAGTTGAAAATAAAAGAAATAAATTAAAAGATAAAATAAGTGGAAATAATAATGTTATTTTAATTTCATAAAGTGTGCATGGGATTAAAAGTAATAAAGATTAAAATAGAAGTCAATTGGAATATTAAATAAAGTTATTTAATAATTCATTGAAGGTGCATTAAAAGATAAAGTAAAGAATTAATACAAGTTAATTTTAGAGTTAACTCAGTTGAGCAAAGAGTCCTCTTGGGTGAACGCACAATTAGTGCCCCAATTTGAGGAGAAAATTCTTTATCACAACTTTGGGGTTCATTTTAGGGGGACACGAATTTGGACGGGAATTTTTGGAGACAAATTTTGGGAGACAACTTTTGGAAGCGAATTTCAGAAGGCGAATTCTAAGAAAGATTTTTAGAAGAAGGTTATTGAAGAGGAGCGAATTCTCTTACAATTTTTGGGGATTGCATAATAGCATCAGGCTCAGGTAGGTTCTTGTGTTTTGATCATCGATTAATTACGCAATTATCCTTTCCTATCTTCTTTGTGGCTGTGGATTGTATATCTAAATTCTCTGTGATGAAAGCTTAAATATTTCAATATTGTAAATTATTAAATGCTTGTCAATATATTTGGCATACGTAAAAATTAGAAGAGTGATCAGGAATTCTTATTTGATAGATTAAAGAAATCTGGATTTAATCGGGAAAGGCTTAAATTTTAAACTTATAAATGAAATTGTAGATTGAAATTCAAATGGTTAATATTATTTTCTCTATCAGATTATATTTGTTAATGTTTAAAAAATAAAAAATAATATTTATAAAAAATATATATAATAATAATAAACATATATTATTAAATTTTTAATAAAATATTAATTGAGGAGGCGATTTTAATTAAATTTAAAAGTTTGCATAAAAACAAAAATATATTTAATATAATGTATGGGGAGGGGTCTTACCTTTTTGCCCCCCCTAGCAATTTGAAATCGCCGACGGTGACCTGCGTCAGCAGGGGACCGCATGGCCTTTAAAGCCTGCGGTACCCTGTGACGAGGGCCACACGACTCTTTATAAAAGAGGCGTCAAACATGACTTTTTTTTAATTTTATTTTATCAATGTTTAAAAATTATAAATTTGTTAATAGATTTCCATAATGTTAAAGTTTGCTTTAATAAATTTTTTAATTATTAAAAATTGTTAATAATTTTATTATAATAAATTTTTTATATTTAAATAAAAAAATATTAATTTATTTAATTAATTATGGTTAGAGTAATATCTGTTAATAGTAAAGGAGTTATTATTAAATTAAGATTAAATAATTGATTTTAATAAAATCATAGTGATTTTATTTTAAATCATTATTGATTATTTTTATAACTTAATGAAATAAAGATGATTCCAGATTGAATTATTTTAGGGAATTTGACTTTAAATTTGAGAATACTTGTATATTCATGAATAAATAATTGGGTTAAATTATAAGGGTAATAGTGAGAAACCTTTACATTAAAAATGTTCATTGATACTCAAACTGAAAATTTCAACTTAAACCTTAGTGTGTATTATGGAAACAAACCCAAAATATGAACTGTAATGTACTATTCTATTTTCTTTATGCTATTATGGTTGGGGTTTTGGGGTTGATTAGGTTGACCAGTTTAGGTTGTTACCAGAGGCTTGGGGATTATGCGATTGTGGTATTATGATGATTTGTTCTTGATCTTTTAAACCCAACCATGATGATGTGATTAGAGTGCTCTATGATGGATTTTTTTACTGTTTGTTATTGCTTTCCAGTTTCCTTGTGTGAAGCTGAGGTGTTTTAAGTGATTTATTTTTTATGATGTCATGTTGTGACATGTTTTGACTTGACCATTTTGGAGTCTTCGATCAGTATGGTGATTTATTTTGGGATACTTCTTGGTTGCTCATTGAGAACCATTGGATATTGTGACTTATCAATGATGTCTTCAGTTGTTGATAGAGAACTGTTGTGATCATTATGATTATCAAATGATGCTTTCTAGTTTCTCATGGAGAATTGATGTGATTATTGTGGCCTATCTTTTAATGCTTTCTAGTCACTTGTATAGGACTGAGGTGATTTTGTGTTTTGTTATTTCATGAGCCTAGGGTAGGTTATCTATGTGTAGTGTCGGGAAGTGACTTGCAATGAGGAATGGGAGACCCGAAGTGGCTCTGGGGATGACTCATTGTAAGTTGTTTGTTTTAATAAGTGAAAACATCTCACCTAAATACTGACTTAAATGAACCTAGTAAGATAATTGTATGTCCTCTCCCATACCTTGAGTGCTAGTACAGACTATGATGGGTTTAAAGAGAATGCTTGGTTGCGACCTTGCATTCCATAGTATGCCTTGTCAGTATGAGAGGGTACTAGTGGCCGCAGGATTATCGAAGACCCAAGATTCTTGAGGGATTGCTTGGGTAACTTTCAATGTGATTCATGTGATGACACTTTCCCACTTGTATAGTAGGTTTCCTACATGTCTTTGTGGTGCCTCTGGGTCTAGATGTCTATCTATGTTGCAACCTTTGAGTTAGTGTACTTTTAGGATTTTTGAGACTTAGAGAGTACTTGTGTTTTGTGTTTTGATATCCTATTTGGGACTTGAGACTATCTCCTCAACACGGTGGGAGTGGACCATTTAGGTTCCACGCAGTCGGGTGGTAGTGCTTTTTACTCTTACCATTGAGATCCGTCTATGGTCACCTTGGCTGGAGCTTTCTTGGTTGGCATTTACCTTCATTCTGTTCATGGATTATTATGATGGATGGTTAGGTTTTATGATGAATGTTTTATCATTATCGATGTATGGATGTATCATGTATGGTGGATGGTTTCATTTATTTTATTGTACTTTGGATCATGGATTTGAGGACGACGTATCTTTGTTGTTACATATGTATATTCTTTTAAGCCTTTCATACCCTGTGACATGTATAGTGGATGAATGAGCATTTCGAATGAATTTGCCAAGAGGCATTCGGAACAAATGTATATTATATGAACATTGGACTTTCTTATTATTCTTTCATGTGGATGTGGTAGTTGTTAGACTTAGAATTAATTAAATTTAAATGTGACTCAACATCTTGGGATCCTTAAAGAATGTAACCTGTTATGAATATTTGTAGATGATTACATGTTATTGCTTCCGCTACTATGTGTTTGATGTGTATGTTATAGTTTCTTACTTTAAAAAAAAAAAATGTTTAGCAAACTTTAGGTTAATTCTTTTGGATCCCTTGGCGGGGCGTTACAGTATAAACTAAGGATGAGGTGGAGATGATACCTTGAGAGGTATGATTAGTCTCCTCATCTTCACAAGAGGGTATCCTTGTTTTGCATAGTGGCACTAGGGGGTCAGAGTCTTGAGAGACTATCAAGGTAACCTTAGAGTTGGCTCATGTGATGACACTTCATATTATGTAGGTTGAGTCTTTCTCATGTTTTTTTTATTATTTTCCTCTAGTGGTGTACTTGTTGGATATTACTTTTGATGGTGCATTTATTGTGAGATGCTACTCATTGGTTGGATGTCATTTATTGTTGACAGTTGACTTTTATTTATAAATGATCAGTTCTTCATAAGTGGTGTTTTTATTGTTAGAGTTAGTGATCAGTAGTTTGCTTTTATTGATGATAGTTGTTATTTGTTGGTCATTGTGCTTGTGACACTTGACATTGATTTTTGGTTTGTTTTATATTTTTGGTCTTGGTATTTGTGTGTTGACTTGGTATGAGATGTTAGTATTGGAATGAGTGTCCTTTCAATTTTGATTATCTCTTCTTCTTGAGTAGTTTGTGTTACCCTTAAGGTAGTTTTATTTTTTAGGATTCCTTGCCTAGGATTATTTTACAATTTGATTATCTATGCGTGGATCATACATTATCTCTCCTACACAATGGAAGTGGGAGCCTGATCAGGTGACCATACAGTCAGGAAGTAGTGTATTCTTACCATTTGGGTCCCCCTCAGATTGACAAATGTTGGATGCTCCTTGATATAGTGGTAGATTTATCATTCTTCCTCTTATGTTGAAGACTTCTATTCATTTTATGTATCTATGTATATCAGGATATTGTATTGTATATTGATGTACTCGTATCTATTTCTACATACGTTGTGACATGTGTAGTTGATTTTATTCATTAGATGTTCTTTCATATTTTTAGTTGTAGTTATGCATTTTCTTATATGATTATGTATGTGTTTATTCATTAAACTGAGAGGCTTCCTATGGTGGAAGCATTCATCAATGTTAATTTTTGGCACTTTTAAAAAAATTGGCATTCATTCAAGAGTCATATATTTTATAATTCTTTTTAAGTATGTTCATTGTAAATGTAATTGATAATAATGCATGTAATCAAGATGTAATGACAAACATTAAAACATCGAAAGGAGAGTAGATGGAACAATAGATTAAATTTTATTAATAACCAGTGCCTCTAAAAATGATGAGTGAAAAGTATTATTTAGCTCTGCAACAAATTTCATTACATTTGTTGGGCAAAGGTTTCATTTCCTCATTCATCACTCTCTCTGACAGAGACCATTTAATTTTCTTGGAAATTTGTATTAGACATTGAAGTGTTGTAATAGATGTCTATCATTTAAGATTCATGTTTCATCTAAGTGCATTATAGAGGAGTGTATCCAAATTGTGGGAGAAATTAGAATTTTAAATCAAGAATTCCATGGAGCTTGCATTTGGCTCAAAACTTTCGACACTTCAAAGGCTACCATTGTTGTGTATGTTTGTGTCACTTACAAAAGTAGAGGATAAATATAGGAGATGTCTGAGTGTTTTGGTAATTGAGGAAATGAATATTTGTTTGTAGGGGCATATATTCTCCTTTATTGTGTTTTGGGATTCTTGTGGGATATATTTGTGCAAGCATCATATGGGAAAGAGAAGATTGAGAGTATCAAGAATAATGCAAATGAAGTTGTTATCACTGGAAAGGAAATCAGATTCAATGATTTGAAGCTATTGCCAGAACTTCTTCTTCATCTTCTCCTTTACTTTGCACTATATGTGATTTTTTCATGTTTGCATCATATTCATGCTTCAAGGATTGTGGATCTCTTTCTGAACATAACACTGAAAATTAATTAGTTTCATCATTGATGAACATTATAGAATCCATTTTAGCCTTTCTCTTTAACCATGTAAAAAAATAACATCTTTTAGTTTCAACCCTCTGAATGCAATTTTATCAAAAAAAAGTTACAAATATTTCATTTTTAAAAAAAATTATTAATTCTTTTAAATGTATAAAGGATAACATAAATCTATGCTTTAGGTATAATTGAAAGAAGAAATCTTTAACAGATTTAGTATCTAAACATTCTATTTTGCTTGAAAACTATTTGAATTTATCAAATAGAAAGATTTTACAATATAATAGAAATAATTTTAAAATTGGAAGGAATGAATTTTAATAATATTAAGTTTTGAAGTTCATTTTTATCTTGTTAATTGAAAAATCTTTATGAAAAAAATAGAAGTTTCATCTTTATAAAAAGATTTATAAAGTTTGAATTTTAGTAACTAATTTTAAACCTAAATAGGAACACCATCACCACTTAACATAATAATTTGTGAACCCAAAAATAATTTATAATTTTAAAAAAAGTGAACCCAAGTTATATATATATATATATATATATATATATATATATACATACACATGTACATATACATTAATGTAAATTGAATCCTAACTATTAACTAAATTTAATTGTAATCCAAAATTTAATTAAACATTAAATAACATTTACTTCTAATGCTAGGATTAAATCAATTATTCCCTAACCCTAAGTAACAAAATTTTTAAAACCAAAATAAACAATCATGTTGCAACTAGTTATATATTGAACTAATTTACCATTTATGACAAATCACATAAACTATTATTCCTAATAACACACCTTACTAAGAGGGAAAATAGATGATAAGAGTGTCAAGGGGGGAATATACATAATATTTTGATTACGGGTAGAAAAATGTGTGTGTGTGTGTGTGTGTGTGTGTGTGAGAGAGAGAGAGAGAGAGAGAGAGAGAGAGAGAGAGAGAGAGAGAGAGAGATGGTAATTAGCGGGACAACATGGTTAGAGAGGGAGGGGGAAGAGTGAGGTAAAGGGAGAAAGAAGATTACTAGGGTACTATATATATATATATATATATATATATATATATATATATATATATATATATATATATATATATATATATATATATATATATATATATATATATATATATATATATATATATATATATATATATATATATATATATATATATATAGAGAGAGAGAGAGAGAGAGAGAGAGAGAGAGATGAGTGGGATAAATAATTGAGAGAAAGAAAAAGATAAGAGGGAGAGGGCGAGCGACATGAGGTATAACTAGGTGGAAGATATGGTGGGAGGGGGGAGAAAAGGACAAGAGGGAAAAGTGCAAGGGAGAATATAAGGAAGACAAATAAAACAAGGGGAAGAGAGATCAGTAGATCACAAGAAATGAGATAATTAGGGTTTAAGATATATAGGTATGTTGATGTGTGTGTGTGTGTGTGTGTGTGTGTGTGTGAGAGAGAGAGAGAGAGAGAGATGCTAATTGGGGGAAGACATTGTTAGATGAGGGGGTGATGTAAAAGGGGGGAGGGGGAAGATATGAGGTAAAGAGAGAAAGAGGGTAACTAGGGTGAGAGAGAGAGAGAGAGAGAGAGAGAGAGAGAGAGAGAGAGAGAGAGATGGAAATAATGGGGAAGTCATACTTAGAGTTGAAGGAGATGGAGAAAAGGCAATGAGGGAGATAAGAGGTGAAAGATGATATATAGGTTCCAAGTGAGAGAGAGAGAGAAATTAAATTTAATTCTAATCCTAGCATTAAATCAATTATTCCCTAACTCTAAGTTTAACAAAAATATTAAACCAAATTAAACCCTCACGTTGAAATTGATTATATACTAAACCAATTTACCATTTATCGCAAATCCAATAAACTATTATTCCTAATAGCAAACCTTACTAAGAGGGAAAATAGATGTTAACAGTATGAAGGGGAGAGTGTACATAATATTTTGATTGGGGGTAGAGAAATATGAGAGAGAGGTGATAAAAGGGGGAGAGAATGTGTGTGTGTGTGTGTGTGTGTGTGTGTGTGAGAGAGAGAGAGAGAGAGAGAGAGAGAGTAGCGGGAAAAATATTTGAGAAAAAAAGTGAGATAAGGGGGAGAGGGCAAGGAACATGAGGTATAGATAGGTGGAAGATATGGTGGGAGTGGGGAGAAAATCCAAAGAGGGAGATAGGAGGTGAAATATGATAACTAGGTTCCATGTTTGAGTGAGAGGGAGAGAGAGAGGGGGGGGGGGGGGGGGGGTGGACAACGGAGGGAGGGAGGTCCTAATAATAGTATGAGGGGACATAATAGATATAAAGTGAGGGTGAGAGCATGTGAGGCATGAGGTAGAAATAGAGAAATATTTGGAGAGATGAAGATATGTGAGAGAGAGGGCATGAAAAAAGAGAGAGTAAGAAAAGGGGATATAGAGCTAGAGACATGAGGTTGACATAGAGAGAGATTGTGTGATAAAGATATGAGAGAGATAAGAGGGTGAAAGATATGAGATAGAGTGAGACAAGGGAGAGAGTGTTCGAGATATGAGGTAGTCATAGAGAATGATTTTGAGAGATAAAGAGATGTGTGAGAGGGGACATTCATGAGAGAAAGTGAGACAAGGGGATATAGGGCTATAGACATGAGGTTGACATATAGAGAGATTGAGAGATAAAGATATGGGAGAGATAAGAGGGTAAAAGATATTCAATCTACATAGAGGCTAAATAGGGTGGAAGGAGAGAGAGAGAGATCCTAATATTACATAGATATGACCCTTTCTTCATTTCATGTGGATATTAATCTAATATATCATGTGGATATCCTAATAATCTACCAATTATTTGATTTACTAATGATGTATTTCATTTTCCATCAAGACTCCTACTAGCTTATATATAATTTATATATATATATATATATATATATATATATATATATATATATATATATATATAATAAGCTAAGAGATATCCTTCTCAAAATGCCTATTGTCATAAATTATCTCAATACAATAGGCACCTTAGAAGGATATCTCTTGGCTTATTTTACAAACACACACACACACACACACACACACACACACACACACACACACACACACACACACACACACACAAGCTAGATTAATGATTATGGACATTGTGATTGAGACTTAAACTTATTAATAAAACTTTCTTAAATGTGACTTAATGTGAAGGAACCATTGGGGAATTGAAATTGTATTTGTAATTTCTTATGTGTATTTTATGTGTATCTATATATTGCTTTCACATTATTGTTACTTTGATGTTGTTTAAACTTCAAAAAAAAAAAAAATTTAGTAAACTTTGTAACATATTAGGTTTATTTCTTTTGGGTTCCTGAGTGGGTGTTACATAGACAAACAACACAAATGATAGAGCAATTTAATCCATTATCACCAAAATTTACAAAAGAAACTTGTCTTGAGAGATCACAATCAACAGAAATGCGGATGAGATAAAGTGGAAAGTCACCCAATGTTGAAACTACTTTTAGTGCATTGAGTGTTCAACCTATGTTGATAGGAGTGCAAGTACAAGTGGAGATTATGCTAGTAGCATCTAGAAAAAATTTGAAGAAGAAAAGAAGATTGAGGAAGAATTTTCCCTTATTATGAAGAGACAACCTAAAGATAACAAAATATTTAAACATTGCACTTGTAACAAATATGGTCATTATTCTTCTAAGTGTCCTAAGAGAGTAAGAAAGACTAGAAATCACTTAAAATGAACAAAGCCTAATTTTTTTTTTTTGCAAATGATGAGAATGAATTAAATGCTAAGGTAGAATAAATCTTGAGTGGGAGTGATGATGAGATAGTATTTTCTACTATTAAGGAAGAATCCTTAAAAAATAAGAAGTTAGAGAAGAAAAAGCATTAGTATCAGAAGCTAAAACCAAGAAATCTGATTGGATTATAGATAGTGATTTTTTGCATCACATGAAAAAAGATATGAATAATCTTGTTGAATTCAATAGCTATGATGGGGGGATTGTTATAGTTGAACATAATGCAGCACGTCATATAAAAGGAAAAGGATCTATTATGCTTAATGGAAAGACTAACACTGATCATGTTTACTTTGTCAATGGTTTGAAACATAATCTTTTGAGTGTTGGATAGCTGGTGGAAAAGGGATATCAATTACAATTTATAGAGAAGACCTGCATTAGCAAAGACATAGATGACACATTGATTTGTAGTGGTACAAGGAAAAGAGGTAATATTTTTCATTGAATCAGTACTGATATGAAATTTTTTGTTGTGGCATAAGAGATATTGTCATATCAAATTTGATAACATTGCAAAGGTTATTACTACATCTATTGTTAGAGATTTTTCTAAAATAGTGAAAACTGCTAAAATGGTATGTAAGGAATGTGTGATGATTTTTTTTGAAAAAGCTCACTTTCAAGCAATAAATTTTATACATCTATGAAGTTGAAGATTGCCCATACAAATTAGATTCTTCCTACTAAGACAAAAGAATTCTATGGTGAAAGGTATTTTATGATTCTTGTTCATGATTTCACTAGAATGATAAGGGTAATATTTCTCAGAGATAAATCTGAAGCTTTTGTGATATTCAAGATATTCAGGAGTCTAGAGTTAGAAATGAATCTGGTTTAAAGATCAAATTTTTGAGGTCTAATAGAGGTGGATGTTGGAAACTACAATTGGAACAATTATTATGTTGCCATTAATGTGAAACCTTACTGGTAAGACAATTGCTACCTAAGTACAGTGTCATATCATTTGATTGATGATGTGTATTTGAAAAGAAGAGATAAGAAAAATACCTAGTCGAAAGGTTGAGTTATGTGGAACTACAATGGGCACTTGATTAGATGGGTATGTGCAGGATCATGTTGGGCTAAACTATGGCCTTAAGTGAAAATGAAAATCAAGACATCAATGTTAGTCATCTTGAAATGAAATCTTTAACTAGTTATGAACCTTATATCAAATATTTGTAAGAATAGGATCTTTAGTAAATTAAATGTAGTTTCTAAAATACTAGCCCTTTTTTTATTAAAAAATTAATTTAAGTGGTCAAAATTTGCAATTTCAATGCAAAATTACAATTTTTTTTTGGGAAAAATAAGAAGTAGGTGTATGTCTAACCACCTTAATCACAAAAAAATTATATATATATATATTAGATTTGAGATATAAGAAGTAGGCTCATACCTAGATGTTATGATTTTTTTTGCAATATTATTCGAAGGAAATAATTAATTTTGAATTTTCTGCTATAATGTTTTTTGGAATAGAAAAAATCTCACCTCTGACCACCTTAACTCATTGAAAACCAATTTTTTTTTAAAATTCCTCGTAGTAGGAAAAGAATAGAATATGACTCATCTTTCAGATTTTGAGAAGGTTATACCATTTTAAAGTTATTAAATTTTTTCTATAAGCACGTAAATTAACACTTTATATAAGTAATTCTATTAGAAGATAAGTAATGATCATATACTGAACATATATATTGACACAAATTATATTGATGGAAAGTTTATAATTTCCTTAAGAAACCCTTTTCATTTCATCGAATTCAAATGGAAAATGATTTTGTTTCATAAAAAATGGATTTGGTATTTTATATATTGTTGATAATGAATTTAGGTTGGTTGGGTACACTGATAGTGATTAGGCTGGAAGTTTAGAGTATAGGAAGAGCAGTTCCAACTATATATTTCATATGGGCTCAAGTGCAATTTCATGGGCATCCAAGAAGCAACCAATTGTTGCTCAATCTACAATATAGGCTGAATACATTGCAACAAATGTAGCAACATGTCAAGCTATTTGGCTAAGAAGAATCTTGGGCAATTTGAATGAAAAGAAAGAGGATGGAACCACAATCTTTTGTAACAACATTTCCTCAATTACATTGTCGAAGAATCTAGTCGTCCATGGGAGAAGCAAGCACATTGAGATTAGATATCATTATCATCAAAGAGTGAGTGGAGAATGGAAAATAAAGATGGAATATTGTAAGTCCGAGTAACAGCTAGATGACATTTTCACTAAGCCATTGGGCATATCAAGCTATCTGTGCCTAAGAAAAAGTCTTGGCACAGTTGATTTAGCTCAGAAGTGATCCTTGTTTGTTTAGCTCAAGACAAAGGGGGGTTGTTGAAATATTAAACTATTATTTTTCCCCTTTAGCCACCCACTCACCTACTTGACAGAGCATTTATCTCAGTAGGTAAGTTCAGTAATTGAAATGAGAGGAAAAATAATTTGTATGGAGACAAATAGAAGGAATGTCTTCCACTTTCGCAATTGAGAGATAGAGAAATTAGAGAGAATAGAGATCAGAAGAAGAAAGTTGCAAAGTAGCAACAACAAAGGAATATCAAAGTGTGCAGCAACATGTTCTCTCTCTCTCTCTCTCTCTCTCTCTCTCTCTCTCTCTCTCTCTCTCTCTCTCTCTCTCTCTCTCATTTGATAGTGAATGTTTTTCCTATTGAAGCAGTGATTGCTCCAGGCTTATTGTATGCAACCCTTTATAGCTGCAAGTTTAGTTTCATCATTAGGAGTAGTAGTAAGTTGTTTCTATTTTTTGGATATGTAGTTTACATTTCAATTTGTAATGTTTTGATTCAGTTTAATAAAAGGAAGAAGGAAAGAAATTTTGTTATTATTTTGTTGTGGTCTTCTTTCATATCTACTCTGTTATGTACTGTTGGTAGTTGTACAAACCTGAGTTGCAAGTCTTTTTTCTTTCCTTTGTGTTTTAATGGTGGATAAATTAGATTGTTAGTTGATTATCATCAAGCTTGGTCACCTTGTTAATCAATCTCTTCATCCTAGTTCAATATTTGTCTTGTTCATGTGGTAACCAAACATCGTCCACCTAGTAGTGTTAACCAAGTTCACTTTGTCACTATGTTAACAAGGCTATCTCAGTGCTTACATGACTAAATTGTCCAACCTCACTCAGTTTCCTTTGTTAACCGAGTTAACTCGACCTAGTGTTAACCGATTCTTAGTGTTGACTAAGAAAACTCAATCACTATAGGTGTCGAGCAACTTGACACTCACTGGTGTCACTTGGTTCCTTGTTTCTAACAAGTGATTTCTCTTGCTACTCACTCACCTCCCTAGGTTTGACAGAATTTTTTTGAAAGTTTTTAACAAGTCAGCTCATAGATAAAATTCTCCTGCCTCTACACATGTTATTGTATTAAGGCACTATAATCAAAGTATATGTTGTAGGATCTTTATGTATGTCCTTTTTTGTTGTTGGCCTTCCACTGTCTATACCTACAAATCCAAATATTGTACTCCCAGTTGTGTCCAATCTTAGCAAATAATAAAAGAAAAGGGTAATCAATGTGTATAGTGAGATGTCTATGTTTGACTAGTAACTTTATTCTAAGAGTTAGAATTACTAGATTTTATTGGAATTTGTAGAAGATATTCTCTTTAAGCACTAGTTACTATGTAAGACAACCATTCAATTTTATTAACTATGCAAGACAACCATTGCTAAATTGGAACTTTTCCATTTTCCCATTTTTATGGTGTCTAACTACACTAAGTTATGAGAGGAAACTGGTGGCGATTCCCATAGGAATAAGCCTATAGCCTTAGCAAAAATTTATCAAATTTTATTTATTATTTAAGTTTTAAATTCTTGAAATTATTTTTTAATATAGATAAGTGCTATCAATTACAAAGTTATGGGCCAAATCCTAAAAGAAATGCAAAGATCTTCCTAACAATAAAAAATCTCCATAATTGTTTAAGCATGGTGTTATCTAGGTACATGCAAGGAAACCCAAAATCAAGTACCATTGTGGATAGAGTATTAACACAAAAATACCTCAATTTGTAGCCATATGAGTTAAATGTAGTCATATAAAATTCTTCAATAATATATGTTGTACATTGATAATTAAATCAAATTTATCAACACATTGAGTTTTATAAAAGATGTTTTTTGTTTATATTTTTAGATATTTATATATAAAAGATTTCATATATTATAAATTTAATAGTTTATTTTAAAAAATTATTTATCTCATTTTAGAATCAAAATATAAATTCTTTAATGTATTTTATTGTACATATTTATATTTGTTAAATTAAATAGATGTATGGTAAAGATATAAATAAATAAAAAATAAATTTTTCAAATATTTGAAATGAGATAAATTTAATAAACAACAGATGCAAAGCATCAAAGTTCCTGCCTAAAATGTGATAGTTGAAGGTAGATAGAAGCAAAAATTAAAGTAGTAGAGGGGAAACAGATGAGGGAAGTAGATAGAAAGAAAAGGAGATAAAGATGTAGTGAGACAAGTGAAGATAGATCGAGAGAGGAGGTGGGAATAAAGAGTTTAGGATGGAGATATAGGGAGATATGGGAGAAGAAATATGAGAAAGGAAGAAATATAGATATAGAGTGATAGGACAAAAAAATAGATAGAGAACATAAAGCACCTAGAATGTTCCATTAGCAATATAACAATTATGTTAGTAGGTATTGAAAAAATTAGTGATGCATGTATTTTGTATATGGTAGTTAGGTAGATCAATAGTTGCTAAATCTTAGATTTCTTTTCTTAAACATTAAATTAACATTAAGATAATTTGTTCGGAAAAAGAAACTTTCTTGACAAGTTGAGAATCCCAATTTTACTTGTTTTGGATAAATAGATATACTTATAATTTTTCATAATTTAGAATTGACAATTAAAACCTCAAAGGTTGAAATCATAATATGGTAATGAAATTCTATAGTGAAAATTTCTTTATCAACATTGGTTTGATATATTATATGTTATAATGTGTATCGAGTCAAATGTACATTAATATATTTTTTTAACAAAATAGAAGATATTATTAAGCCAAGAGGCTTCCTACAGTCGAAGCATTCATCTATGTTAACCTTTTCCACTTTAAAAAAAATTTGACATTCATTTAAGAGTCATATATTTTATAATTCTTTTTTAATATGTTCATTGTAAATATAACTGATAATAACTCATGCAATCAAACTACAACAATAAACATTAACGAATCGAGAAGGAGAGTGGATGGAACAATAGATTAAAGTTTATTAATAAATAGTGCCTCTAAAAATGATGGGTGAAGAGTATTATTTAGCTCTGCAAAAAATTTCATTGCATTTGTTGGGAAAAGGTTTCATTTCCTCATTTGTCGCTCTCTTTGATAGAGATCATTTAATTTTCTTGGAAATTCGGATCAGACATTGAAGTGTTGTAATAAATGTCTATCACTTAAGATTCATATTTCATTTGAGTGGAATTATAGAGGATTGTGTCCAAAATGTAGGGGAAATTTGCATCTGGAATCAGGGATTCTGTGGAGCTTGCATTTGGCTCAAAACTTTTGACACTTCATAGGCTGCAATTATTGTGTATGTCTATGTCACTTACAAAAGGAGAGGATAAATATAGGAGATGTCTGAGTGTTTTGGTGATTGAGGAAATAAATATTTGTTTGCAACCACATATATTCTCCTCTATTGTCTTTTGGAATTATTGTGGGATATATCTGTGCATGCATCATGTGGGAAAGAGAAGATTGAGAGTATCAAGAATAGTGAAGATGAAGTTATTATCATTGGAAAGGAAATCAGATTCAATAATTTGAAGTTATTGCTCCTACTTCTTTTTCAGCTTCTCCTTTACTTTTCACTATGTCCGATGTTTTCATGTTTGCATCATATTCATGCTTCAAGGATTGTAGATCTCTTTCTAAACATAACACTGAAAATTAATTAGTTTCATCATTAATGAACATTATCGAATCCATTTTAGCCTTTCTCTTTAACCATGTAAAAAAAATATCTTTTAGTTTCAACCCGCTGCATGCAATTTTATCAAAAGAAACTTATAGATTTTTCAATTTTTTTTAATTATTAATTATTTTAAATATATAAAGCATAACATAAATCTATGCTTTAGGTATAATTGAAAGAAGAAATATTTAACAAATTTAGTATCTAAACATTCTATTTTGCTTGAAAACTCTTTGAATTTATCAAATAGAAAGATTTTGCAATATAATAGGAATAATTTTAAAATTGGAAAGCATAAATGTTAGTAATATTAAGTTTTGAAATTCATTTTAATCTGGTTAATTGAAAAATTCTTTATGAAAAAAATAGAAGTTTCATCTTTTTAAAAAGATTTAAAAAGTTTGAATTTTAGTAACTAATTTTAAACCTTAATAGGAACACCATCAGCAATTAACATACTAATTAGTGAAACAAAAATAATTTATAATTTTAAAATATGTTAAGAGATATAATTTTAAAATAAATGAACCCAAGTTATGTATATATATACACATGTACATATACATTAATCTAAAATGAATCCTAACCCTTATCTAAATTTAATTAAACATTAAATATCATTTACTTCTCATCTTAGCATTAAATAAATTATTCCCTAACCCTAAGTCTAATAAAAATATTAAACCAAATAAAACAATCATGTTGAAACTAGTTATATACTAGACTAATTTACCATTTATCACAAATCCAATAAACTATTATTGCTAATAGCATACCTTACTAAGAGCAAAAATAAATGATAAGAGTGTCAAGGGGGGAGTGTACATAAGATTTTTATTAGGGTTAGACAAATGAGTGTGTGTGTGTGTGTGTGTGTGTGTGTGTGTGTGTGTGTGTGTGTGTGTGTGTGTGTGTGTGTGTGTGTGTGTGTGTGTGTGTGTGTGTGTGTGTGAGAGAGAGAGAGAGAGAGAGAGAGAGAGAGATTAGTGGGAGAAATATTTGAGAGAAAGAGTGAGATAAGAGGAGAGGATGAGTGACACAAGGTATAGCTAGGTGGAATATATGGTGGGAGGGGGAAGAAAAGGAAAAGAGGGAAAAGTGAAAAGGAGGAGATAAGGAAGACATATAAAATGAGGGGAAAAGAAAGGATGCTTTCAATTGAAGAATATTAGATCATGTTTGGACAATTGGTAGATTTGCATGATAATAAGCTCGCACAATCTCCAAGCTTGCTACACAACCAGTAAATGGTCTTGAACAATCATCGTATTTGTAGCTATAAGTGATTTTTTCCTTTTAATTTTTTTGTTCTATTTATTATTTCTATTATTTAGTTATTTATTGTAGGAACAATACTGCCCCGTGAGTGTGGTCTATTTCACTCTAGCTGTTAGTACTAACTCTACCTTTTACATTTCTTGGTATATTTGGTACCAATACATTTCACTACTTTCTCTGTGTAAACTATTCTAATGTAGCATAATGCCCATAAAGCACATAGAATAGGAAAAACTATATATTTATAGAAATTTATTGACCTAGTTTCATTTAATTTATGCCATATTTTCTTGATCTCCTTCAAATGAGTTCTATTTGTCTAAAGAATTGACGTTAGTAATTATATATTACCATAGTTACTCTATGGAAGTAAACATTAAAATCTAGTATATTTCATATTCTGCAAGCTCTTTGGGCATCATGTTATATTATAAAAAATTATGCATGCTAAATAGTGGATTTAAATAGTGCACTTCAAATGTATCAAAAATACAAAAATAAAATTAGTTAAGATTGATAGCTCGAGTGAAGTAGGCCATACCCATAGGATAGATAGTTGTTCTTTTAAATAGTCAAATAACACAAAAAATGAATAGAATAGAAAATTTAAAACTAAAGAAAAATATCAACTTAACAATTACAACTACTATTTTCACACTTAATTTATTTGTTCTATGGTGAGTTTGAAGATTGTTTGATTATGTTGGACGTGAGTTTGAAATACATTACCAACACTTCAACTAATTAATAGTTTTTTTTTTCTTCTAAATTAATAAATTAAAATCTAGTTATAATCTTTCAATGTTTTAACTATTAGTCATTCTTCAATTGCAAATATTTTTGTTCTATATATTAAATGAATATAGAAATGCTATTATAGAATAGGGTTTAGTCAAATGCACTATTTAAAATAAAATAAAAAGTTTATAATTATATCTTTGTATATAGGAAAACAAATTTTGTGATGATTTCTAGTACTTGAAGGATATTAGTTTCATAAAATCTATATGCAAACAAAAACTATGTACAACAATCCCTGCTTTATGTAAAGAAATTAAAGAAAGTATAAAGTGTAGAACAAACAAGTAGATCACTTGGATGCTTTTGTAAAGAGTGAAATTTGTCTAATATTGGAAACAAATGTTAAATTTTGCAAGATTCATTACTGAAGAGTAAGTTGACAAAAAAAAAAATATTTAATAGATATGCACCTAATTTATTAATGCTCCATTGTACCCCTTGTGCTGTCATTAATCCTTCAATTTTCTAGCTAGATATTTAGAAAATATGAATGTGAAAATGAAAGAAAATTTGACGCACGAGCATCTTGGGTCTTTGAGCAATCTTGTATCAACCAAAAATATATCTTATTTTCTATACTAGTCTGTTGTTCATGAAGTAGTCATGCTTGTTTTTGTTGGTGTCGTATTATACGTAGTTAACCTGTTGAAGAGGACCTATCCTTGATCTTCCTCCTAAGAGTGCAAGCCTCGATCATTTGGACTTCTTGAGTTGTGAACCATTCTTGCAGTCTCTATTTTGGTTTATTTCCTTCTAGCAAGGTGTGTTGTTTCATTTGGTGTGGTTTCTTATGGTATTGTGACTCATTTTAAAGTTAGAAGCTAAATCTTAGGACATGTGTGGATCCACCTTCAAGTGCGCATTGCATTCTTTTTTTTTAGCACTAACTTTGGTTTACTCTTCCTATGTTGGACCTATAATTAAATGCTTGAATAGTTGACTTGTGGCTTAGTTGGCTATATAAGGAGCTTAGTTAGAGATAGAAGACATCCAGATAGATTAAGTAAGATGATGAGAGATACTAAGAAGTAGGATAGATGTGAACTTGGATTTTAACTTCGTAACTTTGTTGTATATGGCTGAAACCCAGAAGCCTCACAACTAAACATGTTGATAGACTTCTTCATAATTATTACTCTAGTGTGGCTGCCAATTGTCGAGTTTTGTGTTCAAATGTGATGCTTATTAAAATTACACTTGAGTAAAATTCTAGAATCTCACCTTATGTACTTGGTTTGTGTATGTTGCTTCCATGTGTAACTCTGAGCAAGGTTGTTTGTAAGCTTAAGTTGAGCTGATTTTGCTTAAGTTTGTTCCCTTCTTGTGTCAAAATTGTAAAGCCAAACTATTATAGAACAAATTATTACATAATAGTAATAGCCAAGTTATTTTCCATGTGGTTGGTAGATATTTTAGATATCTCTATGTGTTATTTCTTGTGTGTTATCCATGCAAGACTAATGAATGGAGCTACAAAAGTATTGGCATAGTAAGTTGACTTGTCACCTACTATTATTGCCTTTACAAGGGAACACATCATGGAGTTTCTAACATTTTTTTGTGTTAATTATATAGTTTGTACTCAAGAAGCAATGAGATTCTACAAGGAAAAAACTTAAAATATGGTATTTAAGAAAATATTTTTCAATTATATCATTATTTCTTTTTAAAATATATATTTTACTTATATTTAAAGTTCCTATCTTTTTAAAAATATGTTTTAATTCAAAATAATTTTATTTCTAAATTTATCAAATATGACCATTTTCAATATTTAATACCTTTTTTATTAATATTTTGTTAATACATATTTCTCCTTATATTATATTTTATATTTTGTTGATTAAAATATTTTTTTTACTATTAAAATAGATTAGACTTTCCTAGAAGGATGAAATATTATAAATATTTAAGATATTAAATATTATAAAGATTAAAAATAAAATTTAACTAACTTCATATATAAATTCAAATTTTATTTTATTTTAAAAATATTACAAAATTTTAATTAAAAAAATTAATCATAAATAAAAAATTATTTACATTTGTTTCTAACATAGAAATTTAATTTATATAGAATACATTCATTTAAAAATAGAATAAAAATTAACTAAATTGTATATGATATGCTTTATATATGATTTATGATTGCATCACATATCATACATTAATTAGATTAATTAAAAAGATTGGGTTAAATTTTTATTATTTAGTCATTACTATAATTAATATTATAAAAAATATATAACAACATTGAAATTACTATATCTTAAATAACTATTGGCCACTATCATCTTAAGTCTATATATCAAAGTGTATAAAAAAAATGTAGACTTAAGATGATAGTGGCCAATAGTTATTTGAGATGTAGTAATTTCAATGAAATATATATATATAAACTTTAATTTATTTTAAAAACTTTTGATATCTAAAAAAATAATATATTTCTAGAAGAACTTATTAAAAAGTTAAAAGTGATAATACTTCAAAATTTTAACTTAGAAATATACTTGGTAAGAAATGGATTAACTTATATTTTAAATGCACTTCAACTATGTACAATGATGGTGAGACATTTATGCACATCAAAATACATTAAATTATATTTAAAAATTATTGAAATTGTGTATAGGATGGTAAAACATTTATGCAAAGAAAAAAGTAGTGGCATATTCCAATAGACATTGCCCTAATCAACAATAAGAAAATTTTATAATAACAATTTATACACCTTCAAAAAATAGCTCCATAATGGCTTGTCCTACGCCCAAGAAATGATGGCTAAAATTTAGTATTTTTCAACTTGAAAAATCTCTTAAACCATTGGTAAAATTTAAAAGAACCAATAAAAAAGAAGGATGAGATTGAAAAAAACTAGAGATTAATAAAATTTTTGAGCAAACATCATACTCTAAACTATGTATTCAGATTTTCTAAGAAAACGATTAATAGGTAACAGTGAGGTGAAGAGTATAGTTCTCTGTAGATAACAATACTTCCATTTTAAGTCTTTTTGAAGTTTTTATACTTTAAATTTGTAATATTATTATTATTATTATTTCAACATGAAGTCATGAAGAATAATTATAGAATCTATTGTAATAAAGTAATAGTTGGTTGTTTTGTTGTGTGATGAGCAGCTCATAAAATACAATATTTTAGTATGTCCACTTGATGTTAGTCAATCTCCTTGATTAAACATATTTGAGTTGGAGTAATATTGAGTAGGAAACCTTTTTACTTTTAGAAACTATTAATTTGATGCAACAAGTGTTTAGTGGTCCACTTTATCTACATCAAACATCTACTAATGAAATATTGGCCAAGACATTGACTACACAAAATAGTTGAATACTTCACCAATTTGTTATAAAGTAATAGTTATCTTCTTTGTGTATAAAACTATGTGATATTTCATCAAGGATTTAATAATAAATTTTAAATAGTATTGAGATAGATAACCCCTTGAGATGCCTTAATGTTCCACCTTTTGAGGATGAAATAGGTGTGATAAATGCTAATTGAATCATGCATACTTTGAGAGATAAGCTACCATCAACTACTAGAGAGAAAGAGCATGTTTATGTGTGTGTGTGTGTGTGTGTGTATACATAAATTCATGTATGTGTGTGTGTGTGTGTGTGTGCACGCACACACACACACAACACAAAATCATACATATATGGGTGTATGCACAAAGTTGATATGAAAACTTATGCCCACCATGTGAAGAAATTTTAAAATATCAATACTTCAATTGGGCTATGGTTTGGGATACATCAAGCCTAAATTTTATAAAACTCAACCAAATTTTATAAAACCTATTTATCATTTTCTTGTGTGCAAAAAGGCATTTGAACACAACATTCGCAGACTAAGAAAAATCATGGGAAGCTCTCTTTCTAATGTCTCCAAAAATCCTTCACAATGCCCCATCATCAAAAGGATAAGAATGATAGTTTTTTTTTGTTTTCATTTTAAATTGAATTGTATTTAGGGTTTTGTGAATTAATTTTATTTGTTTTTATTAAATTCATACTATATTCTAAAAATGTTTCTTTAGAATAAAACACACGACAACAAGATGTTCTTGAATAAAAATCACTACTGGATCCTCAAAAAAAAACTCCTTAATAATAAGAAAACCCTTGAGAGTAATCCCTCAACAACAAAATAATATTCCAAATGTTTCTCCTTGGAAAAAGAACAACTTGGAAACCCTTTGCCTCATCTAGTAGATGTTGCACAAGCCTCACAAGAGAATCTTTTAAATCAATTATGACAAAATATAACCCAAATTTCTTAGATAGTAAATAGTTTGAGGTCATATGTATATGAGCACCATTCATCCTTTGTTATAACCCTCAAACCAATGGCTATTAGTGCTAAATATATTTCCATATAAATTACTAAATGGGGCACCTATACTGATAGATGTCACCATTCTAGAATAGTTCAAGTTGGCATATGATGAGGTGAAAATTAAATCCATAAGGAAACATGATAAATATGCTTTTCTCATTCAAACTAAATCAATGATACCTTACCATATAATGTGAAGAGGCTGCTTATACATCAATGTAATCATGTTGGGTTGAAAATGCTTTTTGAGATAGGTAGCATACAATCTTTACCAAACCAACTTGTAATAATTATGAGGTTCTTCTATAGTTTTGGGAAACTTATATTATTTTATCCTTATCTAAAGCAAATTGTCTTTGACATCTGGTAGCTCAAGGGTAGAGGGAGAGGCTTTGCATAGAGTAGACTAGGTGTCAAAGGGTAGTAGATCCTCAAAATTAGATTTCTCTTGTTTTTAAACCCATGTTTCACATCATAGTCTCGATAGCCCTAAAGGATTCTATGGAGTTACAAAATATTTAGGTAGCAATGTCATTGACTAATGTCATCATTTAGCATGATACAAGGTTAGGGAAGCCTCTCAAATTAGAGGATTATTCAATTCTTGCACCACATGTCACATCCTCTACATGAATCTAAAGAGCTTCAAGGGATTCTGAAGACCTTCCAAGATATGGATGTTGTGAACTAGTCAGAGGATATCGGCATACAAATCATTTAAGAACAACTGGACCATGTCTCTTCTTTACTCACACTTTATTTAATATTTTCATAGAACATATTATTTAACGATTAATAGTCTGCGCCTCTCAATTATCGAAAAAAGTGTTTCAATTATTTTTTTTAAATGTTTGCACTTAATTATTAATTAGTGATTTGTAATTATTAGTCCCTACCTATACATAGGTAGGGAACTGATATTTTCAGTAGACCCCCTCAATTAATTAACATAGACAAATAAAATTCACATTGCTAAGGTTTTTAATTGCAATATTTTTAAAATCCCCTTCGTAGTGGAGAATGGCTTTGGGCCAGTTTCCCTTATGGGACTGGTGTGTCACATACCTACTCCACTGGCCTAGGGTATAGGTGTAGACTTTTCCTCAAACATTTTGGCCCAAGGCATAGGTGTGGACTTTGCCTCAAAATTTTAGATGATCATGGTGTAATGGGAGTAGATATGTGGGAAGGGTACACAAGATGTGAAAGCATGCTCATTCAAAAATGTATTACTCCAAATTATGGCATATTCTAAAGCAACATTTATTAATCATTCTACTGGGTCTTGGGGGAGTCAACATTTTATAGAATCATTTCAAGATTCCTGATTATGTAAAAATATCCTTTATTATATTTTTTATATAGGGCTATAATCCCAGGGTTTCTTTCTAGTTCTTCTACAAGGGAACTCATTGAATTAGTTTATTAATAATATATTCCGTGGCTTGTCTACCTTTGCCAAAAATAAATCAATTTAAAATCAATTTTTACAACATAATTCAATTTTTTTTAATTGGCTGAAGTTATTTTCCTAGGGGCTATTTAAAAAAAATTCATACAAAAGATATTTGAAAAAGTATAATGATAATAGTGAACTTATTGCTTTGTCACATCACAATTGCAATTATGAGGCATGCAATACAATATAAAAATCTGCACGAATTATTCAAAAGCATACATAACAGTAATGCATGTATAAGATGAAAAGGCATTGCAAAATGATAAAAAAAAATTATCATTATTTTTCTACTTTTCGTACTAACGAGAAGTTCAATTATTTATTTGTGTTCTAGTGCATTTTCTTTTGTATTTGAGCCATTAGTTAGTATAATACATAAAAATACTAAAATAGAAAAGAATAATATTAATCATTTATTATATTTTAAGATTAAAATATATTTTAAAGAATTTAGAATAAGTGAATTCAAAGTTTATTAGATTAATAATGTTAATTTTTTTATATGTATATAATAATAATAATTCATCATTTTATTCAAAGAAACTATGCAATTACTTCTTAGTCAATTTATGCATTTATAAAATGATTTAATATTCAAATACTTTTATACTATCATTTTCAAATAATATTCAATAACTAATTTTAAATAATATTATATAAATATTCAACTCAAGTTACAAGAATTTGTAAAAATATTATTAATGTAACTATTACTGTATATTCAATTTTAATTCACATATTATTATTCATATTTCAATTTTCAATACAAATTAGAAAATACTTTTTCATTTGATATGTTTATGAAATTTGTAAATTTATTTTTTGTTATTAGATGTTTAAAACAAAAGTACATGCATTATATATAGAATAAAAACTTAATGTAATAGTTTCAAAAAAATTGAGTCTTATGTGTTTTAATATAAACTTAATTCCACTAATATTATTATTTTGTTTAGAATTATGTATTACCCTTTAATGATTGCTTCTAATTTAATTTATTATAGAATTTATTATTATAAAAAAAATTCAAAATTCAAAATATTGTAAAAATATTTAAAAAATCAAATGATTAATTCAATTAAATAAATAATTTGATTTTTAATAATTGTCATTTTAGTTACTTTGTAAAATATTTATGGTGTAATTATTTAAAAAATTTATTTGTAAAAAAATATTCTTAATATTTATGCTGAATTTTTTCATTATATTTATAATTTGTATTTTATTATTTCATATTTTAAACTTAATATAGATTTAGTTTCATGATATAAATCAAGAGAATTTATTCATACTAATAATCCTATAATCTTAGAAAATTTAATATTCTATAGTAGAATGTGTTGTTAAATTAACTATCACATGCATTTCATACCTTCTAACCCTTGCACAAGGCAGGAACTCAAGCTCTCCCAAAGCTCTTGTTTTTATTTGATTTGTCACGAAAGTTCTTCAATGCCATGTTTTTTTAATTCTTAAATTAAGAAGAATGTGAAAAAAATGAATGTTTTATGAAATTTTAGAAAAGATTAAATAAAGTATTTTAGTCAGGATGGAAAAGGTGAGGAAGTCTATATATATATATATATATATATATATATATATATATATATATATATATATATATTTGTAATGTGTTGTTTCTTTCAAGTTTATTTATTAAATATTTTGAATTAAAGAGAAATAATAATAATAATATATTGAAGTGTTCTAATATTCAGAAATAATAATAATAATATATTGAAGTGTTCTAATATTCCTTGTGTGAAAACTATTGTCAATCTTGATATTTTGGAAACCTGTAATATTATATTGATGTAATTCATGTGTAAGATTATCATAAGTCTTAATGACTCTAAGAAAAGAATTTTTCCTTATCAAAGTTCCTCAAAAAAATTGTTTGCATAATTTTATCTTAATTTCTTAAGATCGATAGAGTTCCAAAAATTTATTTAGGTGGACACTCTATTTTTTGCACAATTAATGATCTAGTTTCATTTTGTTAAAAGTATTTTTCACTTGATCAAATGAATAGCATGACTTACCCATTGAGGACTTTATTTTGTAGTTTCTTAAAAACCATCATCATCAATAAATACTAGCATTACAAGCCATCATCAAGATCTGTTGTCAATTTCTTTAATAGTAATTATGGCAAAGTACTCAATTCTTCTTCTATGATATTGTTGGAAATGTAATTTTCCTTCATCACATAGATCAGCTACAAGTCTAAATTGTAGTGAGTTGCATGTTTATGACCCACTGAATAGTAGAACAAAATACCAAAATATCTTATCCTCTCTTGACAAAGTCTTCTATATACTAAGATTTCTAGAAGATCATATAATGACTCCAAGGATCCTTCAATTTTAGGTCTTGAATATGGATAGTTGGGAGGTTGATGTGATTTTTTGATGATCATAAGGGGACTTACATTCTTTTATTCAAACTCATTTCAATTCATACTAGATGTGAGAGCTATCTAAAGTTTTTGCATAAAGTACCTTTTGGGTTTTCATGAAATATGTAGAAATTAAATAGGATAGTGTTTAGGAATTCGAATATATTCCTAAGGTAAGTGATGGAAAAAAATAATACTTTAGTGGAAAAATTCATTAATTTAATAAGCTCTATTTCGCCAATTTATACAACTATGCATGAATTGGTGCAATATTCAAGGATTATGCCAAAAAAAGTCATACCACCACATACACCATCATAAAGAACAATGTATATGAATGATAGAAGTTAAAAATATGCATGAAATGGATTTAGAATAACTTTGCACAATGGTTTAGAATCACCAAATCATTAAAAATATGAACCAAAGGAATTCATCAATACACCATCACATTCTCCATTGCAATTAGAACACTTAACTAAACTTAACCTAAGTGAGGGGATTTGTGAGAACAAGAAAGCACAAAGACACATCAAGTATTCACCATGCTTCAATGAAAACTCTATTATCTTAGTAGCTCATAGCAACAATGTTAGAAAATCCTCCTTTACAAATGAGAAGTGAGGCCTTTATATAGGTCATTGATTACAATAGATGGCCCAAATGATCACAATAATCGATGGCCTAGATCACACCACATTAGCCCTAATTAGTGTTAGGGAAAAGAAAAAGAATCTACTTTAATGCAACAAGGCATCTACTTCTATAGTGGGTAATAAATGCCCAGTATGCATGCCTGTTTAGGAGGGGAGTGGGGTGCAATAAATGACCACTAAGAATAACCACTATGCATTAAATACATCTATCCTTGATTCCCCCTCTTGAAGGCATGGAATTGATCCAATATTGTCTCCAACTCTTTTGTACTGATGCTTGGTGTCAATTCTTTCTTGAATTGTAGAATTTCCATTACTCTTTCTTCTTTTCCCAAACTTTCCTCCTAATCTGGTAGCAAGTCATGAGTAGTGTGTATTGTATTTGACAAGATGGAGAAGTTCTCAAAATCATCTCTTTCATAGACATTTAGTTGAAAGAACTTATCTAAGTTTACTTTCAAACTATCAGTTGTTGTTTCATCTTCCACCAATCTCTATGATAACAAGGATGTAATTGTGTTCGATATCCCTTGCTTGATGTTGTCAATAATCTTCTTCCATGAAGTGGATTCCTTGTGAAGCTCTCTGTAATGCTGAACAAAACAAAAACAAAAACTAGGAAACCTTCAACAACCATAAAGAACCATAGAATATTTTTTTTATAACCAACTATTACAAGAACAAGAAAAATGATTGAGTCACTCTCAATTCAAAGACCTCAAAATATAAGAAGATATCATCCAAATAAATTTCCATAATGATGTTGATACATAAAGAGTCAGTACAATAATGAAGACAAATATCATTCTTAAATGCTTATGTCCAACATATGGACTTTACAAGTATCAAATTTAGTTTCAAGAAGTAACTTCAACAGTCTTTCTTAGCACTAGTTATACAACTTGAACACCTAAAACATACACAAAAATGAAACACAACACAAAGAGATCTCAGTACACACTGAGTTGAAAAGCGTAATTCACCTACATACATGTTAGACTAAACATATATAAAACCATAATGCAGATATCTGAACCAAATAACATAGTGCAATTTTAAAATTAATATGCAAGAAGTAACCATCTTCTTAACAAAGAAGAATTAAACTCACACTAAGAATAGCTAGTAAATGAATCATATATATACTGAGGTGTCATCACTATGGTGCTAAGATACTGCATCCATATATGGTAAGCTCATAGACAACACATAGTAGAATTCTCTATGGTACTCATGAAATGACGCAATAGAGACTTGCATTGTTCTCCGTACTTAACCTTACTGGTTTAAGTCGTAGGTAAGGCCAATTATCTTTTATATATAATTAACCCTCCCAATTCATCTTAAAATTATCATTGAATTAATTAACTGAATAGGATAAATCAATATTCAGCCACCTCAATATATGTTCATTACAGCTATCCTCAAAATACACATCAAACATATATTCTAAGAATGCACATGCAACAAATAACAATCAAATTTTACATGACATTGCATTCTTCATCTTTTAAAATCTCATCTTCTACTACCATACTTGAAAGTAAACTTAGGTTATTTTAACAACAGAAATAAATACTACAATATTATGATCTCGTAAATATAACTAATTTTTTACATCAATTTAATGATATTTACTAGTCATAGTACTACACTACTTATCTCTACAATTATAACAAACTAAGCTTATCCTTCGAATTGGACAAGATAGTAATACAATGCACATATGATATTTTTGCTTTGAATAACATATCATCAAACACATATATCAATAATCTATCTTTTCCATTGAAAACATCATTAAAATAATAGAATTCCAATTTGCACACATATAATTTCCATCTCAGAAACATAATATAAATACTACTGGCATATCTAAATGCTTCAAAACAAATCCAATTAAATCATATCTAACAAATCCCAACAGCATACAGTTAACTAAATTTTTCAAGCTCTGTTGTTGTTTTAGAATAGAAAAAAGAACATAATCAATGATACCGAGTGTTCATACAAACTTATTTCCATTTTGCCAAATTGCGAGTTTTGACCCATGGAAATCATATTTACTATTTAGAATCTCTAATATACTACAGACAGGATGTGACACAACATAACATGTTACTAGTTTACGCATCCTCATGAACTCTTATAAAGGAATTCAAACCATACTACAATGTTTTAGACAGTATATCAGCTATTATACATGAAAATTTTCAAACATTCAATAACCATAAAGTTGATATGCTAATAACATGTTAATTTAACATTGTTTAGGTTTCATACCAACTATTCGACAAAATTCCTCTACCTTCGACTACGGTCAAGAGCCGGTAATTTAAAACAAACTCAATACTAAGGCTGACCCACTCACATTTTACTATAAAATTCCAAGTGATCTTGAGATATGGGTTCTCATAGAGCTCATTCCAACAGGAGCCCAAAACCTATTTGTAATTACACAACAGGCAGCAAGCTAACTACCGCAACCATGTGTTTCTCGCAGGACTCAACTCGATGGAAAACACACGTTTGGGGCAAAGCCCAATTAAATATACATGTAGCAACATCCAAATTAATATCTCCATAACTCCACATTCAAAGGTGGATATATACAAAGCTAAGCATTGCACACCGTGATATGCTCTACATATGCCCATCCTTGAATGTAAATAAACATCATGTAAAACTGATAACCAGTTACAACATGCTAATTAATATCACAATGAAACTATAAACAGAGAGAGAGAGAGAGAGAGAGAGAGAGAGTAGGGTAAGAAATTTCCCCTATGTGAATACTGAAAATGGAAAATGCTCTACAATCTAACTCGATGCAAAAGCCCTAAATGCCGAATCAAATTGGTAACAATCTCCACACTGCTGACACATAATAATTCACAAATGACTTCACAATGGAGTGAAGTACAAGAACCCAATAATAACAGCAAACAACTTTTGAGGAGTAACTCCATCGAGCTAAACCCAATATGTAAGTTTCCCTTCCAACCAACACCCTTCATTATGTCTATACCTCAGCAACTAGGGTCACAGATGTAATCAAACAGAGCAATGCGGCCAAGTTTCTAGCCCATATTCTACAAAAAATCTGACTCACAACAAGAAATAGCTAACCAAACCCTTAGTGCCATCAATCCTCATAAACAAGCATTCAATTCAACTGTGATACTTCACAGGGCCGTGCACAAGACAGTTACAAGCCATCGTCATATATGGCTTTCAACACAATGAATTTGTTTCCTCTTTCATGGCATTCGGTACCCATTTAGGGTTGTATAGCTTTTAAGAAATATTAAACCCCATTAATAATAGAAAATGTTTATGCCAACCTCAACTTAGGGTGTTAGACCCTTTTAAAACAAGTATATATGTATGCAAAGAAAACTACAGTTCTTATAAATAATAAGTTAATAAAAGTCATGAAAAAAAAACCATCTCAAGGTTATAAGTATTTAGAAAAATCTAATCCCTTTACAGGATATGTCTATATGCTATGCTGAAAAAAATCTAACACAATTATTCAATCCCTTCTTAGTCACACATACATAAATACAATGACAAATTCTAAATATATTTATACAGCAGATTAACATTCAGATTAAGCATACAATGTATTTACTTTCTTTCCAAGGCATTCAAACATAGAATGCAGTTTACATTGAGTTAAAAACATAATGAACATAATCGATACCCAATCAACATGCAAATATTTATATGCCAGTTCAAATCACAAAATCCTAAATCACATTCATTGCTAATAACATAGTTCTAAATAGAAAATACGTTCAGCATCAGTCTCATAATTCAAAGACAGTAATATAACCAAGTTCTTAAAAAAAAATACAAACATAACATCTGAAGGGAATCTTATAACAGCAAGGTGCTAATTTGTAGAAAAACCCGAAGTAGTGGTCAGGCATGACACCCTCCCCCACTAGGATTCGACTTTCTCCTGGAAGTCAGTAAACAAGAACAGGTGAGCTGCTCTCATCATTTCAGTGTCCTCCCAGGTAGCAGATGTTTCATCATTGGGGTCCCATAGGACCTTTACCTGCCTTATTTCCCTCCCTCTTAAACTCATAGTTCTGCCTTGTGTGATCTGCACTGGTTCCAACATGATTTGACCATCCATAATTTGCAATTTTTTCCAATCAAGCACGTGAGCAATATTAGGTATATACTTACAAAAAATTGAAACATGAAATACATTATGAATGCATGAAAGACTTGGTGGCAAGGCAATTTTATAGGCAACAGGTCCAATTCGTTCCAAAATTTCAAACGGACCCACGAATCGAGGTGCTAACTTGGACCCCTTACCATAAAGAATTGGACTCTTATGCGGTCTTACCTAGAGAAACACTTTATCACCCACCAAAAATTAACGTTCAATTCTATGCTTATCAAAATATTTCTTCTGTCTATCTTGAGCAATAATAAGGTGCTCTCTGATTCTTTTAACCTGCTGTTCCAAATCTTCCAACATATCAGGTCCTAAAAGAGTCCTGTCCTCCAAATTATCCCAACTGAGAGGCATCCTACAAGGTCTACCATACAATTCTTGAAAGGGTGCCATACCTATGGAACTATGATATCCATTATTATAAGTGAATTCTACCAAGTGTAGATACTCCTCCCATTTATTCTGTCTATCCATTACGTACATTCTAAGCGTGTCTTCCAGAATCTGGTTAACACGTTTAGTTTGTCTGTTTGTCTCTGGGTGATATGCTGAACTGAAATTTAGCTGAGTGCCTAACTCTCACTGCATGGATCTCCATAGAGAAGAAGTAAACACTGGATCCCTATCAGAAATAATCTTTTTAGGAATAACATGTAACTTAACTACCTACTCCATATATATCTTGGCAACCGTTGCTGCATTATAGGATGATCTAACTGAGATAAAATGGGCAACCTTAGAAAAATGGTCCACTACCACCATAATAGCATCATGCCTACGAGCTGTAATAGGCAATCTAGTAATAAAATCTATAGAAATGGTGTGCCATTTCTGTTCTGGAATATTATGTGGCTGCAATAATCTCACAGGGTGCTGATGTTCTGCCTTAACTCGCTGACATTCCAAGCATCAAGCCACAAAATTTTCTATTACTCTCTTCATACCTGGCCAATAATAATGCTGCTTAAGGTTAGCATGCATTTTCTTGACACCTGGGTGAGCCAAATATGGTGCTTTGTGGGCCTCAAAAAAAACCAAATTTCTCAAATCACCCGACTCAGGAATGTACACACTCCCTCTAAAAAGCAGTAAACCTTCAAAATTTACTGAATACCCCTCAAAACGCCCTTCCAAGATGCTACCACTGTTAATAATAGCCTTAACATCCTGAAACCAAAGATCTACGAAAATATTCTGTAAAATCTTATCCTTAAGATCCACTGTTAAGATTAAAGAAGATAATTCATGTCGCCTTCTACTAAGTGCATCAGCAACAACGTTCTCCTTCCCTTGCACATAACTAATCTCGAAGTCATATTCACATAGGAACTCCATCCATCTTTGCTATCTAGCATTGAGGTCTGGTTGTGTGAATAGATACTGAAGGCTTCGGTGATCAATATGTAACTCAAATCGTTGACCCAGAAGAAAATGCTGCCACTTGGTCAAAGGATGCATGATCGCTACATGTTTGAGATCATGAGTAGGGTAATTCACCTCATGACTCTTTAGCTTTCTGGACTCATAAGCTATAACACATCCTTCTTGCATCAACACTGCCCCTATGCCATCCAAAGATGCATCAGAACAAACTACGAACTCCTTAGCTAAATCAGGGACTGCCAGAACTAGTGCACTGGTCAAACATTCCTTAAGTTTATGAAATGTTGCTTCGCATTCCTCTATCTACACAAAATTTCTTCCCTTTTCTCTAAAGAGACATGATAGGATGCGCTATTCTGGAAAAGTTTGACACATATCTGCAGTAATAGCTTGCTAAGCCCATGAAACTTTGAACCTTGGACACATTCGTAGGTGCTGGCCAATCTACAATAGCCCAAATTTTGGGTCGATCTACAGAAATTCCATCCCCTAAAATCATATGACCTAAGTAACAAATCTCCGATTTGAAGAATTTGCACTTCAAAGGATTGACACACAGTTTGTTCCCACGAAGGCATTCCAAAAATTGCTTTAAATGCTGGTCATGCTCCTCAGCAGTGTTAGAATACACAAGAATATCATCCAGAAATACCACTACACACTTGTCTAGGAAAGTTCTAAGAACACCATTCATTAGGCTCATAAAGACAAAAGGTGCCTTTTTTAACCCAAAAGGTACTACTGTGAATTCATAGTCCCCATACCTGGTGCGAAAAGCTATCTTTTGAATATTAGCTTCTTGGATTCTAAGTTGATGATACTTGGATTTCAAATCAATCTTCGAAAAGACACAGGCACCCTTGACTTGATCAAACAAGTCATCAATTCTAGGCAAAGTATACCTGTTCTTAACAGTGACCTTGTTTAACTATCTATAGTCTATGCAAAGTCTCAAGCAACCATCTTTCTTCTTGACAAAGATTACCAGAGCACCCCAAGGTGATACACTAGGATGAAAGTCTCAAGCAACCATCTTTCTTCTTGACAAAGATTACCAGAGCACCCCAAGGTGATACACTAGTCTCCAAAAGCTCCTCCAGCTAAAATTTAAGTTCAACCAGCTCTTGAGCTATCATTCTATATGGAGTCTTGGAAATTGGTTCTGTTCTTGGTACTAAATCAATCCGAAAATCAAATTCTCTTCTCAGAGGTATTCCATGAATCTCTTCAACAAAAACATCTGAAAAACTTTGCAAGACTGGATGATCGAGAGAAGAACCTTTAACCATGGAATCTTCTAAGTCATTTAATGAAAAGGCAAACAAACTGCAGCCTTTCTGAGCATACCTTGCCAATTGCTTGGTAGAAATTGTTCGTAAAGAGATGGGTCTCCTGATTCCAACAATAACCCTAACTGATCCAACATCATCCAAAAAAGTAATTGTCTTATCCTTGCAATCCATAATAGCTTGATCTTGTTCTAACCAATCCATTCCCAAAGCTATGCCATACGATCCTAAAGGTATAACCCTAAGATTTTCTGAAGTAGTAGAAGGTTTCATTTGAATCTTACAGTCAGGAGCAACAATATCAACGTTCACCCTAGAACCTAACGCTAACTCCACTTGCCATCTATTCCTTGCCTTAACCACAAGAATTCCACTATATGGAACTAAAGAAAAAGAAATAAACGAGTCTGTAGCTCTAGAGTCAAATAAGATAGATACTTTCATACCTTGAGTATTACCCTGAGCTTCAATAACTGTGTTTTGATGTTCGGCCTTCTTTTGATTCAGGGTAGCAAAAATATGGTGGTTCCTGGCAGAATCTACAACTATCACTTCAGACCTAGCTGGCTTAGGTCCAACCTTTGGCTTGTCCCAGTTAGGGCACTAAGACTAGTAATGACCTATCTGACCACAATGATAACACTCAACAGATTTCCTGAATCCCATGTTTTGACTAGAAAGACTAGGAGATGTATTATTACTCTGCATACTTTGAGGTGGTTGAGATGGTCTAGGCTGTTCTGAACCCTTGGAGTTCTTATCAAACTTCCTCTTCTTGAATTTCCCAACTGAAAATCCTAATTTTGAACTATTCTGAGGAGGCTTTTGATTCTTACTGCCATTCAGGGTAGGTAGATCCATGTTGGTTTTGTATGAAGTCCCATGATAGCTAGACTTCATCTCAATCAGCTTTGCTCACTTCGAAGCTTCTTGCATAGACACAGGTCTAAAAGTTCTTACTTCCTCCCCGATCTTGGACATAAGTCCCCTGATGAAATGTTGTATCATGGCTTTATCATTTTTTGCCTAGCCAAAAGAAATTTTAAGCTCACAGAACCTACGTTCATAAGCTTCCACTATAGAGCTAGACTGCATACTTTGAAAGAACTCCTCTACACGGGCCTGACGCCAATATTCAGACATGAACCTCTCCTTGAAATGCTCTACAAAGAGCTCCCAAGTAACTAAGAGATATCAATGCCAAGCTTCTCCAACTCCTATTCCCACCACAAGGAACCAAATCCCCTCAAATGCATAACTGCCCATCTTATTTTCACGTTACTCAAGTAACGGTGTAAGATAAAGCACCGCTCAATATTTAGCAGCCAAGCTTCTGCTGCTGTACCCTGTTTCGTACCATAAAATAATGACCCTTTTACGTTGGAAAGATCCTTGAGCTGAGCTCTTGCCACTGGATCATCCTCTACATGAAGGTTCATACCCTGCACAAGAGGTATCCTAAAATTTGCTCCCCCACCAGGAATTTGGTTGTTCGTCTCAATATTATCAAGACGTTCCAAGATCTATTGAAGTACCATAGCTTGATCTTCTTGGTTATGCTGGTTGTTTCCAACCCCAGCATTCTAATCAAACTGTTCATCCTCAACAATTCTTTGGTGCCTAGGAACTCTACAATGGCCCCTAACCCTACCTCTACCTCTGCCAACAAGGTTATCCTCAAGAATGCTACATCCTCGAGCTCCTCTAGTGATGGGAGGCATGATAGCAACCTAAAACAATTAACTATTAATAACACATTGAAGACGAGAAAAACCCTATAACCCAAGAGTCCTAGTTATTCTAATCGTGCTCTGATACCAAATGTAATGCTGAACAAAGCAAAAACAAAACCTAGGAAACCTTCAACAACCATAAAGAACCATAGAAATTTTTTTCTATAACCAACTATTACAAGAACAAGAACAATGATTGAGTCACTCTCAATTCAAAGACCTCAAAATATAAGAAGATATCATCCAAATAAATTTCCATAATGACGCTGATACATAAAGAGTTCAGTACAATAATGAAGAACAATATCATTCTTAGACGCCTATGTCCAACATATGGACTTTACAAGTATCAAATTCAGTTTCAAGAAGTAACTTCAACAGTCTTTCTTAGCACTAGTTATACAACTTGAACACCTAAAACATACACAAAAATGAAACACAACACAAAGAGGGCTCAGTACACACTGAGTTGAAAAGCGTAATTCACCTACATACATGTTAGAATAAACATATATAAAACCATAATGCAGATATCTGAACCAAATAACATAGTGCAATTTTAAAATTAATATGCAAGAAGTAACCATCTTCTTAACAAAGAAGAATTAAAATCACACTAAGAATAGCTAGTAAATGAATCATATATATACTGAGGTGTCATCACTATGGTGCTAATATACTGCATCCATATATGGTAAGCTCATAGACAACACATAGTGGAATTCTCTATGGTACTCGTGAAATGACGCAATAGAGACTTGCCTTGTTCTCCGTACTTAACCTTACTGGTTTAAGTCATGGGTAAGGCCAATTATCTTTTATATATAATTAACCCTCCCAATTCATCTTAAAATTATCACTAAATTAATTAACTGAATAGGATAAATTGATATTCAGCCACCTCGATATACGTTCATTACAGCTATCCTCAAAATACACATCAAACATATATTCTAAGAATGCACATGAAACGAATAGCAATCAGATTTTACATGACATTACATTCTTCATATTTTAAAATCTCATCTTCTACTACCAAACTTGAAAGTAAACTTAGGTTATTTTAACAACAAAAATAAATACTACAATATTATGATCTCGTAAATATAACTAAATTGTTACATCAGTTTAATGATATTTACCAGTTGTAGTACTACACTACTTATCTCTACTGTTATAACAAACTAAGCTTATCCTTCAAATTGGCCAAGATAGTAATACAATGCACATATGATATTTTCTCTTTAAATAACATATCATTAAACACATATATCAATAATCTATCTTTTCCATTGAAAACAATCTCCAATTCGATATTGGACAGAAAAACATCATTAAAATAATAGAATTCCAATTTGCACACATATAATTTTCATCTCAAAAACATAATATAAATACTACTGGCATATCTAAATGCTTCAAAACAAATCCAATTAAATCATATCTAACAAATCCCAACAGCATACAGTTAACTAAATTTTTCGAGCTTTGTTGTTGTTTTAGAACAAAAAAAAAGAACATAATTGATTATACGAAGTGTTCATACAAACTTATTTCCATTTTGCCAAATTGTGAGTTCTGACCCATGGACATCATATTTAATATTTAGAATCTCCAATATACTACAGACAAGATGCAACACAACATAACATGTTACCAGTTTATGCATCCTCATGAACTGTTAGAAAGGAATTCAAATCATACTACAATGTTTTAGACAGTGTATCGGCTTTTATACATGAAAATTTTCCAGCATTCAATAGACATAAAGTTGCTATGCTAATAAAATGTTAATTTAACATTGTTTAGGTTTCATACTAACTATTCAACAAAATGCCTCTGCCCTTGACTACGGTCAAGAGATGATAATTTAAAACAAACTCAACACTGAGGCCGAGCCACTCACATTTTACTATAAAATTCCGAGTGAGCTTGAGATATGGGTTCTCACAGAGCTCATCCCAATAGCAGCCCAAAACCTATTTGTAATTACACAATAGCTGGCAAGCTAACTGCCGCAACCATGTGTTTCTCACAGGACTCAATTCGGTGGAAAACACATGTTTGGGGCAAAGCCCAATTAAATATACATGTAACAACATCCAAATTAATATCTCCATAACTCCACATTCAAAGGTGGATATATACAGAGCTAAGCATTGCACACCATGCTATGCTCTGCATATACTCATCCTTGAATGTAAATAAACATCATGTAAAAATGATAACCAGTTACAACATGCTAATTAATATCACAATGAAACTATAAACAAAGAGAGAGAGAGTAGGGTAAGAAATTGCCACTACATGAATACTGAAGATGGAAAATGCTCTGCAATCTAACTCGATGCCAAAGCCCCAAATGCCGAATCAAATTGGTAACAATCTCCACACAGCTGACACATAATAATTTGCAAATGACTTCACAATGGAGTGAAGTACAAGAGCCCAATAACAACAACAGTCAACTTCTGAGGAGTAACTCCATCGAGCTAAACCCAATATGGAAGTTTCCCTTCCAACCAACACCCTTCATTATGCTGATACCTCAGCAACAAGGGTCACAGATGTAATCAAACAGAGCAATGCGGCCAAGTTTCGAGCCCATATTCTATAAAAAACTTGACTCACAACAAGAAATGGCTAACCAAACCCTTAGTTCCATCAATCCTCATAAAAAAGCATTCAATTCAACTGCGATAATTCATAGGGCCGTGCACAAGACAGTTACAAGCGACCGCCATATATGGCTTTCAATATAATGAATTTGTTTCCTCTTTCATGGCATTCGGTACCCATTTAGGGTTGTATACCTTTTAAGAAATATTAAACCCCTTTAATAATAGAAAATTTTTATGCCAACCTCAACTTAGGGTGTTAGACCCTTTTTAAACAAGTATATATGTATGCAAAGATAACTACGGTTCTTATGAATAATAAGTTAATAAGAGTCATGAAAACAAAACCATCTCAAGGTTATAAGTATTTAGAAAAATCTAATCCCTTTATAGCATATGTCTATATGCTATACTGAAACAAATCTAACACAATTATTCAATCCCTTCTCAGTCACACGTACATAAATACAATGACAAATTCTAAATATATTTATATAGCAGATTAACATTTAGATTAAACATACAATGTATTTACTTTCTTTCCAAGGCATTCAAACATAGAACGCAGTTTACATTGAGTTAAAAATATAATGAACATAATCGATACCCAATCAACATGCAAATATTTATATGCCAGTTCTAATCACAAAATCCTAAATCACATTCATTGCTAATAACATAGTTCTAAATGGGAAATACATTCAACATCAGTCTCATAATTCAAAGATAGTAATATAACCAAGTTCTTCAAAAAAAATACAAACATAACATCTGAAGGGAATCTTATAACAGCAAGGTCGTAATTTGCAGAAAAAATAGTAGTGGTCAGGCATGACACTCTCAAACATTTCCTTAGCTATGATTACTGCACTATATCATCAAAGAAAATCATGGACATTTCCCTTGCTGATAACTTGACCATCGGTCAATGCTTACTTTGATGTCTCCATCAGATTTTGAATGTCAAAAATAACTTCATCTTGGTAAATATGTTCATCCTCCCATGATTCCTCCATGCACTTCATTTCAGAGAGTGTAGCTAATGCCCTACTATGCACTTGTACGAATTCTTCTGCATGTTTGAAGGCTTCCTCCTGAATTCCTTCAACTCAGACCTTTGTACCTTGAGTAGTCTGCTTGATCATGTCAATGTCATCTAATACTTCAGTGGAAACACCTATTAGAGGGATGAATGATGGATCTTCATCTCACACTAGATGAGGCAATCCAATTATGTACTAACATAAAGATTTAATTTTTTTTTCCTATTTCTCATAGCCTTCTTCGACCTTCTTCAATCTATCCTTTAAATCCTATGTAGATTCATCAAATTCTTCTAATATTTTCTCTCGAGAGGCAAAACCAAGATTTATTTCCATAAAATGGCATTCATTTGGGGAAATCTAAGTTTTTCTCTTGGCCATAGGAGTTATAATCTGCAAGATTCTGGACCCCGGTTCTCCTTTGACAACCTTAGTGAATCTTTTTTTCTATCCCTTTCTCTTCTGATCGGTTTTCTCAATACAAAATATCAACCTCATTTTGTTGACTCTTCTAAATTTGTTGCTTCAAATATTATGGAATGGGTATACTTTGGTCCCCTAGAATCACCAATTTTTCTTTCTTTTGGATTTGCTTGAATGTAGATCTCCTCTTCACCTCCTGGACTATCCATCGTTACTTCAAGAACTACAACTTCAACATTTGGAAGATGTATTTCTACTATAGTAGTCTCTTCCTCTAGTGGACCATCATTTATCTCTCTAAGATTGTGGTGAGAATTCTTATGTAGCTATATCTTGATCTCTTCCTCTTTCTTACATGGACTTTTCATAGGCATTTATACTTTTTCCTATCATGCACTAGCCTATCCAAATCTTCCTCTTCCTCAAATCTCCTTATTCTTGTCTCTACTTCTTACCTTTAAAATATCTCTATCTCTTAAACATTGGGAGTGTGACTTGGTCAACTTCTTATTCTGAGCCTTTTGGATGACTTTCTCAATCCTAGGATGTTTTTCTTGAGCTGCCTCTTTTCCTTTTCTAGTTTCTACTTCTTTTGATTGATTTCCTCTTTCTCAATTCCAATATTTTCCCTTGTCTTTAATCCGTTGACCAATAAATCTATAGTTGAATCCATTCACCAATGCAACTATCTTTTCAAGCTTATGCTCAATCCACAACTTTGTAAACTCTAAGATTAGCTTTGAAAGAGCTTCTAGGTCTATAACCTCTTTCCATTTCCAATCATATGGCTGAGCTATCATTTTTAGATTGAATCCTTTTTGCATCACGTTTAGATCCTCCTCCTTCTGATTACAAATCTATAATATGTTACATGTTCTGATAATTTTCAATGGTGAATGCATCTCCTTTCTAATCTCATTCTCATCTGCAACATTTTCCCTAAAATCTACAAGGTGAACTTTTTGTTGGTACTTTGATCCTACTACTGATTTGGTATTTTTGCAGGGATCAAAGCTAGACCTTTTTGGATAAAGTTGAAAATGGAAGAAGTGGATCTCATCCAATGATCTTTCTATAGCCTTCAGGTATGGGTACAACTCAGTTTTTCCTTCTCCTATGGAAATTGGAAACTATAATCCCAACTTCTTCTTTCCTTTTTGGATCTTGTCATAGACTGTAAGTTGTCAAGTAAAATCTAATAAGACCATCTTATCCATTGGGTACCTAAGGAGTTTGTATGGCTCCATGGAAAATCACTAAACTTGGATGTACGAAAAGGTAGGAAATTGAATGATTGGATTCATGAATATTCTTTCCAATATGCATAACATAAAGCAAATGCACAATTGGGAGATCCCTGTAGTACAAAAACCTATGAAATTGACTAGGATAACTTTTTATTCCTCTAGGATGTTGGTCATTGATACCATGAAGACCTTCATGAGCATCAGTTACATCATTACTAAATAAAAGATAATATCAATATATAAATTTCAAATAAAAATTATCAAATAGAATTAAATTACCTTGACAATTTAGTCTATTGTATTCCAACTTCCATAGATGAGGTGTTATTCTTCATGGGCTTGATGTTGTCTCTTCTTTCCCATTAAAAATATTTTTTTTTAATAATTTGATACTTATGATTGTTGTGGATAAAGTGCCTAAACTCATCGAACACCTTCTTTCCTAAACTTTTTGAATCATGAGATTTCATCTTTAGACCACAAACTAGATGTGAGATTTCTTTCCTTTGTTTGAAGACCTAAAAGATCATGTACAATTATCATGTACAACTTAAACATACAACAATAATGTATAAGCACTATAACATACAAACATTATGCAACCTTAACAATATAACAAATTGCAAAAATGAGTTACCCCAAGGGAATCATGTATTTTCCATACAAGCATAACATGAAATTGAAATTTTATTTTTCCTATTTCTCTAGAGATGTCATACATAGTGGCACCATTCTATCATTTCAAAAACTCATCAAGAAGGGGCTCAATATACACATTCATATATGTAACTTGGTACTTACCTAGTTGAATGAACATAAACATTATATAATTATTATGTCCATTTTGATGTAGTGTTTATAAATTAATTTAAATAGCTATTAAATGAAAAAATACTTGGTATGATCATTGATAACATTATGTGCTCCCTCTTTATGGAAATCCAAGGAGGAATGTTACTATTAATAACAAAAACAACCACACTAAGTAAATAGATTTCATATCTCCAAATGGATTGACATTGTCTACTACTAATGAAAGCTTCAAATTATGAGGTTTTTCTTTAAATAATTTCCTCTTGTCTTCTATGTCCTTAAATGCAAAACCATCTGTAGGAATTCACATAATGTCATCTTGTCTTCTATTCTGTGCATGGTAATCCATAAATTGTGCCAAGCTAGTGCACCTGAATAATCGTTTAAGATGTGGAATAATGGGATGTACCAAAGAACCTCGTGAAGCACCTTTTTTGTTATTTGATATAACTGATATCTACAATCAGGGAATTCTATTGCAAATTCATGTTGTTTATAATATAAAATGTGATCATTCGAACTTGCATGTATTTGCTAATACTTCATTTCAATTTGATTCATAATAGTAGATAATTCTCTATATGAATGAGGAAAAATGTTTGATATATATTTTTTTCTATTTTTTCTATTGTCTCAGTAGAATACTATGTTCTTTCTTGCTTAACTGAAGGTGCACCCTTGCAAAACTTGCTAGAAAATGCAAAAAGAATTACTCTTCCAAAAAGGTTGACTTTCATATCTTTGTCTTTGTTTTAATCATTTTAGTTTTTTCTTAATGTAGATCTCGAGGGAAAAGTTTCCATGATCTATTATGAAATATAGAATAGGACAATGAAATTAATATTTTTAACTTTTAGGAAATGAATTACATGCATTTTTTTTTAATCAAGCCATTTTCAAGACCGGCAACCAAAACATTGTGCACAGTCCATACAGTACTTTCTCAATTTTTTCTAACCCATTGAAAAGGTTTTCCTCATGATTTTAAAGGTCCCACCATTGGATTCATAAATTTTTAAAATATTTAGAGTATTGCAAACATGAATTTGCAAAATCTTGCAAAAAAGTTGCTCTTAATAAGAAAATGTTGTCATGGCATGGCAACATGACTACATTTTAGCAACTTTTTCCCAAATTGGAGTTAGACCTCCAAACTTGTTCCAAAGACCAAGTGGCCACATAATATGCATTAAGGAACCTAAAATAACATATCCAAGTCCATGGGAACCTTAGTATACCATTTTACACTTTCTAGAACCTATGTCATCTAGTTGACAATATTTTGCATTTTCTAACAACTTGGCCATTTTGGGTCTTACCAAATCTCCTAAACACACCTAAGGACCAAATAGGGCCTCTTATTAGAATAGTGATATGGCTATTCATCACTACAAGCCAAAAAATAAGGAAGCCCTTGGTTTCATACTAGGCTACCTAGATGCTCCTGCACCACCAACTAGCTCACATTGACAAACTAAGAAAGTGTGTATCTTGGATGCTTAAAATTTGTAGCTTCCCTGCTTCTTGCAATGCCAAAATTAGATATATGAATGCAATGTAAGAAAATACTTTATACCATGATAGAGTTAGTTACAAAGATAGGATGAATTCATTGATTGCAATTATATGCAATACATTACAATCTTACAATCATTATAAGATTCTAATCATATACTATGATTAAAACACTAAATGCTGAAGAAATTGTACTACTAAATATAGGGAACCTACTAATGTAGTTTCTTACACTAGATCACTTATGTGTGAACCTTTCCCAGTCTAGATTTGGGATTGTTTGGTTGATAGCAGCCACTCTTTGCATCTAAAGATGTCTAGTTTGCACCTGAATTGCATACTTCATGCCTAGCACCATATAGAACTTGATTAGAAGTATACGCTTCTCTAAAGATATCACCCAAACAGCTCTAATGAGCTGCAAAACTCATGCCCAATAGGAAATAAAGCTCATGCAAAATGTAAGTGTAACATGTGCTAGCGACATCAAGAATTGAAACTATATGCTGTCCAAACTTCAACTTGTAAAATTCCTAGATTACAAGGAAAGTTTTGCACTAGAATGTAGGGAAAAAATGCACATAGAGTATACTATACTACGTAAGATTAGAAAACTTGCAATCTAACAATTGATTGGAATTGGAACAACATAATTCTATGGATTCAACATCACCCTTGAAAGTGTTGTAATGACAAAGTGATTGTGCAAAGGGTTGGATGCATTTACTCTTTTCAATGACCACCCCTATATGAGCACATTGATTCAAGAGGTAATAGTATCTAAGAACCTTGATTAATCTAAACAAGAGGTCTACTGGTGATGTGTAATGCATGTGGAATCTCAACATGGAAGCATTTCTCTTCACACTCCACAACCAATATAAGAAGATATTTAATCCAACCTTGTTGATCTTTATAAGCCATTTCTTGTTCTCTTTTTGGAAATTGTACTTCAATTTGTACTTTGCAAGCTTATTATTCATAGCAAGGTTTCTATAAAACTTTAAACTTTGAGTAAACCTATTTATCCTTAAATTTTTCCATAAATATAGTCTCATACTCTATATTAGTAATTACTTCAACTGATCTTCTTGGAAAACCCCTTGTCACAAATACATACAAACTATTGTCAAGAAGTTCTTGATCAAAATGTAAGGTCTTTTCTATAGAATTTGAAACTTTTGATGCTATATTTTTCATAACTCCCAACAACATTATTATATCTTCATTCTTTCTTATTGTAATGTACTATAGATTTAAGTATGGAAATTGATATAAATAAACAAATCACAATAGTTAAAGTGTGCACTAGATTTTGATATATGTATCCAGTCCTAAGAATTGTATAGAAATTTGAATTGATATCACAAAAGTAAATTGCTACCATTTGGTAGGGATGGCTAGACTTTTTTGAAACTAAAAGCTAGAATTTTATTTATAGAGAGAAGTTGAGAAGGTCAACTTTAACTAATTGGATTTTTAATAGTAGGCTTCATAAAAAGGGCTTGTACCCTTTCTTTCACCATAAGAACAGTACTATAGAAATAGAAAGTACAAGTTAGTGAAGTAAAATAGATCGATATCTATTCAATTGGAACTCCTCATATATAGATATAAGCTTCAAGTTGGTCTTGGGGTATTGAAAGTTTCTCCACTAGTTTAGGGAATTTTGTGTTGTGTGGCAATTTGCAAACATATTGTTTTTAAAATTTATAATCTTAAAAGAGAAAAAGATAATCTCTATTTTGATATAATTTCCATAATTTTTGACATATACTCAAGTGACTTCTACTTAAGTTATTTCCACGTTATTAGTCTACATTGTGTATGGGTGATAGTGTTGGAAGATGAAACATGTGAACTCCATTAGGAGCCTACCATTCTTGGTTTCCTTCCTTTTGTGATGATAACAATCGGTCCTATCTTAGGTGTTTGCTTGTTTGGTTTTGTTAGTGCTTCCATTTAATAGTTAGTATTCATAGTATAACACTAAATTAGGTGATATAATATGAATCATATGATATACAACTTGAACGCTTGATTCACCCCTTGAAAATGCTAGAAATCTTGGATGGTCTAATATTAGATCAAAAGATTTAGACCACTCTTGCCAAGATTTGACATACCCTTCCTTGTTTAGAATTGTTGGAATCTAATCTGGGGTACCCAATTCTATGCTTTTCAATTTCTACTTATTGCTTGGATCTTACCATTGAAGAATTAATTCAATTCTTTAACTTGATTTATCATTTTCCTTATGGGAACAATGATCTCCTTAGGTAGTTCCTTTTGCTATGTGAGTAAAGGAACTAACCTATCAAAGAATTGAATGTATGGCCCCCTCTTGGAAAATAATGGAGATAATAGTGATAATGCCTTAGAGCATTCATATTCATTACTTTGTAGAGTATTATATATACTATGTACATTTATAGAGGCTCTCTTTAAAGTAGTGATTCTATGAATAAAAAATTGTTTCATTTTCCTGATCTTTGCATCCTTGCTAATCTCAAGCTCATCTACATCTGTATGTGTTACTAGATGTGGTTCTTCTACTATCCAGTCAGTTTGAATATTCTGGTCTTCTACCTCCCTTATTGACCTTCTTCTCTTTTCAAATCTTCATTCTCCTTTTTTGATTCCTCCAAAGCTTGTTGTTCAACATATGTTCTTTTCATTTCCTCTTCATACTTCTTCCTAGCATTAAGGTACTTTTCATATGTCTACACCAGTTGTTCCTAAAGAATATCAATCTTGTTCTTGCCTAGCATAGCAACAGTGGTTTGGAGGTTGTAAATTTGATTTGACGAAGTTGAATGTGCATTCCAAAAAATTGCATTACATGCTAGTGTTTCTTTAATTTCCATCAGGGTAGACTTTTTTTATCCTGGAGCTATACTCCAAATAGCCATTGGCTTACTATCTATATTAAATCCTGCCCCCTGCAACTCACCAAATGGATTAATCCTCTCATAAGAGATTGGTTTTTCTTGTCTCCTAAGTTGATCAAGCGGGAATAATGAACTAATATCCCATCCTGGGAAAACTATTATACCACTCCTTTGTACCAATTCCCTAGCCTCCTCTACAGTGAGGCTTTCACACTTTTAGGATCATAGGCTTGGAGCTTTTGCACCATTTTAGACACTTTTTCATCTGTGTCTCTAGGTTTTACATGAAAAGAAAGTTCATTCTATTTGAGTTTATACAGAAAACTTTTGAATTCTTCAGTCTTGATAAAATCATCATCCTTTATGAATTCCTAAGCCTATATAATTTTGTCATCCAGCATCATAGACTGTAGTTCTAAAATATTGGGTCTCCTCTCCTCTTAAGTAGCTTGATCAATTAAGAACTTTGCTCTGGCATCATCAAAATACCCCATTCCTTTTGGAAGCACTTGCAAGGCTTTCTCTCTAGCCTTTTTGAGAACCTCGATCAATTTTTGTTTCTTCTTGCCCCTTTTATCCTTGTCTGAAGGGCTAGGTTGATCTTCTTCATCACTGATTTCTAATACAACATCTACCTATAGAGAAGAAGGGTTTACCCTATCTCTAGTGTTTTGAGGAACTTGAGCCATAATGTTATCAAAATCCTCAGTACACTTATCAATTTGTTAAAAATAGGGTAAATCAGAGTAGAATCCCTAGAAATTAGGATCTACTTTCTTCATTTCTTCCTCTACTGAGAGGATTTCTATCCACTTCTACATCCTATTAGCATAGACATCTTCATCCAATTTATCCCTAATGAGATCCTCTTCCCAAATTTTCCTTCCAATGACCACATTATAACCCCTCTTTTTTTTAAGAGCACTTCTAACAATGTTATATGGGTCATAAACCCTAGTGGGGGTAGTGGGGAAATTTAACTCTCTTAGGAAGGCATCAACTTCCTCAATGGCCTCTTTACCAATTCCAACATCCTCTACTTTGAAATTTCTACACATAAAAGACCCTTTTTGATGGTTGGCCCTAGATATTCTCTAATCATGGATACCAACTGCTAGAAAATTTTGACTCCACCCACCCTCTCGGGTACATATCTTGGCAAGAAATCAGGGGATTGGGAACAACCAAAAATTCTAATCAATGTACATTTTTCTAACAAAAAGGCATTGTCCCAATCATGATCAATTGGTCCCTCATCATCAAAACACATAGTTGGTCTAACAATCTTCCTAATTAACCTAGGTAATCTTTCCAATTTTGAACCTAACATTCTACAAATAGTTGCAACAAAATCATTATAACAAGAGAGGGGATTAGAAAAAGAGTAGAACTTCTGCCATAATCTTGTCCATTTTTTAATAGGCAGCGCCTCCCTAAATTCATCCAAAGCTTCAATGAAACTAGAATCCACATGGCCCACATTATAGAAGAGGATGAGATGCATAAGCAATGAATAATGTAAAAATTTGAAACTTCCAAGCTCAACCTGTTGAGCTATCACCATCTTCCAATGAATACTATCAGCAATGAATGTTCCAAAATCACACCCACATTAGTATGCGGGTCCTGAATGTATAGAGCTATCACATACAATGCTAGGGAGGCATCCATGAATCCATCTACTCCCAATACTTTGTTCAACCCGGAAACTATTTTTTGAAAGTATGAATAGAATGATGACAAGGGTATAAAATCAGTAACCTTTTTCGAGAATTCTCCTTTCATCTTGTTTTCCCTCAAGATATGTCGTAACATTGCCTATTTTGTATAGAAACCTTTCTATCTCTAAAATGTTGCTTCCAATTTTTCAAGTTCAATAGGAACTAACATGGGACCTTGTAAATCAAATGCTTTAGCAAAAACATCCATACTTAATGTATAGAGAATGCTCATATCCTTTCTATGAAAGGACCAAGTGGTTGGATCATATGCATTTACCAGTGCCTTGATAAGGTCAACATCCACATATATCGACTTCCCCAGGTTCTTTGTCCACGGATGTGAGATGGGAACCTTGTGCACCCTATTCTTGTAAAAGTACCTGAACAATTCAATTTCATTAGTATCCAGTGGTTGAGCATCTCTACAGAAGCTGTAAAGGTCTCTAAAAGCATGGACATTAGAACTTTGAGCATTGGAAGATTTAGGGAGAATCTTCAACCATTCTTCTACAAATTTGGTAGACAATGAAATCTTGTTGCCCTCTACAGTGCCCTTCTTTACTAATGATTCTGCTTCTACCATTCTAATCTTACTGCAAATTCTTTTCACTTTGATAGCTCTAGATATCTGAGAATTTAATTCGTCTTGTAAATCTTTTGCTTCGATAACTAGTACTTGAATAATCCTTGGATGTTTAGCTTATAGTAGTACTAGTTTTTTGCAACTTGGTGATGATGTTAATGGCTTTAAAAGCTTGCATGTGCATGGATATCGACTTGTACCACCTTTATTTGATTTGCCTTAGACTATCAACTCATCAACTGTCGAGAATCAAATTTGAAAGCTTGTTCTTTTGTCCTTTCAAGCTTTAAAATCTTATGAGTGTTTGCAAGCAGTATAACTTAACCTTGAATTCTTCTCACGAAACTATGAAACCCTTCTTTTTCTTTTCTTGTGCTATTGCAACAGTTAAATCAAACATTCACTGATCTTACAATAAGCCTTATATCCTCTTCCCTCTCAACATCGTAGCCTTTTCTTTACTGAAGACTTTAACCATTGTGAAATGATGAACATAGGTTATTGCAATTTTGCAACTTCCTTTTAACCCTCCTAGTTTATCCTTGTGATGTGGCAACAATGAGATTCCCCTTCTGTCACAGCTGCAGAACTTAAACTTTTCACATTGCAATCTCATAGTTGTCAAAACCCATTTCCTTCTAACTGGTGTGAAGTGGCAAAGATGGGTTCATCTTAACTTTTTGCAGCTTTTTAGCATGAGCATATCTTTCTATCAGAACCTCAAAACATGAAAATCCTTTCCATCATGGTCTCACGGCTGCCAGAAGTCTTTTCCATTTAACCACTGCAAACATGTGAAAACTGCTTGAATTAACATTTCATAGTCTCACAACCAAGAGACTAACTGCCTAGAAAAAACCTTCGATGATGCAATCTCCCTTCTTCACAACTTTGCAACATAAAAGTTCACCTTCATCATTTAACTACTAATGCTGCAAAATCTCCTTTTTGCAAGGTAACAATGTTAACTCCTTTATCTTTTCAATTGGTGATGATGCAATCTCTACCCTCTTCATGGTTTCATAACACACAAACTATTAACTTTCACTTTGACAACGACATTGTGATAGACCTATTAAAGCCTTTCTTGGAGTTTTGCAACTACCAACTTCAAATTGATGAAACCCTTTGCAAACCTCCAATGCCATTGACTTCGCTAATGTATATATTTTTCATCTAATACAATGAAATGATTCGCCCAAAAAATTAAAATTTTACTATGCTTATTATTTCTTGTTCGCCAATGAATATATTTTTTGTGGTTTTAAAATAACACAATTCGCTTAGATTTTACACATTGTTTGAGAGACTACGAATGATTCGCCAATGGAGATTTTTTTTTTCTTTGTAAACTTTTTTTTTTGCCACAAAAAATAAATTTTTTTGTCAAATTTTTTACACCTTTCACCAAGTTTTTACACCTTTTCTAAAGGAGGGGTTTCTTAAAGTATACCCTGGGGTACAAGTACCCATGTAACCTCGTAATATATTATGATAACCAATAATGTCATACATGAATGAACATATAATATATTATGATAACTAATAATGTAATACATGTACAAACATATAATATAAAATGATAACCAATAATGTCATACAATAACAAATACATAATATATTATGATAACCAATTATGTTGTACATGAAAAAACATATCATATATTAACCAATAATGTCATAAGTCTAATAATGTCATGCATCAAATATATGTCATACATCAAATATAAAATGTCACATATACATCAAATGTATATCTAATATGTCCACTAACATAAAATCCAACATATATGTCCATTGATGCCTATACATGTGTGTCTATCAACTATATCTTCTCCTTCCGACAAGGAGAAGGAAACAAATCTCTAGAGGCCTTTGATTGTTGTGTGGAGGGAGATGATGGGGATGTTGTTTAGGCTCTTCTCTAACTCCAGCTGATAGAAAAAAAGTAGATATGAATAAATAATTATTATTCATTTAAATCAAATATATATACACACAAAATTAATTATTTTCTTACCGCCATCAAATAATCACTCTACTAGTCCACCTCAAAGGCTCGTGGATGATTGGGTGTAACAAGACCCTACACAAATTCAATCAATATACTCACTTATAAATAACATTATAAATTTTGATACTAACTATCATAAACAACAACTAAAACCAAGAAAATTCTTTCATGCCTCAGTCAATGGCTCTAAACTAGACATAGTGACAACCACTCCATGATCAATGGATTGTCGAAGATGAGGAAGAGTCTCATATATCAAGAGCTACATGTCATACAATACATGTCACATGTAACATGAAACATGAAACAAATATAATCAAATGAATTAAATTAACATGAAACAAATGTACCTCTACAAAGCTCATATCACACCTAGGCTCAGAGTCCTTAGTGAATGTCGATGGTCCAATAGAGAACTGATGCACATGCATAGTTTTTTTGTCAATCCTTGATATCATTACTTAATAAATATATGAATTAATTTAAATGATTAAATTGATACATGCCTCTAGACTCGTCAACAAGATGAAAAATGGGGCTAGGGCTCTCTACTAGGGCTACCAATACTTTGACACTAAATTTTGAACAATGTTAATACATGCTAATTAATTAGTCATTCACTATACACATGAAATGTGATCAAATTAGTTTATTATAATTGTAATTTACCTATGTGTCAATGCCAAATGTGTCATTCAAGAACTGATCAATGACTAGCCCATCATTCCATACTATCTCTAGCATGACTACCAAATGTGCATAAGGATCCGCATGATGTGCACATGTGATCGCAATGCATAGAAGGCTCCTCCTCAACTAATGGACTCATGCAATGAATGAGGGTCTGTATCAAAGCATTAATAGTCCCTAGAGTGTTGGCCTCTACATGTTCTTTCACAACTGAAAGAATAATCACATGCTCATCCTATGGCTTGAGAATAGGTGCCCCAACTACGTTAGGGTCACAACGTGCCCTAGGCCTCTCAAATGATGACCCCCCACCTCTACCCTAAGATTCTAATATATCAAAATAATTGGGGATCTCCCCAAAGACAAATTCTTTGGGACCTCATAATTATTGTAGGGAGGGGCATCAAAGACCATCCATCATCTATCCCAAAAATTATTTCTAATACCATGGTGTTTGCGCCAATGGATGGGGAACCGCTTAGTTGTCTCTCTAATAGTATTTGTTTCACAAGCTTTCTAAACAATGCACAAGTGCTACCTTTTCTTATATCTTTTTTTGTACATCTTGATATGATAATTTTTTTGCATAATATCTTTTTTGTCCTCCCTCTTAGCATGCCAAATATCTAACTAACAACTAACAGAAGATACATGGGTCATAATGGACTCAAAGGAGGATGCCAATTGTGCTTTCATTGGATTGGTTTGTCAACAATCTTTCAACCTACCAATGAGTGTTTGCAATTCATTTTTCCCTCTTTCCATTTCATTTATTATGTTTTCTTATGTGTTAGGAGGAAGTCTTCCAATTGGTGTAGGTTGTGTAATTTCTTGTTCTTGTTGTGGGGGGTTTTGATTGTCATCTTGTGGAGGGTTTTCATTTGGATGTTGTTGAGGGTTTTGGTTTTGATCTTGTTGGGGATTTGCTGGTACATTATTCAGATTTCCTAATAAGAAACCAATTGCAATCTAAATAAATAAACAAATTTAAAGAAAATTTGAAAAAAAAAAATACAAAATAATGTAAAAACATATAAGACAATGCAAAAACAAGGGTAGAAAACATACGGCATGATCTTGATCTTGAACTTTGGCAACGAGGAGCCATTTTGAGGAGGTGGGTGGTGAAAATCTTGAATTCCTTCAACTTGTGTATGCATTGTGGCTATGAAATCCTTGCAAAGTGGAGTGAAAATGAAATGGGTTGTGGGTTTGCAACCTATTTATAATTTTTTTTTATAAAGTGCATACACACTTTTTAAAACTAGAAAAAAAAGGGTGTCATCTTTTTGGCACCATAACTCAGTGCACTTACGCTACTTATATATATATATTTAATATTATACAATATGTCATTAAATAACATAATAATCTCTTTTAAGCATTAAGAAGCTAATTGTAGATCAATAATAAAATGTATTACAACAAGAACTTTTAAATTTATAATATTAAATATAATTTCTGAATATTATATATTTCATAATAAAGAAATGATATTAACTAAAATTTGAAGTAATTTGATATCAATTTTTTTAAAATTATAATATTATAGTTGTTCATAATATTAACATTATTTTAGATTACAAATCGTAATATTTTCACTTCATTCTAGATTATATTTAAATTACTAATAAATAATAGATATTATTTAAACTAAATTTAATATTGTGATACTCTTTGATCCATATTTTCATGAGTAGTGGTCCATAAAAACTTATTTCTCACTAACTTGTGAAAAATATCTCTTGCTTATATATATTTAATATTATACAATATGTCATAAAATAACATAATAATCTCTTGTTATCATTTATTTTTTAATTTAATATTATTTAGTAATTGTAGAAATAATACTTATCTTATTTGATAATTGAATTTGTAATTAGTGTGATATAATAGAATATCCTAGATAAAATTAAAATTGATATAGTTGTTGGATATTCAAGGGAAGCTAATATTTACTTGTTTTATAGTCTAATTTTGCACATGCAAAAATCATTTCCTTTATAGATATGTTATGTTCTACTCCACCAAACATAGAAGCCTCTCCATGGATCTTATCAATGTTGTTGATTAACTTGACAAAACACTTGATCTCTTCCAAAAGGACCAACCAAATAATATCATCCATGCATTGATAGTCCTATTTGTAGGAATGATTCCACAACCTTACATAACATATTGTATCAATCCATGAGCCAATATAATAACAATTTTTTTTTCATCAACAATAATATTACAAGTCTACCTTTAGTTCTTAAAAAAAAGACAGGGACTCAAGCTCTCACAGAGTTCTTGTTAATTTATATTTTTAATTTTGTCTTGTCACAAACCACAGCCCTTTAGATGGACTTTTTATCACTTAATATATTATGATAACCAATCATGTCATACATGAACAAACATATCATATCATAATATATTTTTAAGCTCTCTCTCTCTCTCTCTCTCTCTCTCTCTCTCGTCACCATATTTTTCCTATATTTACCTTGTTTATCTACCTCATGTCTCTCATCTTGTCACCTTTCTATCTTATCTATGCCCTACAATTATTCACTCTCTCTCCTTAGATTCCACTCACTCTTTGTCTTGCTCCCTCTTTTTACCACATTTGCCCCATCTCTATATGTTATGCATACACATCTATATCCCCCTAAATAATTTCTTTTATAGTTTGCCCCCCCTTCTCTAGAAGAATTTATCATCTCCCTACTATCGCCATATTTTCTCCCTATTTACCTTTGTTATCTACCTCATGTCTCTCACCTTGTCCCCATTCTATCTTATTTACCAATTCTCTAATAATTAATCAGCTCCCTACTCTCGCCATATTTCACCCCTATTTATATCTTCTTTATCTACCTCAAGTCTCTCACCTTGTCCCTATTCTATATTATCTACCACTTATAACTACTCAGTCTATCTCTTTATTTTCCACCCACTCTTTCTCTTGCTCCCTCCTATCACCGTATCTTCCTCGTCTATATCTCTTATATGTACAAATCTAAATCCCCCTAATTACTCTCTCTTATATTCTTCTCCCCACCCACCTCTCTCTATCAACTCCCTAATCTCACCATATTTTCCCCCTTTTTATCTTCTTTATCTACCTATGTCTCTCACCTTGTCCTCATTATATCTTATCTAACACTTATAATTACTCACTCTATATCTTTATCTTCCACTCCCTCTTTTTGTCACTCAATCATGTCACCATATCTTCCCTATATCTATCTCTTATATATATGCATCTATATCCTCATAATCTCCCTCCCCCCCCCCCCCCTCTCTCTCCCCCTCTCTCTCTCTCTAGTGTCACCATATTTTTCCTATATTTACCTTTTTTATCTACCTCATGTCTCTCATCTTGTCCCCATTCTATCTTATCTATGCCCTATAATTATTCACTCTCTCTCCTTACCTTCCACTCACTCTTTGTCTTCCGCCCTCCTTTTACCACATCTGCCCCATCTCTATATGTTATATGCAGACATTTATATTCTCATAAATAATTTCTTTTATAGTTTACCCCCCCTTCTCTCTCAGAATTTATCATCTCCCTATTATTTCCATATTTTCTCCCTATTTACCTTTGTTATCTATGTCATGTCTCTCACCTTATCCCCATTCTATCTTATTTACCATTTCTCTAATAATTAATTATCTCCTTAGTCTTACCATATTTCCTCCCTATTTATATCTTCTTTATCTACCTCGCGTCTCTCACCTTGTCCTCGTTCTATATTATCTACCACCTATAACTACTCAATCTATCTCTTTATTTTCCACTCACTCTTTCTCTTGCTCCCTCCTGTCATCATATCTTTCCCATCTATATCTCTTATATGTACACATCTAAATCCCCCTAATTACTCTCTTTTAGTCTTCCCCCCCCCCTCTCTCTCTATCAACTCCCTACTCTTGCTATATTTTCCCCCTATTTATCTTCTTTATCTACCTATGTCTCTCACCTTGTCCCCATTATATCTTATCTAACACCTATAATTAATCACTCTATATCTTTATATTCCACTCCTTTTTGCCACTCAATCCTATCACCATATCTTCTCCATATCTATCTCTTATATATATGCATCTATATCCTCTCTCTCTCTCTCTCTCTCTCTCTCTCTCTCTCTCTCTCTCTCTCTCTCTAACACCTTATCCACTACTTGTTTTCCCCATATTTTCTCCTAATTTAGGTCTTATTTATCTACCTGGTGACTCTCATCTTGTCCCCATTCTCTCTTATCTACCCAATATAATTATTGATTCTCTATCTTTATCTCATTCTTTCTCTCCCTCCATCCTTTCTTTAATTTATGTTCAAATCTGTATATCCCCTTAATTACTCTCTTTTAAAACATACACACATCTATGTCCCCCTAACTACACAAATACACAGATCTCTCTCTCTCTCTCTCTCTCTCTCTCTCTCTCTCTCTCTCTCTCTCACACACACACACACACACACATTCCCATATTGACCTTCTCTCTCTCTCTCTCTCTCTCTCTCTCTCTCTCTCTCTCTCTCTCTCAAAACTAAAAAATGATATTTCAACATAAGTAAATATATAGAAATATGAAATAAATATACATGCTCCAAAATTTAGCTAAACAAGAGCAATTAAACATAATATAAATTTGAACTATTACACACACATTCTAAGAATACTATAAGGTTGATAGAGACAACCTACAACACAACATAATATGAATTTGAACTAAATATTATTTATTATGAGCATAAGAATCATATATTTGAACACGAGAATCATATTTTAAATTTTATTTATCACAATGTATTGTGTCCAAAATAATTTTAAATCAATAGAGTGAATTTCTAAATAAGAATGGAATGTATCTCATTATGAACCATTAAAATTTCATAAAAGAAAACTAACTTATTTTAGAAACTAAATGTATCAAAATATACTATTTATAAGTAAATAGTTAGAAATATGAAATAAATATACATTCTCCAAAATTTAGCTATACAAGAGCAATTAAACATAATATAAATTTGAAATACTTACTAATATAACATTTTCAATTTTTAAACAAAAATTGTATTACAAAATTTGAAAATTTTATGTCTAAAAAATTATTAAATATATGTATTCTAAAATTCAAATTTTTGTTTTGTTTTGTTTGAGAATTTACTAACAACTTTTATTTACTAATCTTGAGTACAAATTTAATGAATTGAAATAATTTAAATTACTAAATTTATTTTAACAATATATTTTTTGAAAAATCTTTTCAAAATTGTTCAAGTTTTCTTTCATCTTTATTACATTTCAATGAAGTAATCACAACTATTCAAAATCTTTGTTAATAAATACCCCCTTCCAAGTTCATATAATAACAAGAGTTGCAATGCAGCTGCAGTTGAAAGTTATGTTGTGGCTCGACAATTAGAAAAATGTACTGTGTTATATCGTTTTTAGTTGAAATATAAACCATAAAATGTACCATGTTATATGAAATTTAGTTATATAATTTTTAGTAGAAATATAATGGAATTTTCTCAATTATTTTATAGAAGATCTTCTAGTAGCTGCACAATGACATTGCTCATTATTTTCACTATTCTAAAATTTGTCTTTCTAATAATTTTCTTATTCGAACCCTCCAAAATCAATATTTGAAAGGCCTTAAATAGATTCAATTTTTTTATTGAATCTTATAATATAATTGATCTACACATCATACATTTGTAAGTGGTGAAAAAATCAAATGCAACTGATATAAATGTACATTTATGTAGGTATGTGGAGAATTATGTTTACATCAACTGCATCATTTTATTTTCATTTTACTGTGACTTTACTGAAACATTTCAAACCATTACCAATATTTGAATCCATAAAACACAACCATTTATACAACTAATAAATTTTTGTTAGGAAGCACTTATTAAAATGCAATGTAATAAAGAATTTTGCAAGGAAAAACAAAGACGTTACAACAAAAAAAACAATGACATAGATCCCTGCTCCGCCATTAAAGAACTATTTAAAAACCTTAACGGTCGTTTAAGAAATGGTATCTCTAAGTTGCCATTGTTTTCCTCATCTAAATTCACACTGCTTTTTCACACCTGTTTCAAGTTGATATTCAGGACATCGCAAGTTCCATTCCTGGCAATACAAAAATCTTCCCATTCAAACTGCAACTGCCATGCTGAATCGAACTATGTGCCTATAAATAATTGAAGGATTTGGTAGCATTCTGCTTTCAGAGCGCAGGAAATTGCGTACTTAACCAAATTAATCATGTCCAACCAGCTAGATCAAAACTGACCTTCCATTTCCATACCATGTGACAAATGAGAGATAAATCCCAAATTAAATTTTGAATGCATCTACATGCAATAACATAGTAGAGGAGTGATGGCACCAATCATTGATAATCTATTAATGTTCGATGTGAAAGCATGAATTAATGTACCAAAATGAACAAAAAGATGGGATTTGTGATTGACCTTATTAATTACATTACAAAGAATTAGTCCATTTTGCAGGCCAAGGCGAAACTCCTCCTCAGATGGCTAAACAATCGCTCAAGCATAAATTTCAAATTTTAATTGTATCCTTCGACTTTACTGTGGCATAATGGCGAACCTTCGTTGGCTATGCCATCTCCAGAAACAAAGGCGACAGAAGGTGAAGAAGGGATCTACTGTGTGCCTGTTTATCTATAACAATGACACTCAATAGAATAATTGTTCCAAACCGTTCCAAGTTAACTTCACGCATTAAAATCACAGCGATATATTTCGAACGGTTTGTTATTTATTTGAAAGTATTTTGAAATTGTGGATTATTTATTTAAAGTAAATTGAAAAAATGTTAAACTACACAGATATTAGAATATTGAATGTATTTCAGGGGTCCCTTATGAGACTAGAGTAGCCTCTCGGCTAATAAAACATGTTTGTAAAACATTCAATATATTTATTAAAAATTATAAAAGTAAATATTAATATATTTTACACATATAATAAATATATAATAAAATTATAACTAAGCTACTATGTGGCACTTGTTATAAAATGGCTATGGTCTTCATTGTGTATCAAATCAGGTGATATTTTACCAAGGACTAAACAATGAATTTATAATACTATTGAGATGGATATTTTCTTTTGGAGTGTTAATGTTTCATCTTTTGAGCACCAACTAGATGTGATGGATCATTTGAATATTTAGGAGAAATAAGGTCTTATTAATCAAAATCTATGAAATATAGATTACCTGTGTACATGTGTGTGTTATTTACTTGTTCCTTGTATAGTCAAAGATTATAAAATTTGTCTTCAGAAAGATATATGGCTCAATTTTAAATATTTAATAAATATAATTTAATTATTAGAAGTAAAGAAGTCACAAAGTTATGTCTTGTTGATTCCAATGTTAAAATTCCAAATTCAATAGGTTTTTAATGTTAAAAAAAATGCATTCATAATTTAAAGATACAAAAATGTTCAGTATTTGAAGACTCATAACCAAATAGATTTTGAGTGCTTAAAATATAGCGCACACAGCCAAATTAATTATGAGTACTATTAAAATGAATACCGATAACTTGGAAGTTGTAAATACTAGGAAAAATACCTTTCGAATCTGAAAATTCAAAATCATAACACACTTAAAGTTTGTGAATGCTGAAAAATTAACATACATAATTAACTGGAATTGTTAACTATTAAAAAATGAACAATACAAATTTGCAAGGTTGTGATTTCCCATGAGTGGGAAAAATTGGGAGAGATTTTGAAAACCAAAATTTTGAGCATCTTGAAATCTCAATTAAAAAATCATGGAAGCATTATAAAATCAAAATCAAAGAAAAAGATATTTAAGCCATTGATGAATTTACATCCATAAAAGGACAAATGTAGGATTGACAATGAAATATGAATGTCAAATTCGAGAAATCTATGGATATTGATCATTAAGCTAGAGAAGGAATTTAGAGCCATGGGAAAATGTAAAGACTTGCCTTTTTGTACACATGCCACATAGGCAAACTTCCATCAAACTTCCATCAATTGGAGAAAGTCAAAGTTAAAAGTCAACTACATAGTCAAATCAATTATTCCAATAATTTTATAACCTAACACTAATAATTTTGACCTATATGTCAATTAAAAAGATACACTAAAAATTACATTAAGACAAGTATCAACCAAAGATAACATACCCAACATGTCATCACATGACTATGCCATTAAAGAATGCATTCAAAAAGTCAACATGTATGTCAAACTCCATTACAACAAAGAGATACATCATACATAAATCCAAAGTGTCATACATCAATGGGCATCATAGAAAATGTTGACCTGCATCTTGAACCTAATGTCTCAAAACTAGTGGATCAAATGGTTGTGGTGCATCCATAAAACCAACTAAAAGCACATATGAATAATGTAGAACATAATCATGGATGTGGCAGGAAAAAATAAGTGACTAATCATGCATACAAGAACCCTTTTGCAATTATTCTCACAAAATGAAATAAAATAAACACATGAAATACACAGTACAATTTCTTCCCAACTAACATTTCCAGTCAACATAAGGACTAAAAATTTAATCATTAATTCACTCCATTTGCATTATGGTCATATCTCATATTATTCATTAAATGACTAAGAGATTGATATTATATTTGAATGACTTAGACAACTCAGATCCAACTAAGAGTGTTTGTTCAATAATAAGAAAAAAATCAAATGGGTTAAATTTGACAATTACAATGAATAAATAACATCTTAAAAAAGATACCCTATACAAAGTTTAGAAACTCATAATAAGAATTCAGGATAGGGAAAGCTTTCCAAAACACTTACAGTTTCACCTAGAAAGAGACACGTTTATTCTATTTATCAACAATACTAGAGTTTTAAGAAAGAACTCCATATTTCAACTAATTGTACAAAATGTAAATTGATAAGCATGAATGTTGATGGTATTCCTATGGGGGAGTATTCTTGAATTGTTGGAGACATGATTCATAGGTTGTGTGTTGTATTCATGATAGAGGTGATCACTGATGTCAACATACTAGTTATTATGTGAAGACTGGAAGAGAAACATATAGAATTTAGTTTTGTGAGGTTTAAGAAATGCATATGAAATAATGTGATGTTGGGATTATGTTGTATAGAGTGTCTACATTCTATAATTAAGAGTGCATGCATAAATATGAGGAAAATTCAAATTTATTGAATATTTAGTGAAGACAATGTTCAAACAAAGTTTCTATGTAGCATGTACTATTCTTTGGATTGTATCTCCTAACAAAGTGGAATCTAGTCATGAAAACTTGGGCAAAGGTAGAAGAAATGATGAAAAGGTAGAAGAAATGATGAACACACTATCATCAGAAGTGTACATCTAGATGAGCATTGCATGAAGAGTTATGAAGACTGTGAGTTGACAATTTGTTTGTAATTGTGAAAAGTGTAAAGATGAAATGTAGCATGTAATTGTAATATCTTAAGATGGTCCTATTATTATTGTAAAATGAGAAAGCCTCAAGGCCAACTCATTAATATGTTTTAGGACTTGGTATAGTGGAAGGATGCTTTCCTTGGTTGTAATTTGGTCCAAAGTAGATATTCTATAATGCAAGTACATGTGAACTTGAACTACATGTGAGATCTAGTGAACCTGATTGAAAAAAACTTTTTCTCATAAAATTGTTTGGTGTAGTGAGGCACAGTGAGTGGACCAAGAACTATATCTAGTAAAAAAAATTGTTGGATAGTGTTGATGTACACATCTATTATTTAACAAGGATGATACAAAGGCTATTTTGATAGTGGGTTCAGTGGCCTTCCTAATCAACTCCTAGTAGGATTGACACAATTCCTAATAGGGTTGACACAACTCAACACAATTGGAATCTCCTAATATGGATTCAAAGTCTCCTACTAGGGACAAATATGTACTAAATGTATTTCATTAACTCCTAACGGGGTCCATCCTCTAACAAGGAACTTATATATTAGTACATCATTTTGCGGGTACCATTCCTATTGAGGTTTTCCCTCTGATCAAGGCTTTCCCTAGTTAATAGATATGGTGTTATTATTTATGGTGATTTTTCTATGATTGTTGCATCTACTATTTACATGTTTTGGAATTAATAAGGATATTAAGAGTTGTTTTAATTGCATAATTGATTCACTCCCCTCCTACCCTCCTCCTCCTCTCAGCTATCTTGATGGACTTTACTTTCTACAAATTAGTATCAAAAAATTAGGTCCTTGAAGGAAAAGCTTAACATCTTAAGGATATATATGGTGTAGTTCAGGAAAGAAACTGTGACGTTTGATGGAGTTAACTATGACAGTTAGAAGGAAAAGATGAAGACACATTTTCTATGCATGGGTCTAGGTTATTTATTGATTACTAAAAATTGAAAGGATCTGACTGGAGAAGACAAGCTTGAAGGTTGTGATGAAAATTAGAATAATGCATTCATGTTCAATATGATTGTTGGGTAAAAGTACAAAGTTGTGTCACCTTTGAGGCTAACTTATCAGAATGACCGAATTTTTGTATTTCTATCTAAAAATCAATTTTGTTCAAACGTATAATCTTGATAAATTTATTCTAGCTAAGTTATATGGTCTCACACTTTTCCAATTGGAAATGTCTATTAAATGCATGTTTTATACTTGGTGGTATCTAATTACTAAAGAAATAAAATTATTTTAAAAAACTAACATTTCAATAACTCTTACTATTTTTTATGATATTTTTTAATAACATATAAACACCATTTTATAGATCTCAAAGTCAAGAATATTCTCATATAGAATTCATAGGGTTTTAAATAGATATAGTATATTGTAATTAAAAAATTCTACAAACATGTATTTTAATACTCGAGAAGATGCGAGTTTTGAAAAAGAAAAAAATATTGAATCATATAAAAAAAAATTAAAAATTATATGACATTCTAGAGGATAGAGTCTTCTTCAAGAATGTATAGTTTTTATTTTAGTTGGAATAGATTTATTTTGAAAAATGTGGTCGGGGATGAAAATATCGATTTTAAGTGAGTTGAAATTTGTATTGTTATAAAAGAGAAAATATAGATATAAAGCCAATTTTTATTTTTTATTGTTCTAGATACATATTTTATTTATAGCATAATCTAAGATCAAAGGGAAATACATTTATTTCCGTATAGTTTTGTGGTAGGAACTAGACCCTTAATTTTCAACATTTTTTAGCAACTAAAAAGTTAGCTTTAAAAAGTAAGAATATATATCAATTCTTATTCCAAATAATTATTAAAAATTAAGATCCTAAAATTTATCCATTTTGACACATTTAATTAGTTTACTTCACTTTCAAATTCTAAATAATAATATCAGTTTTATGTTATTAAAGATGAATAGTTATACTTTTGTTAACCTTACCCTTTGTAAAAGGGTGACAAGTTTGTGCTTTTACCCTGCTAGAAAGGCTATTATTACCTCTTTATGAAATTGAATTCACACTGGTAAAAACTTTAAGATTAGCTCATGAAATTTGGATTTCTTTGCAAGTTACATTTTAAGGAGGTGATCATGCTTAGAAGGTTACATTACAAAATTGGATATGAGTATATCAAAATGCTAAAATTATGGAAGATGAATATGTAAAAAGTTATTTTGGTAGAATAGAAGAAATTGTTACAGGAATTAAAACTTGTGGGGGATCTAAATTTGATGATGAGGTTATATGAAAAATAGTGAAGACTTTGACTCTTGCATACAGACTATAGTGCCCACCCATAGTTTATTTTTCTGTTATATTTATTAAACTATTTTATGTCTATTCTATGGATGTGTTAGTTTCAAGGATATATTTCATAACTTGGACTAGAGATATAACAGTGATGATTACTTAGTTGACTATATTTCATGTGTTGTTTAATTATGGTTACTGGTGCATTAATGATGCTTTAATATTTTGTAGTTAATAAATGTGATTTCTTTCATAGCAATGTCAAATGATGCTTTAAGGATGATTAATTGATATTCATAGTAATGCATTATTTTATTTGAGTATTTAAAGTTTGACTTATAATTATTATGGTACTTACCCCATACTTGCATGTGTATGATGCGCGTGTCTATTTTATCTTTCTATTTATCATGTTTGATGTGGTTAAGGGAGGGAGTCATAGTCACCTACTAGTTAGGATCTATAAAGTGTACCACTCCCCATCATTGTTTTAGCTTGTGTGTGTGTGTGTGTGTGTGTGTGTGTGTGTGTGTGTGTGTGTGTGTGTGTGTGTGTGTGCGTGTGTGTGTGCACATGTACATACTCTAATTTTATGTAGGATTGTAGGTACCAGGGATCGACTTCCCTAAATTATTAGGATGAGCATCTCCTATCACAATAACTCAACTATAAGAATGGGGAGATAATGCTTAGATCCAATTCCAAACATAGCCTAAATACTTGTCTTGCAATGAGGACATGTAACTGACTTTCCACTCTTTTTAAAACTAGTGAGTTTATCTTTGTCTATGTTGGTTGATTTTGAGTTTTGGTCTGTTTTGGTAATGTTGCTTTTATGTGGATTTCACTATGTGATTTATTTGGTAAATGATTTAATTATAATATTTCAGTTAATCATATAATATTGAGAATTATTAAATATTATTTTATTAAAAATAAAATATTAAAGTATGAGAATATTTAATTAATTAAAAAAACTCATTAAATATGTGCCTTAGTTTTAAAGTATTAATCTAAATTTAAAAAATTGGTTAAAGAGGAATTAGAATATGATGACATTTAATTAATTAAATATGTACTTTAGTTTAAAAGATTTAATTTAAACGTCTAATGTAAGAAGTTGAACAAAAAGAGATAATTAAAATGGTAAAATATTATAGATTTAATATTTTTTTATTATAATTATTTATTTAATAATACTTAAATTAGAGTTGCATTTAAACAATGAGTTTTGATTATTATTATTAATTTAAATAACAAACTATGCTTTAATTAGTGCTTGCACTAATTAATAAACTGGAGGAAAATAAAATATAAAAGAATAAAATTTAAAGATAAAGTTACAGTTCTAATTTTCGCATTATATTTATTAAATTTAATGATAGTTATTTAGGAGTTTTATTTTAATAATAAAGTCTAAATAATGTTATTAATTAAGTTAATAAATATGTTATTAAAAATGTTTCAAAAATTAATTAAAGAGAGAAAAGTAATTATTTAAATTAAGATATTTTTTAATTAAATATCTAAATGAGTTGTATATGAAAAGGTAAAAGGTAATAAAGTAATAAATAATAATTAATTAGTGAGTTCCCTCTCATGATTGCATAATCAGAGCCCCAATTTAGGGGAGAACTCTTTATCAGAGATTTAGAGCTCATTTTACAATTACATAAGTTTTGGATAGCAAAATTCAAAATTGGATCAAAAAAGTTGTTTAAATTTTTAGAGGGTTTGGATTTGCATGCATTTACAAATTGTCTCATATTTTAGTTGTGATTTTGAGGTAGAGTTTGAAAATCCAATATAGAATTTTATTGAAAGATCTATCTACTTTGTGTCTTCCTAGGTGTTTGCATATTGCTTACTAATTTAGTGTATTGATTGTTAAATAAAGAATTATTTTGTAGATTTTGAAAAATGAAAACTTATTAATCAAGAAAACTTGAGTGAGAAAAATTACAAAAAAATTGTAGAAAATTATTGTAACTATATTTTTATAAACCCCTTTTTAATATAATGAAAATTTTGAGTATTGAAAAATTGGAAGAAAACAATAAATTGAACAGCTAGGATTTCAACTTTAAATTTGTCATTACAACCATGAGATTATCACGAGTTTTCTAAATATAGACAAATATTATTCTTATATCTAAAATAATTTAATTGTAATATTTATTGGAAAAAAAGGAAAAAGATTAACTAAGAGGAAAACATGTTGTAACTAAACATATGCATGCATGTGAAAACAAATTCGCTAAAAATAGAAAATAGAAATAAAAAAAATTAAGTATAGTATGGTTGCATGATTTGAGAGATCAAAGACATGGAAAAATACTAATTGCATGTTTATTTTTTATAAAAATATAATATAATTTTTAGATTTATTTATTTAAAAATAAATTTTAAAAATAATAATAATTAATTAAATTTATACTACTCATTTAGTTAAAGTAGATTTTAATATTAGTGATTATTTAAGTCTACTTAAACTCTTAGTTGCATAAAAATAATTTAATAGTTATTAATGCAAGAGGGAAGTTAATAAATAAAAATTTATTATTTTATTATAGTTTAAGAGTTGTGGTAGAGTTAACTTTGTAATCATTTAATTAATAACTATTTGACTTTGTGAGAGAAGTTATAAATAATTAAATTAAATTTATAATTTTATCTCTAGTTGCATTTTGAATTAAACGAAAAATAAATATTAAATTTTAGACTTAAATAGAAGTCATATTAATATTTAGAAATTAAAATTAATATCAATATTTAAATATAATAATATATATTTATGTTATTAATTAAATCATTATGATTTAAGATTATTTAAATTAATAACATGATAATATTGCATGATATTTTATATACACAAAAAAAAAAGTATTTAAATACTTATTGTTTTAAATAAGTATATTAGCATAACAATTTATATTAACATATATATTCTTAAATTATTTATAAACACATTCTTATGATCCAAACTAAATAAGAAAAATTGGTGGAATTAAATCACGTGGTTGAAAACTATGTTTTCTACTATTCTATTTATACTCTTGTGATGTTTATTTTCTTGATAATTTTTCTTTTTGGGTTGTTTAGTTGGCCAAGTTACGATGTGCACTAGAGGCATTTTTGAGATTTCTTTTATGATTATTTGAATGAATTTCATGATGAACTTTATGATTTGAATTGAGATTTATGTTTTATGAGCTTTATACTATTGAGCATTTATGAGAATTTTGGTTTTGAGAGTCAATGCTATTTTTTTTGGTTGTTTGTTAAGGAACCAAATTCGATCAATATTATTCTTGTGATACGGGACACTATTGTGATTTGTGATTTTTAGGAAGGTAGTTTAGGTCCATGTTAATGAGAGTGGCTTGCAATGGGGGTCGGGGCCCAAAGTGGCCGCCACGGTAACTCATTGTAAGTTGTGTAACATGTGATAACATAGTAATTAAAATATCTTGCCTAGCCCTTTCTTTAAGATATATTAAAAAGATAAGTTAGAGATTTTTCCTCGTCCATGTCTTGAGTGCTTATATAGACTAAGGATGAGATGGAGATGATACCTTGAGAGGTATGACTAGTTTCCTCATCTTCATGAGAGGGTATCCTTGTTCTGCACAAAGTCGCTAAGGGCTTAGGGTTTCGAGAGACTGTTAGCATTACTTTAGAGTTGGCTCATGTGATGACACTGCATTGTATTTAGTCTAAATCTTCTTCATGATTTTTTCTAATATTTGTCTCTAATTGTGTACTTGTTAAATATTACTTTTGATGGTGCATTTATTTTGAGTTGTTACTAATTGATTAGATGTCATTTATTATTGACAGTTGACTTTTATTAATGAATGATCAATTATTCATTAGTGGTACCTTTATTGTTGGAGTTAGTGATTGCTAGTTTACTTTTATTGATAATAATTGTCATTTGTTGGTCATTGTGCTTGTGACACTTGATATTTATTTCAAGGTGGTTGTATACTTTTGATCTTGGTATTTGTATGTTTACTTGGTATGAGATGTTAGTATTGGAATGAGTTTCCTTTTGATTTTGACTCTCTTCTTCTTGAGTAGTTTGTGTTACCCTTGAGGTATTTTTGGCTTTCAAGATTCCTTCCCTAGCATTATTTTATGATTTGATTATCTATGTATGGATCATACATTATCTCTCCTACATGGTGGAAGTGGGAGCCTGATTAGGTGACCAAGTGGTTGAGAGGCAGTGTATTCTTACCATCTTGGTCCCTCTCATATTAATAGATGTTGAATTCTTCTTGATACAGTGGTACCATTATCATTCTTTCTCTTATCTTGAAGACTTCTATTCATTTTATGTATCTATATATCATGTTTTTTGAGATCCTATGAGATATTGTATTGTATATTGGTATACTTGTATCTATTTCCACATACCTTTTGACATGTGTAGTGAATGCTATTCATTAGATTTAATTTCATATTATTAGTTTTACTTATGAATTTTCTTTTATGATTATGTATGTGTTTATTCATTTTATGATTATGGACATTGTGACTAAGACTTAGACTTATTAATAAAACTTTCTTAAATGTGACTCAATGTGAAAGAACCCTTGAGAAATTGAAATTATATTTTTAATTTCTTGTGTGTATTTTTTGTGTATATATATATTGCTTCCACATTATTGTTACTTTGATTTTGTTTAATCTTCAAAAAAAAATAGTTCAGTAAACTTTGTAACATATTAAATTTATTTCTTTTGGGTTCTCGACCGGGGTATTACATCTGGTATCAAAGTCTGAGTTTCAACATTGGAAACTTTGGGCATATTATGTGCCATTAGTTACCAAGTAGTTAAACTTGAAACATGATTTAAATAATAAATATTTATCAACATAAAACTTGAACCTAAATAGTTTGAACAAAAACAATTACGAGTGGAATTGTTGAAAATGAAACTTGAAAAGTCGTAACATTTTTTTTTTTGACTTTTGATTTTTGTGTATGCATTATAAATTTTATGTTTTCTAATAGATAGAGAGATCTTGATCTTTTGTTTGGAGTGTTTTAGGGGATCTATTTTAGTATTTGTTTAAAAGATTAATGTTAGATCAATATGTTTTTCAGATTATTTTTAAACTAGAATCATATTGCTCTAAGTGACTAAAAGTGTATACATAGTTAAATTATCTATATTAGTTTCTTAAATGATCATTTTATTTGACATGGTAGATAGTACTCTTTTACTTTTAGTTACCCTAGTCATTGTAGTAGGTTTCTAGGAGTAAGCCTAATTCTAGGGAGGGTGGATGTAGTGCTCACCCATAGTTTATTTTTCTATTATATTTATTAAACTCTTTTATGCCTATTTCATGGATGTGTTAGTCTTGAGGATATTATTTTATAACTTGGACTAAAGATATATAAACAATAATTACTTAGTCAACTATATTTCATGTGTTGTTTAACAATTATGGTTACTAGTGCATTAATAATGCTTTAATGATTCATAGTTAATAAATGTGATTTCTTTCATAGCAATGTTAGATGATGCTTTAATGATGATTACTTCATATTCGTAACGATGCATTATTTTATCTGAGCATTTTATGTTTGATTTATAATTATTATGGTGCTTATATCTATTTTATCTTTCTATTTGTTGTGTTTGATGTGGTTAAATGAACACAAGGCACCAAGATTTAACATGGTTCACCCAATCCCTGGGCTACATCCACCAAATAGCAAGTCTAATCTTATTAAAATCTAGTGATTACAACCTGATTACAGTCTGTAATCCCTTACAGCTTAATACTGCCGCAAGAAGCAATTTCGCATCACAACATAATGAAAATACCCAACCCTAAACCCTTTTATACAAGTATTAAACCTCTTTAGGGTTATAACATGTCGGCCATAAATTAGCCATAACTTTAGTGGCAAATCTATGAATGAAGAATCTATGAATAGTACCCAAAAAAAATTTTGGGGCAATGCCTCAAACCCCACTAATTATGGAGTATGTATAGTACTTTCCTGATCAGTCACCATAATCTAACAATCTCCCACTTGGGGACTGATTAGGCTCCACACTAAACAATGATCTCCCACTTGGAGATTGATCTTTAGCAATAACACTACCACATGGGGCTCCCACTGGATCAAACCACCCTAGACTCTGCTATTATTTTATTCATGTTCAGTCTAAAAGACCAACTGAAGTTGAAGAGGAGTGCAACTTCTCTCTCTTTGACAACCTTCGATAACATATCTGTTGGATTGTTATTTGTATGTATCTTCTCTAGCTTTAACTGTCCATCCTCCAAAACTGACCGAATGAAATGGTATCACAACTGTATGTGTTTGGTCTTAGAGTGCAGAGCTGAATTTTTGGCAAGATGAATGGCACTCTGACTATCTGTGAACAAATAATTATCCTTCTAAGGATGTCCCAATTCTTCCAAGAAGAACTAAAGCCATATCATCTCCTTGGCTGCCTTTGTAGTAGAAACATACTCTGTCTTTGTAGTGGATAGAGCATTAATCTTTTGTAACCTAGAAACCTAGCTGTAGTACTTCGTCTGGTATCAATATCCCTTGCCAAATCTGAGTCAACATAGCCCTACAAATTAGTAGTAGAGCCCCCAAAGTGTAAACACTTATTGGATGTTCCTCTCAAATATCTGAGAATCCACTTGACAGCATTCCAATGCTCAAATCATGGATGACTCATATACCTGCTAATGACTCCCATTGAATGGGCAATATCTGGCCTGGTGCATACCATAGCATACATCAAGCTTCCTACAACTAAAGCATAGGGTACCTTGGATATCTTATCCTCCTCTTCCTGTGTCTTAGGACACATCTCCTTAGTCAACTTCAAATGACTAGGTGAAGGTGCGTTGACAGATTTAGCATTCTCCATAGCAAAATGTTGCAACACCTTCTCAACATAATCAGCCTGAGATAGCATTAATGTTCTGTTCTTCCTATCTCTTGAAATCTTCATACCAAGGATTTGTTTTGCTGCCCCAAAATCCTTCATAGCAAATGCATGTGCTAACTGGCATTTTAGCCCCTTAATATGATCCATGTTAGACCCAACTACAAGCATATCATCAACATATAAACATAAAATAATGTAGCTATCATCATCCAACCTCTTAAAATAAACACAGTAATCTAAATGACACCTATTATATCCATGCTCAAACATAAAACTGCCAAATTTTAGATACCATTGCTGAGGTGCTTGCTTCAAGCCATTTTAACTTTTCTTCAATTTGTAGACTAAGTTCTCTTTACCTTTGACCTCAAATCCCTGTGGCTGAGCCATATATATTTCTTCATCCAAATCACCATGAAGCAAGATTGTTTTAACATCCAGCTGCTCTAAATGAAAATTTTCAGTAGCCACAAGACATAAAATAGTACAGATAGAAGTCATTTTAACAATAGGAGAAAATATCTCATCAAAATCAATTCCCTTTTTCTATGCTTTTACAGCTAACCTAGCCTTAAATCTTTTCTTACCTCCTTCCTCTTCTTTCAACCTGTAAATCCACTTATTTTGTAAAGCCTTTTTACATGTAGGCAACTTGCACAAATCCTATGTCTTATTCTTTAGCAAAGAGTCCATTTCATCTTTCATCGCAAACTCCCACTGAATCTTAGTATCCACTTACACAGCTTCATCATAACTTTCAAGTTCACCAACATCAGTAAGTAAAATAGAATAAAAAGAGGGAAAAAATCTTTGTGGAGGCCTAATTTTCCTTGTTGACCATCTAATATTCACTGGTGTGTGTGGTATTTGTTGTTGCAGTTGCTGCACATCATGAGGAATGGCTAGAACATCAGCTTTTGGAGTATCGTCTAGCACTACATAATCATCTTCTTTCTTCTCATGTTGCTGCAACAGATCTTTGTACAACACTTTTTCATTTAATATGACATCCCAACTTTTTACAATTTTATGATTTTCAAAATCTCAAAGCTTATAAAAAAATTCATTAATGCCATAGCCAACAAAGACATATTTCTTTGATTTAACTTCTAGCTTGGTTCTATTTTTAGAGTCTATAAGAGCAAAAGCTTCACGACCGAAGGTCTTGAGAAAAGAATAACTCACCTTCTTACCAGTCCATGCCTCCTCTAGAATACCACAGCCTAAAGGAGTAGAGGGACCTCTAATAATCAAATATACTACAATATTGATAGCTTTTTTCCACATGTGTAAGGGCAACCCAGCATGTAACCTCATGCTCCTTGCATGCTCCATTATAGTCATGTTCATGTATTTAGCCACTCAATTTTCCTGTGGAGTCCTTGGAATAGTTTTCTATCTATGAATACCATTAGTGGAGCAGTAATCTTCAAATTCACGACTGTAATACTCACCACCATTATCAGATCTGAGACATTTTAATTTCTTACTAGTCTCATTTTCAACCAAGCATTTCCATTTCTTAAAAGTTTGAAATACATCAAATTTTTTTCTAAGGAAATAAACCCATACTTTTCTAGTTGTGTCATCAATAAATGTAACATAATAATGAGAGCCACCAAGGGAAGATAGCTGAGCTGGTCCCCATACATCTGTATGCACAAGTTCTAATTTCTCCTTTTTGTTTTCCTTTCCAGTCTTTACAAAACTCACTCTCTTTTATTTTCCATACACACAACTTTCATAGAAATTCATATTAACACATTTCAGACCTGGTAAAAATTTCTTTGAATGAATTAATTTCATACCTTTCTCACTCATGTGCCCAAGTCTGTTGTGCCACAATGTTGTATTAGAATCTATAGTAGTTATTTGTTCTCCTTGCTCAACTACAGCAATTGTTCTTGAACATTCTTTTTTCTTTGAAACAATCAAAGTAGAAGGAACAATATGACCTCTACAAAGATATAAGGTGCCTACTTTCACACCTTTTGAAACCTTCCCATTTTTATCATTAAAAGTAACTACACAACCCTCATCATTGAGTTGCCCTGCTGAAATTAAATTCCTACTCAGTCTTGGAACATGTCTTACCTCATGTAGTTGCCAATGATTCCCATTCTGCAACTTAATCTTAATGTTTCCCTTTCCAACAATTTCATAGGGTTCATTATCCCCCAAATAAACAAGCCCAAAATTCCCTTGGACATAATCAATGAAATAACCTCTATGCGGTGTAGCATGAAATGAAGTACTAGAATCTAAATCCCATGAATCATCAACATTTTCTAAAGTCAAAAGCAAAGCATCCTCTTCGGATTTTTTACTTACCACATTTGCCTCCTTGTCTCCATCCGATTTATCTCCTTCATTTTTCCTTTGACTCCAGTAATCTTTCATTTTGTGCCTTGGTTTCCCACAATACCAACAATCATTTGGTCCTCTCGATTGAGACCTCTTCCCCTTTGACTTTCCTATTGATTTCTCATGATTTTTAGAGTTATTTCCTCTCTCAGTTATTTTGCCCCTGCTTTGTGCATTCAAAGCACTTCTTGATGTAGATCCATTTGAAGATTTCCTATGAGTTTCCTCACTCAAAACAACATCAATCACATCTTCACAATTTTAGGGTACTAGTTATAGGAACAAAATTACTCACAGCCATTACTAAGCCATTCCAGCTTTCAGGCAAAGAACACAAAATCAAGAGAGCCCTAATTTCTTCATCAAAATTGATACCCACAGAAGATAATTGACTAGTAATAGTATTAAACTCATTTAAATGATCTACAAAAAATCCACCTTCTGCCATTTTCATATTAAATAAATGCTTCATGAGAAATACTTTGATTGAAGCGGAGGGCTTTTCATACAGTGTCGCTAGGATTTTCATCAACTCTTCTGTCGTCTTCACTTTTGTAATATTAAATGCCACTAATGGTGCTGAGCATAACCGAATGCTTCCAAGTGCCTTTCTATCTAAAAGATCCCATTCAACATCTGACATAGATCCCTAATTCTTGGCTTTGCCTTCCAATGGCTTCCGTAAATCTTTTTGATAAAGATAATCTTCCATTTGCATCTTCCATAACTGGAAGTTCTACCCATTAAACCTATCAACCCTCAGCTTACCCTCATTTTCCATCGCTCCCACTCAACTATGAGACTTTCCTATAAAGGATAACTGAAAGACAACCTGGCTCTAATACCACTTGTCACGATAAACCATAGACAGAAATTAAAAAAAACTACACGCAGATATAACCAATAACAGAAAATATTAGATCACACATAAATGAACACAAGGCACCAAGATTTAACATGGTTCACCCAATCCCTGGGCTACATCCACTAAATAGCAAGTCCGATCTTATTACAATCCAGTGATTACAACCTGATTACAGTCTGTAATCCCTTACAGCTCAATACTGCCACAAGAAGCAATTTTGTATCACAACATAATGAAAATACCCAGCCCTAAACCCTTTTATACAAGTATTAAACCGCTTTAGGGTTATAACATGTCAGCTATAAATTAGCCATAACTTTAGTGGCGAATCTACAAATGGAAAATCTATGAATAGTACCAAAAAAAAAAAATTGGGCTGATGCTCCAAACCCCACTAATTATGGAGTATGTACAGTACTTTCTTGATCAGTCACCATAATCTAACAATCTCCCACTTGGGGACTGATTAGGCTCCACACTAAACAACAAAGGAAGGCAGTCATAGTCACCTGCTAGTTGAGATCTACATGATGAACCACTCCCTGCCATTATCCTTTTAACTTACTTATATATATATATATATGTATGATCAAATTTTATGCAAGATCACAGGTATTGGGCATCAACTTCCCTAAATTGCCAAGATGAGCATTCTCTATCACAATAACTCAATGGTAAGAATGGATAGATAATATTTAGATCCAATCCCAGCCATAGCCTGAATACTTGTCTTGCAAAGAGGACTCGTAACTGACTTTCCACCCTTTTTAAAACCCATTAGTTTGTCTTTGTCTATGTTGTTTGATTTTAAGTTTTGGTCTGTTTTGGTAATATTTCTTTTATATAGATTTTGATATGTGATTTATTTGGTAAATAATTTAATTATAATATTTTATTTAATCATATAATATTGATAATTATTAAATATTATTTGATTAAAAAGAAAATATTAAAGCATAAGAATGTTTCATTGATTAAAAAACTAATTAAATACATGGTTTTATTTAAAAGTATTAATCTAAATTTAGAAGTCTAAATTTATAAAATTGGTTGAAGAGAAATTAGAATATGATTATATTTAATTAATTATTAATTAATTAACTATATACTTCATTTTAAAAGATTCAATTTAAATATCTAATTCGAAAAGTTGAACAAAAAGATATAATTAAAATATTAAAATATTACAGATTTAATATTGTTTTGTATAATTATTTATTTAATAATAATTAAATTAGAGTTGCATTTAAATAATGAGCTTTGATTAGTATTAATAATTTAAATAACAAACTATGCTTTAATTAGTGCTTACACTAATTAATAAACTAGAGGAAAATAAAATATGAAAGAATGAAATTTAAAGATAAATTTATAGTTCTAATTATGGCGTAGTTATATTTATTTAATTTAATCATAATTATTTAAGAGTTTTATTTTAATAATAAACTCTAAATAATGTTATTAATTAAATTAATAAGTATATTTTTAAAAACACTTCAAAAAGTAATTAAAGAGAGAAAGCTAATTATTTAAATTAAGATATTTTGTAATTAAATATCTAAATGAGTTGTGCATGAAAAGTTAAAAGGTAATAAAGTAATAAACAATAATTGATCAATGAGTTCCCTCTCGTGATTGCACAATTAGAGTCCCAATTCAAATGAGAACTCTTTATCAGAGATCTGGAACTCATTTTACAATTACACAGGTTTTGGGGACCAAAATTTAGAATTGGATCAAAAGAGTTGTTGAAAGTTTCATAGGGTTTGATCTTGCATGCATTCACAAATAATCTCAGAGTTTAGTTGTGATTTTGAGGTAGGATTTGAAAACCAATTGTAGAATTTTATTGAAAGATCTATATACTTTATATCTTCTTAGGTGTTTGTTTATTACTTATTAATTTATTATATTGATTATTGAATAAAGAATTATTTTATGAATTTTGAAAAATCAAATCTTATTAATCAAGAAAACTTGACTAAGAAAAATTGTAGAAAACTATTGTGACTATACTCTTATAAACCCCTTTCTAATATAATGAAAATTTTGATTATTGAGAATTGGAAGAAAAAATAAATTGAATAGTTAGGGTTTCAACTTTAATTTTGTCTTTAGAACCATGAGATTATCATGAGTTTTGTAATATAGATAAATATTATTGTTTTATATAAAATAATTTAATTGCCAAATTTATTAGAAAAATGAAAGTTTCATAGGGTTTGATCTTGCATGCATTCACAAATAATCTTAGAGTTTAGTTGTGATTTTGAGGTAGGATTTGAAAACCCATTGTAGAATTTTATTGAAAGATCTATATACTTTATGTCTTCTTAGGTGTTTGTTTATTGCTTATTAATTTATTATATTGATTATTGAATAAAGAATTATTTTATGAATTTTGAAAAATCAAATCTTATTAATCAAGAAAACTTGACTAAGAAAAATTGTAGAAAATTATTGTGACTATACTCTTATAAACCCCTTTCTAATATCATGAAAATTTTGATTATTGAGAATTGGAAAAAAAAAAAAAAATTGAATAGTTAGGGTTTCAACTTTAATTTTGTCTTTAGAACCATGAGATTATCATGAGTTTTGTAATATAGATAAATATTATTGTTTTATGTAAAATAATTTAATTGCCAAATTTATTAGAAAAATGAAAGAGATTAATTGAGAAGAATACATGTTGTAACTAAACTTTTGCATGCATGTGAAAAAAAAATGATAAAAATAGAAAAAAAAAACTAAGTATAGTATGGTTGCATGACTTGAGAGATAAAAGACATGCACTAATTGCATGTTTATTTTCATTTATAAAAATATAATTTAATTTTTAGATTTATTTATTTTAAAAAAATTTAAAAAATTATTATTAATTAAATCTATACTACTCATTTAGTTAAAGTGAATGTTAGTATTAGTGATTATTTAAGTCTAATTAAACTCTTAGTTGCATACAAAAAATTTAATATTTATTAATGCAAGAGGGAAGTTAATAAATAGATATTTATTATTTTATTATAGTTTAAGAGTTGTGGTAGAGTTCACTTTGTAATAATTTAGTTAATAACTATTAGAATTTATGAGAGAAATTATAAATAACTAAATTAAATTTATAATTTTATCTCTAGTTGCATTTTGAATTAAAAGAAAAGTAAATATTAATATTAGACTTAAATAGAAGTCATATTAATATTTAGGAAATTGAAATTAATATCGATATTTAAATATAATAATATATGTTGATGTTATTAATTAAGTCATTTATAATCTAAGATTATTTAAATTAATAACATGATAATATTATATGATATTTTATATACACAAAAAGATTGGATATTTGAATATTTATTATTTTAAATAAGTATATTAGCATAACAATTTATATTAACATATATAATATTAAAGTATTTCTAAACACATCCTTATGACCCAAACTAAACAAGAGAAATTGGTGGGATTAAATCACGTAGCTGAAAACTATATGTTTTTTAATATTCTATTTATAATCTTGTGATGTTTATTTTCTTGATAGTTTTTTTTTATGGGTTGTTTAGTTGGTCAAGTTAGGATGTGTACTATAGGCATTTTTTTTATGATTATTTGACTGAATTTCATGATGAAATTTATGATTTGAATTGAGATTTATGTTTATGAGCCTTATACTATTGAGCATTTATGAGAACTCGAATTTTGAGAGCCAATGTTATTTTTTTGGTTGCCTGTTAAAGAACCAAATTCGATCAATATTATTCTTGTGGTATGGGACACTATTTTGGTTTGTGATTTTTAGGAAGGTACTCTAGGTCCATGTCTATGGGAGTGGCTTGCAATGGGGATCAAGGCTCAAATTTGATGTTAGGGTAACTCATTGTATGTTGTGTAGCAAGTGATAACATAGTAATTAAAATATCTTGCCTAGCCTTTTCCTTGAGATACATTAAAAAGATAAGTTAGAAATTTTTTCTCATCCATTCCTTGAGTGCTTGTAGAGTAAGGATGAGATGAAGATGATACCTTGAGAGGTATGACTAGTTTCTTCATCTTCACGAGAGTGTATCCTAGTTTTGCATAGAGGCACTAGAGGGATGGGGTCTTGAGAGACTAACAAGGTAACCTTAGAGTTGGCTCATGTGATGACACTCTATAGTATATAGCTTAAGTCTCTTTCATAGTTTTTTTAATATTTGCCTCTAGTGGTGTACTTGTTGAATATTACTTTTTATGGTGCATTTATCGTGAGTTATTACTCATTGATTAGATATCATTTATTGTTGACTTGGTATGAGATATTAGTATTGGAATGAGTGTCCTTTCAATTTTGATTATCTCTTCTTCTTGAATAGTTTGTGTTACCCTTGAAGTAATTTTGTCTTTCAAGATTCCTTGCCTAGGATTATTTTTATGATTTAATTATCTATGTGTGGATCGTACATTATATCTCCTACATAGTGGGAGTGAGAGCCTGATCAGATGACCACGCAGTCAGAAGGTAGTGTATTCTTACTATTTGGGTCCCCCTTAGATTGACAGATGTTGGATGCTCCTTTGTATAGTGGTGCCACTATCATTCTTCCAATTATCTTGAAGACATCTATTCATTTTATGTATCTATGTATCATGTGTTTTGAGATCCTATGGGAAATTGTATTATATATTGGTGTACTTGTATCTATTTCCACATACCTTGTGACGTGCAGTAGATGCTATTCATTAGATGTGCTTTAATATTGGTAGTTGTACTTATGCATTTTCCTATATGACTATGTATGTGTTTATTAATTCTATGATTATGGACATTGTGATTGAGATTTAAACTTATTAATAAAACTTTCTTAAGTGTGATTCAATGTGAAGGAACACTTGAAGAATTGAAATTGTATTTGTAATTTCTTATGTGTATTTTATGTTTATGTATATATTGCTTATGCATTATTGCTACTTTGATGTTGTTTAATTTTTTTTTTTTTAATAGTCCAGTAAACTTTGTAGCATGTTAGGATTTGTGTAGGATAATGGTGTACCTAACTATGGCCTTAAGTGGTAGTGAAAAATTAGCAAATTAGGATTATGTCAACTGGACACATAATTTTAAAATGGTTATGGACTTTATATCAAAAATTTGTAAGAAAATAATCTATAGAAAATTCAATGTAGTTTATAAACCACTAGGTCTTATTTGGAGAAAAAAATAATTGATAGGCCAAAAGTTTGGATTTTAATGTAGTACTACAAATATTTCAAGGTGAAAATAAAAAGTAGGTGTATGTCTGACCACCTTAATAAAAATCAAATGATAATATTTTTTTAATATAATTATAGATATAAAAAGTAGACTGATTCCTAGATGTGACACATATTTTCGGGTATTTTTATTCCAAATAAATAATTAAATATGAATTTTCTACTAAAACATTTTTGGAAAAAAAGACTCTCGTGTCTGACCACCTTAACTAATAGAAAATTTTACCAATTTTGTTTTTATTTTTATTTTTCTTATACTAGGTGAAGCATAGAATGTGATGCAACTTTTGGATTTAAAAAATGTTATACCGTTTGAAAGCTATAGCTATTTTTCAATCAGTATGTCAATCAACACTTTACAATAATCTTCATTGAAAATTAACTAATAAATGCTTATCAAACTCAAAATTTTATAGCAATTATATCAATGGAATCTCAAGAGTGATATCCGATTAGGCTTGACAATTTTCCATACCAATTTGGAGGGAAATTTGAGAGGGGGGATTTTTTTCAATTTTAAATTTGGAAGGAGATAAATTTAAGAGGAAATAAATTTAAGAGGGAAACTTTAGAATATTTTATAAGGAAATTATTTCAAAAAAGTGTGGACATTAATAATATTATTATTATATTATAATAATCTATATGATTATTATTATTAAATATAATATATTTATAAATATAATAATAATTATTATAACTAAATATAATATAGTGATATATATGATATATATTATTATTATTATTAAATATATATAGTAGTATTATATGACTAAATTATTATATATAATAATATATATGGCTATTATTATTATTAATTCTATAATCTAGTAATATATATGATTATTATTGTTATATAATCTAATAATATATTGTTATTATATTAAAATATACAATATTATATGATTATGAAATATAATATTGTCATAAAATGCATCATTTCAATGCATTTCATGACAACATATGTCCCTAGGGGTCCTAGAGATATATATTGTCATGGAATGTGTCGAAAGGGCCCTATGACCCCCTTCAACCCATATGCATAATTCTAATATGTCCCTAGGGGTTCTATGACCCTTAGAACATATGTCCTCACATAATAGGTCGAAAGGGGTCATAGGTCACCCTATGACCCCCTTAACCCATATGAACAATTCTAATATGTCCATATGAGTCCTAGGACTCTTAGGGACATATGTCATCATGTAATGGGTGGAAGGGGGTCATACGTCACCCTATGAACCCCTTCGACCAATATGAATGATTCTAATATGTCCCTAGGGGTCCTAGGACCCCTAAGGACATATGTCATCATTGAATGTCTTGAAGGGGGTCATAGGGTGACCTATGACCCCCTTCAACCCATATGAACGATTCTAATATGTCCCTATGGGTCCTAGTACCCCTAGGGACATATCTCATCATCTAATGGGCAGAAGGGGGTCATAGGTCACCCTATGAACCCCTTCGACCCATATGAATGATTCTAATATGTCCCTAGGGGTCCTCGAACCCTTAGGGACATATGTCATTGTGGAATGGGTCGAATAGGGTCATAAGGCAACTTCAACCCATATGAACAATTCTAATATGTCCCTACGAGTACTAGGATAGTGATGTTGATACCTACAAGATGGTGACACTAATACCTAAAATAACCTATCTCATTTTTGAGAGATCACCTTCCTTTTGGATTCGGCACAATGATCTCGCTCAATGCAAAAACTTGCAGTGTGCCTTAGTTCATAGGTGCACCAGAGGATAACTTTGAAACTGCTGATCTTGGCATTGAATCATCAGTGCCATTAGCTCTGGGTGGGTGGGTGAACCTTAGTAACACCCTTGTTCTATCCATAGTGACCATCCATCGTTCACGGCCCACCTTTACTGAGGAGTCTCCAAGGTGCTCTAAGTACATTTGAAGGTCGATCTTGCAAGGGTCATAACTCAGAGCTCGTGAGGGCTATCGATGAACCATTGAATGCTACAAGACATGATGTTGAGGCCTAAAATAACTTAGAGCTCATGAGGGCTATCAATGAACCGTCCAATCAAGTCTCTTAAATTGAGATATTTTGAGGTTATGTTGAAATTGAAAAGTTGTAGTATGAGGATAGTAACAAGGTGAAGTGCTAGTTATAAAAGATTATGAATCTAGGAATGACTTTATGGTTGGGAATAGAATCCATGGTTGAGGAGTGGAGTCCTTAACTATGTTGAGATTATATTTGAAGCCAAGAGTTAGTTTCAAGGTTGAAGATAGAATTTAAAATTAGATTTGGGGTTATCTAAACCTTGTGTAGGAGGTTAACAAGTATGTTTATGTCATGATAGCACTTCAAATTAAACATTGCTTCCAAATTTGATAATAAATATTGTTAAAATGTTATTCAAAAATTATTGCATTTAAATCAAATATAACAAACATAATCAAAATTAATGATATTCCATAAACATGAACATTACATATAATCCATGATAAATTGAACAATACTAGATATTAAATTAATATGTATATCATTGCGCACATAAATGTCAAAAAAAATATCAAAATACATGTATCCATAGACAAAATTTTACACAAATATATATCAAAGATAATCTATCCATAGACTAAGTAATCAAATATATATCAAAATACATAGATCCATAAATAAAATGTGGCTGATCATGCCATCAGAATGTGTATAGCATCAATGTTTATGTAAACAATGTGGCATATGCCATCTCAAAATGTCTCATGATGCATCCTATGACAACTATACTATCCTAGGGTGCTGGTGGATGATCAAAATACAACCTCTTCGCTGCACTAGGTGGATCAGGTGCCTCCTACATAAACAAAAAAGGAAAACCCAAAGTTAGACTACTAAATTTATATGATTCTTTGTATCTAACATTGAATTACTCAAATGCATAATGATCTTTTTTGTAATGAATATTTATACTATTAAAATTTCATAATAAATACTTCTCTCACCAACTTCCTATGCCGGTTAGGAGTCCTCTCATATGCCCTCGACAATGCTTCTACCTCGCTAATTGTGGGATGCGTATGGTCAAATACATTTGTCAGATGAACCTACAACTTAAACTATAATAGTATAATTCATAGCATGCTAAATTTATAACATATTTAATCATAAATTCAAACTACAACTTACTATTGTAGGATCCTCCTCAGGATAGAGTGGCTGCATCATTAAATCTACATAACTCTCTTGTCGGACCTCATGTGCACTAGGAGTCTCTTATGAGATACAAAATAGCAGTTGTTAATATCACAGAAATTAGTTTTGAATTTATTTTTGAAGATAAGGAAAATAAAAAATAAATGATACTTATATATACAATAGGGCTCTTAGTGAGAATGGAAATGCCTGATCCTCTATGATGCAGAATCTATATAGGCTCGTTGCTAGTAGCTAGGCCCTATATATAATAAAGAATGTAATTAAATTTCATTACCACAAACATTTTACAAGAATGAATCAATATTTAATCAAATAAAAAGCACCTAATTTCCTTTGCTTTGTTAATACGTGGTGGCTCATCCCCCGCACTTTTTCCCCTCGGGACTAGTGGTACCTGCAAGATAAAAGAAAGATTAGCAACCATATATGCTACAATGTCAAATAGAAAAAATAATGTGAACAAAACATATGTACCGTATATATCTAAAGGCCAAATGAAATGGCCAAGAGCGTGGCATCATCAATTTGTCTAAGCTCCTTCTCGATCATTAACTAAACATGAATAAAGATCACATACATGTATAAGTCAGTATGGCTTAAAAAATAAAATTACTCTATTATAAAAATTAACTCTAAATTGAATATGCCATAACAAAAAATGTATCTGGTGTGTCTGGTGTATCCTCGTCTAATACAAAATGATACTCAGGAAGATCACCTATGGGACCTAGGAAAATATTCTTGCATGTAATGCAAGTGTGAGGCACACAAACATGTGATGAGCTAGCCGATGACGAACTAGCCCCAACATCATCAACACAAGAGGTAGGACTAACCTAGCCTGAAATATCATTAGGCTACTTAGCCTATGAATGGCTCTGATGGTCTGAGAGCTAGCCTCTACCATAATATCAGGATGTTGCTCTCGAGGAAGGGGGAAGATATCAATGGGAGGGGACAAAGGTGCTAGCTTTCTTCCACTAGGAAGAGGGTCTATCCTGAGGAGCTCCTAGTCCTACACCCATGTTGGGCTTCATGCTCCAATAGTTCACTTTAAGTTTCAACACAAATTCTACATATAATTTTCTAAGGAAATAAAATGGCACATCTAAATTGCTATGTGGAGGGATATCAAAAACCATCCACCAACGATCCCAAAAGTTTGCATGTATGGCATCATTTTTGCACCATTTAATTGATAGTTTGGATTTTTTTGGGTCGACTGGTATACCTATTTTCAGTTTCGTAAAAAGGCTAGCCAAATCCTCTTTGGTTATATTGAGGGCCGCAACCTCATCATAGTCCAAACCATCATCAAACATCTCATGCATTTCATCATGCCAATGAAGAGTGGCATTTTGTTGGTTCATAAGGGTTTCAATGTTATCCACTATGGTGTTTAATGTGGATAACATAGGAGCCAATGCAAGTACATTATTATATGTTCTTTGCAAACCCCCCAATTTAGTGAGATTTTCATTTATCAAATCCTTAATTTGAGGAGGGTTTTGAGGGGGTAGAGGATCATTTGGTGGATGATTTTGTGGGGGCACTAGATCGTTTGGTGGGGGGTTATGAGGAATATTATTCCCTACCTCAGTGTCATCATTTTGATCAGCCATTCCTATTGAATTGCAAAACATAATATATATTTGAAAAAACTTTAATTTTAACAATTTTTTTCAAAAAAAACCTTAGATTCAACTAAAACTAACAAAACCATGATAAAATCTATTGAATTTATGTTAAAAATAATTTTATTTTTAAAAAAAAACCTTTATATCCGATATCTTATCCATGCCCTCGAATACTGGTGTCGAAATAAGTCAAATATAGCCTGCAAGTCTGTCATTTTATTTATTTATCGAGTCATAGGTATCGGATATCCGATTTCAGAATATACTGCTAATGCTAAATATATCGTATATTATATTATAATATATTACTTTTTTATTATTATATTATATGATATTTTCTATATATTATATTATACTATTATAATAATATATTATAGTATAATAATTATTATTATATTATAATAATAATATTACATAATATATTATACTATTATAATATAATATTAATATAATTATATTATAGTATGATTATTATTATGTTATGTTATAGTAATATATCATTTTTTATCGGATATCGGATATGCCTCAAGCCATACTTTCTAGGTTTGGTACCTGGATAGGTGAAAAAATGTCAGAGCATATTTTGAAGCACTTTTAGACATCTTCAAACTCTATTTTGTTCACATCACCACTTTTTGGCACACCATGATCCTGGACATACGCATTAGGTTTATTTCTTTTGGGTTCTTGAACGAGGCATTACTTAAACAAATAATACAAATGAAAAAACAATTTAATTCATTATCACCAAAATTTATAAGAGAAACTCTTCTTGGGAGATTACAATCAACAGAAATGTGGATGAGATAAAGAGGAAAATCACCCAATGTTGAAACTACTTTTAGTGCATTGAGTGTTCAACCTATGTTGATAGGAGTGCAAGTACAAGTGGAGATTATGGTAGTAGCATCTGAACAAAATTTGAAGAAGAGAAGAAGATTGAGGAAGGATTTTCCCTTATTATGAAGAGACAACCTAAAGGTAACAAAATCTTTAAATGTTGGACTTGTAAAAAATATGTTCATTATTCTTCTAAGTGTCCTAAGAGAGTAAGAAAGACTAGAAATCACTTAAAATCATCAAAGCCTAAAAAAATATTTATCAGAGAAAATATTCTTGGGAGATTACAATCAACAAAAATGTGGATGAGATAAAGTGGAAAATCACCCAATGTTGAAACTACTTTTATTGCATTGAGTGTTCAACCTATGTTGATAGGAGCACAAGTATAAGTAGAGATTATTGTAGTAGCATCTGAACAAAAGTTGAAGAAGAAAAGAAGATTGAGGAAGGATTTTCCATTATTATGAAGAGACAACCTAAAGCTAACAAAATCTTTAAATTAGTTATTCATTAGTGGTGTTTTTATTGTTGGAGTTAGTGATTGATAGTTTACTTTTATTAATGACACTTTTTATTTGTTGGTTATTGTGCTTGTGACACTTGACATTGATTTTGAGGTGGTTGTATATTTTTGGTATTGGTATTTGAATGTTGACTTGGTATGAGATGTTAGTATTGGAATGAGTGTCCTTTCAATTTTGATTATCTCTTCTTCTTGAGTAGTTTGTGTTACCCTTGAGGTAAATTTGTCTTTCAGGATTCCTTGCCTAGAATTATTTTTATGATTTGATTATCTATGTGTGGATCATACATTATCTCTCTTTCATAGTGGGATTGAGAGTTTGATCAAGTGACCACACAGTCAGGAGGTAGTGTATTCTTACCATTTGGTTCCCCCTCAAATTGACAGATGTTGGATGCTCCTTGATATAGTGGTATCACTATTATTCTTCCTCTTATCTTGAAGACTTCTATTCATTTTATTTATCTATGTATCATGTGTTTTAAGATCCTATGGGATATTGTATTGTATACTGATGTACTTGTATCTATTTCCACATACCTTGTGACATGTACAGTGGATGCTATTCATTAGATGTGCTTTCATATTGGTAATTGTACTTATCCATTTTTTTATATGATTATGTATGTGTTTATTAATTTTATGATCATGAAAATTGTTATTGAGACTTAAACTTATTAATAAAAGTTTCTTAAATGTGACTCAACATGAAGGAACCCTTGAGGAATTGAAATTATATTTGTAATTTCTTGTGTGTATTTTATTTTTATGTATATATTACTTCCACATTATTGTTACTTTGATGTTGTTTAAACTTTAAAAAAATAATAGTCTAGTAAACTTTGTAACATACTAGGTTTATTTCTTTTGGGTTCTCGAGCAGGGCATTACATAGACAAACAACATAAATGATAGAACAATTTAATTCGTTATCATCAAAATTTATAAGAGAAACTCTTTTTAGGAGATTACAATCAACATAAATGTGGATTAGATAAAGTGGAAAATCACCCAATGTCAAAACTACTTTTAGTGCATTGAGTGTTCAACCTATGTTGACAGGAGTGCAAGTACAAGTGGAGATTATGGTAGTAGCATCTAAACAAAAGTTGAAGAAGAAAAGAATATTGAGGAAGCATTTTCCCTTATTATGAAGAGACAACCTAAAGGTAACAAAATCTTTAAACGTTGGACTTGTAACAAATATGGTCATTATTCTTCTAAGTCTCCTAAGAGAGTAAGAAAGTCTAGAAATCACTTAAAATCAACAAAGCCTGAAAAAATATTTTTGCAAATGATGAGAATGAATTAAATGCTAAGGTAGAATAAATCTTGACTGAGAGTGATGATGAGATATTATTTTCTACTATTAAGGAAGAATCCCTAAAAAAGAAGTTAGAGAAGAAAAAGCATTAGTATCACAAGTTGAAAAGAAGAAATCTGATTGGATTATTGATAGTGATTTTTCGCATTGATCACATGAACAAAGATATGAATAATCTTGTTGAATTCAATAGCTATGATGGGGGTAATTGTTACAGTTGAAAATAATGTAGCATGTCATATAGAAGGAAAAGGATCTATTATGCTTAATGGAAAGACTAACACTGTTCATGTTTACTTTGTCGATGGTTTGAAACATAATCTTTTGAGTGTTGGATAGCTAGTGGAAAAGGAATATCAATTACAATTTATAGAGAAGACTTGCATTAGCAAAGACATAGATGACACATTGATTGGTAGTGGTACAAGGACAAGAGGTAATATTTTTCATTGAATCGGTACTGATATGACATTTTTGGTTGCTAAGGTGGATGACACTTGGTTGTCGCATAAGAGATATTGTCATATCAACTTTGATAACATTGTAAAGGTCAGTACTACATCTACAGTTAGAGATTTTCCTAAAATTGTGAAAATTGCTAACATGGTATGTAAGGAATGTGTGATGATTTTTTTTTTTAAAGCTCACTTTCAAGAAATAAATTTACTACATCTATGAAGTTGGAGATTGTGCATACAAATTAAATTTTTCCTACTAAGACAAAAACATTCTATTGTGAAAGGTATTTTGTGATTCTTCTTCACAATTTCACTAGAATGATAAGGATAACATTTCTTAGAGATAAATCTAAAGATTTTGAGATATTCAAGATATTTAAAAGTAGAGTTAAAAATGAATTGGTTTAAAGATCAAATGTTTGAGGTCTAATAGAGGTGGATGTTGGAAACTACAATTGGAACAATTATTATGTTGCCACTGATGTGAAACCTTACTAGTAAGACAATTACTACCTAAGTAGAGTGCCATATCATTTGATTGATGAAGTGTATTTGAAAAGAAGAGATAACAAGAATGCCTAGTGGAAAACTTGAGTTATTTGGAACTACAATGGGCACTTGATTAGATGGGTGTGTGCAAGATCATGGTGGCCTTAAGTGGTAATAAAAATTAGGACATCAATGTTAGTCATCTTGATGTGAAATCTTTAAGTAGTTATGAACCTTATATCAAACATTTGTAAGAATAGAATCTGTAGTAAATTAAATGTTTTTTCTAAAATACTAGCCCTCTTTTTATTTTAAAAAAATTAATTTAATTGGTCAAAATTTTGAATTTCAATGCAAAATTACAAAAAATATTTTGGAAAAATAAGAAGTAGGTGTATGTTTGACCACCTTAATCACAATAAAATGTTAATATTTTATTTTTAGATTTTAGATACAAGAAGTAGGCTCATACCAAAATGTTATGGATGTTTTCTTGTAATATTATTCCAAGGAAATAATTAATTTTGAATTTTCTACTACCAATTCTTTTTTGGAATAGAAAAACTCTCATCGCTAAACACCTTAACTCATTGAAAACTATACAAAATTTTAAAAGATAAAAAATAAAATTCCTAATAGTAGGAAACGCATAGAATGTGACTCATGTTTTGGATTTTGAGAAGGTTATACCATTGAAAAGTTATAACATTTTTTCTATCAGTATGTAAATTAACACTTTATAAGTAATTCTATTAGAAAATAAGTAATGATCACATACTAAACTCATAAATTGACATAAATTATATTGATGGAAAGTTTATAATTCCCTTAAGAAACCCTTTTCATTTTATCAAATTTAGATGAAAAATGATTTTGTTTCATAAAAGATAGATTTGGTAATTTTATATTGTTGATAATGAATTTAGGTTTGTTGAGTACACTGATAGTGATTAGGCTTAAAGTTTAGAGTATAGGAAGAGCACTTCCAATTATAAGTTTCATACAGGCTCAGGTACAATTTCATGGGCATCTAAGAAGCAACTAGTTGCTGCTCAATCTATAATAGAGGTTGAACACATAACAACGAATGTAGCAACATGTCAAGCTATTTGGCTAAGAAGAATCTTGGTAGATTTGAATGGAAAGGAAGATGATGGAACCACAATCTATTGTGACAAAATTTCTTCAATTGTATTGTCAAAGAATCCATTCTTCCATGGGAAAAGTAAGCATATTTAGATAAGATATCATTTTATCAAAGAGTTAGTGGAGAATGGAAAAATCAAGATGAAATATTGTAAGTCTGAGCAACAGCTAGCATACATTTTCACTAAGCCATTGGGCATAGCAAGTTATGACATGCATAAGAAAAAGTCTTGGCATAGTTGATTTGAATCAGTAGTGATCCTTGTTTATTTAGCTCGGGATAAAGAGGGGGTGTTGAAATATTAAACTATTATTTTTCCCCTTGAGCTAACCACTCCCCTACCTGGAAAAGCATTTATCTTGGTAGGTAACTTCAAAATTGAAATGAGAGGCAAAAAAATTGTATGGAGATAAATAGAAGGAATGTCTTCCACTCTCATAGTTGAGAGACAGAGAAGTTAGAGAGAATAGAGAGCAAAAGAAGAAAGTTGTAGAGCAGCAACGATAAAGGAATATCAGAGTGTGTGGGAGCATGTTTGATCTCTCTCTCTCTCTCTCTCTCTCTCTCTCTCTCTCTCTCTCTCTCATATTTGAAAGCGAATGTTTTTCCTGTTGAAGTAGTTATTTCTCTAGGTTTATAGTAAGTTGTTTAAGTTTTCTAGATTTGTAGTTTACATTTCGATTTGTAATGTTTTGATTCAGTTTAATATAAAGAAGAAAGCAAGAAAGTTTGTTATTTTTTTTGTTGTGGTCTTCTTTTATATCTACTCTGCTATGTATTTTTGGTAGTTGTACAAACCTGAGTTGCAAGTCTCTGTTCTTGCCTTTTTGTTTTAATGGTGGATGAATTAGACTGTTAGTTGGTTATCATCAAGCTTGGTCACCTTCTTAATCAATCTCTTCATCCTAGTTCAATCTTTGTCTTGTTCGTGTGCTAACCAACATCCTCCACCTAGTAGTGTTGATCGAGTTCACTCTGTTACTATGTTAACAGAGCTATCTCAGTCCTTACACATGTGACCGAGTTGTCCAGGCTCACTCAGTTTCTTTTGTTAACTGAGTTAAATTGGCTTAGTGTCAACTGAGTCTTAATGTTGACCAAGAAAACTTGGTCACTATAGGTGTCAAGCAACTCAACACTCACTTGTGTCACTCGGTTCCTTGTTTCTAGCAAGTGATTTCTCTTGCTAGTCACTCATCTCCCTAAGTTTGGTAGTTTTTTTTAAAAAAAATTTATACAAGTTAGCTCATAGATAAAATTCTCCTGCCCGTACACATGTTATTGTATTAAGGCACTATACTCAAAGTATATGTTGTACGATCTTCATGTATTGCTTTTTTTAAGTTGGCCTTCCACTGTCTATACCTACTAATCTAAATGTTGTACTCCTAGTTTTGTCAAATTTGAAGAAATAATAAAAGAAAAGGGCAATCAATACTTATAGTGAGATGTTTTTGTTTGACTAGGAACTTTATTCCGAGAGTTAGAATTACCAAATTTTATTGGAATTTGTAGGAGATATTCTCTTTAAGCACTAGTTGCGATGTAAGACAACCACTCACTTTTATTAACTACATAAGACAACCATCTCTAAATTGGGACTTTTCCACTTTCCCATTTTTAGGGTGTCTGACCATGCCGAGTTATGAGAGGAAACCAATGGTGATTCTCATAGGAATAAGTTTATAGGCTTAGTAAAAAGTTATCAAATTTTATTTATTATTTTAATTTTAAATTCTTGCAATTATTTTTTAATATAGATAAGTGCTATCAAATACAAAGGTATGGGCTAGATCTTGTAGACACCTAAAAACCTTTAGAAAATAAAGTATTTTTATTTTCTAAAAAATTCCTGATGACATCATCATTTATTAATTAATTATTTATTTAATTAATTTATTTATTTTTATGCCATTAAATGCCTTTATCTTAATTAAAAATATTTAATTAAGGAATCCCTCTCAAAAATGTTTAAATCTTATTTAAACATTATTTCCTTATTTATTAATTATTTAATTAATAAATTGACCAAAAAATCCAAAATAAATAAATAAATTTTTTTTTGCCCAAAACTTGGCCAATTTCCTTAAGACCACTAACCTCTTCCAAAATCGTCTAATCCTTCTTTAATTTTGATTAAAGGCTAATCCCATCATTTCCTACCCCTAATCCCAACTCAAAATATTTAATTAAGATTAAATATTAATCCTCATGTTTATTAAAAAAGTTTTAATAAATATCTCCTCAACCCAAACCCTTGAAATAAATAAAACTTTATTTATTTCCTAAAAATCTAATTTATCCTCATCCTAAGAAGTTCTAGACTCTTCTAGAAAGTCTTCATCCTCATCCTAGGAAGTTCTAGACTATTCTAGAAAGTCTTTATCCTCATTCAAAGTCTAGACTCTTCTAGAAGATGTCTTTAAACCTAATCCTAATCCCCTCCTAACCTTGTCACATTCCCTAAACATGGGTTAAGACTTACTAACCCAAGCCAAAGTTAACAAATATCTCCTCCTTCACCCACCCTCATTAAATGCCATCCACTTGCCTATCCCTAAGCTAATCCTAAACCATCCTAATCCATCCTCTAATCATTTGCACAATCCTAAGAAAGCTTAAAACCTTCCTAATCAAGTCCAAGTCAAAATTCCTCTCATCTCCTTCAAAATATCCCAACCATAAAACTTTATGAAGCCCACTAGGCCATAAATGACTCTTCCAAGCCCTTTTATTGCTCTTACAAGCCATTATGAGGGTCTTTATGAAGATTTTATCCCTTGAGCCTCCTTTGTTGACTCATCCTTCCCCTTTCCTCCATCCTCTCACCCTGTGACATGTGTCACTCCCTGATTGGCTGTAAGGAAGCACAATCCATGTGCTCTCCTCTCATGCAATCTAAGCCCTCCATGAGCTTTATCTCATCCTTGCATCTTAGCCCTCAATCCCTCAAGCCTCTTTCCTATAAATTGGATCCTTCCCCTTTGCAAAACAACACAATCCATGAAGTAAAGTCATAATGCCATTTTAAGAAGCCATTTTACATCAAAACCATACACTCACACCCAAATTCCAACTCCATTTGAAGCCCTTTTTGAAGCATAAAGCTTGAGCATACATCCTATCTATTTAGACAAAGCTACTCAACAAGAGAGGTACTCATTGAGAGAGCCCATTAATGGCTCATATTCTCAATTAAGAGCTCATCTTAGTCTATCTTGAAGTTTATGAATTTTGTTTAGTTTGTAGAAGCTTTATTTAGATTTGGTTTCTATTAGCATACTAACATTGCTCATATACAGATCTCAACACAAATACAAAGATCTTCCTAACAATAAAATGTCTCCACGATTGTTTAAGCATGGTGTTATCTAGATACATGCAATGCAACCCAAAATCAAGTACCATTGTGGATAGAGTATTAACACAAAAATACATCAATTTGTAGCCGTATGAATTAAATGTAGTCATATAAAATTCTTAAATAATATATGTTGTACATTGATAATTAAATTAAATTTATTGACACATTGAGTTTTATAAAAGAATATTTTTGTTTATATTTTTAGATATTTATGTATAAAAGATTTCATATATTATAAAATTTAATAATTTATTTTTAAAAAATATTTATCTCATTTTACAATTAAAATATAAATTCTTCTATGTATTTTATTGTACATATTTATATTTATTAAATTAAATAGATGTGTGGTAAATATATACATAACATTGGTTCATTTTTTTTAAAATTATATCTCTTAAAATGTTTTAAAATTATTAAAAAAATTGGGTTCACTAATTAGTATGTTAAGTGGTGATGGGGTTCCTATAAAGGTTTAAAATTAGTTACTAAAATTTGAATTTTATAAATCTTTTAAAAAAGATGAAACTTCTATTTTTTTTCATAATGATTTTTTCAATTAACAAGATAAAAATGAACTTCTAAACTTAATATTATTAACATGCATGCTTTCCAAATTTAAAATTATTTCTAGTATATTGTAAAATCTTTCTATTTCATAAATTCAAAGAGTTTTCAAGAAAAATAGAATGGTTAGATACTAAATCTATTAAAGATTTCTTGTTTTAATTATACCTAAAGCATAGATTTATGTTATGCTTTATACATTTAAAATAATTAATAATTTTAAAAAAAAAAATTAGAAATCTATAAGTGCTTTTGATAAAATTGAATGCAAAGGGTTGAAACTAAAAATGATTAGATACTAAATCTAGTAAAGATTTCTTCTTTTAATTATACCTAAAGCATAGATTTATGTTATGCTTTATACATTTAAAAGAATTTAAAAATTTTAAAAATCTATAAGTGTTTTTGATAAAATTGACTGCAAAGGGTTGAAACTAAAAGTTTTTTTTTTTTTAACATGGTTAAAGAAAAGGGCTAAAATAGATTCGATAATGTTCATCAATGTTGAAACTAATTAATATTCAGTGTTATGTTCAGAAAGAGATCCACAATCCTTGAAGCATGAATATGATGCAAACATGAAAACATCACATAAAGTCTAAAGTAAAGGAGTAGCTCAAGAAAAAGTTGGGGCAATAGCTTCAAATCATTGAATCTGATTTCCTTTCTAGTGATAACAACTTCATCTGCACTATTGTTGATACTCTCAATCTTCTCTTTCCCATATGATGCTTGCAAAGATAAGAATCCCAAAAGACAATAGAGGATAATATATGCCCCTACAAACAAATATTTATTTCGTCAATTGCCAAAACACTCAGGCATCTCCTATATTTATCCTCTCCTTTTGTAAGCGACACAAACATACACAACAATGGTGGTCTTTGAAGTGCCGAAAGTTTTGAGCCAAATGAAAGCTCCACAAAATCCCCGATTTTAGATGCAAATTTCTCCTACAATCTAGACACACTTCTCTATAATGCTACTTAGAAGAAACATGAATCTTAAGCAATAGATGTCTATTACAACACTTCAATGTTTGATGCGAATTTCTAGGCAAATTAAATGATCTCTGTCAAAGAGAGTGATGAATGAGGAAATGAAACCTTTGCCCAACAAATGCAATGAAATTTGTTGCAGAGCTAAATAATACTTTTCACTCATCATTTTTAGAGGCACTAGTTATTAATAAACTTTAATCTACTATTCCATCCGCTCTCTTTCTTAACTATTTAATGTTTTCCATTACATTTTGATTGCATGCATTATTATCAATTAAATAAAATATATGACTCTTAAATGAACGTCAAAATTTTTTTAAAGTGGCAAAAGTTAACATTGATGAATGCTTCCACTGTAGGAAGCCTCTCAGCGTAATTAATGGAATAACATGTCAGATCCTCATCCAATAGTACCAACACTGATTACAGGAAAATGATTGCAGTTACATTGTCAGACCTTCTCCTCCTCTCCCCTCACCTTCTCGTTTCAAATGCCAAGCTTGAAGCATAGGAGACTTTCATGTTTTTCCCTCTATGCACGGACCAATAGAATTGGCATTCTAGAATACTGATGAGGTGTGCAATGTGCATATATAGAGGATTCCAAATGATACAAATGAGGGCCGTGGGTAAAGAAATATTATTAAAAAATAGAGAGAATGATCTAGATAAAGTAAAGGTGTCCTTTAATGCCACATTCTATTTAAATATTCTTTCTAATTTTAATTTGGGAAAATAGATTTTTCTCGTTCCCTTTTTCCACAGCAGCCAATAAAAATTAGCTAATTAATGATTTTCTAATTTTGATAATGTATGAAAATAAAAACTATTGAACATACTTTAGAAATGATTTAATTCTAAAATATTAACTAATTTGTGAAGTAACAGGCATCTTCATATTTGACCCGTTATTAATTCCAATATTTAATTGTCTTTTCACAAGCAAAGGCACTTTGCGCCAATGGACGGTTATTTGGACTGGGAAAAGACCACGTCATTTATTATTATATTTAACGGTTTACCAGGGGCTACAAAGCCTTTGGTAAATGGTTTACCAATTATCGTATTTAACGCGTACTTTTTCAACTAGCGTCCGCGTGTTGGACTCTATTTCTAAATGTTATAAAGAGATCTATCCATTGTAATTAAATACTAGCAGAGGGAAACGCACAAGGTTTTTCAAAACAGCACATGGTATTCTCGCCCTAAATTTGACTATAAAAGAATGCAACATTATGAAGCTTTCTCAACGTTCATTGATTTTGTTTTCGGCAATGCATTTGATGAAGCCCTCTGCTAAAATAGCATTCCTATGTTTCCATGATGCTATGTGGAAAAGTAAGGATGTTTGGAGCATTGGTAGATTTGCATTATAATAAGCTCACACAATCATCGTATTTGTAGCTGTAACTGATTTTTTCCTTTTAATTTTTTTGTTCTGTTTATTATTTCTATTATTTGGGTATTCATTGTAGCAACAATACTGCCCCATGAGTGTGGCGTGTTTCACTCTAGCTGTTAGTACTAACTCTACTTTTTACATTTCTTGGTATATTTGGTGCCAATAGATTTCACTGCTTTCTCTGTGTAATCTGTTCTAATGTAGCATAATGCCCATAAAGCACATGGAATACGAAAAACTATACATTTATAGAAATTTATTGACCTAGTTTCATTTCATTTATGTCATCTTTTCTCGATCTCCTTCAAATGAGTTCTATTTGTCTAAAGAATTGGCGTTAGTAGTTATATATTACGATAGTTACTCTATGGAAGTAAACATTAAAATCTAGTATATTTCATATTCTGCAAGCTCTTTGGGCATCATGTTATATTAAAAAAAATTATGCATATTAAATAGTGGATTTATATAGTGCACTTCAAATGTATCAGAAATACAAAAATAAAATTAGTTAAGATTGATAGCTAGAGTGAAGCAGGCTATACCCATGGGACAGATAGTTGTTCTTTTAAATAGTCAAATGACACAGATAATGAATAGAATAGAAAATATACTATTTTCAGGCCTAATTTATTTGTTCTGTGGTGAGTTTGAAGATTGTTTGATTATGTTGGACGTGAGTTTGAAATACATTACCAACACTTCGACTTATTAATAGTTGTTTTTTTTCTGAACTAATAAATTAAAATCTAATTATAATATATCAATGTTTTAAGTATTAGTCATTCTTCAATTGCAAATACTTTTGTTCTATATATTAAATGAATATAGAAATGTTATTCCAGAACAGGGTTTAGTCAAATGCACTATCTAAAATAAAATAAAAAGTTTATAATTATGTCTTTAATGCAGTAAAACAGATTTTGTGATGATTTCTAATACTTGATGATTATTAGTTTCATAAAATCTATATGCAAACAAAAACTGTGTACAGTAGCAGTCCTTGCCTTATGTAAAGAAATTAAACAAAGTATAAAGTGTTGAACAAACAAGTAGATCGCTTGGATGCTTTTGTAAAGAGTGAAATTTGTCTAATACTGAAAACAAATGTTAAATCTTGCAAGATTCATTGCTGAAGAGTGAGTTAACAACAGAATATTTAAGAGATATGCACCTAATTTATTGATGCTCCCTTGTACCCATTGTGCTGTCATTAATCCTTCAATTTTCTAGCTAGATATTTAGAAAATATGGATGTGAAAATGAAACAAAATTTGATGTAGGAGCATTTTGGATCTTTGACCAATCTTGTATCAACAAAAAATATATCTTATTTTTTGTACCAATCTATTGTTCATGAAGTAGTCATTGTTGTTGTTGTTGGTGTCGTATTATACACACTTAACTTGTTGAAGAGGACCTATCCTTGATCCTCCTTCTAAGAGTGCAAGCTTCGATCATTTGAACTTCTCGAGTTGTGAACCATTTTTGCAGTCTCTATTTTGGTTTATTTTCTTCTAGCAAGGGTTGTTGTTTCATTTGGTGTGGTTTCTTATGGTATCATGACTCGCTGTGAAGTTAGGAGCCGACTCCTAGGACACGTGTGAATTCACCTTCAAGTGTAAATTGCATTATGTTTTCTTTAGCATTAATTTTAGTTTGCTCTTCCTAGGTTGAACCTATAATTAAATGCCTGACTAGCCGACTTGTGGCTTAGCTGGCTATATAGTAAGTTGACTTGTCACTGGGGACAAATCATGGAGTTTCTAACATTTTTTGTGTTAATTATATAGTTTTTACTCAAGAAGCAATGAGTTTCTATAAGGAAAAAACTTAAAATATGGTATTTAAGAATTATTTTTTTAATTATATCAATATTTCTTTTTAAAATATATTTTTTACTTATATTTAAAGTTTCCATCTTTTTTAACAATATTTTTTAATTCAATTAATTTTTATTTCTAAATTTATTGAATAGGACAATTTTCAATATTTAATAACTTTTTTATTAATATTTTGTTAATATGTATTTCTGCTTATATTATATTTTATATTTCATTGATTAAAATATTTTTTTACTATTAAAATATATTAGACTTTCCTAGGAGGATCAAATATTATAAATATTCAAGATATCAAATATTATAAAGAATAAAAATAAAATTTAACTAACTTAATATATAAATTCAAATTTCCTTTTACTTTCAAAATATTACAAAATTTTAATTTAAAAGAATTAAAATCTTAAATAAAAAATGATTAATAAATTATTTGCATTTGTTTCTAACATAGAAATTTAATTTATAAAGAATATATTCATTTCAAAATAAAATAAAAATTGACTAAATTGTATACAATATGCTTTATATAGGATTTATGATTGCATCACATATCATATATTAATTAGATTAATTAAAAAGAATGGGTTAGATTTCTATTATTTAGTCATTTCTATAATTAATATTACAAAAGATATATAACAACATTGAAATTACTATATCTTAAATAACTATTGGCCACTATCAGCTTAAGTCTATATATCAAAGTATATAAAAAAATATAGACTTAAGATGATAGTGGCCAATAGTTGTTTGAGATGTAGTAATTTCAATGATATACATAGACATATACATACATACATACATATAATATACTTTAATTTATTTCTAAAACTTTTGATATAAGAAAAATAAAAAGTTTCTAGAAGAACTTACTAAAAAGTTAAAAACAATAATACTTCATAATTTTAACTTAGAAATTTACTTGGTAAGAAATGCATTAATTTATATTTTAAATGTACTTCAACTACGTACAATGATGGTGAGACATTTATGCACATCAAAATACATTAATTTATATTTTAAAATTATTTAAATTGTGTATAAGATGATGAAGCATTTATGTAAGGCAAAAAGTAATGACATAACCCAATAGACATGCCCTAATCAACAAGAAGAAAATTTTATAATAACAATGCATACACCTTCAAAAAATAGCTCCATAATGGCTTGTCCTACACCCAAGAAATGATGACCCATTGGGAAAACTCAAAGGAACCAATACAAAAAAGAATGAGATTTAAAAGAACCAAAGATTAATAAAAAATTTGAGCAAACATTATACTCTAAACTATGTATTCAGATTTTCTAAGAAAATAATTAATAGGTAAAAGTGAGGTGAAAACTATAGTTTGTTGTAGATAACAATGCTTCCATTTTAAGTCTTTTTGAACTTGCAATACTTTAAATTTGTAATATTATTATTATTTCAAAATGAAGTCATGAAAACTTATTATAGAATCTTTTGTAACAAAGTAATAGTTGGTTGTTTTGTTTTATGATGAATGGCTCAAGCATACTCTGAGAGATAAGCTACCATCAACTACCAGAGAGAAAGAGTGTGTTTATGTGTACGTGTATGTGTATGTGCATGTGTGTATATATGTAAATGTATGTATGTGTATATATATGTACACACACACACACACACACACACACACACACACACACACACACACACACACACACACACACACACACACACACACACATACATATATAACATAACATAGAATCATACATATATAGGCACATATGCACAAAGCTGATATGAAAACAAATGCTCACCATGTGAAGAAAGTTTAAAATATCAATACTTCAATTGGGTTATGGCTTGGGATATATCGAGCTTAAATTTTGTAAAACTCAACCACATTTTATAAAACCTATTTATCATTTTCTTGTGTGCAAAAAGGCATTTGAACATAACATTTATAGACTAAGAAAAATGGTGGGAAGCTATTTTTTTAATGTCTCGAAAAATTCTTCACAATGCCCCATCGTCAAAAGGTTAAGAATGATAGGTTTTTGTTGTTTTCATTTGAAATTGAATTGAATTTATGGTTTTTTGAATTAATTTTATTTGTTTCTATTGAGTTAATACTATATTCTCAAAATATTTCTTAAGAATAAAACACACAACAACAAGATGTTCTTGAACAAAAATCATTACTGGATCCTCGAAAATAAACTCCTCAATAATAAGAAAACCCTTGAGATTAATCCCTTAACAACAAAAGAATATTCCAAATGTTTCTCCTTGAAAAAATAACAACTTGGAAACCCTTTTCCTCTTCTAGTAGATGTTGCACAAGCCTCACAAGAGAATCTTTTAAATCAATTATCACAAAATATAACCCAAATTTCTTAGATAGTAAATAGTTTGAGGTCACATGTATATGAGCACCATTCATCCTTTTTTATAACCCTCAAACCAATAGCCAATAGTGATAAATAGATTTCCATATAAATTAATAAATGGGGCACCTATAGGGATAGATGTCACCATCTAGTATAGTTTCGGTTGGCATATGATGAGGTGAAAATCAAATTCATAAGGAAACATGATACCTAATATTTTCTCATTTAGACTAAAATCAAGGATACCTTACCATATAATGTGAAGAGGCTTCCTATACATCAATGTGATTGCATTGGGTTGAAAATGCTTTTTGAGATAGGTAGTATACAATCTTTACCGAAACAACTTGTAATAATTATGAGGTTCTTCTATAGTTTTGGGAAACTTATATTATTTTATCCTTATCTAAAGAAAAATTTCTTTGACATTTGATAGCTCAAGGGTAGAGGGAGAGGCTTGCCATAGGGTAGATTAGGTGTCAAAGGGTGGTAGATACTCAAAATAAGATTTCTCTAGTTTTTAAACCCATGGTTCACATCATATTCTCGATAGCCCTAAATGATTCTATGGAGTTACAAAATATTTAGGTAGCTATGTCATTGACTAAAGTCAACATTTAGCATGACACGAGGTTAGAGCAGCCTCTCAAATTAGAGGATTATTCAATGCTTGCACCACATGTTGCATCATCAACTACATGAATCTGAAGAGTTTCAAGGGATTGTGAAGACCTTCCAAGACATGGACGTTGTGAACTAGTCAGAGGATATTGGCATACAAATTGTTCAAGAACAATTGGACCATGTATCTTCTTTACTCATGCTTTATTTAATATTTTCATAGAACATATTATTTAAGGATCAATAGTTTTTGCCTCTCAATTACTGAACAAATGTTTCAATTTATTTTTTTAAATGTTTGTACTTAATTATTAATTAGTGAATTTTAATTAATAGTCCCTGCCTATACATAGGCAGGGAACTGATTTTTTGAGTAGACCCCCTCAATTAATTAACATAGACAAATAAAATTCACATTCCTAAGGTTTTTTTGCAATATTTTTAGAATCAATTTTTTCAACATAATTCCTTTTTTTTCATTGGCTGAAGTTATTTTCCTTGGGGTTATTTAAAAGTTTTCATATAAAAAATATTTGAAAAAGTACAATGATAATAGTGAACTTATTGCTTTGTCACATCACAATTGCAACTGTGAGGCATACTATACAATAAAAAAATTGCACAAATTATCCAAAAGCGTACATTATTTTTCTACTTTTCGTACTAATGAAAAGTTCAATTATTTATTTCTATGTTCTAGTGCATTTTCTTTTGTATTTGAGTCATCAGTTAGTATAATACATTAAAAAAACTAAAATAGAAAAGAATAATATTATTTATTTATCATATTTTAAGATTAAAATATATTTTGAAGAATTTAGGATAAGTGAAATCAAAACTGATAATATTAACGATTTTCTTATTTTTAATTATGCTAATTGTTTTATATGTATTTTAATAATAATAATTCAACATTTTATTCAAAGAAACTATGCAATTACTTCTTAGTCAATTTATGCATTTTTATAAAATGATTCAATATTTAAATATTTTTATATTATCATTTTCAAATAATATTCAATAACTAATTTTAAATAATATTATATAAATATTGAACTCAAGTTGCAAGAAATTGTGAAAATATTATTAATGTAACTATTACTATATATTCAATTTTAATTCACATATTATTATTCATATTTGAATTTTCAATAAAAGTTAGAAAATACTTTTTAATTTGATATGTTTATGAAATTTGTAAATATATTTTTTGTTATTAGATGTTTAAAACAAAAGTACATGTACTATATATCTAATAAAAACTTAATGTAATAGTTTCAAAAAATTAAGTCTTATTTGTTTTAATATAAATTTAATTTCAATAATATTATTATTTTGTTTAAAATTATGTACTGCCCTTTAATAATTACTTCTAATTTACTTTATTATAGAAGTTATTATTATATATATATATATATATATATATATATATATATATAGTAAAAATATAAAATAATCATATGATTAATGTGATTAAATATAAAGTTTGATTTTAAATAATTATCATTTTAGTTACTTTGTAAAATATTTATGGTATAATTTTTTAGAACTTTTATTTGTAAAAAAATATTCTTAATATTTATACTTTTTTTTAAAATTATATTTATATTTTTTTTTAAATTTCATATTTTTCAATTAATATAGATTTAGTTTCATGATGTAAATCAAGAGAATTTATTCATACTAATAATCCTATAATCTTATAAAATTTAATATTCTATAGTAGAATGTGTTGTTAAATTAACTATCACATGCATTTCATACCTTCTAACCCTTGCACAAGGTAGGAGCTCAAGCTCTGAAATGTCCCTTTTCTGATTTTGTATGATATTTCAGACCTTTAATCAGATTTTCAAGATCAAACAACTAATATCACAAAGATCCACCAAATTTCTCAAGAAACCCCAAATCGGGTATGCCAGAAATTGTGCCAAAAGCTTCACAACTTCACCTATTATTAATAAATCTGAAAGTGGACATTTTTATAGAAATTTCAGCAGCATAACAGCCTACAAAATGACATTTCCAGATCCATATAGCCTTTACACAACAGTTCTCAAATGTAGGACAAAAACTATGCTCATCGGGCTCCCGAAATTAACACAAAAATGCCCGAAAACACCACAAAAACACTAATAATCTATCTCAGAAGTTTAATCACGTCCCAATACATATATTCAGCTCTATTTTAACACCTTAAGTCTAAAATACAGTAGCAACCTTAAGTTCTCATCTCGGCCCAAAATGCCTCCAAACCCCTTAAAAGAGGGCATAACTGTAACTCACGTCCAAGAGAGGTTAATGAAACATATTTTAATAATAATTTTCATTTATTAGTCCAACAGTTTCCAAAGATTAACCCCCTTTTTCCGAAACTTCACTTTCTTGGGCCTGCCTGCCTTAGCAAAGATTATTATTTTTTAATTATTTGAAAAGGGGACATGACAAGCTCTCCCAGAGCTCTTGTTTTTATTTGATTTGTCATGGAAGTTCTATGTAACGTGTTTTTTGAATTCTTAAATTAAGAAGAATGTAAAAAAAATTAATGTTTTATGAAATTTTAGAAAAGATTAAGTAAAGTATTTTAGTCAGGATGGAAAAGATGAGGAAGTTTTTTATATATTTGTAATGTGTTGTTTCTTTCAAGTTTATTTATTTAATATTTTGAATTAAAGAGAAATAACAATAATATAATGAAGTGTTCTAATATCATTCATATCATCAATAAATACCAACATTGCAAGCCATCATCAAGATTTTTCGACAATTTCTTTTACAATAATTAAGGAAAAGTACTCAGTTCTTCTTCTATTATAATGTTGGAAATGTGATTTTCCCTCATCACATAGATCAACTGCAAGTCTAAATTGTAGTAAGTTGCATGTTTATGACCCACCAAATAGTAGAACAAAATACCAAAATATCTTATCCTCTCTTGACAAAGTCTCATATATGCTAAGATTTCTAGAAGATCATAAAATGACTCCAAGGATCCTTCAATGTTAGGTCTTGAATATCGATACCTAGGTGGTTGATGTGATTTTCTAATGATCACAAGGGGCCTTATGTTCTTTTATTCGAACTCATTTCAAGTCATACTAGATGTGGGAGCTATCTAAAGTTTTTGCAATAAAATACCTTTTGGGTTTTCATGAAATATGCATAAATTAAATAGGATAGGGTTTAGGAATTCTAATCTATTCCTAAGGTAAGTGATGACAACAAATAATACTCTAGTGGAAAAATTCATAAATTTATTGAGCTCTGTTTTGCCAATTTATACTACAACTATGCGTGAATTGGTGCACTGTTCAAGGATTGTGCAAAAAAAAGTCATACCACCACATACACCATCATAAAGAATAATGTATATGAATGATAGAAGCTAAAAAAATGCATGAAAGGGGTTCAAAATAACTTTGCATGATGGTTTAGAATCACTAAATCGTCAAAAATATGAACCAAAGGAATTCATTAATACACCATCACATTCTCCATTGCAATCAAAACACTTTAACTAAACTTAATCTAAGTGAGGGAATTTGAGAGAACAAGCAAGCACCAAGACACATCAAGTATTCGCCAAGCTTCAATGAAAACTTTATTATCTTAGTAGCTCATAGCAACAATCTCAGAAAATCCTCCTTTACAAATGAGAAGTGAGACCTTTAAATAGGTCCTTAATTACAATAGATGGCTTGAATGATCATAATAATCAATGGCCTAGATCACACCACATTAGCCATAGTTAGGGTTACGAAAAATAAAAGGAATCTACATTAATGCAACAAGGAATCCACTGCTATAGTGGGTAATAAATGCCCAATATGCATGCTCATTTAGGAAGGGAGTGGGGTGTAATAAATGACCCCTAAGAACAACCACTGTGCATTAAATATATCTATCCTTGATTCCCCCCTCTTGAAGGCATGGAATCGATCCAATACTGTCTCCAACTCTTTTGTACTGATACTTGGTGTCAATTCTTTCTTGAATTCTAGAACTACAATTGATCTTTCTTCCTTTCCCAAAATTTCCTCCCAATCTAGTAGCAAGTCACGAGTAGTGTGCATTTTATTTGACAAGATGGAGAAGTTCTTAAAATCATCTCTTTCATAGAAATTCAGTCGGAAGAACTCTTCTAAGCTAACTTTCAAATTCTTAGTTGTCATTTCATCTTCCACCAATCTCTATGGTAACAAGGATGCAACTGTGTTGGATATCCCCAGCTTGATATTTTCAATAATATTTTTCCATCAGGTGGATTCCTTGGTGAAGCTCTCAAAAAATTTCTTAGCTATGATTACTACACTATATCATCAAAGAAAATCATGGAGATTTCCCTTCTGATAACTTTACCATCGATCAATGCTTGCTTTGGGGTTGCCATCAAATTCTGAATGTCAAAAATCACTTCATCTTGGTAAATATGTTCATCCCCCCATGATTCATCCATGCACTTAATCTTGGAGAGTGTAGCTAATGCCCTACTATGCACTTGCACTAATTCCTCTGCATGTTTGAAGGTTTCCTCCTAAATTCCTTTGACTCAAACCTTTGTACCTTGAGCAGTCCACTTGATCATGTCAATGTCATCTACAACTTCAATGGAAACACCTATCAGAGGGATGAATGATGGGCCTTCCTCTCTTACTAGATGAGGCAATTATTGATGTATTAACATAAGGCTCTAATTTATTTTCTTATTTATTGTACCCTTCTTCCACCTTCTTTAGTCTATCCTTTATATCCTGTGTAGATTCATCAAATTCTTCCAATATTTTCTCTTGAGAGGCACAACCAAGATTTATTTCCGTAAAATGTCATTCATCTCGAGAAATTTGAGTTTTTCTTTTGTTGAGCATAGGAGTTATACTCTACAAGATTCTGGACCCCAGTTCTCCTTTGACAATCTTAGTGAATCTTTTTCTTTCTCTTGCTCTTCTGGTCAATTTTCTTGGTACAAAACATCAACCTCATTTTGTTGACTCTTTTAAATTTTTTGCTTCAAACATTCTGGAATGGGTATACTTTAGTCCCTTGGAATCACCAATTTTTCTTTCCTTTGGACTGCTTGAATGAAGATCTCTTCTTCACCTCCTTAACTATCCATCATTACTTTAGGAACTACAACTTCAACATTTGGAAGATGTATTGCTACTATAGAAGCCTCTTCCTCTAGTAGACCATCATTTTCCTCCATTATTTCTCTCTCTAAGATTGTGGTGACACTTCTTATGTAGCTATATCTTGAACTCTTCCTCTTCTTACATGGATTTTTCATAGGGAATTATACTTGGTCTATCATGCACTAGCCTATCCAAATCTTCCTCTTGCTCAAATCTCCTCATGCTTGTTTCTACTTCTTGCCTTTCAAATATTTCTATCTATTAAACACTGGGAGTGTGACTCAATCAACTTCTTATTTTGAGCCTCTTGGATGACTTTCTCAATCCTAAGATGCTTTTCTTGAGCTACCTCTTTTCCTTTTCTAGTTCTAAATTCTTCTAATTGATTTTCTCTTTCTCAACAGTCCCTTCCAATATTTTCCTTGGTCTTTAATCCCTAAGCGATCGGTGACCAATAAATCTATAGCTAAATCCATTTAGTAGTGCAACTATCTTTTCAAGCTTACTCTCAATCCACAACCTTGTAAAATCCAAGATTGGCTTTGAAAGAGCTTCTAGTTCTATAACCTCTTTCCTTTTCCAATCATATGGTTGAGCTATCATTTTTGGATTGAATCCTTTTTGCATCACATTTATATCCACCTCTATTTGATCAGGAATCTAGAATATGTTGCATGTTTTGATAATGTTCAATGGTGAATGCATCTTCTTTCTAATCTCATTCTCATTTGCAACATTTTCCCAATCACCTACAAGGTGAACATTTATTGGTACTCTGATCCTACTACTGATGTGATCTTTTTATAGGGATCAAAATCAAACCTTTTTGGATAAATTTGAAGATGGAATAAGTGGAGCTCATCTAATGATCTCTTTGTAGCTTTAGGCATGGGTACCCTCAGATTTTCCTTCTCCTATGGAAATTGGAAACTATAATCCCAACTTCTTCTTCCCCTTTTGGATCTTGTCATATGTTGGAAATATTTAGGATATGACAAGTTACTGAGAGGGGAGGGGTGAATCAGTAATCTTAAAACCTTTTATTAATTTACCACACATCCATCTACACTACTACATGCATAAATTCTAAAACATAAAACAATCATTACACAAGTGAACACAATATTTGGTGACCTAGAAACCTTCCAAATAGAAAGTAAAACTGGGGTGGGGATGATACCCACAAAACTTAAATACTACAGTATAAATTTGGCTGGTTAAGGCTTACATTGACCACTTTTGGTGATATGCCTTGTTAGGAGCACAAAGGACTGCTAGGTCCACCTTGTTAGAGGATTTGCAAACATATAATGAAGTATGGATTCTTCTAGGAGATCTATACAAAGATTGTTAAGTCTACCTTGTTAGAGGATTTGAAAAATCTGATTCACCTATTAGGATGAAGTAGTGGATCTGCTTGCAACTAATTACTGATAAGATCCCTTATGCACTTATCACCTCATGTGATGGATATAACTTTTCAGTCTCTGAATTGAACTTTTTTTGTACCTTGAACTGCTGATGATGATCTTTCTCATATACTTCACATTACTTCACAATTCCTTCTCATTCCATGCATCATACATACAATACATACTTTCTTGATATCTTACAATACATCTTACATTTATACCTTTCAATCTCACAAAATTACAAGGTCAACAAAAATACAAGTAAACAAATACATTATAGAGTCGGCCAAATAGTAAATAACTCGAGTTCATTGAACTGACTCAGTGATCTTCTAATACTTGACATCCACTACATTACTCGGCATCATCATGCACTCGTTAGAAGTTAAGGCTTGGTCCATACTAATCACTTGATGTAGTTTTGAACTTAGTAACATTTGGTGACTTAGTAGATGTAGTGTCACTCGGTAGATACTGTACACTGAGTTTTCCTTGCTTCACTTGATAAAAACTATACACTAAGTTTACTTTGCTTCACTTGGTAAACACTAAATCTTTCATCGCTCGATTTGTACTGAATCTTCATGACACAAATGATCTACTCGATAGACAATATGAAGCACGATAGATACTGAGAAGCTCGGTAGATATTGCTGGATTTCACATCATCTGAATTTGCTCAGTAGCCACTGTCTACTCGGTGTAAACTACTAAATTGATAAGGTTACAAGGTAACCACTACACTTGATTCTCGGTAAGCATTTAAAATTGAATAAGTGTTGTCACTAATGACAAAATAATCATAATGCCAACAATCTCCCCCTTTGACATTAGTGACAAAAACACTTATGAATCAAAACTGACATTCTAATTTATTCTGCTATTTACATATCTTACATATCTCAGATATCTCCTCAATACAAATGGTATGCATAGCTCTTATCTATACAATCTCTTTCTTATTCCTTATTCATCTCATATTCCCAATGTCAACAATCTTATCTTCCCCTGCCAACAATCTCATCTCCCCCTTTTTGACAATAATTCCAAAGAATGTATATACAATAAATTTAAATTGAGACACCAAAATGTGAGAGAAAATCTGAGTGTACCTTAAGAATAAGAGACAATGTCTTATCCCAATTTTCTTGCAAAATTTTGCAGGTGGAGAGAGCCACTTGAACTTCTACAGAAAGTTCAATCATATGATCTACTTTTGAAAAATTGTTGTCATGAATTAATATTTTTGAGTAGGCAATGTGTTTTTGCATTTGATCCAGGACTGGAAGAATCATATTTTGAATGTCAATCAGTGTAGACCGAATTCTGGCTTCTTCTTTGAGTAACTCTATTTGTATTTCAGATAAAAATTTCACCTTTGTGTGATGGGATGAGCTTGAACTATGGTCAAACTACAACTTTTGAGTGCTATCTTTCATTTCCACATCTAATTTATTCATTTTTTCTTTCACTTCCTTAGTAAACTTGGTAACATCACAGAGCTTGCCAAAAAGTGATGTTACATTTGTGAACACTTGCTCAAGATTTCTAAAAATTGAGGTTAATTCAACCTATTTGTTGCAATGTGCTCAAGCACTTTATTATCAAATTTATTTTCTTCCTTCTCAATGATTTCCTCTTGTCTAGAGGTGTCCTCATTGAACTTATCTACAACCTCTTCTAATTGCAAAAAAAATTGTTGAGATGAATCAACATCAACACCAATAGCTTCAATAATTATGTTTTTAGCATTTTATATTATAGTATATTCTCTATCTCTCTCTTCTCTGAGTTGCTTCTGCCTTGCCTTCTGGTCTAGAATCTAATTAACCATTCTCATCTCACTGGCTGAGGCATTGTCCAAGTCTATCTTTGGAATAAAAATTGTTGGAAATATTCAGGATATGATAGGTTATTGAGAGTGGAGGGGTGAATCAGTAACCTTAAAACCTTTTATTAATTTACCACACATTTATGTACACTACTACATGCATAAATTTTGAAACATAAAACAATCATTACATAAGTGAACACAATATTTGGTGACCCAAAAACCTTTCAAATAGAAAGTAAAACTAGGGTGGGGATGATACCCACAAAACTTCAATACTACAGTATAAAGTTGGCTGGTTAAGGCTTCCATTGACCACTTTTGGTGATCTACCCTATTAGGAGCACAAATGACTGCGAGGTCCACCTTGTTAGAGGATTTGCAAACATACAATGAAGTATGCACTCTGTTAGGAGATTTGTACAAAGACTGTTAAGTCTACCTTGTTAGAGGATTTGAAAAATTTGATTCACCTATTAGGATGAAGCAGTGGATCTACTTGCAACTATTGATTGCTGATAAGATCCCTTATACACTAATCACCTCATGTGATGGATATAAATTTTTAGTCTCTGAATTGACCTTGCTGTGTACCTTGAACTGTTGTTAATGATATTTTACATATACTTCACATTACTTCACAATTCCTTCTCATTCCATGCATCATACATACAATACATACTTTCTTGATATCTTACATATATACCTTTCAATCTTACAAAATTACAAGGTCGACCAAAATCAAGTAAACAAATACATTACAGAGTCGGCCCAATAGTAAATAACTCGAGCTCATTGAACTGACTTGGTGATCTTCTGATACTTAGTGTCCACTGCATTACTCAACATTGTCATGCACTTAGCAGAAGTGAAGGCTCGGCCCATACTAATCACTCAATGTAGTTCTAAAATTGGTAACCACTAGTGACTCGGTAGATGTAGTGTCACTCGGTAGGTACTATACACTGAGTTTTCCTTGCTTCACTCGGTAAACACTGTACACTGAGTTTACCTTGCTTCACTCGGTAAACATTGAATCTTAAATCGCTCGATTTGCACTAAATCTTCATGACACAAATTATCTACTCGGTAGACACTGTGAAGCACGGTAGATACTGAGAAGCTCAGTAGACACTGCTAGACTTCACATTGTTTGAATTTTCTCGATAGCCATTGTCTGCTTGGTGTAAACTACTGAACTACTAAGTTTACAAGGTAACCACTTGATGCTTGGTAAGAATACAAAATTGAGTAAGTGTTGTCACTAATAACAAAATAATCATAATGCCAATAGTCATAGACTATAAGTTGCTAAATAAGATCTAACAAGACCATCTTACATCCATTGGGTACCTGAGAAGTTTGTATGGCTCCATGGAAAGTCCTTAAACTTGGATGTATGAAAAGGTAGGAAACTAAATAATTGGATTCGTAAATGTCATTACAAATTTTGGCAATTGTTTTTGTCATGCCTTCCATCCAATATTTTTGATAGTGTCTCTATTACATTTTTTCCAATATGCATAACATAAAAAAATGCAAGATTGGGAGATCCTTGTAGTACGAAAACCTACAAAATTGACTAGGATAACTTTTTATTCCTCTAGGATGTTGGTCATTGATTTCATGATGACTTGCACGAGCATTAATTAAATCATTACTAAATAAAAGATAATATCAAAATATAAATTTCAAACAAAAGTCATTAGATAGAATTAAATTACCTTGACAATTTAGTCTATTGTATTCCAACTTCCACAGATGAGGCATCATTCTTCATGGCCTTGATGTTTTCTCTTCTTTTCCATTAAAAATGTTTTTTAAAGTAATTTGATACTTATGGATTATTGTGGAGAAAGTCCCTAAAGTCATCGAACACCTTCTTTCCTAAACTTTTTGAAAGATGAGATTTCATCTTCAGACCACAAATTGGACATGCAAATTTTTCCTTTGTATGAAGACCTAAAAGATCATGTACAATTATCATATGTAACTTAAACATACAACAATAATGTATAAGCACTAAAACATACCAAAAATATGCGACCTTAACAATATAAAATACTGCAAATATGAGCTAGCCTAGGGGAATCATGTGTTGTCCATACAAGCATTTAATGAAATTGAAATTTTATTTTTCCTATTGGTCTAGAGATGTCATACATAGTGACCCCATTCCATAATTTCAACAACTTGTCAATAAAGGGCTCAATATACACGTTCATATCTGTAACTTGGTACTTACCTTGTTGAATGAACATAAACATTACATAATCATTATCCATTTTTATGTAGTGTTTATAAATTAATTTAGATAGCTATTAAATGAAAAAATGCCTGGTACAATCATTGACAACATTATGTGCTCCCTCTTTATGGACATCCAAGGAGGAATGTTATTGTTAATAACAAAAACAACCACACTGAGTAAATAGATCTCATATCTCCAAATGGATTGACATTGTTTACTGCTAATGAAAGCTTCAGATTATGAGGTTCTCTTTTAAAGAATAGCCACCTATCTTCTTTGTCCTTAAATGCAGAACCATCCATAGGAATTCGCATAATGCCATCTTAAGTTCTATTGTGTGCATGGAAATCCATAAATTGGGTCAAGCTAGTGCACCTAAATAATCATTCAAGATGTGGAATAATGGGATGTACCAAAGAACATTGTGTGGCACCCTTTTTATTATTTGATCTACTCAATATCTACTAATATGAAAATCAGGGAATTCTATTGCAAATTCATGTTTTTTATGATATAGAATGTGATCATTGGGACATGCATGTATTGGTTGATACTTCATTCCAATTTGATTCATAAAAATGGATAATTCTCTATATAAATGAGGTAGAATATTTGATATACATTTTTTTTCTATTTTACAGATTGTCTCAATAGAAGACTATGTCGTTTCTTCCTTAGCTGAAGGTGCACACTTGTAGAACTTGCTAGAGAATGCAAAAAGAATTACTCTTCCACAAAGGTTAACTTTCATGTTTTTGTCTCTGTTTTAATTTTAAAAAAAATTCTCATGTAGGTCTTGAGGGGAAAGTTTTCATGACCTATGATGAAATATAGAATAGGATAGTGAAATTAATATTTTTAACTTTTAGGAGATGAATTACATACATTTTATTTTAATTAAGCCATTTTCAAGATTGGCAGCCAAAATGTTTTGCATAGTCTATACAGTACTTTCTAAATTTTTTCCAACCCATTGAAAAGGTTTTCCTCATGATTTTTTAAGTTACCCTATTGGTTTCATAACTATTCAAATAGTTGGATCATTGCAAACACGAGTTTGCAAAATCTTGCAAAAAAGTTACTCTCAGCAAGAAAATATTGTCATGGCATCATGACAACATTTTAGCAACTTTTCCCAAATTGGAGTTAGACCTCCAAACTTGTTCCAAATACCAAGTGGACATATAATATGCATTAAAGGACCTCAAATAACATATTCGAGGCCATGAGAACCTTAGTAGAGCATTTTACACTTTCTAGAACCTAAGTCACCTAGTTGACAAGATTTTGCACTTTCTAGCAACATGGCCATTTTGGGTCTTACCAACTCTCCTAAACAAACCTAAGGACCAAATAGGACCTCTTATTAGACTAGTGATGTGGTTAATAATCACTACAAGCCAAAAAACAAGGAAGCTCTAGGTTTCATACTAGCCTACCTCGGTGCTCCTACACCACCAACTAGCTCAAATTGACAAACTAAGAAAGCGTGTATCTTGGATGCTTAAAATTGTACCTTCACTCCTTATTGTAATGCCAAAATCAGATATATGGATGCAATGTAAGAAAATACCTTATACCATGACAAAGTTAGTTACCAAGATAGGATGAATTCATTGATTGTAATTATATGCAACACATTATGATCTGACAATCATTATAAGATTCTAATCATATGCTATGATTCAACTACAAAATACTCAAGAAATTAAACTACTAAATATATGGAACCTAGTAATTTAGTTTCTTACACTAGATCACTTATGTGTGAACCTTTCTCGGTCTAGATTGGAGATTTTTTTGGTTGATAGCAGCCACTTTTTGCATTCGAAGATGTCTAGTTTGTACTAAACTACAAACTTCACACCTAGCACCATACACAAATTGATCAAAAAAATATGTCGCTCCAAAGATATTACCCAAACACCTCTAATGAGCTACAAAATTCGTGGCTAGGAGGAAATAAAGCTCATGCCAAATGTAAGTGTAGCATGTGCCAACAATGTCAAGAATTGAAACTCTACGCTGCCCAAACTTCAACTTGTAAAACACTTAGATTTCAAGGAAATTTTTGCACTAGAATGTAGGGAAAAAATCCACATAGAGTATACTATACTATGTAAGAATAGAGAAATTGAAATCTAACAATTGATTGGAATTGGAATAACATAATTTTATATATTCAACATCACCCTTGAAAGTGTTGTAAAGACAAAGTGATTACGCAAAGGGTTGGATGCATTTAGTCTTTTCAATGACCACCCCTATAAAAGCACACTGATTCAAGAGGTAATAGTATTTGAGAACCTTGCTTAATCTAAACAAGAGGTCTACTGGTGATGTGTAATGCATGTAGAATCTCAACATGGAAAAATTTCTCTTCACACTCCACAACCAACATAAGAAGACATTTAATCCAACCCTATTGATCTTTACAACCCATTTCTCATTCTCTTTTTCAAAATTGCACTTCAATTTCAACTTTACGAGTTTATTATTCATAGCAAGGTTTCTATGATACTATAAACTTTGAATAAACCTATTTATACTTAAATTTATCCATAAATATAATCTCATACTCTATATTAGTAATTACTTCAAGTGATCTTCCTAAAAAGCCCCTTGTGACAAATACATACAAACTATTGTCAAGAAGTTCTTGATCAAAATGTAAGGGATTTTCTATATAATTTGAAACTTTTGATGATATCTTCTTCACAACTCCCCACAAAATTATTATATCTTAATTCTTTCTTATTGTAGTGTACTATAGATTTAAGTATGAAAATTGATATAAATAAAAAAATCACAATATTTCAAGTGTACATTGTATTTTGATATATGTATGCAGTCCTAAGAACTGTATAGAAATTTGAACTGATATCACAGAAGTAAATCGCTACCATTTGGTAGGGATGGCTAGACTCTTTCAAAACTAAAAGCTAGAATTTTATTTATAGACAGAAATTGAGAAGGTCAAGTTGAACTAATTAGATTTTTTATAGTAGGCTCCATAAAAAGGGGCTTGCACCCTTTCTTTCACCATAAGAATGGTACTATGGAAATAGAAAGTACAAGTTACTAAAATAAAATAGATCTATATCTATTCAATTAGAGCTCCTCATATATAGATATAAGCACCAAGTTGGTCTTGGGGTATTGAAAGTTTCTCCACTAGTTTAGGGAATTTTGTGCTATGTGGAAAGTTGCAAACGTATTATTTTTAAAATTTATAATCTTGGAAGAGAAAAAGATACTATCTGTTTTGATGTAATTTCCATAATTTTTGACATATACTCAAGTGACTTCTACTTAAGTTATTTCCACATTAATTGTCTACACTATGTATGGGTGATAGTTTTGGAAGATACAACTTGTGAACTCCTAGAAGAATAGATATGTAGAGAAGAACAAGAATATAAATTGAATAACTTCATGCATGAAGAGGATAAATATTATGAACAGATCATTTTAAATATGATGCAGTAAATCTATAGAAATTTATGAGCTTATAATGCAAAGAATAAAGGGGAAAATAATGTTATGCTTATTTAAAAGAAAATGCATAGGATAGCTTGGAAAATACAATTCAAAAGTAATAAAGGGGTCTATTATCTTGCATAACCTAAAAAATAAAATAGAGAAAAAGATAAAGGATTATCTAAAATTTGTACTTACCTAGCAGAGATCCAATGCAACACCAACCAACAGAGATCCATTGCAACACAAACTAGGACAAATAGGCCCTAAAGATGAAAGAGGGATTATGCAATAATAGAAATAAATCATAAGTATTAAATATTGTAATAATTGAAAAGAAGCAATAGCAATCAATATTCTAATAATGGAAAAGAAGCACATACCTTCCAAAATCAGCAATCACATTATTGATATAGGTATATTTGTATCTTGTACGCCCTTTGTATCCTGCACAAGAAATAGTATTGTGGTTGGATTTTTTTAATATAGATCTTAGTTTCTATAGTAAAATTCATCCAAATCAATGGAAAAAATATAAAATCCATACCTCTCACCTGCATGATCGAAAGAATTCCAAATTTAATTCTTTAATGATCTATAGAAGCTGTACAAAATCTTCGTTCAATACTAGAATTAGCTCAATTACCTCTATCATGTCTTAATAAAGGGTTTTGAAGTCATTACTGATATAGATGACTCTTTGTATCTCAGCAAAATCATATCTCTTCAACAAATACAACACCTCATAGAAACCCTAGAGAAGGATAAAATTAGCCATCACCCAAATATTTTATTGACAAAAAATCAAGAGAGAAAGATTCATACAAAGAAATACATAAAAAAATACATTGCCAAATTTAGCTAATTGCAAGAAAAAGTTAACTCCATACCAAAAATAGAGGGTTTTGGTTATTTTCTGTTCAATGTAGGCATAATTCCTTATCTTTCGTTAAGTGTATTCTATCTAAGTAGCTAGGGAAGAGGGAAAAGTACATAATTACTCTATCTAAGATACTTAAGAGAAAAAAAGAAAAAAAATTCTACAATAACTTGCACCATTTCATTTTCATATTCCTTTGCACAATTACTCTATCCTCTAGCTCTAGGCCCATGTTCGGGGAGTTCTACTTAGTGCACTTAGATATGCCTGCATGAAGCAGTGACCTATGATGGCTGATTTGCGCAAAGAGGAAAGATGGGAAAAGCTCTAATATTACTCATAGGAAAAGACCTCAATATTAAACCTAAATGAAACCATGGTTTGCACTATTGCTAATAAAGCTGCCACTCCAAAGCATTATTTTATTATATTGCCAAGGTGGGCGAAAATATAACATACTATTTTTTTCTTTTCTTGTTATGATAACCTGAGTTGGTCAAAATTTTGACCAACTCGGGCATAAAACCCTTATTTGGTCAAAATTTTGACCAACGCAGGGATAAATACAAAAAAAAAAGATGAAATCATAGCCCAATATGGCATTTGGTAGAAGATTTTGGTAGAAAAAAAGTGCAAATGTACTAGTGCCCAAAGGCTTGGGTTGATGTTTTTCCTTCATTTCTTGTTGGTTTAGACATTTTTTCATCTTCTAAGCTCAATTATCATCTTTGACTTCATTGGGTTTGCAAATGGTGGAGTGGGTATCTCTAAAATTGTGATATTGCAATCAGGATTTAACTATGTGATTTTTGAGTCAAACTCATTGACCCATGGTAATCTCACACATTTTCTTACCTTTCTAACAATATAAATGATTTAATTTTTGGATAAGATTAACATTTTGAAATGGATTTTTCTATATCAGTGTCTTGATAGTCCTCTCAGACATATGTCTACTATTTTTTTAATAACTTTTGATCCACTCAACCAAATGAAAATTAAATTACATATTATTGTGCTACACTTGATTCTATATAGTTTTTAAAAAAATTATTAGTTTTAGATTATTTTGATGAAAATTATGCCTAGTGCATGAAGACCTATACCACAATTTAAGGATGGAGTAACCTCAAAAAATAATAGAAAAAAAAACTATGCATCAAACAGTTATGAAAAAATATACTACTTTAAGATCTACTGTTACCTATCATCCTACAAAAGGGTTTTTAAAAATATTAAACATAACTATATGTTTTGTTGAGCACACATAAACAACTATGTTATATTTTTCAAAAAGAAAAATGATTTTTTTTTGTGTGCCATGGTTTGACCCTCTTAAATTACCACTATAATCTCCCACATTTTCTTACCTTTCTAACAATATAAATGATTTAATTTTTGGATAAGATTAACATTGTGAAATGGATTTTTCTATATCAGTGTCTTGATAGTCCTCTTAGACATATGTCTACTATTTTTTTAATAACTTTTGATCCACTCAACCAAATGAAAAATAAATTACATATTATTGTGCTACACTTGAATCTATATAGTGTTTTAAAAAAGTGTTGGTTTTAGATTATTTTGATGCAAGTTATGCCTAGTGCATGAAGACCTGTACCACAATTTAAGGATGGAGTAACCTCAAAAAATAATAGAAAAAAAAACTACGCATCAAACAGTTATGAAAAAATACACTACTTCAAGATCTACTCTTACCTATCATCCTACAAAGGGGTTTTTAAAAATATTAAACATAACTATATGTTTTGTTGAGCACACATAAAGAGCTATGTTATATTTTTCAAAAAGAAAAATGAATTTTTTTTGTGTGGCATGGTTTGACCCTCTTAAATTACCACTATAATCTCACACATTTTCTTACCTTTCTAGCAATATAAATGATTTAATTTTTGGATAAGATTAACATTGTGAAATGGATTTTTCTATATTAGTGTCTTGATAGTCCTCTCAGACATATGTCTACTATTTTTTTAATAACTTTTGATCCACTCAACCAAATGAAAAATAAATTAGATATTATCGTGCTACACTTGATTCTATATAGTTTTTAAAAAAGTGTTGGTTTTAGATTATTTTGATGCAAGTTATGCCTAGTGCATGAAGACCTATACCACAATTTAAGGATGGAGTAACCTCAAAAAATAATAGGAAAAAAAACTACGCATGAAACAGTTACAAAAAAATACACTACTTCAAGATCTACTGTTACCTATCATCCTACAAAAGGGTTTTTAAAAATATTAAACATAACTATATTTTTTGTTGAGCACACATAAACAACTATGTTATATTTTTCAAAAAGAAAAATGATTTTTTTTTTGTGGCATGGTTTGACCCTCTTAATTGTATCCATTTAAAAAATAAAATAGTAGTTTAGATACTTGATTCTGAGTAGTACAATTTTTTGTGTTCTACACATTTTCTTATTTTGAGTGCACAACCCTCGAATGGGTCTTTCAAGATTAGGTTTACTTGATTTCAAAAAAAGGTATCCACTTATATCCCCCTTTTTGGACACCATCTTTGTGAACACACCCTAGTTCATGTAGTAAATTGTTTTCTATGTCCAAGTATAGATATGCCAAGCTTCAACATGAAGACTTTTTTTTTCTACAGGAAATTTTTTCCTTTACAAATCATAAGAACATCATGTTGAATAAACAAGCTTCTTACTCCAAACTTGCATTCAATGTTTGGCTCCCTATACATCTCTAGCTCTAATATAATTAGATTTTTAGTGACTAGTGCACTTATCTTCTACATTTGAACATGTTTATTAGATGGCTTAGTAAAATAGGTTGAATATAACAAAAATATTGTGTTTGAGTAACTTAAATTGAAGAGTCAAACAAAATTTATTGAATGTAATTGTTTAACTAAAGAGCTCCTCAAGAATTTATGTTTTCATACAAGTGAATGAATAACTAGATTGATGTATGTAACTTCAGTTATTGGTACCATTTTTGATCTATTTCATTAGCATCATGGTTTCTATTGATCACTACAAAAAATCACCTTTTAATTCTGGCACAATAGGCCGAGTATACTTTGTGTCTTATCAAGTATTATGTTTCTATTGACAATGATTCTTTTTCTACAATTCACGATCTTATCATTCATGACAGTACTTCATACTTTCCTAGTGGTTTGTGTATTATGTATTATTGGTTAATATTGTGGACTAGACTGAAAGTGTAGGTAGGGTTGGCTCTATCATATGTGATTCCAATTAATTTACTATTGAATGGTCTCCTTATAAGTTTTATAGAAACTAAAAAGGAAATTAGTTTAGTCAAGAGGACACAACAAGTAAAGATTTGGAAACTTTATGTTTTCCACTATTCCAAAACTATGCAACTTACTTCACTTTTTAGTATGTTATTTAAGATCTTTCCTTATCTTAGTACATAGAAGTTTGTCTTGAAGAAATAGATGGGAACTTTTTTGTTGATCCAAGTTGGCCAAATGAAGGATATATTGAATTCAACAAGGTTACCTTGAGATATATGTCATTTTTACCACCAGTTCTGTAAGAAATATCATTCAATATATGCATAGGGGAGCAAGTTTTTCAATTTTTTACATTTTATATTTTATTGTACAGTTGAATTCGATAACCAAATTTTGAGATGAAAGGGTAATTCTAGTGAGTGCAAATTTGCTTAGTCATATTTTAGTGCATACTTTTGATTATTTTCATTTATGTCAAGTTGGAATAGCTAGAAGAACGCATGCCAAAAAGTTTAGTATCCTCAATGCCCTATTTTTCCTCACTTTAGTCTCTAACAAAAAAAATTAATTGATAATGTTAACATTGCAAATGTTTTTATCTCAAAGAACTCCATTCTTAACTGACTATTGTCCCCCAAGCTCCATTTTTGTTTGAAGGAATATTAAGGTGGGTTGATACTCATAAATACAATTGGTTTTTATTGACATTATTTCCTAAATTTTTGTTGAAATATTCATTTCAATTTATTTTTAATACATTTTTCTAGAAGGGCATTACTTCTATGAAATTATTGAAATTGTAGTACAAATCATAATAAAGCAAAGGCGTTGTATGTTTGTGGCTTGGACATGTGTCTACTGCATAAAATAAACATGTTAGCTTGCTTTTTTTGTAGAAAAAATTTGGATCCTTTAGTAATAATTTTGATTCTATAATGTAGGATATCCTTCAAAAGTGGTATACTAAAGAGAGATTTGTATCAAATAGTGGGATGTCTAGCTATGTAATAGAAGAAGCAAAGTGCTTCTCTATTGAAAAATGCCAATTACTTTGTCTAGTACATGCATTACTGAAGTCTTCCAAGATATACAAAAATTGTCACTATTTCCCAATATTTTGTTCATATGAAAGAAGTTGCATGGTTAAGCATGTACTCAACATAGCTATAGAAAACTTGAAGAACCAAAAATTTAGATAGACAAGAACCAAGATGAACGATTATATGTATTGTGCTCCAGTTTCTATCTCGTTACATTTGTTTTGACTCAAAAAATGTAACATAATGTAAACCTACAAAAAAATATAGGTAATCAAATTAAATAGAAAATAAAAAGATTTGGATCTTCATCCCAATATGTATAGAGAAGTAGATGACCTAAAACATAATCAAACTATTGAAGAATTTGAGCTGCACTTGGTACTTAGCAATGTCAAACCAACCTAGGATTATCTCAATGTTGGAAGTGTTTTTGTTACACTCTTTTTAGGATGTGATGCATCTATATAGACTTAGAATTCAATTTTCCCACAACAATATTTCATTATAGGCCAGCCTCAATACCTTTTTCTCACCCCTTTGTAGAACTTGTCTTGCCTTTAGATTTTTTGGACACATCAACACCACCATTGTGTTTCTTATCTATATGTTGCATTGATTGGCTTGTGCTCTTGACTTTGGTGTATTAGGATTAACTAATACCAAGCCAGAGCTTGGTTTAGACCATACCCATAAATAGAATTACTTTCTTGCCTAGTGGTACATGGTACTTGAAAATTTGGGCACCATAGTAAACCACCATTTAGTCCAATCCATCTCCATTAGGCATAAATGAGCAAGACTCATATGAAAAGCCAGGTCCATTAAAGCGCACAAATATCTTTGTAGCTCCTAGACTAAACTCTATGCTTCATGTTTCCATGTTACAACTATGATAAAAAAACAATTGGAAATTTTTGGTATTCTCTAAAGGTGTTAGTGATTTATGTCAAATTAGAAATCAAACAAGACACCATACATGACAATAATTTCTCCACCAATTAAAACCTAAAATAAGCTTGGGAAATCACAATTTTATAGTTGGCAAGCTTAAAATTTTAATAAATTACAAAAGATAAATACAAACATACAATATATATTCAAAACACCTAAACAGACCAACCTTGCAAAACAATATCAGTGAAAATAGAATTAAAAAGAAAAATCGTTTCTATCATAATTTTGACATCTACTTGAATGTTTAGACATTGACCCCATTCATATAGCAACCTCATTGAAACTTAGTTTTCCTAACTACTAGTTTTCATCGTAATTTTGACAAAAACCCCAGACAACAATGATGAGAACTACATTACTTATATAGCATCCTTGTTGAAAAAGATTTTTTTTAACATCGCAAATATAGATTCTAGTGAAAGATCTTGACCCCTTTCAAAAAAAATGATAACATGTTCGTCGTAATTCTAACAAACAATTATAGATTTTGACAACACATTTTGACAATGTTTGCCTTCTTTTTTGATGAAAAATTCTTTGTAATTGTGATGACCAACTTGATCATTGACATAATAATCGCCATGCATTTGACCATTTATCATCTAAAAACTGATGAATTAGCATTGAAAAATGAGCTAAATTTTATTAGTCTACATGATGGATGAAGAGAACATTAATAACTTAATGATTAAATTGGAATTATTCTATAAGGCTTCTAGTAATAAGGTATCTCTACTGAAGTCTATGATGTTCGACTAACAAGAATCCCCTCTGGGTTGGTGTGTCTAGTTTGGTTTTGCATGGGTGTGGGCCTAGTCATATTGTCAGATACCTATAGAACCCTTCTTAGTCTATCCAAATCTGGGGGAGATGTGGAGTTGGGTAAAAACAAATTTGACAAGTTCACCAAATAGAATAATATGTATTTATTCCTAGCTTGGAGAGTGCAAGTTTGTCAAAATACAAAAATTCTCTCCTCTTATACCATTTACTATGCATCAACTTGGATGTCTAACTAGAGTCGAATTAATTACTTCCAAAAAAATTGATAAGAGATCATCTCTAGTCTAATGAAAAGGGTAACAAGAAAGTACATGTTGTCAAATGTTAGTGGTGTACTTTGGATAAGTCATTGGGTGGATTAGGGATAAGCCACTGGGTGGATTACGGATGAAAGCATCTCTCTTGCAATAAAATAGATTTCTATATTTATAAAGGGAAATAAATCTTGGAAAATAATAGTAAATAAAAAAATTGCAAGGATTTCACAGTAAAAGTCTCTTTTCATAAGGGCGTGCATATAGGTGATCTCCTATCAAGTAGATTTTTTGTGAAGGTCAATAGATCCAATATTTTTAAAGCTATTTGGAAATGTTGGAAAATGGTAAGATCCCATGTGGCTAGAAATGAACCCATGAATAGGGATAACAAAATATGGGGTAGGGGTCAGAGAATTAGTTGGGTGAAATCTAAGAAATGGTGAAAATATTCTTACACTCCTCTAGGGCTACTCTACAAAGAAATGGGCGTTAATAGATTTGAGGATATTCTTGAGAATGGTAAGGTGATTAGTTGGGACTACATGTCTACCAAATTTGATCTCCCCTTGAATCTAAAGAGAGCCTACATTATGATTGAGAAAGCCTGTGAACCTATGTTTCTCCCCCAAACTGTTTGTGTATCTCAATGCAGTGCTTTAAATCTATCTTGGTTTAATGGGATAACTCTTTCTGGTGAAGGAGCACCCACATAAAGATCTTTTCTTTGGATGTGTCCAGACCATTGTGGTGTCAGTTTTCCTATTTTGTAATGATCTAGAACATTTTGTAAGCCATTTTGGCAAGATCTAGAGAATTCTGTAAGCCATTTTGGCAAGAGATCTCTTTGGGTCAGTTTTCCTATTTTGTAATAATCTAGAATTTACTATAGGCCATCCTAGAAAGTATAAATAGAGTTTTTAGGTTTAGGTTTAGTAAATCTTTTGGATACGAAGTTATGGGAAGAAGAAATCTTTACGAGAGCAAGTGTATATATTGTTCATTTGATGAATCAATTAGAAGAATATTGTTATCTATCTCTTTCTAGTGTTGGTTCCTTTTTTTTTTGCTTCCATTGAGTTTATCTTTTCATATTCTTGGTATCAGAGCTCAACAAAAGGTCTAGACAAAGGTGAATTGTGAGTTTTTGTTTGTTTTGATAGGTTGGGAAGAGAACCTATAGAGTGGTCATAAGACTAGGTTGAGTGGAGAGAACCTAGATAGGAGAAAATGGTCACAAAAGGGGATTTATCTCATGATAAGAGGATACTTTTAGATGCATGGGTTTCATATTTAGATTTTCAAAAAAAGAAAAGAGAGGGAGAGAGAGAGAGAGAGAGAGAGAGAGAGAGAGAGAGAGAGAGAGAGAGAGAGAGAGAGAGAGCTAAAATGAATCAAGAGATAGAAGAGAAAATGAGATTTCTAATGAGGGAACTTAAAAAAGGGGAAGAAAATTTAGCAAGACTAAAAGAGGAGTTGAAGAAAAATATGAAAAAATAAAATAGTGATTTGGAGAAATAATCTATTGAGATTACAGAAGCTTGTGAAGATGGAATAGAGAACTTGGTTGCCAATGAAGAGAAGACTTGTTCATTGGAAGGACAAAATGAACAAATTGATGCTAATATAAAAGTTTGCAGCAAATAGTTGCTGATGAACCTTATGATAAAAAGGTTCTTGAAGATAGGAAAGAGGTTGAAGTGGTAATTTTTGATGAGCCTTGTAATGAAAAGGTTCATAAAGATGGAAAAGAGGTGGATGTGTGGGTTCTTGATGGAACCCAGAGATGGCATTTGAAGTTAAGAAAGAAAGTGGTATGGCCTATCAAAAGGATAATAGTTGCAGCAAGGAAGAAGACTTATAATGAAGCTAAGAGGATAGATAAGGATCAAATAGTGATGAGTTTTTCTCCAAGCATGGAGATATTGCAGCATAAAGACATCAAAAAAAAGATGCAAAGGTTCCTATAGTGAACCAAATTAATGAATTCATATATTATGAGGTCCCATTTGCTTTTTCTAATCCATTTATTATAGGTTTGCAAAAGTTCTACCTGAATTCTTATGTGGAAGAATTTTATGAAAATATGAAAGTTGACTGGGGTAATTGGCAAGAGTACAAACAAAAAATACCAAGGAATTGGAAGATAAGAAAGAGGAAGGACAATCCAAGGGACTTGGATTCTATTGTCCCTAGGTGTATGATGTAGGAGCACCCACATAAAGATCTTTTCTTGAGATGTGCCCAAACCATTGTGGGGTTAGTTTTCTATTTTGTAATGATCTAGAACATTCTGTAAGCCATTTTGGAAAGATCTAGAATATTCTGTAAGATGTTTTGGCAAGAAATCTCTTTGGGTCAATTTTCCTATTTTGTAATAATCTAGAATGTTTTGTAGACTATCCTAGCAAGTATAAATAGAGCTTTTAGGTTTAGGTTTAGTAAAGTTTTTGAATATGAAATTACGGGAAGAAGAAATCTTTAGGAGGGCAAGTATATATAGTATTCATTTAATGAATCAATTAGAAGAATATCATTATCTATCTCTTTCTAGTGTTGGTTCTTTTTATTTTTTCTTACATTGAGTTTATCTCTGCATGACTTCCCTCTACTAAAGATAGATTAATCTTCAACCTTCTTACCTCTACCAATTCTTTATTTGACCATCTCAATGCATTCTGCTTCTTTTCCCTAAGCCTTGCAAATTGGAAGACTGCCCCTTTTGATCTATGGTATAGGCTCACTAAGCCTAAAAAGATCTACTCCTTCTAGAAACTACTTCTATACAAGATAGCTATTGTTAATCTTGATGGAGATATAAATTTTTGCTCATGCTAGAGGAAGCCCAAAACCACCTCTCATAGCTTCTTGAATGTATGTTTGCCAAGGAAGTTTGGGCACTTTTTGGCTTCCATTTTGAACATAACTTTAACCTCAGTAATATTATTTCTCCAAAATTATTAAGTGTCAAAAATAGTTATAATTTATTTTGGTATGTTCCATTAAGTTGAAATTATATGTTTTATTTGGAAAAAATGATAAAATATTTGAACTAGAATTGCTAGGAATCTTAATGGATCTCTTCGAAGACTCCTATCTCATAACATCTCAATGTAGGTAACCTTGGTAATGAATATTGAGGAAAGAAAGTTTATTGACCTCCTAAATGATGGTGTTTTTGTGATGTTGAAAAAAGAGATCTCCTTTTGTTACATTGCTAAAATGAGCCCACAAGCAACTGACCCCTTCAAACAAGCTCTGAGGAGAACAAGTGAACTCTTATAGGAGAACTAAACTACTGTTGTTGTTGTTGCTCAAATTTTAGTGATGTCACCTCTTATTGTGACAAAGGTTTGCATGGGACCTCAAGGATGGATTACAAGGGTGCCTAGGAAGGTTGTACTTGGATGAGATCTTGGAGTATATGTCAAGAATAATGATGTCATAAAATCTATGTTTGTAAATTTTTTTATATATCATAAGTATTATATTAGAGCTTATCAAGTTCAAGATTAGATATAAAGAAGTGCTACAAAGAAACTTATGTTACTTTAATTTTTCATTAATGCATTATCTTTAATAGAAAAATATGTTAAATGAGTACAGTTAATAAATAATAACAAATTGTAAAGTAAAATTCCTTACAAATATTAATAAACACATTTTCCTATTTCACCCTTTATTAATTTATATTTTTAATCTTGTCAGCCCTTTCAATGGGAAAATATCACGTCACTTGTTTTATTATTATTATATTTCAATCCAATGGAAAGCACATGATACAAGGGGCTACAAAGCCTTTAGTTTACCAATCATTGTATTTGACGACTACTTTTCTAACTACTTTTGTCAAGGAATGGTCACCTGTGGGAAAATATCACATCACTTATTATCACTTATTATTAGTTCTTGCCATAGGCAAGAATACTAATGCATCCATTAGATGCAATAAAAATATAATTTAATATGTTAGTTTAACCAACAAGATTCAAGAATTATTTTAGGTTCTAAATCTTTAATAAGGTTTGAATAGTTTTATTATTTTTTGAAACGGAAAAAAACTATTTAGCTGAAATCTTATTGGCTGACAATAAAAATAGTAAGGGCGAAAAATAATTTTTGAAAACAAAAAATTAAGAAAAAATTAAAGCTCTGACTTTTAGCATTAATTATGCAATTAATATTATTGAAAATATCATATAAGATGATGTGACACTACACTTTTTATTTTAAATTCCTTATAAAGTTTGAACATTTTTATTTTATTTTTTCAAAAATAAGAATAATATTTAATTGAAATCTTATCAAGTCTTACTAAATAGTGATGGAGAAAATCAATTTTTAAAATAAAAAATTAAGAAAATTTTAAAATTCTAACTTTTTGTATTGCTTGTTCAATTAATTTAATTATTATAAAAGATATGTCACACCACACTTATAATAATATACTAACTCAGATATACTTGCTCCATACGAAGAAAAATTCCTTTGATCAAAGAGAAAACTAGTTCCATTAGATGAAGCAAATTGTGGTTCATCAACCATAGCATCTAGCTTTCCTATATGTTTAGGAACGACTCCTGAAAAATGATTTTGGGATAAATCTAAAATTTGCATAAAATTCAGCTCGAGTAGGGAGTTAGGAATAGTGCCTTCAAATTTATTTGAAGCCAAGTTCAAAATGCTAAGATGTTTCAACTCTCCAATGAAATATGGGATCTCTCTTGAATTTGGTTGCTTCCTACATCAAATACAATTTACAATGGATGATGGACTGATACCTTCCAAACTATTTTCGTAGACATTTAGTGTATGAAGATTAGTCAGATTCAAAGATTTACTTTTTTATTTTGGGTGAATGACAAAGGAGTTATGAGTAGGAAGTGTTCTCATTTTAGGCATTCTAGACACAATTCAAGAACATGTTCTAGACTAGTAAAATTGTTTGGAGTAAATCTCACAGCAATGGATGGGGATATGCAAATGAGAAATAGTGTTAGGATAAAGGATGCCATTCAATAACTTGGGTTTAGTAGCTTACAAGCAGATCCTGGAGCAGCTGGAGATGAAGGGTATTTGTCTGATGAAAGATATTTGTCTTCTAAATCCTGGGTTTTCTGTGCTAAAAATCTGCAACCTCTATTCTAACTATTCATATTATTATTATATGAGGTTTTGATAGAGATTATTATTATCTTCTGAAGTTAGGAAGACTTGCTCATTATGTTATCTTATATGTCTTGATTGAATTATATCTTTAAATAATGTGATTCACAAAAATGATTAAATTATCTTTTGTAGTTGGGAAGACTTGTTTATAATATTATCTTACAACAACTATTGCTAGAAAAAGAAGAATGTTCATTGTCTCTACACTCAATTTTAATTTCTTTTCTAGGATCTTTATTTTCAATGGGAGGAATAATCGAATTCCATGAATTTGTGGTTGTTTTGTACAGGGGTGCCATGGAGTGAGAAGCAACAGACTGTTTTTGGCTGAACTAGAAAAGATTGGGAAGGGTGATTGGAGAGGGATGTCTATAAATCTTTTAACAACTAGAACTCCAACGCAAGCAGCCAACCATGCCCAGAAATATTTTCTGAGACAAAGCAGTGTACCTTGAAGAAAACTTCGATCAAGCCTATTTGATATGTGCCCACTTGCTCAAAATGTATAGATCTCTCTTTTCCACAACTTGATTAAGATTCCTAAGGATTTTCCTCTGTAAAGTACCAATTTTGTTTTGTTTCCTCTTATTCTTTTTCAAATTACAAGCTTCTTTAAGAATGAGGATTCACGGGAAAACCCACAAGAATCTCCCAAAATTTATATGGGGATTTAGATTTATCAGTGGCAATTCCAAAATTATCTTTCTCCATATCTAAGGATGGAGAATGCATGGCTAATTCAAAGCCCCAACTATTTTGTCCCTTATGGCCAGCACTAGAACAAAGCAATAAGAATGATGGTAATAGCGATAAGAGTAAAGAGATCCAGGTAGAAAAGAAAATCCTTTTTGTCATGTTTTTTAAGAAAAAAAATTTGTATCAGAATAAGGAGGAGATATGTATAGTTGAATACCTTATTAGAGATAGCAATTGGAGTAGCTCGAGGTCTGACTTATCTGCATCATGATTGTTTCCCTTCATACTATATTTCACAATGTTAAGTTGATCAATATAAAACTGGATGCAATTGTGAATTTACATGTATCATATTTTTGTCTTGTGAACTTCTTGGAAGATAATGAATTCTATGTGACTAGTATAGTAGTAGGCACTTTTGGATTCTTTGCACTAGGTATAAATTCTCTTACTTATGAGTATGCAGGATTTAAGTAATTCAACACTATTAGTTATTCAAAGCACCCATCTTTGATGAGTAATGATTCACAATAATCTTAGAAGATTCTAATATACCTTGGTTCCTCTATGTGGGAAATAATAAAATGGCTTCAAATAAGGTGACTGATAGAACAATCTAATGTATACAGTTTTGGAGTTGTACTCCTAGAGTTTCTATGTGAAAAAATAGCCAATATCTATCATTTATTTCCCAAGGCTTGAATATAGTTCGATGGGTGAAAAAATAGCCAATATCTGTCATTTATTTCGCAAGGCTTGAATATAGTTCGATGGGTGAGTCTTTTCTTTAACATTCCTTGTCTGTATGAACTCTGGTTCGATGTAACCTAGTGTTCCTATCACACAATTTGTGAGTAAGCTTTGGTTATGATCATACAACAGGGCAATCCCAAAGTCCCCTAACTTCCCATTCAGCTTCGAGTCTAGCAAACCATTGCTTGACTTGATATCTCTATGCATTACGCATTGCTCTCACTCTTCATGAAGATACAACAGCCCTGCAACAACATCTCTGATCAATTTGTACCTATGATCCCACTTCAACATCTTCTTTGGCTTTTCGAATATCATCTTGTTCAGACTTCTATTTGGCACGTAGTCATAAACTATGATCAGTTGCTTCTGCCACATACAAAAGCCTCTGATCTGCACAAGATTTGGATGCTGAAGCTGACCAAGGTTGGAAATTTCTACTATGAATTCTCAGACCCCTTCATTGGCTTATTTATGAATACACTTCACAACTACTTGAAGGTTGTTTGTGGGAAGGACTCCCCTATACACCCACGCAAAGCCACCGGATCCTAAAAGTTGTTTGTCTCAAAAACCCTTAGTTGCAGTATGTCGGTCTTTGTACTTAAACCTGTGAGGCCAGTACTCCATTTCACATTCCTCCATTACTTCTCTGTACTGCTTTCTCTTCAACTGCACAATTGATCGTAGCACCACCAACACCACCACCACACAAGCTGTGTTATTGCTGGCTATTAGTCGGGAGATGTAGCTCTTGGATTTTCTCTATATAAAGGATGAAAGATTAAATGCATTCAGAGGTGGGGTGGTTTCATTTTTAGAAAAGCTCCATGCCAAGATGTAAGCCTCTTCAACCATGAGTCTCTTTGCTATTGGGAAACCAACGTAGATTTCCTCTTCTAGAATGTTGGACAGCAATATATTTTTCATATGTAACAATGGTTTTTGTGGGCGGTCAAGACCAGCCTCCACAATGGTGACTTGAAGCTCATTGTGAAGATTCTCATAATCAATCCAAGCTTGAATGTTCTGTTCGGATTTGAGATTCATCTCCTTGAAATGGCCGTTGATGATCCAGTAGCCCACAGTCTCACACTACTACACATTAATATGATTAAAGATGTATGCTTGAGACACAATTCATCTTTTGTCTTTAATTTTTTTAAAGATGTATGCTTGAGACACAATTCATCTTTTGTCTTTAATTTTTTGGCATTTTCTAAAAAGATCAAATTTAAATTAATATATTATGTTTCATGGCTAATATGGAAAAATTGGAAAGTCATAAAATAATTTAGCTAGAAGGGAAATTTGTAATGACCCTTTCCAATAGGCCACTAAACAAAACCCTAAATTTAATACACTACTAAAGTATATTGCTGAAATAAGGAAATAATATTGCCAATGTATTCATTGAATGAAAACCAAATGTTTTTACAAATGATATGAAAATTTTCAGCATCAAAACATTATGACATGACACATTACAGAAAAACCCTAACTAGCCATACACAATTGAGAACTTGTTACAACTAAAAACTAAAATGAAGAACTTGGATGGATCAGATACTAGAGACTGATTGCAAAAGATGATATGGTGAAAGTGCAACTCCACTTGAAATTCCAAACCAGCAATTAAGCACAAGTGAAAGGACTTAAATATCCTTCCCACAACTACAATAATTCAGGTGATCTTTCACACCCTCAAAATTGCGTACCAATTGAGAGTTTTTGTTCTCAATGGCCAATTGTGACTACTTGCAAAAACCCTAGGCTCCACAATGCACATCGACAAAAATCAATAATAAATCTCCATGATAGGCAATGAGCCCTCAATGCCTATTTATTCTTTTTTCTTCGATAGGTTGGCCTTTTTTTTAAAAAATTATTTCTTTGCTCCTTCTAGCAACCTCTAGAACATTATTTTATTTAATGACTTTATAATATATATCACTTAATTAAATATAAAGTTACCTTGTAATATTTTTTTTATCGATAACTTTATAAATAATTAACTCTTCCAAAATAAGGACATTATAGGTCCGTCCCCCCTAAAATTGCTTGGCCTCAAGCAATCTTAATGCTGGATGCTGCAAAATCACTTCTCCCTCCCAAGTAGCATCTTCAATAGGTAAATCTTTCCACTTAACCAGATACTCTCTGATTACTCTCCTATGAAGTTGCTTCTCTCTACTATCCAAAATGGATTTTGGCACTAAGATCAATTTTCCCTCATCATCCAAGGGAGGTAATACTGCAGAAGGCATCACATTCTGACCCAATACTTTTCTGAGGTGTGATACATGAAACACATTATGCACTCTACTATCTACAGGAAGCTCCAACTCATAAACCACCTCACCAACTCGCCTGACGATCCTGAATGGTCCATAATAGCGTGGCTTGAGTTTCTCTACACCGCTCTTCTTGAGAGTGGACTACTTATATGGTTGCAACATGAGGTAAACCATATCATTTACCTCAAAGCTATGCTCAGTCCTCTTCTTGTCTGCATACTACTTTTGCTAGTTCTAAGCTCTAGAAATGTTGTCTCTGAGAGTAGCAACTCTATCCTTACTTTCCTGTAATAGTTCACCTACACAGGGTACTCGACTGTCTCCCAACAACAAATCTAAGAAACTAGGTGCCTCATAACTATAAAGTGCCATGAAGGGTGTCATTTGTGTAGTCATATGGTATGTAGTATTATAACAATACTCAGAGATATATCCATCGAACCCAAGCTTGCTATTGATCTGCCACATAATTCCTCAAATACCCTTCCAACCATTTTTTTACAATCTCTATTTGACTATCAATCTGTGGGTGATAACTAGTGCTAGGTGTAAGCTCAATACCACACAACCAAAATACCTCCTACCAAAAGTGACTCATGAAGTGGCTGTCCTTGTCACTCACAATGCTCTAAGGCAAACCATGTAATCTGAAAACCTCCCTAAAAAGACCTCTATCACCTGAGCTGCTGAGTATGTACTAACGATAGGGAAGAAGTGAGCATATTTTTTCAACCTATCCACCACCACATAGATACAATCATGCCCCTGGGCCCTGGGCAAGCCCATAATAAAATCCATAAAGATGCACTCCCACTTCCTGTCAAGAATAGGAAGGGGTTGTAGGAGCCCTGTTGGATAAGTGTGCTCTTGTTTGTTCTACTGAAAAATATGAAACTCACACACATACTACAAAACATCAGCCTTAATTCTCTTCCAAGTGAACCGTTCCTGTACTAACCTGTAAGTCTTGAAATACCTAGGATGGCCTGTTGTAGGTGAATTATGAAATGCTCTAAAAATTAACTACTTCACTTTCGATCCTGGGACTAAGTAAATCATGTTCTTGTAAATGATCAAATCATCAGTGAGAGTGTATCTGGTGTCGATTGTTGTTCCCTCAACTATAGCAGAGGCCCACGTGTCTTTGGCATATTCTGCTACGATCAAGTGTCACCAATCCTCTGATATCTGAATCATAGAAGTGAGGTGTGGCCTATTGTATAAAGCATCTACAACAATATTTTGTGTCCCCTTAACATATGTGATATCAAAATCATATGCCTATAACTTGCTCACCCACTTCTGCTAATGATCATTCAAGTCCCACTATCCCTAAAAATGCCTCAAACTATTATGATCAGTTTTAATACAAAATTTTTTCCCACAAGATATTGTATGAATTTGGCCAAGGCATGCATGATGGCCAACATCTCCTTATCATATACATTGAATGATCTCTTAGGCCCTCTGAGTTTCCTATTCTCATAAGCTATAGGATGCTTGTCATGCATGAGTACAACACCAACTTCCTCTCTAGAAGCATCACATTGAAGCTCAAATGGCTTCGTGAAATCAGGCAATGCTGATACTAGGCATGTAGTCATTATTTCCTTGAACAACATAAAACACTCATGTGCCTCTCGAGTCCACACAAATACCCCTTTCTTTAGAAAATCTGTCATGGGCACTGCATGTCATGAGTAACCATTGACAAACCTATGATAGAATCCACATAGACCAAGGAACCCTCTTAATTGTGTAAGGTTCTCTGATGGTGGCCAATCAAAAATAGCATGGATTATTTCAGGATTCATTCACACTCCTTCTGCACTAATGATGTGTCCAAGATACAACAATTCTATCATCCCCAAATCACATTTGGGCTCCTTGGCATACAAGGACTCCCTCTGTAAGATGCTCAATACTATCTCTAAGTTCTCTAAATGTTCCTACCATGTCCTACTATAGATCAAAATATCATCAAAGAACACCAGCACAAATTTTCTCAACTGATGGTGGAAGACCTTGTTCATAGTGGATTGAAAAGTGGCAGGTGCATTAGTCAAACCAAAAGGCATGACTCCAAACTCAAAGTGCCTACAATGACACCTGAAAGCAGTTTTCTCAATATCCTACTCTCGAACTCTAATATGGTGATAGCCTGATCTTAAATCATTTTTTGTGAAATGACAAGCCCCATGCAATTCTTCTATCAACTCATTAATGCATGGGATGGGATACCTATTCTTTATAGTTCTTTTATTCAACACCCTGTAATCAATACACATTCGTAGAGTACCATCCTTCTTTTTTACCAAAAAAAAAGAAGATGCAAAAGGTGACTTAATTGGTCTAATGTGTCCCATTGCTAGCAACTCCTTGATGGTACTCTCGATCTCATCTTTGAGTCATTTTGGGTGCCAGTATGGTGTGATCATGACAGGCTTAGCACCTTCCTCCAACTTGATAATGTACTCAATGCCTCTGTCTAGTGCCCTACCTAGTGGAATCTCTCTAAAAACCTTCTCATACTTGATTCTCAATTTTTTGAATATTTGGATGATATTCAGTCTTATGCTTCTCTTCCTGGGTAGGTATCAAGGCACATATTGTCGCCCACTCTATATTATTGTGCCTGGCTAATCTCTCCATCCATCTAAGTGAGATAGTCTTGACATCACCATTACGAATAGCCTTCAACACATGAGTCCTGCCATCCACTTTGAACCATATCTCCATATCCTCTAGTCTTAGAGTAACCTCCTTCAAAGAATGTAGCCACTGCATCCCAAGTACTATGTTCATGTCACCCATGTTGACCGCATGATAGTCCACCTTGAACTCATAGTTGTTCAGGCACAAAGGTAGATCTCGCACCATCTTCTCACAACGAAGAGTATATCCATTAGCTACCTTGACTCTCAATCCTTCGAACTTGTCAGTAATGAGTCCACACCTCTCCAAAAATCATGCATTAATGAAATTATGTGTGGCACCTATATCCAATAGAGTAATAACCTTCTGCCCTGCCAAGACTCCCTGGAGTCTGAAAGATCCCTCTCTTTGAATACTAGACAGATATGCCTCCTATTAATGTAGCTCTGAAGCCTCTTTTTTCTTAGCACTATCTATCTCCTGTTCACCCTCTACCCCATTAGGATCCTCATCATGGTGCTCTAAGTTGTCTGAATCTGATCCCTTATAATAAACCCACATTGCCCGGTTAGTCTTCCCCTTGGGCCTCATAGGACAATCATGACCAAACTCATAGGGACCTTTGCAAAAGAAGCATAGCTTCTTCCTACATAGGTCATTAAATGTTTCCTTATCCAAGGGTACATCTAACTTGCCTTTTGAGTCACTAACCCTCTCTTTACCCTTGCTGAATTCCCCTTTGTTATCTCTAAATGATGAAGAACCCTTCGAACTAAATCAATTTGCTGGAGCAGCAAGTTCCATAATGTGAGCTTTCTTCATGGCTTCCTATAATGTAGGAGGATCAAAAGCCTTTACCCACCCCTTGAGTGGTTCAATTAATCTCTCTGTGAATAAAATGACTAGCCTCTGTTCTAAAATGTCAGGCACCATCACTACAAGATTTTGGAAGTCATTGATAAATTTTTCTAAGCTTCCTGACTATCTCAATTGGGCTAACTCCCAAAAATAACCTTCAGAATTTTTTTTTCAAACCTTTCTATCACTCTATCCTCAAATTCTTGATAAGTGATTATCTGATTGTGTTGTAATGTGATCATGCCATGTGTCCACCAATCATGTGCTACCCCATCTAAGTATAAAGTGGCATACTTGAGCACTTCAAATTCTGTCATAGTCTTCAGAGATAGGAAAGTATCCACCTTATGAATCCAAGCACGAGCAGTCATTTTTCCACTGCCATCAAATGTGGTTAATACCAACTTGTTGGTGACTTGTTGCAACTCACTGTGTTTATTTGCCTGCTTCTTCCTAGCAGCTCTATAGTTTAGGTACTTGTCAAATGTCCACCCATCCTGTACATATGTTGGTAATTAATCTCACTCATTCCTTGCTTGTCGAAGTTCATCTTCAATATCTGTTACCATAGCATTAGGTGTGCGTGCTGGAGTTTCTTCCCTGAATGTAAGACGTGTGGGTTTGTCAGCTGTTCCAGACTATGTCCTATGTTGTGATCCTACTATACTCCTATCATCTTGGTCAATGTCATGATTATTTCTCTTGTTTTCCCCAATCAAATGTTGCATCATAACCATCATTTGTTGTGTACTTGCCTCTATTGATTGTAGAAGCCTCTCTTGATGCTGTAAAGTTTCATCATCTCGCACACTTCTAGATGGGCTTTGAGAACGTCTCTCTGCCATATTCTTAGTTATGTTGGTTCCCTATGTAAATTGGCTAGATAAACCCTATCAGGCTAGCAGGAAACTTGCTCTAATACCACTGTAATGACCCTTTCCAATAGGCCACTAAAAAAAACCCTAAATTTAATACACTACTAAAGTATATTGTTGAAATAAGGAAATAATAGTGCTAATGTCTTCATTCAATGAAAATCAAATGTTTTTGCAAATGATATGGCAATTTTCAACACCAAAACATTATGACATGACACATTATAGACAAACCCTAACTGGATGTATACAATTGAGAACTTGTTACAACTACAAATTGAAATGAAAAACTTGGATTGATTAGATACTAGAGACCGACTGCTGAAGATGATATGGCGAAAGTGCAACTCCACTTGAAACTCGAAACTAGCAATTAAGAATAAGTGAAAGGATTGAAATATCCTTCCCACAATTGCAATAATTCAGATAATCTTTCACACCCTCAAAATTGCGTAACAATTGAGAGTTTCGTTCTCAATGGCCAATTGTGACTACTTGCAGAAACCCTAGGCTCCACAACACACATCAACAAAAATCAGTAATAAATCTCCATGATAGGCAATGAGCCCTCAATGCCTATTTATTCTTTTTTCCTCGATAGGTCAACCTCTTTTTAAAAAAATTATTTCTCTACTCCTTCCAGCAACCTCTAGAACATTATTTTATTTAATGACTTTATAAGATATATCACTTAATTAAATATAAAGTTACCTTGTAATATTTTTTTTATCAATAACTTTATAAATAATTAACTCCTCCAAAACGGGGACATTACAAAATTCATTAGGTCAAGAAATGATTAAAAAGAGGCCAATGTTTGGAACAAATCTACTAGGGTTTTTGTTGATTGAAGAGTATAATGAGAGAGTTTGATTAGGAGAACCAGGGTAGGAGGAAATGATATTTCAAAGTTAGCTTTCTGAGTGTAGGGAGGACCAACCCACTTATTGATTCTGTGAATTCAACCAGTATGGGCATGGGTAGGGGTGTGGATGCTAGGAACAAAAAATTCTAAAGAGAGCCAAAGATCTACCTCACAGCTGCATCTATTCACCAAGTCACTGCCACATTCATAAATGTGGTAATGTTGATTATTTTATCTCTGATATTTGAACTTAACAACAGTTCCTCTTTGGCCCTTTCTCTTCATTGTTCTTCCTTTCTTTGCATTTGTAGTTTAGTTCAATCATGTCACAACATTTGATCTTTTTTCCTATTTTATCTATTAAAATAAAAGTAATTACAGGATGCACAACATAGTCCTAATGCATGAGATTGGGAAAAAGTAACAATAGAAAAAAAAGGAAGAAAAGTGTTTAATACATGATCTAGGCTTCATTATATGAATACCTTGGATTTGCTATGCACAAACCCTACTACCAAAATGCACTTAAAATTGGGGGCTAGGCTAGTTGGAGAGCCTTGCAGAGGAGAACCAGAGGGTTTTTTTTATTGCTAGGGTTTTCTTTTTTATTGTTGGGGTTCTTGATTGTAATCTACTAGATCTATTTTAGTGCAAAAATCTATTGTCTATGAGTTTTCTTTTTTTCTTAGATTGAATTAAATATCTTGGTTGAAATTTTTTATTGAGATTCAAAGTGGTTAATATGCTAGAGAGCCTGCAAGGTGAAATGTTTCATCTGTGAAGGATTCTTTAAACAGAAACATGTGAGAGTCCATAGTTTGTTGCTCACTACATGTTATAGAAAACAAGAGCAGAGTCTGTGAAATATTTGAGAAATATTTTTAGAGCCAAGGTTTTCTATGCATCTTGGTATGAGGTATTGATTAATTCCATAGTCAACCTTTTCATTTCAGTACATTTAATCTAGGGGAATGGTCTATATAATAATGTTATATCTAGGATTTCTATTATTTAACTCTATATTTCACAGGATTACAAGTATTCTATAGAAGGGAAATTGGACAAAGGAGATGCTTATGTTTATGGATATATCTGTTGTATTTTCTGTGAAATTAGATATTGTTGCATTCAAAATAGCTTCCAAATGGTAACCATCTAAAACCTATGTATTGGGAAATGAGAAATTCTTTGTGAGCTCTGGCACTATAGGTTAGGGATATAGATTCCACATGGCTTATGTTTAAAGTAATACAAAATATCAATATTGCTCTTTTTAAGCACCAAGAAACAATTCTTTGTCTTCTAAGTTTTGCTTGGTAGGTTATGGCATTGCTTTCTAGCAAATAGATGTTGACTAAGTTTTGGCTGTGCTACTACATACTAGCATATTTTAAGACAAAGCAGAAACACTAAATGATTCTATCACACTGAATACATGCATACATACATACTATCACACAAGACAGAGCATAAACACACTAAATACATACATACATACATACTATCACACAAGACAGAGCATAAACACAACTTGAAGGAAAAAACTATTACGTATTTAGTATGTAACTAACATTTTTAGTGTATTTCTTTCATTCCTATACCAAGCATTGTATTGTACACTATCTTGTATAATAAAACTAACAGTTTTACTTATATTCTTTTCTAATATGTACATCCGATTATATGTTAGCAAGACAAATTAATTGGTGATGTAACTTGCTTCTGTAAATAATTTTTCAAAGGCACATGTTTGTTCAGCTCAACATTGTCACAGTCTCTATTTTTTTCATTCAATATCTGTCATCATATGCATATTTTGAGGTCTAGGTGAAGACACTAGTATTAGTGATTTTGTTTTCTTATATCGATTTTTTGATTTCTCTATGAGCTTTTGTTTTCTTTAGAGTTCTTACACTTGTTCCATTCCAGGTTGTTGAAATTGATCTTGATGGTTGTGTTATGCAGGGGAGGAACCATGTCATGGAGGAGGTAATTAAAGGATAAGTTTGGTTATGGTTCATCTCAGGCAAGGCTCTCATCCAGTACTTGGCAGTGTAACTTTTAGTCAAGTGATAAACACGAACCTTGGATTTCACAATAGCGCTACTGTACCTTTTGAAGTGAAAATACAGAGATAAATAGCTTACTGACAAGGTGCTTCCTATGCTAACTTTTGTTAGATCTTTGTAGACATTAGCACTAGGTCATATAATGTTAAAACTCTTTTTGTTAAAAAGAGCATTCTTGCATATGACTGATTTATTTTCCTTATTCATACACATATAGGTTCTTCTAGAGCAAGGATTGAAATTGTCTGTAATACAATTTTTTCAATTATCTACATTTGAAGACAACTGTGAAAGACAATTTGAATTTTTTAATGAAGAGGAATTTTGGTGGTATGCTAAGTAATATTTTATTTATGATCTAGATGATTAATTTGAATTCTGAATTTTGGAGAAATCTATATTTGATATTATTGACTTGTTTAATTCTACAGAAATAATTTTCCATAACTAAATAATCACAAAGAGAATTTTCCGAACGTCTTTTTGTTGATTACCATGTTTGCGAGAGTGAAAGAAGGTAGGGAGGTAGGGATGGGCTCTAGATGAAGGAGACCTACCATCAGATTCTTGTTTGTATTGGGAACAATCTATATTAGCTTGGAATTATACTGTGAGTTTTCTACCACACTGTATTCAAGTATCTATATTTGTTCATTTGGAAATTTATAATATTTGAATGCATTTATTAATGAGATGGAAAGAGAGAAGGGAAAATAGAACTGAATTGTCATGATCTATTTCAGATATAACCTATTGTATTTTCCAGGTGAGTATGAATTTTGCTGCCTAAGGTCCTCTGTTGCAAACCCAAGGTAGAGTATGGTGAGTGAGATCCCAAGTTGATTGTCGTGAAGTCCTCTTGAGAAGACAGACATTGCAGATTTTACATTCTACTAAAAGGTTTGGAACACTCCAGGAAATTTTCGTCATTGCTAGTATGAGAGGGGATAATATGATGGATCGGGATAAGCTTTCTCAACTGCAATACCTAGGGGCAATAATGAAAGATATCCTACCTAAGTTTCCTACCTAGCTTGATTGACCTTACAGAAGCCTCTATTCTTGGCAAGTGTCATATCCTTTTAGGGGCAGTTGTGATTTTTGTTTATGGGAGAATCTTGTGGAGTTTATTTCTGAGATTTTTTTATGAACTTATTAGTAGATAAATGGGAAGGCAATGTTATCAAAATGGTTTGTTTCGGCTGAAGGCTTGCCATGGTTAATGTTGAGGAAATTGTGGCCAAACTTGGCCAAAACTTTGAATGGCAGAGCAAACCAGAGGGAATATTGAATTGTATGGAGAGAGACGAGATCATTGTACCTGTGAAGGATCCATTGCAAGCCTCAAAATCTGATCACAAAGGTCATCGGAATCTATGAATGTTGGCCTTCATTAAGCATAAGTAGCAGGCCCAAACTGAGCCGTGTATAGGTTTTCCCCTTTTTCCATTTGTTGTGCATTGATTTTATTTATGTATTAACTTAATATATACCTGACAAATTATATGCGCACTTATTAGAGTCAAAGGTTTTATATTATATTTGACTCTATGAATGTATATGCATTGATTTTATTTATATATCGCTTTAAATGTAGAAATATTTCATTTGATATGCGTTGAACAATGCAAGTACTATACTCAGTTTTACAAGTTTGGTGTTTATGGCACATGTATAGGAGTTTATTGTTAATTATAGTCTGCCTGACCATATTTAAGAGTTTTCTATGTCTAAAGCATGACTGATTAGAGAAATACGACATTAATAATTTAACTTTAATATGGTGATTCCCTTCTCTATTTTAGTTTTGGTGGTTTCCTCATTTTTTTTTTTTGTTCTGGTCTTACTAATGGGAGATGGTTTTTCCAACAGTGATTTTTCTAACATTAAAGTATCAGTGACTAGTTGACAGTAACCGTGGTTACCTTTTTTAAAATACATGAAAATTTTCCAGGTCTTCAGGTTTGGCCATTTTTATGATTTTGAACAACATTCTATGTTTGAATATTTGGAATTCAAGGAATGCCCCGTGGATGAAAGATAATGAGCATTTATAATGAAGGGAAAATATTTATTCAGACAAAAATGAAGTGTTCTATTTTTTCGGAAGACAAGATTGCTGTATTTTTATTTTTTTGTCCAAGATGTTCTCTGTTTATGGTATTTTTTTAAGATAGCTTTAAACTGTATTTCATAAATTACAAAATACACAGATGGAGTCCATAACTGTTTGAGCTAATATTTTAAATAACCAACATTTTGAATAACCTAACTTGTTTGAAAAAGCTGTATTCAAACTATTCATATGATGTTAAATAGCCTGGCTTGCTAATGTTTTCCTTGCACATGGCTAATGAATATTTAATATCCATGTATCTTTACTAGGTAATTTTGGTATTTTGCAGAAATGGTCCATTCATTTTTATGAAACAAGAATGATCAGATTTATATACTTCTTAAATTAAAAAATACATAGATGGAGTCTATAATTGTTTGAGCTAATATTTTAAATAACCAACATTTTGAATAACCCAACTTGTTTGGAAAAGTTGTATTCAAATTATTCATACTATGTTTAATAGCCAGGCTTTAATTGTTTGAGCTAATATTTTAAATAACCAACATTTGAATAACCTAACTTGTTTGGAAAAGTTGTATTCAAATTATTCATATGATGTTTAATAGACTGGCTTACTAATTTTTTCCTTGCACATTATGGCTAATGAATATTTAACATCCATGTATCTTTACTAGGTAATTCTGGTATTTTGCGAAAATGGTCCGTTCATTTAAGTTGATCTACATGATGCCAAAATTTCGATAATCTCACAAAAGTTTGTACTACTTGATCTCATGAGAGTTTTTGATGACCACCCCTAACATGTAAAATAGGCATCAAAATCTTTAAACTTGTCTCACAACTAGTTTCATTTAGGTAATACACACTATATTGCCAATGGGGGTGGTTTTTGAGCATCAAAACAATGACATGTCTCTTTTCTCCTTTGCCTAACAAACTTCTGAAATATTTTGTCTATATGTTGTCAAAATTAGAATAGATGGATTTTTTTGCTAGCATAGGTGTTGCATTTAGAAATTTATTTTGATATGGACAATTTTATTTTTTAGTGGATTACAATGATGACAATAGTGGATTTTCTGCCATGTTTAATTTTTCCTTGATTCTTGAACTTATAGGTTATTCCTTCATAAGATTGGCCTAAACTCAAAAAAGATGGAGATTTGATATATGCTCAAGCACATTGGTGAGAATTGATTCAAGAACTGACAAGATCCTGTGAGAAACACAGTAACTGGGGGCATGATAAAGTATGTATTATTTTGCTTATTTATTTCTCGAACTAAAAGGTTTTCACAAAGTCTAAAATTGATTCTACAAATAAGCAAATCATAAAATTTAACTATGTAATAATAGACAATATAAATAATGCGTAAGATGTAGAAAATGTTAAATTAGTGCTAATTTATTCTTTTGAGTAGGTGACTATGTATTACTTTTCTATTTTGTTTAGAATCCTTTATCGTTTTGAAAAAATGGTGTGTAGAAGAGAGAGGGGAGAGTGAAGACAGACATGAGTCTCTTAACCATCAAATTACATCTGTAGAAGACATTACAATTTCCTTTTTACTTTATCATAGTAATAAAAAGTAAAACATATATATAACATGGGACGGTTGTGGTTGGACAATCGTGGAAGCCCTCTCAAAATATAGCCAAAGTTTGTGGTGTATGAAACCCATGCCATAGCCAATGCAATATCAGCTACTAGTTTTCGACCAACAAGGATTAACATTATCACCATTGTCATCATGTGCTTTTCTTGTTTAATGCTTAGCTGTAGTTTCCTTTTTTATTTAGCATAGTAATAAAAAGTAAAACATATATATAATATGGGGCAGTTTCGGTTGGACGACCGTGGAAGCTTTCTCAAAATTCAACCAAAGTTTATGGTGTATGAAAACCCTGCCATAGCCAATGCAATATCAGCTAGTAGTCTTCAACCAACATTGATTAACATTATCACCATTATCATTGTGTGGTTTTCTTGTTTACTGCTTACCCTTGGCTTTTATATCTAGGAAGAAGTGCTTACTAGAGTCATAGAGTCTACTAGAACATTCCAATCTTTTGGTTATGTTTTTGAGAAGACAGTAGAGCTTGTAGTGGGTCTGGCATTCTTGCCATCTATATCAGCTCTTTGTAATGTTATATCACAAGGATGGGCAAATTCAATAGTTAGTGTTTTGAAAAGCCATTTTCAAGAATTGCCAAAAAAATCAAAATAAAACTAAGGTACAACACCATCTTGTTCAAACAATTACCACCAGTAATATCTAGGTAATGCAAGCAACAATAAAGCATAGTATTTCTATCACCATAACACAAGTAGGGAATAACGTACCAGATTTTGGAGTATCCACTACAACTTCATCTGATATTTTTTCTAGCGAATGGCACACAACATATACTCTTGATGAGGATGGTAGCTGCCCCCAACACTCTACTTTGTCGTGCATTTGCTCTATCTATGGGGAGACTCTAACTTAGAAGTGCAGGTAGGTGATAATTCAAACTTTGTGTTGGCTGAAATTTCATAAACAGGCTATTTTGAAATTTGAATTTTTAATTATTTTTGCGGCTTTGGTTGTTTTCTTGAAGAAAATTATGAATTTTACTAAGATTCTTTTGATATTGGTAGTGAATATGATGTGATGTTTCACATCATAAATTCTATGATTGCCCAATGAAGAGAATGAAGAATGATTGTGAAATTGAAAACCCAACAAAAAATTTGTTTGAAATGAACCATTAAAATATCATGAACCACATCACATGACATAGTTTAGAAAATCAACTATTGCCTCCATTTCTATGTAGCAATTAACATGTCCTCTACTTGAATAAGGGGAGCCCAATGTTGATGTTGAAAGATGACAACCTTCTACAATTCATAATTTTATGTTTAACAAAGAGAGGTGACTACAACGTTTATTTACATTCTCACTGTGGAGACCATATGAGATGATATGTGGAATGTTGAAAATGCCCTCAAACATTAGGGCATTTTTGTATTAAAGATGTGTAATGCACCATCCAATTACATATTAACTAGTCCACCCCAATAATTAGGAAGCCACCAAGCTCTTGTAGCCAGGCGATGTTAGTAAAGGGTATCCCTATTTTAACAATGCATCCTCAATAGCCTCTCTTGGAATCTGCTCAAGTACTATGGACAATTCCACATGAGATAAAAAATTTAATTTTCACTTGCACTAGAAAATCCGTCATCAATATTTATAATTTTTCAACAAAGTGGAGTCCCTATAGGTCTTATGGAAAACACCACGACAACTGAGCCATGAGTTCATACAGATGCACAACCAACACCACTATAAAGGCCTTGTCCTCAAATCAGGATGAATATTTTGAACTTTGCTTCCAATTTTTATTTGGATCTCAATTTTTTTTCATGTTGTGAAATTAATATTTCTGCAACTATTTTGTATTGACACTACAACATCATGTGAAATGGAAGAATGATAAAGATCCATTGCACAAGATTAATGGAACTAGAACAAGGAAACAAATCACAACATAAATGTCATTTCTTGTGATTCAAAATTGTTATGAGGGCATTTAGGGAAAGTGCACCTAATAATATATATGGAATATATACAAATAGTATTGATATAAACTCACTGAGATAAAAGTTACAAAGATACTTTAATTAGTAAAATTGTATATGATATCTAGGGTAGAACTGTTAGAGTTTTTACTATTTCTTTAATATTATTGTCCCTGATAAACATTATATAATCGATGGGTATCATTGATTTGTTGGCAGTAGTTAGTAATTTTTGTCATTAAAAGCAGACAACCAACCCAACTCATCCATCCACAATCAACACTCCAGCCCACAACTCAACCGTCTATCCACCACCCATAATGAATTACATAGCAGACACTCTGCCATTCCAGCCACCCATGTTTTTAATATATGTAATATTATATTTAATATAGTGTAACATGTGTAAAATGTGTTGTGTGTAGAGAGTTCTCATACCCTCTATAAATAGAGGCCTTATGTAATACATTTGTGCAAGGTAGTAAGGCAATAAAATCAGTGTTATCTCTGTGTATTTGTCTCTCTTTGCCTTCAAATTGGTATCAGAGCATGAAGAGCTAGGCCTAGGAGAAAAAGAATTATGTGTTGATATATATAACTGCTATAGCAGTGAATGGAGCTTCTAATGTTTTCTTGATTGCAGATCATTATCAGCTTCTAAAGTTGGAGACTAGTGGCTGCCAAGATTGAGAGAAGAAAAGATCCCAGTTTAATGTTTGAAGAAGGTATGAGCTGATTTCTTAGAGTGAAGTCTAATGTTAAAAAAAAATTGTTAAAAGGGGAAAATAAGCATTATAATGTTGTTTGTTTAAGCTATATGTCATTGGCTTAGACTTGTTTGGTGGATTTGCTTTGTAAAGCAAAGTTTAAAATTGTAAGGTGTAATTGTAACTGTGTATTAATATGGCTTCAGGAAGTACTATAGCTCAACCACAAATTCCAATATTTTCTGGTAAAAATTATGAATTTTGGGCTATAAAAATGAAGACACTATTTTGTTCTCAAGGCATATGGGATCTTATTGAAAAGGGTTTTATTGAACCACAAGATGAGTCTACATTAACACAAGATGAAAAGGATAAATTACAAGATAATAGGAAAAAGGATGCTAAAGCGTTGTTTCTAATTCAACAATCTTTAGATGAATCAATTTTTCCTAAGGTTTGTGCTGCTAAAAAGTCTAAAATTGCATGGGATATTTTAGAAACAGCATATCAAGGGACATCAAAAGTTAAGATTGCTAAATTGCAAACTTTAAGGCGTGATTTTAAAAATTTGTGTATGAAAGATTCAAACTCGGTTGATCAATTTCTAAATCAAGTAATGAATGTGGTTAATCAAATTAGATCATATGGTGATGATTTGACAGATCAAAAAGTTGTTGAAAAGATACTTCGTTGTTTGCCTAGAAAATTTGATGCCATTGTTGTTGCCATTGAAGAATCTAAAGATTTGACAATACTATCTATTGATGAATTGATGGGCTCACTTTTATCTCATGAATCAAGAATGAACAGAAATAACAATTCTTCTTTGGAGAATGCATTTAGATCGCCGGTATCTTTTGGTAGAGGAAGAGGAAGATTAAACTACAGAGGAAGAGGAAGAGGTAGAAGCATAGATGGACGTGGAAGTCCAAATGAAGAAGAGAGAACAAATCAATCCATTCAGAGTTCTAATAGAGGACGTGGCAAAAGTTCATTCCAACACCCATCATCAAGGTTTGATAAATTTCGAATTCAGTGTCATTATTGTAAGAGGTTTGGTCATATTGCAAGTGAATGTAGAAAGAAACAAGAGGATATTGAAAAGAATGGTGCTAATTACTCAGATGTATCTGATAACAATTTAGGAAGTTTATTTATAACTTGTAATGTTGCTCAAGAAAGCTCTAGTGATATATGGTTCCTAGATAGTGGATGTAGTAACCATATGACTGGAAATAAAGATTTGTTTGCTAGCTTGGATGATTCTGTAAAATCTGAAGTAAAGCTAGGAAATGATAGTAAAGTCTCTGTAATGGGAAAAGGTGTTATAAATGTCTTGACAACAAATGGAGGAAAAAGATATATTCCTGATGTGTATTTTGTGCCTGGATTAAAACACAATCTCATGAGTGTTGGTCAACTAGTACAAAAGGGTTACAAAGTTTCTTTTGATAATGATGTTTGCACAATCTTGGATAGAAATCCTAGTGGCAGGTTAATTGCAAGGGTCAACATGACACAAAATCGAATGTTCCCCCTTCAGATTCATTACATTCAAGGAGGAAAAGAAGTTAGTTTCAAGACAGTATACTCAGATCAGTCGTGGCTATGACATTTGAGGTATGGTCATCTTCATTTTGATGCTTTAAGCTTATCACAAAAGAAGAATATGGTGAAAGGATTGCCTCAAATATTGAAACCACCAAGTTCATGTGAAAGTTGTATTTTGACAAAACAACATAGAGAAAGCTTCCCAGTAGGAGGTTCATATAGAGCAAGAGCACCATTGGAATTAGTTCACACTAATATATGTGGACCTATGCAAACTCCATCTTTAGGAGGAAGTATATATTTCCTAACATTTATTGATGATTTTAGTAGGAAGATTTGGATATACTTTCTCAAACAAAAAAGTGAAGCTTTTGAAAAGTTCAAGGATTTCAAAAATTTGGTTGAAAAACAAAGTGGTCACTACATCAAGGTATTGCGATCTGATAGAGGTGGTGAATTCAGTTCTAATGATTTTTTAGAATTTTGTAGATTTCATGGAATTAAGAAGCAGTTTACCACAAGGTACACACCACAACAAAATGGTGTAGCAGAAAGGAAGAATAGAACCATAATGGAAATGACAAGGAGTATGTTGAAGGCCAAAAATCTATCCAATGATTTTTGGACAGAAGCAGTAGCATGTGCTGTATACATTTTGAACAGGATTCCTACAAAGAGTGTTAAGAACACAATTCCACAAGAAGCATGGAATGGTAAGAAACATACAGTATCCCATTTTAGAGTTTTTGGTTGTGTTGATTATTCATTAGTTCCATCTGAATTAAGAAAGAAATTGGATGATAAAAGTGAAAAATGCATCTTTATTGGCTATAGTGAAGAATCAAAGGCTTATAGATTGTATAATCTTGTTTCAAAGAAATTGATCATTAGCAGGGATGTTAAATTTGAAGAAGAAGATTCATGGCATGAAAATGATAACAAACAAGTCACAAGAGGAGCACCAATATTACAAGGTGATGATGAATTAAAGGAACATGGGACTCAATCAACACCCAACACTCCACCAAGGAACTTTGTTCAAGGTGTCTCACCTCCAAGTTCAAATGTAAGTGATAAATTTAATTCAACATTCTCAACAACAGGTTACAAAGGTAAGAAGACAAGAAGCTTAAAAGAAATATATGATCAAGAAGAAGAGAATGTAGATATTTACTCAAATTTTGCTTTATTTTCTTGTGATCCATTATATTTTGATGAAGAAATTAAAGAAGATAAATGGATCAAGGCAATGGATGAAGAAATTGACTCTATTGAAAGAAATAACACATGGGAATTAATGGATTTACCTAAAGGAAAAGAATGTATAGGAATCAAATGGGTTTACAAAACTAAATTTGATGAAAAAGGTGAAATTGTTAAGCACAAGGCAAGACTAGTTGCTAAAGGTTTTTCACAACAATATGGAGTTGATTATAATGAAACATTTGCTCCAGTTGCTAGACTTGACACAATTCGAACTATTTTAGCAATAGCAGCACAAAATGATTGGAAAGTGTATCAAATGGATGTAAAATCAGCTTTTTTGAATGGTTTTCTTGATGAAGAGGTATATATTAAACAACCACCTGGTTATGAGGTTAGTGGGCATGAAAACAAAGTATATAAACTAAACAAGGCACTTTATGGTTTGAAACAAGCTCCTAGGGCTTGGTATAAGAGGATTGATTCATACATGATAAGTAATCAATTCAATAGAAGTAACAATGAGCCCACATTATATGTTAAGACTAATAAGGAAGGTTAGATTTTGATTGTATGCTTGTATGTTGATGACTTAATATTCACTAAAAATCTATCAGTAGAAATGTTCAAGTCAGAAATGATGAAAGAATTTGAAATGACAGATTTGGGGTTGATGAGATATTTCTTAGGTATTGAAGTTATTCAATGTGACAAAGGTATCTTCATTTGTCAATCCAAGTATATAAAGGATGTTTTAAAGAGATCTAAAATGATGAATTGCAATCCAGTGTCAACTCCAGTTGCAACAGGAACAAAACTTAGCAAGGAAGAAAAGGGCTCAAATGTTGATCCAACTATGTTTAAAAGACTTGTTGGAAGTTTAATGTATATGACAGCTACAAGGCCAGACATCATGTATAGTGTCAGTTTAATCTGAAGGTTCATGGAATCACCACAAAATTCTCATTGGCGAGTTGGAAAAAGGATATTGAGATATATTGCAGGAACAATGGGATATGGAATTCTATATTCCAAAGCTAACAATTTTGGTTTGATTGGTTATACTGACAGTGATTTTTCAGGTAGCATTGATGACAGGAAGAGCACTTCTGGATATATCTTTCACCTTGGATTAGGAGCTATATCATGGGCATCAAAGAAGCAACCTATAGTGACAATCTCATCAGCTGAAGCCGAATATGTAACTGCCACTTCCACAGTATGTCAAGCAGTATGGATGCGTCGAATTTTGCTTGATCTTCACCATCATCAGGAGGAACCAACACCAATTCTTTGTGATAAAAAATCAACAATACCATTATCTAAAAATCATGTATTTCATAAGAGGAGCAAACATATTGATACAAGGTACCACTTCATCAGAGAATTGGTCAACAATGGAGAAATCTACCTTGAGTTCTGCAAATCTGAAGATCAATTGGCAGATATATTCACTAAGCCATTACCAAAAAATAACTTTGAATATCTGTGAGAGAAATTGGGTATTAATGATGCAAAATTTGTAAATGACAAAAATTAAGGGGGAGTGTTGGCAGTAGTTAGTAATTTTTGTCATTAAAAGCAGACAACCAACCCAACTCAGCCGTCCACAATCAACACTCCAGCCCACAACTCAGCCGTCTATCCATCGCCCATAATGAATTACATAGCAGACACTCTGCCATTCCAGCCGCCCATGTTTTTAATATATGTAATATTATATTTAATATAGTGTAACATGTGTAAAATGTGTTGTGTGTAGAGAGTTCTCATACCCTCTATAAATAGAGGCCTTATGTAATGCATTTGTGCAAGGCATTAAGGAAATAAAATCAGTGTTATCTCTGTGTATTTGTCTCTCTTTACCTTCAATTTCTACGATAATTTATTATATATGATTGCTGTAAATTTGATTCTCCCTGTGTATCTCTTGTCTTGGTGTGCCTACAAAGTAGTTTTTAATGATTATCATTTCTTGTAGCTAGGCATGCCTTCCTATAGCCATCTGTTGAGTCTTCCAACACTCTTATTGGTGACATTGATCTTCTATTGGGGTTTTCTTATGGACTTTAACCATCCTTTGGTCTGTGTCTTGATATTCTTCATTGTCATCAAGTACAAACATCCTCTTCAGGTATTTCAAAGACAATTTCTTTGTTTCCCAATTCCTTGTTTATTGATTATTTTCTGTAGCACACGGTCTTCATCTTCTAATTGGTTATTCTATAGATATGTTTACATTGGTAGGCCTTTAGCGTGGGCAAGATTCTTTCATTTCCACACATATCAAAGTCACTGCAACTCAGAAAACTTTATCAGGCTTCTTTAGGGGATTGATTTGATGAATATGTAGTTCTAAGCATATTGGCTTATGCATTATGCTAATGACTAAAACTTGTATATTTGACAAAGATATAACTTTGCTATTGGCATGGGCTTCTAAATATTGTAGCTGGTAGACATCAATGGAGCCATCCTTTTCTTAACTGCTATGTTTTATGAAATCATTGTATACAAAGCATGACATTACTGGAACTGTTATACTTCTGCCAGCCTATGAATATGTTGCTACTACTATTCTTGATTTCCTCTTCATGCCCTCTTGACTCCACATGACATATACATGCTCATTTCTCTTCACAAGAGTGCACATATACTTACAGGAAGAGTGCACATATACTTATAGGTTAAGCACTTTGAATATTCGTATTGTCTGAGACTCTGAAGCTTAAAACAGAAAATAATATTTATTTACAATATATGTGATTCTGATTTCTGTGATATTACAATTTCCATCAAAGGCCTTATCAATTCCATTTGTCCTTCCCCATTAATACAACTGAACTGGTATGCCCCTAAGCTTCCATTAACATCTACAAGAACCATGTGATCTTGAACAACACTGTAGCCATGATCATTGTCAAGTCTTCCCTCATTGTACTTGTTATCACAAGTACCTTCAAGACAACATTCCTCCAATTTAAAGTTCAATGTTGAATGCATTATCTTCAATTCCATTCCTAGTCGACTTCTTAAGATGTCCCTGTGATGCACCTGCATCCTGAACTTCATGAATCATTTCTGCATCTGATGCTTTTTCCATTCTTAATGTCCAATTTTTGTTACAATTTGAATCAGAGTGCTCGGATGGGAGTTCAAGTTTTGTAAAAAATTGGGCTCCATCAAGGTCAACAAAAGCTTTTAAAGTAATAGCATAGAATAAACTAAAGAAAAGAATTGAATTCTTGTAAGTAAAAAGATCCTGGCAACCTGTGCAAATGAGAAGAAAATACATCTCAGTTGAATTACAAGAACTTAATCATTGATAATGAGGACAATTTTTCCACAGAAAGTCAACTTGTGATATTGCTAAGAGGGTTTTACAATATAATCATTTGTTAATAAAGAAGGCAAATTTTAAATTCTAGAAAAATAGAGAAAGATGTGGATGCTATTAGAACTACTAGAGGCCAGGGGATATGGATTTTATTAGAACTACTTATAAAATTGATAGGTAGAATCCCAGCCTAAATGTTGCTTCTGAAACAACTGCAGCTTCATCCCTAGTGTTCCGTAGCATGAACCCTTCCTATTTCAAGAGGCTCATCTATGCTTCCATCATGATAAATTTTTAGTAGCTTCATGAGTGCAAGCTATACTATATTCTATTTTTTGTTGAGTAGCTCATCAACCTCCCTATTCTAGATTTTTTATTTCACCAAAAAGCAAAGATGATCATGCAATAACTTGCTTAAGTCTACAATCTCTCCATTCTATTGCTCTTCTTCTGGGTTAGATGTAAGAGTAAATAAATGTGGTATGTTTTCAGATTATACTACAGAAAACTATCAGTTGAATTAATTTCCTTGGGTTTCTCTTAAGATGAACTATTGTGGAGCTACGTGGATATATAAAGTAATAAAAAGTGTAAAATATTTGATTTACATTCAAGAAAATGGCCAAAGTTTCCAAGCTCATGAATTAAACAATATATGGGTGGTTGAATAAACATGTCGGAGCTAGAGTGATTTTATTGAAGGTACAAAAACTTGAAGTTGTGGGTGTTAATATATTTCAAGTTTTCATTATGGGTTTTTTTTGGCTTATATTATTTAAAATAAAGCTATCTAAGTAGATTCTTTACTACAAATTATTTTCATGGATCGACTACAATTGGGTATACATTGTTTTGTGTAGGAATTCCTTAATGGGAAAGTGTAGTCTCCTCATGACTACAATTATCATGTGCTAATAACTATATCTGCTCTACTGTGCCTGGAACATCAACTTCTGGGACTAAATATACACTAGGTTGGGTAAAAATTACTTTATCTGATTGAATGGGTTCTGTTGTTGTGATTGAAATCTAAAAACCTAAAACTAGTGTTTATAGACTATCACAACTATTCAGATACATCAGCCTCCGAATAGAATGGCAATGCTCAACTTAAACCAACAAGTATTTGGTATAAACTACTCTTACTTTGAAGGACTTTGCATCCATTGAGATTTGATGAAGCTTGCAACAAATAAATTATATTATAATGGCATCAATTTGCAAAACATTGAACTCTAAAATTTTTCTTTGACAAAGATTCACATTTCTATAATCCATGATGAATCTAAACACGTAACACAATTCCTATCTTTCTTCAACCTTGCATTATTCTTCTTGCAATTTTTTTCCCCCCTGGTATGCATTCTATTTTCTTTATGCTTCCTCAGTTTTAATCTTCCCACAAACTTATTAGTCCATAGGCATGGGCTCTTTTCCCTCTTATTGCACCCTTCTTAGCTATTTTCTTCCTCTTCACAAGTCCCTATCATTGCCCCACAACCCCACTTCTCTTTCTTGTTCACAACAACCTCCCTAATTTCCAATGCACACCCATATTTTATTACACTAGATTTTGCTTTTTTTTTAAAAATTCTTTAAACATTTCTTCCATTCATCTTCCCTAAGGTGATTCAATTTCTACTTGATGTGTATTTTTGTGTTTAGAATTGGAGTTTAATGGTCCTCTTGGAATGCAGTGATTTAAAATTGATTTAATAAATTAGTTACTTTTAAAGGCTCTCAATTTTGGCATAAGTGGTAATGAAAAATAGTTGACATGCCTGTGTTTACTTCCACATTAGGTGTACATTATACCAGGTCAGTTGTAGCTAAAATCTTTCTCTGTAGTTGTATGTGCATACTCGTTTACAAAGCCTTGAGTCAGCACATGTAGAGAACATACTTGTAAAGGCTTTTTAATTATAATTTAGATTTTTTAAACTATCAAAAGCTTTAGCCTTTTGATCAACATTTGAAACCATGTATTATAGTTTACAATTAAAACAAGTTTAAGTTCCATCTAATTTGTTTCAACTTCTATGTGATGAGCTAGAAATCTTTTGTTTCAACGGTTGTAATGGAGGACATTGATTATTGGCCCAAGCATGCTTTGATATGCAAATTTCTTGGAATCCAGATTTCCCTATCCGCTCTTGAGGCATGGATCTGCCACTCTTGGTAGGTGGAAGGCGATATGGAGATTATGTTGGCAGGGAATAGTTATTTTTTTGTTGTATTCTCTTGCATGTCTGATCGTGATCATGTTTTTGAAGGAGGCCCTTATTTCTACAACAATGTGGCGTTATTTGTCAAACCTTGGCATTCAGGTTTTAATTTTGCTGAGGATCTCCCTTCAACAGTGCTAGTTTGGGTTCGCTTGCTTTGTCTTCCCTTGGAATTTTGGCGTGAAGACATCCTTCGACAAATTGCTGCTTTGTTGGGGAAGCCAGCTGCGATCGCACATCAAACCCTCGATAAAAAGTTTATTTCTTTTGCTAGAATTTGTGTTGAAATTAATTTGAATAACCCATTACTAGATTCTTTGGAAATTTTTCTGGGGGATTCTTCTTGGGTGCAGCAATTAGATTATGAATCCCTCCCTTTCTGTTGCCGGATTTGTCATGAGTATGGTCATTTATTGCGGCAGTGCCCCTGTAACTCGAGTTTCAAAGGAGTGGATTGATCTACAGCTGGAAATGCTGGTGGTTTGGCAGATACTACAGGGAAAGGACAATCTCAAATGGTTAATACTACCAAGGGGATGAATCCACAAGATGCTACAGGTAAGGGTAAGGCTCCAATGCAGGATAAGGATGGATTTACCCCTGTTCGTCCTCGAGCTAAGGGACGTGGTCAAAAGAGGCCTTTGAAAGAAAGATTATCTGATTCAGGTTTTAACCTTTTTGAGGTGCTAGATAGTATGGTTCTAGAGGAGGGTATTCCTCCTCCTATCTCTTCTGATCCAGCTTGCCCAGATGAGAGATCTGTTCCTAATGATGCTTGTGGGGCATCTCAAGTTGTAGTATATCAGAATTGTGAGGTTCCTGTAGCTCCTGTGACAGTGGCTCTGGTGACTCCTGCAGTGTTGGAAGATGATGATGTTGTTTTGGCTGACTTGGTTAAGGATGTGCTACCATCAGGTAAGGGCAAGGGATCTCCTCTCCCCTTGGGGTTGCTGCCTCGACCCTTTAAGTGGGCTTCTTCTTCTCCCCCTCTAAGGAGTGGGCGCAAAATAGACCAAGAGAAGATTAAACTCATAGGAGATATATTGATTGAGTCTGGTTCAATGAAACCTTTGGATTCTCATTTTCCCAAATCTACCCAATGATGATTATTCTCTCATGGAATGTAAGGGGGTTGAATAGCATCACTAGACAAAAGGCTATTCATAACTTGGTGGTTGATCATAGTCCTGATGTTTTTTGTATCCAAGAGACTAAGCTCTTTGTGGAGTCTATGGTCCAACATGCCTCTAGTATTTGGTCTCGTGGCCAATGCCAGTGTGTTGGGGAAACAGGCAGTGCTGGTGGTTTAGCTATATTTTGGGATCCTCAAAAAATTTCTCCTCTTGGCTGGATGTCTTCTCGCTCAGCTCTCTCTATGGTAGCTTCTGCTCTAGACTCAGGAGAGGTAATCATGGTTACTATTGTGTATGCATCTGTTGATCTTGTGGGAAAGGAGGAACTTTGGGAACATATTCAATATGTTAGAAATTGTCATCCTTATCATCCTTGGGTGTTAGCAGGGGACTTCAATTCAGTTTTAAGTCTGGAAGAGAAGCATGGTGGTTTGGCTAGATTGGGGCCTTCTTCTGCTCTTCTTCGGCAACACATATCTCTTTTGCATCTCTCTGATGTTAAACCTTCTAATGGCCTCTATACCTGGAATAATCGTAGGACTGGTGTTGCTGCTATCTCAGAATGCCTGGATAGATTTCTTGTTTCTTGCTTCTGGCTTAGTGGCACCCTTACTATCTCTTCAGAAATCCTTGATTGGAGGGGTTCAGATCATTGGCCAATCAAATTTTCCACTATAGGGGCTTATGTTCCAAAGCATCCTCCTTTTAAGTTCCAGTTGATGTGGCTTTGTGACTCCTCTCTTCATGATTTTGTTTTTTGTTGGTGGAAAGATGGTGCCCCTGCATATGGTACTGCAATGTTCTCATTTTCTAAAAGGCTTCAATATGTTAAAAGGCAGCTCAAGATATGGAATAAGGAATGCTTTGGGAATCTTCACTTTATGAAGAGGCTTGCTCAAGAAAATCTTGATGTCATCACAAGGGAGATTAGAGATCGAGGTTTCTCAGAGGATCTTGGCCAAGCTGAATCCCTTGCTTCTAGAGCTCTAGAAGAATGGGAACTTCAAGAGGAAATTTTTTGGAAGCAAAAGGCTCGAGTTGATTGGCTCCAGGAAGGTGATCGAAACACTGCCTTTTTCCATAAAACAGTGCAATCTCGCCGGAATCAGAGCACTATCTCTTCTTTGCTTAATTCTCAAGGTATCCAACTAAATTACTTGCCAGCTTTGTTCCAGGAGGCTATTTCGTACTTCTCTACCCTCTTCTCTGAGGACTCTCCTCCTGCTGATAATGAAGAAAATATTATTTTGTCCTGTATTCCTTCCCTTATCACTCAGAAAATGAATGATTATCTCATGCGTCCTATCTCTTTGGAAGAGCTGGAGGCGGTGGTCTTTGGCATGCCTAAGGGGAAGGCTCCTGGTCCTGATGGTTTTTCAGTTGAATTCTTTCAAGAATTTTGGGACATCATTAATCATGATTTGTTGGAGGTGGTTAAAGAATCCTATGCTAGCAAGCAGATGCTTCGAGCTTTGAACTCTACATTCTTGACTCTTATTCCTAAGAGAGAGGGTGCTAATCAATTGGAGTTTTTTAGACCAATTGCCTTATGTAATGTGGTCTACAAAGTTATTGCTAAGCTGATTGCTGAGAGACTAAAAAGGTGGCTTCCCATTATTATCTCAGAAGAACAAGGTGGTTTTGTTGCTGGAAGACAAATTTTGGATGGGGTGGTTATTGCTACTAAGGCTATTCACTCTATGGCTACTTCAAGGGAGAGAGCCATGTTTGTTAAGCTGGATATGGCTAAGGCCTATGATAGAGTTAAATGGAGCTTCCTAAGGAGTATTCTTCTTTCTTTTGGATTTAGCTCTGACTGGGTGAGTTGGATTATGAGTTGCGTTACTTTTGCCTCTTTTTCTATTCTTATTAATGGTCAACCTTCACAACTATTTGGTGCTTCTAGAGGCCTCCGCCAAGGTGACCCTCTCTCCCCATATCTATTCATCATCATGGTTGAAGGCTTGGGCAGATTCATTAAGCATCAGGTGTCCCAGAATTCTATTCAAGGCTGGCGGTGGGGTAATGGCTTACCTTCTCTTTCCCATCTTCAATTTGTTGATGATTCTGCTCTTGCCGGTCTTGCTAGGATCAAGGAAGTTGAAGCCTTTCGACATGCTTTGGACATTTATTTGGAAGCTTCAGGCCAAAAATTTAATGAGCACAAATCTTTCATTTACTTTTTTAACACTCCTAATTCTATTCAACACAGGATTGTTGGTATCCTACGGTTTCAGATAGGTTCACTTCCTTTGACTTATCTTGGCATTCCTATTGCTATTTCCAGGCAGCCACATCTCTTCTGGCAAAATTTGATTACCAAGCTTCAAGATAAGGTAAATCATTGGACTCATAGATGGCTTTCTACTGCTGCCCGGGTTACTCTTCTTCAAGCTGTTATCCAAGCTCTTCCTACTTATAGAAGCATGGTTCATGCTGCACCTATTTACTTTCTCAAGGAGTTTGATGCTCTTTCTCGACAATTCCTTTGGAGTGGTAATTTGTGTAGTACTAAATGAAGCTTGGTTAATTGGGCAACTGTTTGTAGGCCTAAAAAGGAGGGTGGTCTTGGTCTTCGTTCTGCTCTATTGAGTAGACAAGCTTTGGCTGCTAAACTTTATTGGCGATGGTGCTCTGGACAGCATCAGCTTTGGGCTCGTATTATCACTCATAAATATTTTCATGGTGCTGATCCTTGCTCTGTTTCTGCACTTCCTCTTGAAGGTCGTGGCTCAATGGTTTGGCATACTTTGAAGACAGGTGCGATGTTGGTGAATAGGGGTCTATTCTAGATATGTAAAGGAGGTTCTCAAGGTTTGTTTTGGTCTGATGCTTGGGATGGATTCCCTTCCATTTTATCCATATACCCTCATCCTCAGCCTCTTTGTGACTCCTTTCTAGCCGCTGGATGGGATAAAGTGGCTCATTACAAGACTCCTTATCAATTGGGACATGTTGTTGGTTATAGATGGAAGCATTCCTCTGATTGGCCTCCTGGAGGTACAAACACGGATTGTCAGGAGCTTTCTCAAATTCTGACCTCTAGAGAGTGTTCCTCTTTGCTTGGTCCAGATGTATTGGCTTGGGGCGGTACCTTGTCTGGTAAATATCATGTCTCTGCTGGGTATCAGGAGATAACTAGACAATTATTTGGGGATGCTGAGGTCCCTTGGTGGAAGCAAGTCTGGAATAAAGTTTCTTGGTCCAAGTGCAATTTTTTCATGTGGCTAGTGGCTCAAAACCATTGTCTTACCTGGGATAATCTTTGTAAACATGGATTTCAGGGCCCCTCTTATTGTGTTTTGTGTGGTAATGGAGAGGAGTCTGTCTCCCATCTGTTCTTCCATTGCTCCTATTCTACTCAGATATGGCACCTTTGGTGGAGCGCTTGGGGTTGCTCTTGTCGACATGCTTCCTCTTTGCCTGAGTTTTCGGCTCGCTTGGGTAGTGCTCCCTCCAAGTCTTCTTCTCTCCATGCTGCTTGGATTGCTAGCCCATCTTTCATGCTTTGGCATATCTGGTTGGAGAGGAATCGTCGCATATTCCAAGATGTTCGGCTTGGTGTTTTGCATCTTTGGTGGAAAATATCATATTCTCTCCAGGAAACTATTCTTGTGAAGTGTGAGCTTGATGGGGGTATGGATCTGATTGATCTTGCTATCTGTAATCGCCTCAATTTTCATCTGTAGGATGGGGTTGCGGCTCATAGGTTTCCTTCTATGTCCAGGCAGCTTCACCATCAGAGGAAGGGTTAGGTTAACCGGGATGGGCACTAGACTCCTCCTCCTTGTGGAGTTCTGAAAATTAACACTGATGGTTCTTCTCGTGGGAATCCTGGTCTGGCTGGTATTGGTGGAGTGGCTCGTTGTAGTTCTGGGAATGTTAAATTTTTCTTCTCAATTCATAAGGGTGATTATACTAACAATCTCATGGAAGCTCAGGCTATTTTATATGCTGTGGAACAATGTTGCTTGTGGGGATGGAGTAAGATTATTTGTGAGTCTGATTCCCAGGTGGTGGTGAACATGCTTTCTTTGCAAGAGCTTGAGGATGTTAGTTGGCAGCTGGCCACTATTGTTAAGTAGATTCTTTTCTTCTCTTCCTCTTTTCAGTTCATTAGGTTCAAGTATATTCCACGAGAATGGAATAGACCTGCTGATTGTTTAGCCAAATGGGCTTCTAGTCATGATCCGGGTTGGAATATTAGGGATAGGGGGCAACTATCTTTTGAGATGGTGCAAGAATTTGATGATCTTGTTGCTCAGGACCGAGCTCCTTATTGAGCTCTCCTTGTTGTATTCCTTTCTGTCTTAATAAATTTTTACCCCTCTTTTTGCAAAAAAAAAAGTAGGGGATGGTGGTTCGAATCCATCGCACCTTAACATGAATTAATTAATTACATTGTAGTTTATATTAAATTTATATATTTATTATTTATTATTTTAACATGAATTAATTAATTACATTGTAGTTTATATTAAATTTATATATTTATTATTTATTATTTTATACCATCTTCAAGAAGAGAATAAGCACGATTAAAGATGTTTCTATAAAGACAAAATTAAAATTGTCTCTAAGAGACAATAATAGTGTTGTTCCTTATTGTCTTTCTAAGACAATACTTTATGACAATAGTTTAAGACACTCGCTTAAAGACAATACACAACTTTCTTTTTGTTTCAAATTGCGACAATTCACTCAAAAATTGTCTCCAATATTGTCTTAAAACCACCCTTCATGTTGTAGTGTGCATTCCCCCCTAACCTCCTTTTATACTACTCCTGTTGGTAAACCAACGGCCAAGATTGATTTACAATCGACGACTGAGATTAAAACAACTTAACAACTCTAACCAAGTTGGTTTCTAGTTGTTTCCAAAAAGTGGTCAATTATTTAACAAATGTTTGTCTCTAACCTAACCAATTAGTTAGTAAAACTATTACTTGCTAAATAATAACAAATGGACGAACAACTGTCCAAAGCTAACTAAACTAACAATTAGCATAGAGTGACTTATTGGAGATTCTACACTTTGTGGTAGATAAAAAAACTAACCAAGAGCTTGTAAGAAACGTGACTAAAGACAAAGTTAGAAAGGCAGTCTTCTCTATGGGTGCATTCAAGGCCTTAGGCTCTGATGGATTTTCCCCAAGTTTTTTTTAGGAGTTCTGGAAGGTCATTAAGTATGATCGTGTTCATGCAATAAGTGACTTTGTCAAAACTAGTAGAATTCTTAAAGAGATAAACCAAAATTTCTTCATTTTTCTTCTGAAAATCAAAGACCCAACTCGGTTAGAGGATTTCAGATCGATAAGCCTTTGTAATACCATCTACAAGATCATCTCCAAGGTGGTTGTGAACACAATGACACCTATTTTGGATAAGAAAATTACTACTACTCAAAATGGATTTGTCCCTGGTTGGCAAATCCTAGATCCTATGATTTCTCCTAATGACTTGGTCCTTCACTCTATGGAAAGGAGAGGGAACCCAAGTATGACAATGAAACTTGACATTTCAAAGGTTAATGATAAGGTGACGAGAGAATTTATGATTTATTTTTTTGGACAATTTGGGTTTGGGGAGAATTTTATTACTCTTATTGGGGAAATGATAAACAATGTCCAATTTTTAGTTTTAATTTACGAGTTCTTTTATAAAATTTTGATTATGTACTCACATTCAACTACAAACATTAATACAAAATGTAATTGTCTATGTTTCTCCATTGTCTTTAGTTCTTCAGTTCTATGTACAATTAGAATTAACTTTAATATGGTTTAAAGATATTTGAACTTCTAAAAGATCAAAGGATATTAAGGATATATTCTAATGCATTTTTAATTCCTTCAAATTAAAAAGTTTAATCCTCCCTTTATTGCTACACTCTACAATACCATAATAATCATTACACATATTATTATTACGCCGAGAGGCATTCTATACAATGGCAGCACAAATGCCCAGCACGGGAATATGCCAAGATTCTTTGTCAATAAAAAAGAATTGGGAGCAATTACAAACTTCCAAATTAAATATTAAAAAAGAATTCTCGAAATAATAGCTGGCCGAAATAATAGGAAGCCAAATGGAGGCCGAAATAATAGGCTCGAAAAAGTAGGGCCTGAAAAAGTAGGACCCAAAAAAATAGGGCCCGAAAAAATAGGGGCGAAATAATTTCAATATGATTTTTTTTTTTGTTAAATATAATTTTGCATGCACATTCATGCTTTTTTTTTGCGGGGAGTGGGGGAATTTGAAACAAATTTGTGGAATGTGAAGAGACGTCTGTTGGGGGATATGAGGAGCCTCTCAGAAGTTATAAAACCAAGGCTTCTCATTTCATTTTCATTTTATGTTTTTGCAGGAAGGAAGAGGTGGAGGTTATTGGAGGATTAGATTGGAGTTTTTGAATAGGAGTAAATTGAAGTTTTGGAGTAACATTTTTGCAGGTGAGATTTCTATTTTTTATTTACATTTTCATTTAGATTTAGATGTAGAAGTAAATTGAAATTCAAAATTAGTTATAATATTCTACTTTGATTTATATTTCAATTTTAATTAATTTCATTTAGATTTAGAATTCTGTTCATATGACCGAAATTGAGGCCACTGGAGGACCTGTGCAGAGTTTTTTGTGGCGATAAGCATGTGGGTACTGAATCAAGGCACATTAGGCCTCTTGGAGATGTAATTGCGGTGACTTCCATGGCTTTTTGAATCGAATAGGGCAATCTAAACAATCTCAGATCTGAAATTCTTTTTTTCCTTTTCAGCCGAAGACAGAACAAAGATTGCTTGCAAGAAATTTTGCAGAGTTTAAGATTTGATTGCTTATGGCTGACTATTCTTGGTAACTGATATTTCTATTGTATATTCCCGTGCCCAGCACGGGAAGTTTTAATCTATACAATTTATTTTGTGCATTTAGTGCACAAACTAAAGAATGCATATGCAATCAATTTTTTTATCAATCTTTATGATAGCTTTTTTTAAAAAATAGAAAATAGAAATTATTCTTTTATGTATGTAGAAAAAAATTAGAAAGATTTTATGTATGTAAAAAATTAAAAGAATTCTATATACATCTAGATTTATTGAAAAGAATTCTATTTACATCTAGATATTTTGATTGAAATAACCATAATGTAAAAACAAAATATAAAATAGAAATGTTAATATATGTATGTAGAAAAAATTAGAAAGATTGCATGCATCTAAAAAAATTCTATTTACATCTAGATTTTTTTAGAATGGAAAAAAATGGATAATAGAAATATCAGTTGCATGTTTGTAGAAATAAATTAGAAAAACATGTATCTAGAAATTAAAAAGATTCTATATGTGTCTAATTTTTAGATTTTACTTTATTCTAAACTAATTATTGATGGATATATATTTTAAAAATATTTATGTAGTTTAAAGTTTAGATTTTAATTAATTTGTATGCAAATAGAAAAAAGAATAAATATTTTATATATATGTAGATTAATTTCTATTTTTAAAATTTACAAGTAAATGAGTACTTTATTCATTTAAAGTAAACAAGTTTTTAAGTAATATATTTTTATTTTAGAAATATATTAATCATAATGTTCATTTATTATTACTTATTTAATATACTTACTCTCAAATCTAAGACAATAGAAATGATATTTTATTAACTTTGAAATAGGGAAGTGTTAAGCAAGTTCGTTTACAAAAATACCAAAAATATATTTGGTCTTTGATCAAATTGGAGTTAATATTAGAAAAATAAATATGATCATTAACAATTAAGCTAAATTCAGTTCAAAACAATAATGTTATTTAAATTTAAATAATTTTTTTTGAAAAGAATTCTATTTACATCTACATATTTTGATTGAAATAACCATAATGTAAAAACAAAATATAAAATAGAAATGTTAATATATGTATGTAGAAAAAATTAGAAAGATTGCATGCATCTAAAAAAATTCTATTTACATCTAGATTTTTTTAGAATGGAAAAAAATGGATAATAGAAATATCAGTTGCATGTTTGTAGAAATAAATTAGAAAAACATGTATATAGAAATTAAAAAGATTCTATATGTGTCTAATTTTTAGATTTTACTTTATTCTAAACTATTTATTGATGGATATATATTTTAAAAATATTTATGTAGTTTAAAGTTTAGATTTTAATTAATTTGTATGCAAATAGGAAAAAGAATAAATATTTTATATATATGTAGATTAATTTCTATTTTTATAATTTACAAGTAAATGAGTACTTTATTCATTTAAAGTAAACAAGTTTTTAAGTAATATATTTTTATTTTAGAAATATATTAATCATAATGTTCATTTATTATTACTTATTTAATATACTTACTCTCAAATCTAAGACAATAGAAATGATATTTTATTAACTTTGAAATAGGGAAGTGTTAAGCAAGTTCGTTTACAAAAATACCAAAAATATATTTGGTCTTTGATCAAATTGGAGTTAATATTAGAAATATAAATATGATCATTAACAATTAAGCTAAATTCAATTCAAAACAATAATATTATTTAAATTTAAATAAAATAAGCCATGTTTACTTTGAAACATCAAACAACTAATTAACTAATACAATAATTAAAATAAATGAATCTATTATGACATAGAAAAATATTTTCGAAGTATAATTTCTTTGTTTTCGAATCAATATGAGTTTTTTTTTCTACTTGAAAAGATAAACCATCCTAATTGTCATCCTTAGTTAACCCTAACAACAACCCCTACCTTAGCCCTAGCCCCAACAATGATGTACAATATAACTATAATCCAACATTAAAATATAATTATAGCACTAAAACATATCCCTATTGATATAACGAAAATCTCAGTCCAAACCATAATCTAAACCAAAAACCTACACACTAATATTGGTTATAGTCCTAACCCTAAAATCTAACCCTTAACCATAATGTAAAAAAAAACTCCAAAATATTGATCAAAATCCTAAACCTACCTATATGGATAACCATGATATTAAACTCTAAATCCAGTCCCAAGGTCCTAACCATGGTGTAAACCTATAACCGAACTCTTAAAAAATTTACTAATCCCTGATCCTAATCACATTCCCAACTTTAAACTTGAACCATAAACCATAGTTGTAACCATAATCATAAACTTAAACAAAACCCTAACCCTAAAGGTACAATCATAAAATTAATCATAGCTTAGACCCTAATCCTAGCACAAACCATAATCATGACCAAATATAAATCTTCACCTTACCCCTAATCATAATTTCAATGTTAACCCTAACATTAGTTTCAATCCTACCATGATATGAACCCTAACATAGACTTCACCTTGATCCTCACCCTAATCTTAAGTCTAATTAAACCTTGACTAAAACCTAATCTAAATGATATATCTAACTATAATCCTAACTATAATTATCATACAACCCAATGCTAACCCTCATGTATATTTAATCCCTAATCTTAACTCTAAATATTCTATAAACTCTAGAATTGACCTTGATTCTAACCATAACCCTAAAATCTAAATTGTAACCATAGCACGAAAGGTGGGGACCCCCGCTACATGGCACAATTTTGGGTCTTGGAGCCTTGCGAAAGCACTACAGAGTGAGGAAATTTCATAAAGGTGACATGTAGTAGCATGATGCAATTTTGGGCTTTAGAGCATTGCAGAAACAATGCAGCTTAAGGAGGCGCTAGAATGGAGACTCATGGAAAGAAGAGGAAAGACATTCATGTCGCTGGCAAAAAACTATGAAAAGAGATAACATGATGTCTTAACCTCCCACAAAAAATGCAAGGTTGATCCCTAGGGGGAATTTGGTTTCCCCAAAAATGAATGATGGTCATCGATGAAGGTCTTCCTCTCGAAATAGATGACATAGATGCATCGTGAATCCTCACCAATGAAGGATTAAGTCACAACCGTCGATGTAGATTCTCCCCTCAAAAAGGATGACTAAGATGCAACGAAGAAACTCCTCCCAATGAAGGATTAAGTCACATTCATCGATCAAGATTGGCTTTATTTCCAATGGATGACTAAGATGTAGTGAAGAGATTCCTCCCAACAAACGAAGCAGATAGCACAAAAGGTGTGAACCCCCTCCGTGTGGCACAATTTTGGGTCTTAAGACTCATGAAAGCATTGTGGAGTGAGGAAATGTTGGAAAGGCAATGCGTGGTAGCATGATGCAATTTTGGGCTTCAGAGAATTGAAGAAACAATGTAGCATGACGATCCATCAGAATGGAGATGCATGGCAGCATCTTGTGCAATTCTAGGCTTTAGAGTGTTTCGAAGACACTAGCATATAAAGAAACGTTAGAATGGGAATGCATGGCAACATCTTGCACTTTTGGGAAGATGGGAAGATAGCTCGCGAAGGAATAAGAGTTATCGAATCTCGCAGCATGAATCAACCCGACCAAGAAAAAATGATCCAGCGTGGTCAATGAAGAAACTGAGCCAACACAAAATGTTAGCCGCCAACTTTAGCGATGTTAACCCTCTGCAAAGAACCTATCCCATTTAAGGTCTCTCAGATCAGACATCAGTGATGGGTTGAATAGGGGGAAAAAATAGCACACAATGCCCTCCTAAATGAAATTCTAAATGTAACACTAATAACCACAGTCCTACTTCTTTCCCTAACCTTATCCATGAGCATGGGAATATACATATTATTATATAGGGCACCTTATATAATAATAAATATAATCTAAAATCCCAACCCTTACTCCCCTCCTAACTATAACTGTGACCATAAGAAAACTTCTAAATATAACCCTTCCTCTAACTCTAACCCTAACCCTAACCCTAACTATAATTGTAACCCTATCCCTACCACTAACTGTAACCCTGAATCTAACTCTACCATAATTGGACTTTAACCCTAACTATAACTATAACCCTAAACCTAACTCTAACCTTAACCGTAACCATAACCGTAACCCAAAACCTAACCCTAATCGTAGCTAGGATTCTAATACTCTGTCTACCCCTAACTCAAACTATAGCCCTAACTATACCTCAAACTCTAACCGTAACTCATATTCTAACCCTAAACCTAACCCTAACCTTGACCCTAACCCTAACCCTAAGCCTAAGCCTAACCCTTTGTCTACCCATATCTCTAACCCTAACCCTAACCCTAACCCTACCCCTAACTCTAACCCTAAATCTAACTCTTTCTGTAAATCTAACTCTACCATAATTAGACTCTAACCCTAACCCTAACTTTAATCCTAACTGAAACCCTAACCCTAACCCTAACTCTAACCTTAACCCTGACTCAATCCCCTTACCCTAACCTTAACATTGATATAACTCTCTCTATATATAACCCTAACTCTAAATATAAACCTAACCCTAACCCTAACCCTAACCCTAAATCTAACTCTAACCCTAATTGTAAGCGTAACCCTACCCCTACCCATAACTCTAACTGTAAATCTAACTCTACCATAATTGGATTTTAATTTTAACCCTAACCCTAACTCTAACCCTAACCTTGACTCAAAACTCTAACCCTAACCCTAACTCTAACATTAACCCAACTGTAAAATTAACTCTATTGGTAACTCAAACCCTAAACTAACCCTAATTCTAACCCTAACTCTAACTCTAGCTCTAGCTCTAACCCTAACTCTAACCATAACTCAAACTCAAACCCTAAACCTAACCCTAATCCTAACCCAAATTATAATGCTCTGTCTACCCCTAACTCAAACTCTAACCCTAACCCTAACTCAAACTCTAACCCTAACTCATACTCTAACCCTAAACCTGACCCTAGCCCTAACCCTAACCTAGAACCTTACCCTAACCCTAACCCTATCTATAACCCTAATTGTAACCCTAACTCTAATCCTAATCTTAACACTAATTCTAATCCTAACACTAACCTTAACCCTACCCCTAACTCTAACCATAAATCTAACTCTACCTTAATTAGAATCTAACCCTAACCCTAACCTTAACCCTAGCTCAAACCCTTACCCTAACTTTGTCCCTAACCATATATCTACGTATGACTATAACATTTTACATTACAATATCCCAAAAATAAAATATATATATATATTTTTATCTAAATTAAACTCCTTATATTAAATTTAAAATAATATTTGACTCAAACCTTAACCGTAACCCTAACCTTAACCATGAGCATTACTCTAACCCTAACCTTAACCATAAACATAACTCTACACCTAACTCTAACCCTAATTCTAACTCTACTATAATTGGACTCTAATCCTATCCCTAACCCTAACTATAAGCATAACTCTAACCCTAGCCTTAACCATGAGCATAACTCTAACGTTAGCCTTACTATAACCCTAACACTAACCCTAATCATAACCATAACCATAACTCTAACCCTAACCTTAACCATGACCATAACATTAACCCTAACCTTAACCATAAACATAACTCTAATCTAAACCATAACCATAACTCTAACAATAACCATAACCATAACTCTATCCCTAACCTTAACCATAGCTCAAACCCTAACCCTAACTCCAACCCTAACTCTAATGCTAACCCTAACCCTAATTCTATCCCTAAGGTTAACATTAACTATAATGGTAACTTTGTCCCTAACCATATATCTATGTATGACTATAACATTTTACATTACAATATCCCAAAAATAAAAAATATATTTTTAATCTATATTAAACTCCTTATATTAAATTTTTAAAAATATTTTGAAGCATAATTTTATACTAACTTCATACAACTCTAATTAAAAATTAATTAACAATTTTATAGTAACCTTATCAAAATAAAAAATAAAAAGTAAATATTTTTCCTATTGCGCCGCGACTGCCACTAGCTATATATACCTCTATATATATTACGCCGAGAGTAATCGTTCTCGAGGCGCCTATTTTTATTTTCATTAATCCCAACTTCGATTAAAATAACTTTGGGATTAAATAAAAATAGGCGCCTCGAGAATGATTACTCTCGGCATAATATATATAGAGGTATATATAGCTAGTTATATTTCAATCCAATGGGGAGCACGCGATACCAATTATTATATTTCAATCCAATGGGAAGCATGCGATACCAATTATTGTATTTAACAACTACATTTTTTTTCAACTAGTGGCCGCATGTTTGATATAAAACTACGTATACAATTCAAATCTATCGCTATTTTAAAATGTTATAAAGAGATTTATCCATTGTAACTTAAATACCAGCAGCGGTAAATACACAAGGTTTTTCAATGCAGCACATGGTATTCTCGCCCTGAATTTCATTATAAAAGAATGGATACTTACAGAGCTTCCTCTCAACGTTCATTGATAAGTCTTTTATTTTGTTTTGGGTAATGCATTTGAATAAGCTCTGTTCTAAAATAGCATTACTATGTGGAAAAGCAAGGATGTTTGCAGTTGAAGAATATTAGATTTGGATGTTTGGAGCATCGGTAGATTTGTATTATAATAACCTCACAATATTCACCTTGTTGCTGTTGCATTCCACAGTGCCTAACACAATCACACAATCTCCAAGCTCGCTACACAACAAATAAACAGTCTTGAACAATCTTTGTATTTGTAGCTGTAAGTGTATTTTTAGTCCTCCTAATTTTCCTATTTAGTTAATTATTTGTGTTATTTGGGTGTTTAGAGTAGCAACAATACGGCCCCATGAGTGCTGCGTGTTTCAGTACTTTAGCTGTTAGCTCTACTTTTTATATTTCCAGAAATATAGAAATAAAATTAGTTAAGATTGGTAGCTGGAGTGAAGCAGGCCATACCCATGGGACAGATAGTTGTTACTTTAAATAGTCAAATAACAAAAATAATGATTACAGAAGAAAATTAGAAAATGCGAAAAAAATATATACTTAACAATTACGAGTACAAGTACTATTTTCAGGCACAATTTATTTGTTCTGTAGTGAGTTTGACGAATGTTTTATTATATTGGACATGACTCTGAAATATAAAACCAACGCTTAATGTTATCCATAGTTTATTTTTTCTAACTTTAAGACGTCTTATAAAGAAGGTGAATATATGAAGTATAATTACAGTCTATCAATATTTTAAATACTATACATTTTTCAACTGTAAATATTCTTGTTTTATTTATTAAATAAAACATAGAAATGCTATTCTAAAACAGGGTTTAGTCAAATGTGCTATCTAAAATAAAATATAATCCTTAGAATTAGCCATTTCAATGCAGAAAAAAATTCACTACTATGCAATAGTGGTATTTAAGACATTTTTATATTTAAACTTTTTTTCAATTAATTCAAATAAAGACAATATCAAAAGTCACTTTACATAAAATATAACTGCATGTGTTCCCCTATGTTATGGTGCTTGATTGTTTACGGCTTCTTTAACTGCAACTACTGCCGCTCCAGTTCTCAACTGCATCGTCCACACTTCTCAACGGATTACGTGGGAGAGTTTATCATGAATATGAAGGAAAGTCAATTCATGACTTTCTATACTTGACTATACAGATATGCAGTATTCTTTCATTTTACGCTTTGATCTATGCATTAGCCCATTGAAACTGTTCAAGAACCCTTAGCGTGATTCTTATCTATGTTGTAAACATGTTCAAAATTCAGATCTGAGAACTCAAATTCCTTGTAGATCTCGCTCATTTTATTATTTGTATATCATACAATTAATGTTGTATAGCCTTTTAGTTGTTATTCATAGGATTGTTTGAGAAGCTCGAGTTGAGCATACTGTAGAACTCTTCCATCAAATATCTCGTCCACTTTCCCATGGAATGGCCGGGGATAGGGAGTATGCAAGGGTTTGGTTCTTTCTAAGCTCGATGCCCCAAAAGGGTAGCCTTTCAATTCTATATTTGGGAAATTCTAGTTCTAATTTTATCACTATATTAGTATCCTACAGGGGAGCCCAATCTATTCCATTTTAAGGGATAACCCTAGCACCCAATTGAATATAGTTGATTCTCCTAAAATTAACATCTCCATCCTTCACCTCTTGCTTGGGAATCGACAGCTGGGCAAGGGTGTGGAAGGGATAAAACTAGACTATGGGAAAAGTAACTAGGGCATCCCCTCACCCTCCCAACCATCCATTGGTTAGGGCACCATTCCTGATTTATTTTGTTATCTAAGCGATGCAAGAAAATAAACGCCTTCATAGCATTTTTAATGACTGAAAGATAGACGAATAGTTTCTACAGATTTGTATACTTTTTCAAACTTATGTTAAATTTTTCAAGATTCAAAGTCACTGGTGGGTCTAATATTTACTGGATTTCCTTCATCTATAATTCCAATCTAATACCTACTGATTGGTTTCAGATAGATATATGAAAGATGAAATACCATGCACACATATATATTTTATAAACCCCAATCAGACCAAATTCTTAAATTTTATGAACAAATTTATAAAAAGGGAAGGCCGATATTACAGAGGTTGTCTCGTACATGGAAGATCTTGTGAGAAGCATACACTAAAAAGATCTTGTGAGAAGATATTATGTTCATGTTGAATGTATGTATGTTTTCAATATTTAATCAATAAATTTAATACATATTTAAGAATATAATTTGAGTACTAGAACTTAATGTCTTATGTACACACATGTTAAATTGATTTTTTAATGTCATAATGTTTTATGTTTATGTATGTGTAATTCATGTTTATGTATATGTTATTCATCTTAATACCTTATTCATGTTTTCAATATTTAATCAATAAATTTAATACATAAATTCAATATATTCATGTATATTTTATTTCATAGATGTATGCAACTATGTTCATGTGTTAAATGTAGACATGTATGTTTTCAATATTTATGTAAATATGTATATGTTATTATTTTTAATGCCTCAATCTAAGTATAATTAACTATATTTAATGACATGTGTTAAGGGCAACATATACATGTACATGTAACATATAAAGACTATAACATGGAATATAGCATAAATACATAATAGCATTAACAATCATATGCAAGAAAATGTAAACAATGTATATAAATAAATACAAATACTAAAGGGGTTGTCTTAAGGAGAGGTCCTAAAAGGTGGTACTAAGGGGATTTCCTAATAGGTGGTCTTAAGGGAAGATCCTAACAGGTTGTCTTAAGGGGAGGTCCTAAGAGGTTGTCATAAATGAGATATCCATGTCTAATTTAAATAAAAATAACAAAACATGACTAATTTAGCATATCCAAGATAAATAATCCAATGTATAAAAATTTATAAAACAAATATACTGTCAATGTTAAATGTGAAAGTATAAGAGCTATTTAGACATAGCTGAACTAAAGCTCCACAATAAGTACATAGGTAAACTAGAGCTGCACAAACAATGTATTGTTAGGATCCTCTCTAGTTTTTATTATTTCTAGAAGATTTTCATGTTCTTCAATAGATAGTTTTCACTTTTGATTTCCACAACGTCCTCTTCTTTGTATTGCTTCAAATTGTAACTTGGTTGCTATAACATGGTTACTATAATGTAAAACATTTCCTCCAGGCTTGTATACAATAAATTCAAAACCACAGTTACCCTTGTTTGTTGATAATATGTTCCTTCAATAACAACTGATCCAATTGGATATGACTGTTGATTAGCATCTATAGTTCCTTTTAGAAACTTGTGTTTTTATTTTGTGCATCTTAAAAGATAATAGTCCACATTTTCTACATGATCTAGTAAGGCTTGAATTGCAAAAATATCTCCTACATGTATATAAAAATATAGATAAATATAAATTAATTATAAAATGAATATATATATATATATATATATATGCACACAAACCAGCGATAACTAAATAAAAAATACACTCATAATTAGTTGAATATACAAGATCATGAATGCCAATGTCAATGTCAGCACCTTCAAAATGAGGCTTTCTAACTATCTCTTTCATATCCCAATGTGAAACATATCCATTCACAATATTTTCACATGCACTCACTGAATTTTCCTTAATGCAGTCATCACAAAAACGTGTTTTCTCTCTTACTTTAATTATTTGAGGTTTATGGTTTCCTGTAGTCATCACTTGATGCAAACTTCTAATACCAGGGATCATTTGACAATTGTAAGGATTAGATCGATCTATATCTATTACAAATACATTAAAAAATAATTCTCATAATTCAAAATATTTATATTTAATATAAAACTGAACAATTTGAAAAATACATTAAAAATAAATATAACTTTGTTCACCTTTCACTTCCCAAAAGTAACACTTATTGTATTCAATATCTCAAGTAGCAAAATGAACTTTGCACCATTCAACAATTTGATTTGCACTCTCTATCCTATTCCCTATATGTACATACAATATGCATATATATAAAATTTAAAAGTATATATGCTACTAGTATTAAACATGCACATTAAATGCATATATTTATCTGCAAGTTCATGTTGTCAAAGCACAAACTTTATACATGCTCCTACTCCATCATGCTCCCCTTGGTGCAGGAACACCTAGGCTAACCTCTACTAGTTAGTCAATTTTGGCTTGTACTTGACTCTAGCCAAGTTAAGAAGTTAGTGTAATTTGGTTGAGGACCTTATAAGGTCTTGTTTTATGTTGGCTAGGTGAATTAGTCACTAAGACTAAGGTCACACAAATAGCCTTTGTTAGTTGTCATTTAATTTCTTAATGTTAGGAGTTAGGGAGATTGAGTCATTAATATGTCTTAGGCCTAAGAATGGTTAATGGTTATTTTATAAATATGATGATCATGAATGATATTGGATCCTCAGAATATGTGAGGATAAGAAGCCTATAATATAGGATTAAGGCATCTATCAAAGTTGCCAAGTGTTGTAAGAATGTTGTCATAACAGCATTTTGCACTTATTGCAAATATTCCATGCAACATGGATAGCCTTGGATTCCTTTGATTGTGGGAGGTTATTTTCGACCAAATGGGACCTAGAATGGTGGAGAAGACACCTAATGGAGTTATGGCTCGAATCTCCAAGCATTGGTTGTATATTTGTAAAAAAGTTTTGAGTTAATGAAGTGCTGGAAAAACTCTGTTTTTGAAGTGATATTTCGGTTTTTGAAGGAACAGTCACACTTGAAGCCAAAAACGTGTTGATACAGTGGTTGAGGCGTGTTCTATAGTCATTTTGAAGACTTTTTCATTTTATGTGTTAAGGGTTTAGAGTAGATTTATCATAGTTTTCAAGTTGTTTTAGTTCAGGCCTTTCTTTTGGTCACACTGTGACAGATTTTGTAAAAATGGCTCCCACATGAGTTTCAACCATGGAAACACTGAATAAGTGGTTGAATATTCAAGTGGGGCCTCTATACATATTGTATCTAAACTTAGGAATCATCATGAGCAAGGGAGCTAGCTTTATGATCAGGCCCTAGGCGAGTTTGACATACCCGGTTAGAGGTTTGACAGGGGAAAATCAAATCATTTCATGTGGGGAATGGGAAGTACAGCACGTCCCCAGGAATTTTTATGGTAGGTTTTCATGTTATTCATCCATCCTAAGCATTGGGAAGTCGTACCAGTCCATTAGGATAGGTCTTGAGCATTTTTCATCAATCCTAGACAAACTGTCCTAGAAACTAGGCCTTTTAGCCCTGTTTCTCCTTGATATTAGGAAGGAGGCGTACGGTCACTTTGAGACCCAGAACCCTTAATGAAAGTTTTAAAACTTCCAAAAGGGTATCCAAATCAAGTTTTATTTTTCTGATTTGTTTGGGAAAAGTTTACTAAAAAGGGGAAAAACGGACTGGTAAAGGCTACTAGAAATAGGCTTATTTTTAAGATCTCTTTTGATGAAATCTTGAATCTGATAAACCCATGAGCCAAGAACCTTCCCAAATCAGTCAAATGGGATGGAATATGAATGAATTCAATGTGAAGAAGGTTCCCACAATGAAGTTTGAAATTTGTGAGGTTTTAGTGGATTTGGCACTTAGATCCATCTAAGTGAAAGTGAGAAAGAGAACCAAAATTAAGGTGTGGATCATCCAAGGTGGAGTTTTCGAGGTGTGACTCTTGTAGTAAAGAGTGAATAGGATTTAGTTAATGATCTAATCCTATTAGGAGATCCTATAGAAGCATAGGATACTAGGAGATAAGAGAAATCTCTTGGTGGGAGTGGAAAACTAAGCCTAGGAGTTTTATCTTACACCATATTGGTATCAGAGCTTGGTTGATCAAGCTTGTGGGTAATGCATCAATCTTCTGAATCAGTAGGAGAGAATACACCAGCCCAAGCCATGGTGACTAATGCTGAACTAGCAAAGAAGGTTGAGGAACAAGAAGAGGATAACAAATTGTTAAGACAAAGAATAGCTCAAATGGAGCAGCTCTTGGGTGAAGTCCAAGACAAAGCTGATAGGGTCAAAGAGAAGATTGACCTTAAAGAAGAAGTTGAAGCAAAGGAGAAGGAATTAGAGTTGGAGGAAGAAGCACCAACTCCTGATCCTGTTCTTCCTGAAGAGCCATTCTTGAAAGCATTGAAGGCACTGAGTGGCAAGGCTTTAGAAGGTGTTCCACTTTTTAGTGGACAAATGGATCCAGATTCAGTTGTGGATTGGATAGATAGCATTGAGAACCATTTTGAATGTGATGGTATCTCTGAAGCACAAAAGGTAATGGTGGCCAAGTCTCGACTAAGAGGTTCAGCTCTTACTTGGTGGAAGTTTGTACAAACCGAGAGGGAAAAGGATGGTAAAGGTCCTATTGTGACATGGAAGGGTATGGTATCCAAAGTCAAGCAAACATATCTTCCTGATGACTATGAAGTTCAAATGCATAGAAGGAGACAAAATCTTAGGCAAAAAGATTTGGATCTCCAAGCATATACTGAGGAGTTTCAAAAATTGTGTTTGAGGTCCAAGGTGGTTGAAGATGAGAGCATCAAGCTAGCAAGGTATTTGAATGGCCTCAAATGGTCTATTCAAGAAGAGATGAGCCTAGTGAACTTCAAATCCATTAGGAAATGCTATCAAATGGCCTTGAAGATAGAGGAAAAGAGCAAGAGAAAGCAAGATAGCTCCAAAGGTAAAGGCAAAGGAAAAGATACCAAAGGTCAAAGAGGTGGCTATGGTGGAAGAATTTCTGATTCTCGAGCTCAAGGTGAGGTAAAATTCAGTGAGCAGCAAGAAGGAAGCTCAAGTAGAGGTGGTAGAGGAAGGAATTCTAACTCTAACTTTAGAGGAAGAAGTGGTGGTTCTTCACAAAGAGGAAGAGGCAATTATTTTTCCAATATGAAGTGCTACCATTGCAATCAAATGGGGCACCCTGCCTATAGATGCCCTGAGAAAGGTGGCTCATCACAAGGAGGTGATAAGAGAGCTAACCTTGTTCATGAAGACACTAATGCAGCAGATAAACATTCTGAGATTCCATTAAATTCAGAGGAAGGGGAGAACCTCATGATGAGGAGAACTCTAATCAAGGAACCGGTGAAGGAGGAGCCAAGCCAAAGAAGATCTTTGTTTAGAATCAAATGCAAGATAATGGGAAAAGTATGTAAGATCATTATTGATTTAGGCTCTACTGATAATATAGTGTCAGAAGAAGCAGTCAGCAAGCTCAAATTGAAAAGGATATCCCATACCAATCCTTACAAGGTTACTTGGCTCAATAAGGGTCAACATGTGTTAGTAAATGAACAAGCATGGGTGGAGTTCTCCATTGGAAGGTACAAAGACAAAGTTTTATGTGATGTGTTGCCTATGGATGCGTATCATTTTCTCCTAGGTAGACCTTGGCAATTTGACCATCAAGCCATACATGATGGAGGAAAGAATTCTTATTCTTTCAAGAAGGATAATACTACCTACAAAATTCAGTCATTGTTGGAGGATGCTGAAGTAAGGACAGTAGGTCCAAATGTTCTTATGGTAGGTGAAAAAGAGTTCCTACAAACCATGGAAGAAGGTGAAGGTATAGGGTATGCATTGATGTTGAAACCAAGAGAAGGAGATGAAGACAAGGTGACTAAGAAGACTGAATTACCAAAGGAGATTCAAGGTATGTTGCAGACTTACCAAGGCATTGTAAGTGATGGTCAACCTTCAGCCTTGCCTCCTCAAAGAGCCATAAGTCATAGGATAGACCTTATCCCAGGAGCTACCCTACCTAACAAAGCAGCCTATAAGATGACCCCTCAACAAAATGAGGAAATAGCAAGGCAAATACAAGAGCTCTTAGATCAAGGCCTAATTAGAAAGAGTATTAGTCCATGTGCTGTACCCACCGTACTTGCACCTAAGAAGGGAGGAAATTGGAGGCTATGTACTGATTCAAGGGCTATCAATAGGATAACCATAAGGTATAGGTTCCCTATTCCTAGGATTGAAGACTTAATGGATTGTTTAGGTGAAGCAAAGTACTATAGCAAGATAGACTTGAAGAGTGGCTATCACCAAATAAGAATCCATGAAGGAGATGAGTGGAAGACAGCCTTCAAGACTAATGAAGGACTGTATGAATGGCTTGTCATGCCATTTGGATTGTCAAATGCCCCCTCTACATTCATGAGGCTCATGAATGAAATACTCAAGGACTACATAGGCAAGTTTGTAGTTGTATATCTAGATGATATACTGATTTTTAGCAAGACAAAGAGTGAGCATTTGAAACATCTTGATATTGTCTTCAAGAAGCTGCATGAAGAGAAGTTGATGATCAATTTGGAGAAGTGTGAGTTCATCAAATCAGAATTGGTATATCTTGGGTTTGTTTTATCTCATGGCAATCTGAAAATGGATAAGAGCAAGGTAGAGGCTATCATGAATTGGCCTACTCCAAGGTCAACAACTGAGGTAAGGAGTTTTCATGGTCTTGCACAATACTATAGGAAGTTTATAAGACAATTTAGTGCAATTTGTGCTCCTATGTTGGATACTATCAAAGGAGGAATGAAAACCAAGTTTGTGTGGAATGAAGATGCTAACAAGAGCTTTGAGTTGTTGAAGGAAAGAATAGCTACCCAACCTGTTTTGGTGCTGCCAAGCTTTGAGAAGCTATTCACCATCGAATGTGATGCTAGCAATGTAGCAATTGGGGTTGTTCTAAGCCAAGAGGGTAGACCGGTGGCTTTCCATTCTGAGAAGTTAAGTGAGGCTAAGAGGAAATACTCCTCATATGACTTAGAGATGTATGCATTGGTCCAAGCTCTAAGAAAATGGAGGCATTACTTGCTCCCCAAGGAGTTCATTGTGTATTCAGACAATCAAGCACTTAGCTTCCTGAATTCACAAGAGAAGTTGAGTCACAAGCACATGAAGTGGGTTGAGTACCTACAAGCCTACACCTTCCATATCAAGCACAAGAAGGGTGTACTAAACAAGGTGGCTGATGCATTGTCAAGAAGAGCCCTCACACTACAAGAAATTCAATTGAAAAGCATGGGGATAGATCATTTCAAGGATCAATATGTAGATGATGAAGACTTTGCTGACATTTATAAGGTATGTGCTGAATACAAGAATCATTTTCATAGCAAATATGCTGATTATACTTTGCAAAGTGATCTCTTGTTCAAAGGGAATCAATTGTGTGTTCCTAGAGGTTCTATTAGAGAGAATTTAATTCAAGAAAAGCATAATGGTGCTTTGAGTGGTCACTTTGGGATCACTAAGACTCAAGACCTTGTTTCAAGGTTTTACTTTTGGCCTAGAATGAATCTTGATGTTAGGAGGTATGTGGAGAGTTGTGTAGTATGTCAAAAGGCCAAGGGCACTTCAACAAATGCTGGTCTTTACCAACCATTACCTATTCCTACTAGGCCATGGGAATGCTTAAGTATGGATTTTGTAGTTGGGTTACCCAAGACAAGACAAGGAATGGATAGTGTGTATGTGGTTGTGGATAGATTCAGCAAGATGGCTCACTTTGTGCCATGCAAGACTACAAATGATGCAAGTCAAATAGCATCTCTATTCTTCAAAGAGATAGTGAGAATACATGGACTACCAATCAGCATTGTTTCAGACAGAGACACAAAATTTATGAGTCATTTTTGGAAGACTCTTTGGCAAAGATTGGGAACTAACTTATCCTTTGGGTCAGCCTACCATCCCCAAACCGATGGTCAAACTGAGGTTGTTAATAGAAGTCTTGGAAACCTTCTAAGATGCCTAACTAAGGAGTATGGACAGCAATGGGATCAGTTGATTGGGCAAGCTGAATATGCCTATAATGACACCATAAATAGATCAACCGGGAAGAGTCCATTTGAAATTGTCTATGGCCTACATCCTAGAGGTGTCTATGAGTTGAGAGATTTAAAAGATGGAGTCAAGGCAAGTGCATATGCTGATGACTTTGCATTTGCTATGCAAGAAGTTCATGAAACAGTGAGAAAGACATTGACAGAGAACACCATAAAACATAAAGCCAAAGTGGATGAAAGTAGAAGGACAGTTGATTTTAATGTTGGTGACTTGGTTATGGTGCATCTCAACAAGTCAAGACTACAAAAAGGAGTCCCCCACAAGCTACAAATGAGAAGGATAGGACCCTGTCCTATATTGGCTAAGTATGGTGACAATGCATTCAAGGTTGAACTGCCGGAAGACAGTGGACTGTCACCCATTTTTAATATTGCTGACTTAGTCCATTATAGAGGACCACAGCAAGACATGGATCAGACTCTTCATGAAGTGATCAGAGATGTGGAGGATCTCCAATTACCTACTGCTACAGTCATAGGCCCAGACATCATACTAGATACAAGAGTCTATAAAAAGACAAGGACTAAAGAGTACAAGGAGCATCTCATTAAAAGGCATGGACAGAATGATGCTGATGCTGTTTGGATAAAAGAATCAGAGTTCAAAAAGATGGGAGTTGATCCTAACATCATCAATCCAAGGGTGGATTGAACTACTTATCTTGGGGAGGATGGTGCAGGAGCACCTAGGCTAACCTCTACTAGTTAGTCAATTTTGGCTTGTACTTGACTCTAGCCAAGTTAAGAAGTTAGTGTAATTTGGTTGAGGACCTTAGAAGGTCTTGTTTTATGTTGGCTAGGTGAATTAGTCACTAAGACTAAGGTCACACAAATAGCCTTTGTTAGTTGTCATTTAATTTCTTAATGTTAGGAGTTAGGGAGATTGAGTCATTAATATGTCTTAGGCCTAAGAATGGTTAATGGTTATTTTATAAATATGATGATCATGAATGATCTTGGATCCTCAGAATATGTGAGGATAAGAAGCCTATAATATAGGATTAAGGCATCTATCAAAGTTGCCAAGTGTTGTAAGAATGTTGTCATAACAGCATTTTGCACTTATTGCAAATATTCCATGCAACATGGATAGCCTTGGATTCCTTTGATTGTGGGAGGTTATTTTCGACCAAATGGGACCTAGAATGGTGGAGAAGACACCTAATGGAGTTATGGCTCGAATCTCCAATCATTGGTTGTATATTTGTAAAAAAGTTTTGAGTTAATGAAGTGCTGGAAAAACTCTGTTTTTGAAGTGATATTTCGGTTTTTGAAGGAAAAGTCATACTTGAAGCCAAAAACATGTTGAGACAGTGGTTGAGGCGTGTTCTATAGTCATTTTGAAGACTTTTTCATTTTATGTGTTAAGGGTTTAGAGTAGATTTATCATAGTTTTCAAGTTGTTTTAGTTCAGGCCTTTCTTTTGGTCACACTGTGACAGATTTTGTAAAAATGGCTCCCACATGAGTTTCAACCATGGAAACACTGAATAAGTGGTTGAATATTCAAGTGGGGCCTCTGTACATATTGTATCTAAACTTAGGAATCATCATGAGCAAGGGAGCTAGCTTTATGATCAGGCCCTAGGCGAGTTTGACATACCCGGTTAGAGGCTTGACAGGGGGAAATCAAATCATTTCATGTGGGGAATGGGAAGTACAGCACATCCACAGGAATTTTTATGGTAGGTTTTCATGTTATTCATCCATCCTAAGCATTGGGAAGTCATACCAGTCCATTAGGATAGGTCTTGAGCATTTTTCATCAATCCTAGACAAACTGTCCTAGAAACTAGGCCTTTTAGCCCTGTTTCTCCTTGATATTAGGAAGGAGGCGTACGGTCACTTTGAGACCCAGAACCCTTAATGAAAGTTTTAAAACTTCCAAAAGGGTATCCAAATCAAGTTTTATTTTTCTGAGTTGTTTGGGAAAAGTTTACTAAAAAGGGGAAAAACGGACTGGTAAAGGCTACTAGAAATAGGCTTATTTTTAAGATCTCTTTTGATGAAATCTTGAATCTGATAAACCCATGAGCCAAGAACCTTCCCAAATCAGTCAAATGGGATGGAATATGAATGAATTCAATGTGAAGAAGGTTCCCACAATGAAGTTTGAAATTTGTGAGGTTTTAGTGGATTTGGCACTTAGATCCATCTAAGTGAAAGTGAGAAAGAGAACCAAAATTAAGGTGTGGATCATCCAAGGTGGAGTTTTCAAGGTGTGACTCTTGTAGTAAAGAGTGAATAGGATTTAGTTAATGATCTAATCCTATTAGGAGATCCTATAGAAGCATAGGATACTAGGAGATAAGAGAAATCTCTTGGTGGGAGTGGAAAACTAAGCCTAGGAGTTTTATCTTACACCACCCTTGTCCATGTCCACTTTCAAAGAAATTCCATAAAAACTTAACATTAGTTCCAACATGTTGCATTGCTAACCAATTAAATACTTTTGCAAGTTTTAATTTGTTGGAAATATTCAAGATATAACAAATTACTAAGAGGGGAGGGGTGAATCAGTAACAATACAACTTTTAAGTTAATTCAGCATAAACTGAAAAATCATTTATTCACCTAATCTGATGCATGCAAGAGATAAATAAATATTCATAACACATATGCACAGAGATTTTGGTGACCCAGAAACCTTCCAAAAATAGAAAATAAAACTAGGGTGGGGATGAAACCAACAAAGCTTCTTTTCTGTAGTAGGAAGTTAGCCGGTTAAGGCATACAATGATCACTTCTGGTGATCTGCCCTGTTAGGAGCAAAGAGGATTGCTAGATCCACCTTGTTAAAGGATTTAAATCATACTTTACAAGTATGCACCCTGTTAGGAGATTTATACAAAGACTGTTAAGTCTACCTTGTTAGAGGATTTTTAGATGATTCACCTGTTAGGATGAACCAATAAGATCTACATATACCTTGATTAGATCCTTTGCAATAATCACCTCTTCTGATTGATGAAATATTTACTGCACCTTGTGAACCTTGCTAATATACTGCTCTGCTACTGAATTCGCATCTGTCTCTTGTATCACAATATGTACATATTCATACATGTCTCTTATCCATTACAACAATTACAACTCTGTATTATACACATATATATACCATTTCAGTAATTATAGATGCAAGGTCGGCTGAACACAAGTAAACAAAATATAACCGAGTCGGCCAACTAGTAAAATAAACTCGGGTTCTTCAGACAGACTTGATGACCTTCTGATACACGGCATCCACTACGTTACATAGCATCGTCATGCACTCGATAGAGGTAGGAGCTCGGTTCATACTAGTCATACAATGTTGCCTGGAACTCAGTAACCATTGGTGACTCGGTAGATATAGTGTCACTCGGTAAAAAATAATTTTTTTGTTAATCGACTGAGCTCAGTTAACATTGTGTCCTTCACTTGGTCATTACTAAGTCCATCTTTACTCGGTTAACACTAAGTACATCTTCACTCGGTTAACACTACGTCCATCTTTACTCGGTTAACACTGCTTCTATCTTTACTTGATTAACACTCCACTCGGCTAACACTAAGTGCAACTTTACTCAGTTTGAACTGTGTCTTCGACGCTCGGTTTGAACTATATAATGAGTGTTGTCACTAATGGAAAATACCTTTATGCCAGCAATCTCCCCCTTTGGCATTAGTGACAAAAACAATTATGAATCAAAGTTTATGTGCACAATAAAAATGACATACAGTTCAAAATTGATCTTTTTGCAAATCTTGCAACACATATCCTTTTATTTACATATATCTCCCCCATACAATATGTACAGTATTTATAAGTCAATACATATATCTTTTGCACAGTTAGTTCTTGAAGTCTATCTCCCCCTTTTTGACAATAATGCCAAACAGTATATATTTACACGAAGATTCCAAAATGAGAAATAAATTCTGAATGTACCTTGAGAATAAGAGCCAAAGTCTTATCCCAATTTTCTTACAAAATTTTGCTAGTGGAGAGTGCAATTTGAACTTCTGCAGAGAGTTCAATCATGTGATCTGCAATAGAGAAGTTGTTGTCATGGATCAATGTTTTAGATTGAGCAATATGCTTCTGCATTGTGTCCATGACAGGCAGGATCATATTATGGATGTCAATCAGAGTAGACCTGATCCTTGCTTCCTCTCTCAGTAGTTCTGCCTGTTTCTCTGACAAAAACCTTATTCTCAGATGATGGGATGAACTTGCACTGTGTTCAGATTGCAGCATTTGGGCACTGACCTTCATATCCGCATCAATTTTATTCAACTTTTCTCTTATTTCCTTAGTAAACTTGGTAACATCACAGAGTTTTCCAAAAAGCGAAGTTACATTATTAAAAGAATGTTCAAAATTACTCAAAATTGTAGACAATTCTACCTGTTTTACTGCAATATGCTGAGCAATGTGCTCAAGCACCTTATTGCCAAATTTCTTCTCTACCTTTTCAATCAATTTCTCTTGGCCGGAGCTGTCCTCATTAAATTTATATACAGCCTCTTCTAACTGAATCAAAATGCGTTGAGTAGAATCTACTTCAACACCTATAGCATCTGTTATGATATTCTTAGTATTCTCAATAATGCTATATTCCTAGTCTCTCTCATGCCTCAGCTGTTTTTGCCTAGCTTTCTGCTCTAATAGCTGACTGAGCATTCTCATTTCATCAACTGATGCAGTATCTAGATCTATCTTAGGAATGACAATGTCCTTATCCAGATCTATTTCTTCATCCACTGCCTTACTGGAAAACATGTATCTCTTTGGTTTTTCTGTAGTGACTGCACCTTTTCCCTTTGAAATTGAAACAATAGTTGATAATGCTGGACTAGCTAACAAAACTGGAATAGGACTAACTAGAGAAAGAATGAGAGAAGTGCTAATAGTATCAAAAATTGGTGTTGCTCCCAACATTGCTGTACAGGATGGAGTGGGAGATCTAACAGTTTCCAAAATTGTAGGAGAAGTCAAAATTGTAGTACCTGTAGGTACACTTACTGTACACTCTGTAGTAGAAGTTGATATACTTGAAAAACTTACTACTGTGACTGAGGATAACTAGGGCAAAGAAGGTGGCTGCAGCTCGGTTAATGAAGTGGTAGACACTTGCATAGATGGTACCCGGAGCTGAGAGGAGACAGGTGAAGATTGATCAATTGATGAGGCTATTGAGCTCACAATCTCACCAATAGAAGCTATCTCCACAGTTGATGTACCTATTTTAGGTGGAGAGTGAGGAAGAGATGCAATGACTTCGGCTGCAATTATTAGTGGATCTTCTTCCTCCTTAGCTTGTTCTGCTTCTTCCTTCATTTCTCTTTCAGCTTCTTCCTCAACTTCTAACATGAATGATTGCAGGTCTTCTGGAATGTCTTCAATGTCATCACCATCATCATCATCATCATTATCATCACTTTTGTCATTGTCCTTGATTTCAATAGTATCATCACTAGGTTTGTGTAGATGATAGATATTTTTCCACATGTTTGTTGCATCATTTACTACATGCTCAATGTCTTTGACAAGTATCAAACAAGTGTGGAATCTAATCATCATGTTACCTTTGTGGTCTTTCAGTGATTTCTTCACTTCAACATCAGTGAGACTCGGCAGGAGATTCCTCAGGGTCTGCTCATAAATGTCTTTGACAGTCTTGGTTGCAGCTTCCCATCTTGGTTGCAACCTCTCCAATAGCTCTTTGGAGATCTAAGAGGCTATCTAGTCCGGGGAGTATTTCCATTTACCCATTTTGTTCAGTACCAGTTCCTTAATCTGCATTTTCTCCTATTTTGTTCTGGTTTCAAACTTCAATGCTTTGAAGTTTGTGAAGCTAGCTCCTGCATCTAATTGCTTCAATCTTGCCTCAAGGGTGAGTGGAGGCTTAACAAGTATAGGTTCCTTCTTTCCCTCTCTTGTTCTCCTGCAGAACACTGCAGTAGTTTGCTTTGTAGGTTTGGTGATAGTCACCTTACCTTTCTTTCATTGAGGCTTTTCTTCTTTTTCAAACTTGGTTTCCTCCTCTTCTTCATGTTCTCCTCTCCCTTCTGTTATCATGAGAGCGCCAATATCTGTTTTCAGTTTGGCTATGCTCCTCTTTCCTTTGCTAATGGCCTGAGGGATTTTAATTTGAAGCTCAATTCTGGCCTTAGCTTCATCGTATGTTCCAAAAATTGGTTGCCTTGGGTCTACAGGTTCATTTACCAGTGCTTCTATGATGTCCCTGGTTTCATCAATATTTACCTCATAGGGAAGAGGTTTCACCCATGCTACCCGAGGCCTGACTACCTGTATGTATACCTTGTCATAGTCTACCATGAAACATACATCTTCCTTGTACTCTTCAACAAGTCTTGGAGGAATTTAGAACCTATTGTTCATTATTTCCTTAAATTCTTCAAAATAACTATTCAAAACACTGTCAAAATTTTCACCTAATTTGGCGATGAATTCATTAATTTGATAAAGAATTGGGATATCCTTTTCCCATACTATTGATCCTTTAGATGGAAAGGACTTTAGAACATAGAAAAATAAATAAATCAAAAGTGAACCAAATTTATAGGAGTTGTTCTTGGAAGTCCTTATGCTTTCCATATTTTTATTGAATTGGGACAAAAGCAATTCCGATAAATCAAACTCTACATTCTTCTTTACTATTTTATATGCCAAATCCACAGCTTCACAGGATACACTGTTTGGTTGGCTTGAACTGTAGATTTTATGAGTAATGACGTGAATGCCAAATCTCAATTCAACGTTAGTTACTGTACTAAGCTTAAGTCATCTGACATCCCATTCTGCTTGGGTTAGTCTCTACAATTCTTCCTGAACTAGGGTTTTGGTAGTCTTGGCTTTGCTCAACATGGGGAGTCCAGTAATTTTGCTAATCAGTTTTTTAGTGATAGGTACTGGTTGCTCTAACCACAATTGGCCATTGTGAACCCGGCTGAGTACATAGCTAACCCATTTTACTTGAAATTTCCTTGGCAAATGCGAAATATGGGTTAACCCTTTTGTTTCAAGATGTTTATGTTCAGGTTTCAAGGTTCCATCTACACTCATTTCACCTAGGGCATTGTCAATTTCTAGGTTTCCAAGTTCTTGAATGGAACACTTGAAATGAGAGCGAATGTCATTAATAAGAAGTACCATTGGAGGGATTTGTGACTGAGCACCGTTAGGGTCCAATGATTCTGCAATTGCCGGTGCCAATTTGAAGTTCGGGGTCTTCCATTCCTCTCCTCTAACCAGCATTTCTAAACCTTTCTTTGTCTTGGAGCTTCCACTTCTAGATGCCATTGCTACTCGGTAGGTGTAGAAAAATTCTGAACAGATTCTTTGCCCTTTTGAAAAAATTCGCTCGAAAATGCTTTAAGCTCACTCTAGAATCGCAGAAGATAACTTAGCTCTTTGTTCGCAGTGAAAAATGAGATCAAATTTTGCCCCTTTTGACAAAAAATTTTCCATAAATGTTTTGGTACGATGGTAGATGAAATGATAGGTTGTCATCCACTAGCTCGGTAGATATTATCAACTCGGCGATCAAATGAAAACATTAAAGTACCGACCTAACTCGATTAGGTCATGAACCGACCTTGCTCGGTTGACACAACTTGATCAATGAAACTTTGTTGCGCCCAAACGAACTCGGTAAAGTCTCTTACCAACCTAACTCGGTAGCTGCTACTCGGTTAATGAAGCTTTGTTACACCCGACTAAACTCGGTAAAGTCTTGAACCGTCCTGAAGTCAAAGTGTATCTAAAATACTGATTTGATCATCCTTCTTCCTTTGGGGCTGCTTAGGATAAATCTTGGAGGATGCAGTTCCAATCTTTCTTTTATGAATATTAATTGGAAATGGTGGAATCACCCATTTCTTGAGTGACATTTCCATTACTTGATTTATTTTGCTCGATAGATTTTGGAATCCATTGTTGCTTCATTTGCTTCCGAATGTTGTCTGCTTTGATTTTCTTCTCATCTTCAATTCTTTTGATATTCATGCAATTTTTAGCTATATGACCAAGTTCTGTACATGTATAGCATCTTACTGTAGTGTCCTTTTTCCTTAGGTGATGTCTAGCACAATTTATGCCAGAATGTCCATATTCTCCACAATAGTGACATCTGCACCAGGTGTTGTAGTCCCATCCAAATATGGCTTTGACAATCTGTTTAGCTAGATTGAATGATTTGGTTTTGCATTGGAATGCTTTGTGACCATGCTTTTTGCATTTGTGACAGTTGCCCTCAAATTTTGGTTTTTCTTTACAGTCATTTGCCTTATGACCATGCTGATTGCAATTGAAGCATTTGCCACTGAATTTTGCTTTCCCATTGCTCCAGCATTTGTCTGATGTATGTCCTAACCTACCACAGTGATTACAAGTGGGTCTTTTATTCCTTTGTTTACCTTGTTTGGAGGATTCACCTTCTTCCTTGTATCCAAGACCAGCTTTACCCTTTTGTCTATGAAAGTTTTCCTCATTTTGTTGATTTAATTGATTTATATCTATTTGGGATTTCATCATTCTTTCATTGACTTGCCTTTCAGAGATTAGGTCATCTTCCAAGCTTTCATTGATTTGTCTCTCAGTTCTTAAGTCACTCTGTAGACTTTCATTGATTTGCTTTTCAGTGTTTAAATCATTCCTTATTCTTTTATTTTGTGCTCTGAGAATCCTGATTTCTTCATTTTCATTAGAGATTTGGTCTATAAGATCTTCATGCTGATGGGATTGATTATGAATTTCATGACTTTTATCTTCCAATTCTTATTGTGCTTTGTTTCTTTCTTCCAAAACTTCACATAGCCTGATTGAATATATTTTTTGCTCTCTTTTAAGCTTTCTTACCTCTTCTTACAGAGATCCATTCTTTTCTAGAAGTTCTTTGATTGCTTTGTCAGCTTCTTATGAATTACTTGATGGTAACAAATCTTCAATCCTTTCTTCAACATAAAGATGGTCATTCATTTGTCTTGCAAGTTCCTTTCTTCTTTTTAGGGATTGAGAAAGATGTTCCTTTGTTTCTTTGAGTTGAACCATGGCCATTTCTAGATCTAACTTTTCATTTTCTATAACTTTCTCCAGTCTGAATATCTCCATTGACTTTGATCTTTGCTCAAGCTGTCAAGCTTTGTCCTGAGAACCAAATAGCTATGATACCAATTGTTGGAAATATTCAAGATATAACAAGTTACTGAGAGGGGAGGGGTGAATCAGTAACAATACAACTTTTAAGTTAATTCAGCATAAACTAGAAAATCATTCATTCACCTAATTTGATGCATGCAAGAGATAAATAAATATTCATAACACATATGCACAGAGATTTTGGTGACCCAGAAACCTTCCAAAATAGAAAGTTAAACTGGGGTGGGGATGAAACCAACAAAGCTTCTTTTCTGCAGTAGGAAGTTAGCCGGTTAAGGCATACAATGATCACTTCTGGTGATCTGCCCTATTAGGAGCAAAGACGATTGCTAGATCCACCTTGTTAAAGGATTTAAATCATACTTTACAAGTATGCACTCTATTAGGAGATTTATACAAAGACTGTTAAGTCTACCTTGTTAGAGGATTTTTAGATGATTCACCTGTTAGGATGAACCAATTAAATCTACATATACCTTGATTAGATCCTTTGCAATAATCACCTCTTGTGATTGATGAAATCTTTACTGCACCTTGTGAACCTTGCTAATATACTGCTCTGCTGCTGAATTCGCATCTGTCTCTTGTATCACAATATGTACATATTCATACATGTCTCTTATCCATTACAACAATTACAACTCTGTATTATACACATATATATACCATTTCAGTAATTATAGATGCAAGGTCAGCTGAACACAAGTAAACAAAATATAACTGAGTCGGCCAAATAGTAAAATAAACTCGGGTTCTTCAGACAGACTTGATGACCTTCTGATACACGGCATCCACTATGTTACATGGCATCGTCATGCACTCAGTAGAGGTAGGGACTTGGTTCATACTAGTCCTACAACGTTGCCTGGAACTCGGTAACCATTGGTGACTCGGTAGATATAGTGTCACTCGGTAAAAACTAATTTTTTTGTTAATCAACTGAGCTCGGTTAACACTGAGTCCTTCTTCACTCGGTCAATACTGAGTCCATCTTTACTCAGTTAACACTAAGTACATCTTCACTCGGTTAACACTGCATCCATCTTTACTCGGTTAACACTGCTTCTATCTTTACTCGGTTAACACTAAGTGCAACTTTACTCAGTTTGAACTGTGTCTTCGACGCTCAGTTTGAACTGTATAATGAGTGTTGTCACTAATGGCAAATACCTTTATGCCAACAATTTTAGTTGTCCTATGAACATGAAACATGATAAGTATCTACAAGTATATGTGTACATGTATCAAATCAAAATAGGCATGTACAAATAAATATAAGTTAAAATATAGTTAAATAAATGTGTAAGTTCATGTATACAAACCTACACATCCATCAGACCAAATCTAGTGCTCTAAAACATTTATTCCACAATTTCTGAGATCTTCAAAGAACATTATAGAATAATGAGCCACATAACTCCTATCATGAACTATATCATCACTAATATAGAAATTAACCTCTTTGATGATGATGCATTCATTTTCATCCAACCTTTCTAGTTGATCCACCTCGAATTGTGCATGTCTATAGGTCACTTGCACAAATATTACAACTTGTTCAGAATTATAATATTGTGCTTGAAGCTCTATTTGAGGTGCAAATGTATAATTCTCAGAAAAATATACAATTGAAAGTATACAACTAGGTGGAAAACAATTTTTGGAATCATGAAACTGTTTAGCTTGCCATCATGCACCATGACAATGTTGGATATGTAGATATATCAATGGACAAAACTTGGTCATAAATTCATCATAATGCAATTTACTTTCCTTCAATATAATTTTCTTGATTCATCTCCTATCTTATTTTGGTATGTCTCATATTCATATCTCATCCATGAAACTAGTGTGGATTCATTAATATTCTCAATTTGCATTTTAGAAAATTTGCATAAATCTCCAAAATCTTCACACTAATTTTTGATGCATTGTACTTTGAACTCATCTGAATCTTCTAATGTATCACATAATATAGACTTCACAAATTATGTTGTATTGCTAGGGATGATCAAATTAGGATCAAGCACTAACATTACTTTTTTATATGATTGCAAGTGTAGACCAAATTCAACATGATTTCGACAACAAGTTTCACGCATCTTATTGATGCGTACAAAGGAAGGATGCAAACTCTCAAACATTCTCTGACATATTTTGACATTTGAAAATTCTTGCTTGAATGTTTGAAGTAATTCACTTTAAGTTATATCTATGAAATGTTTTAGATGTTTAATTTTGGCCCCTATCTCTTGATCTTTAATTTGTATAGTATCACATCTATTGGAAGAAACATGAGAATGTGTGGTTCAAAATTCAATAACTTGTCTTTAAACATCTTCAAAAATTATGTCTTTTCAAGGAACTCTACAAATATTCACCCAGTTATTCTCAATGTTATCATCTAGCATATTTCTCCTCTTGATGTATCTCTAAATAGTTCTTCTAGATATATGTAATACATCAGAAATTGCATGTACATGTTTTCTATGTGTCAATTTTCTACTATATATAGTAGTCATCAATGCTCTATGTGCATTACTAAAATCACCTCCTCAAGTTGTGTTGTCAATTTTGTTAAAAGAATTTTGCTAGTTTTCAACTATTGTTTTATTAATATTATGCACATGGTTTTTCCTATTATCAACACCCAACAACTCTAAAACATGTCTCGTATCTTTTCTTCTAAATAACTTGACAAATAATTGTGCCTCTCCAAATATACTTTTATCTTTGAAATATTCATCCCACATGTTATGACAATGCTTTCTAATAGTGTTATCATTTGTCATATCTTTAGACAGAATTTGGTTAAAAAGTAGTTCCTCATCCAAACCCATCAAATTTGTTATGCCTTCTAATTTGTTTCTATCAGTAGAACTGCCAATTTCTTCCTCTTCATTACTTTCATTCTCTTCATGAATCTCATCCTGTTCAGGAATTTCAATAGGTTGGTTTTGGCTACATTTAGTATGACCTTTCATTGTGTCATCTCTTTTCCTATCATATTTCCTTGATCTTTTCCTTTTACTACCCATTGAATACTTTTATCTATAGAAACAAAAAAAAAATTTAGATATTGAACACTAAATACTAGCTAATGCTTCAATTTAGAATACATAAAAATAAAAATAAGTGGACAGGAAAAAGCACCTTACAAATATTTGATCATTTGTGATTTTGAGGATTTCTGCAAAATAGTTGTTGAAAATACCGTTGTCTTCTGAAAATACTCTTCTACTTTTTGTTGTTTTCTATATTTATTAAAATAAAGAAAACACAAATCTTGTTTGTTACATGAAACAACTTGGAAACTAAATTATTTTATACATGAAACCAACAAACTAACCACTTGCACTTTGTTGGGCCAACAGGCATTCTAGCCAAAATACTTTTGGCTAGAACAATTCCAATCAAAATAGTTTCAGCTAGAACTACCTATGTGGTATCCTAGGTGGCAGCCACACAAGAAAAAATAAGAACTTCTACAAACTTCTCACTTTCAAGGCCAATTTGACCTACTAAATTGAAGTTTTCTTTAAAACTAAAAATATAGTTTTGTAGGTCTTGGAGTCAATATTATGATCATATAATTTTTTAATTATTTTGATTATGGATAATATGTTATAATTTGAAAGTATTACAAGTAGGTATTTTAAGATTTAGGAAGATGTCTATTCGTAAATAAGAAAAAAATAGTAAATCATGTTAAAAAATTATTATTTTTAATGCTACACTAGAGGAGAGAGTCTTCTTCAAGAATATGTAATTTTGTATATTGATTTCTAGGAAAGATTGTGTAAGAATTTTTTCCATCAACATTTTGGATCATACTACATGATCCATCATCAAGATGCCAAAGAGTCAATGAGAACAGAAAATATGGAATGCGGATCCATGAGTGGGGATAAAAAGAGGTAGGAGAGATGGAATGGGCACGGAGAGTAAGGAGACATGGATGATGAGGAGAAAGAGAATAGAAAGATAAAAATAATTATAAAAATAATGAGAGGAATACATACATACATACATACATACATATATACATATATATAAGCAAAAGAATATAAAAATGAAAGGAAGAAAAATATAAATAAGAAATGCATAAATATAAATAAATAAAAGAATTAATAAAAAGGTTAAAAACTAGAAAAAGGACGAGAGCAAGGGGGGGAATAGAAAATGAAAACAAAAGAAAAAGGAAAGCAAAGAGAAAGAAAATAAAAAGGAACTAGAAAGACAAAGAACTAAATAAAAAAAAGTTGAATAGGATAATAAAAATTGGGGAAAGAAGAAACCAAAAAATAATAATAATAATAATAAATAAATAAATAAATATGCAAGAATAAAAAGAATAAAGTTAAAAATAGGACGAAAAAATAAAAAATAAAAATAAAGGGAGCAAGAATAAGAATCAAAATAAATAAAAGACATATATATATATATATATATATAAAGAGTAAAAAAAAACCAAATGTAAAAAGGCAAGCGAATATGAATAAATATATAATAACATACAAAATTATATACATAAAAAATAGAAAAAGAATATAAATGAAAAGAAATAAAGAAATATAAAACTAATAAGAGGAAAAAAACTGAAAAGTTTTCATATATATAAATAAAATAAAAGCCTAAATAAAGAAGCTCAAAACAAGAGAAAAGGACTGGCGGGGAAACAAAAATTGAAAACAAAAGGAAACAGGGGAGCAAAGAGAAAGATAATAAATAAATGAGCCACAAAGAAAAACAAAATATATAAAATTAACTATAAAATAAATAAAGGGGAGGAAGAAAATACCAAATAAATAAATAAATAAAGCGGTAAATAAATAAAATAAGAATAAAAGAATAAATGCTTATAAATAAAGGGAGCAATGATAAATCAAAAACCAATGAGAAAATATAAAAATGTAAAAATAAATAAACAAAGATACCTAATAAATCTACAAGGAAAAAAATTAAAAAATTATATATATATACAAAAAGAGAAAAAAGGTTTTAAAAAATGAAAAGTGGAAAAAATGGGTGGAACACCAAAAAAGAATAAAGCGAATGGTGAAAAGAAGACCAAAACAAGAAGGTGAAGAGGCAAAGGAGTGAGAAGAAAAAAATGGAACAAAAAAGGAAAAATCTTAAACAAGGATAACAAAGGGAGAGGGAGAGGGAGAAAGAGAGAGAGAGAGGGGGGGAGGAGCTGGGGACAAGCCCACACTAGGAGTTGGAAGAGCGAGGGGTAAGGGGAGAGCAAGGAAGCGGGGGGGGGGGGGTTGAGGAGGGGAAACTAGGACCAAAAAAAAACGGGGGGGGTGGGCACTACACTGATGAAGGACAAAGGGGAGCCAAGAGAGAAAAGAAGAGAAAGGGAGGAAAGAAATTCGAGCTAGGAGGAAAGACCATGATGTGAAGGAGGAGGGAGGGAAGATAACAGAGGATGCCAAGAGGTGCTCAAGTTCCAACCATCATCGCGATTGAGGTTAGAAGGATTGTTAAGGATTTCAATAGCCTCCTTGAGTTTCCTCTTGAAGAAATTGTCTTCCCTGAACACAATTTGAGCGTTCTCTAAGAAAATATGATGCTTAGTGGCGGCAAAGTGCTCTGCCAAGGCAGATTTGACCACCCGTTCATGCCTAATGTCTGCAGCATGTTCTTTGATCCTGGTGTGGAATGAATGACCTATTTCACCTATATAAGGAGTGCCACAAGAGCATCGAACCTTATAGACACCAGATTCCAAGAAGATGTCCTTGGTGCCTTTGAGTGAGGGGATGCAATTCTTCAAGGTGGTCAAGGGTCTAAAAGCCACCCACACACCATACTTGGTAAGAATCTTGGCGATCTTGTGTTAGATGCTAGCCATGAAAGGAAGAGAGACAAATGAAGAGGTGTCAGGGGGAGAAGAGGAAGGGAGCAGGGGGGAGCAAGAGAAAGACCTAGCAAGGTTGAAAGCTTGAGAGATTTGTTTGTGCAAGTAGCCATTCCAATTGAAGACTTCGTGAACGTGGGAGAGCTCATGGTCTAAGTTGTCTTCATCGCAAATACAGAGGGCTCTCAAGGATAGGGTTCTAATAATGCCCACTTTTTGGCTAGGGTGGTGGTACGAAGTAGTATGAAGATAGCGATCGGTATGAGTAGCTTTGCAGAAAACCTTGCGACCTAAGGTACCATCAGGTTTCTTGATAATCAAGATGTCAAGAAAAGGTAAGCACTTAGTAGATTCAACCTCTTTGGTGAATGAAATGCAAGAAGACACATTATTGAGATGTGCATGAAACTCTTCAAGCTTATCTAGGCCATGGGGCCAACAAATGTTGGTGTCATCAACATAACATTTCCACCATATAGGTTTAAGAGGGAAAGAATGCAGAGCAATGTCTTCGAAATGTTCCATATAAAAGTTGGCTACAAGTGGAGAGAGGGGCGATCCCATGGCCACTCCATCCACTTGTTCATAAATAACCTCTTGGAAAGAGAAGAAACTGGATCGAAGACATAACTCCACTAAGGAGGCAACCTTAGAATTGACCTTGCGACTAATGATGTCAATAGCATGGAGGATGGGGACTTTGGTAAAGAGGGAAATGACATCAAAGATGACCAAGATATTCCTATAATAGCAAGAGGCATCTCAGATAAAATCAACAAAATGCTGAGAGTCCCTGACAAATGAGTCGACATTACCAACATGAAGGGATAAGAGCTTAGCTAAGAAAGAAGCAAGCTTGTAGGTCAGGGAATGCATAGTATCCATAATGGGCCTTAATGGAACATTGGCTTTGTGGATATTGGGGATGCCATAGATATGAGGAGTTAACTCTTTGGAGGGAAAGAGGCGCCTCTTGGTGACATCATCAAAAGAGAAGTTGGTGATAGCCATTTTGACCTTCTTCAAGATTTTACTACACAGGTTACATTGAACAATCCTGTAGTAGCTAGGATCCAAGAGAAGGTTATACATCTTGGTAATATAGTCAAATTTATCCAAGATAACAGTGGCATTGCCTTTATCTACCCTAGAGATAATGAGGTCATGATTATGAATAAGGTGTTGGAAGGAAAGAAACTCAGAATGAGGGATATTACACTTGGGCGGCTTGGCACGCCTTAAAGCAACCACACAATCTTTCCTAACAACCTCAGCCATAGCAGATGGGAGGGAGTGAGCCGCATTCTCAACTTCAACCAGAAAATAAATGTGAGGAATGGAATAGGGAGAGATAGAGGAAATTGAGGCCTCTACTGAGAAACTTGAAAGTAAGGGGGTCTAAGGTAGCATGGGATAGGTTGACCACAAGTTTGGATTCCCAATTTAAAATGGGGGAAGATGCAATGGTGGGTGAATAGGGCATGTGGTCAGGAAGTAGAGAATGAGAGGGAGGGAGAGGGGAACCTAAGTGATGGTCAAACCCAGATGATCAAGGATGGGAGCAGGGGCAGCACTCAGACCAAGAGAATGAGGGACTGGAGAGGAAGCTCGCGGTTTAGAAAGGCGAGGAGAGAGAGAGGAGGCCTGTTGTTTGGGAGAGCGAGGAATGCATGGAAAAGAAGTAGAAGAAAAGGAGTGATTGGACACGCGATTAGAGAGGTTGGTAAGAGAAGTGATGGCTGATATAATACCATCCTTAGGTAGACATGTAATGGTGGGGGGAGAATGCGTGTCTAAGCCAGAATCAGATGATTGGTGGACAGACGAGCCCAGTGCATTAATGCAGCAAGAAAAATGAGGAACAGATGGAAGCGTACCTTGAGCCATGGATGAGCCATTGCGAGGTGACTGTTCCTGGAGTGGAGAGCCTGATAGGATGCTGCATTGTTGATCACTGTGAACTGCGGATTGGTAGGCAGAGAGGGAGAAGGAAGGTGCATGGCACCTATAGGAGGGAAGAGAAGAAGAGATCTAGCAGCAACCTCAGGTGGATACATTGAGTGAGGAGTAGCTATAGAGGGGATATAAGATACAGGCTCACATCGTGGTAGTAGGGAGAGCGGTGGGGGGCATGAAAGAGTAGGAAGAAGACAGTTAGGAAGAGAAGTGGGTTGAGAAGAAAGCTGGGAAGGCTGTGGAGCAATAGGGTCTGACGCTTGGTCAAGACAAGTGGGAGTAGGAGAGCAAGAGAAAGGGACAGAGCTGAGGGAGAAGGAAGAGGGATGTTGCCGAGGAGAGCTGGAGAGAAGAGGAGGAGTAGGGGGTAGAACTGATAATGGGTCAGCAGAGAGGACTGGGCTAGGAATGAGGAAAGAAAGACGAAATCCCTATTGTTTCTTGACGAGTCCATAGAATTTCCTCTTTTTTCTTCTGATACAATCCTCTATTCGACTCACAATTTTGGCGTATGAGGTGAGGTCAAAATGAATCCACAGGTCTGGTCTAAGTGATGTAGAGAGCTCCAAATGAAGATAGAAAAGTTGGCAGTTAAGACCATTAATGGATCTCCTCATGGATTGGATGATGGCCCTAAGGAGAGAAAAGGCTGCTCGGGAGAAGATGTGCCTAGTTTTAACATTCCAAAGGTGGTGCGAGATTTTGACAAAAGAAGGGACGAGCTGCGAGTCTCTGCAGCATTTTAAGAAGGCTAGATCTGCAATCCTCTTTGAGAACTTGGTCCTCAGAAACTCAAATTTCTTAGATTTCACCGATAATTCCCTCCCATGAAGGGTATCAATCACCGATAATTTCTTTTTTCTCATTTTCTATTGCCTGATCTGATTTCTAGGATCTAGGACTATTACAGAGAATGCTAACCAATTACATAAAGTTAATTTTAAAGCTTTAATAAACAAAAATTAACGTAATTGTAAATAAGAAAATACAAAATGAGATGATAGAAAAAGAGATAGGGACACAACACATTTGATTTTGGAGTTCATCCGGGAAGGACTACGTCTCTGGGTCCAGCTCCAATAGGGGGACCGATCTAATTAACTCCAATAAATCAATACAAATGATTTGTGACAATTCCCTTACAGCACACGTAGCAAAATTCCTTTATGTGCAAGAAAAATCACTAAGTCTCCAAATACACAAAATCTCTCTCACCATTTGCATCATTTCTCCCTTAATTTTCATGCCTTCAAAAGGCCCCTAACCCCTCTTTTTATACAAAATATTTGCCTAATAATAGGGCAAAACAAGATTTTACATATTTAGACCCTTACAACAGTCTATCTTCGAAATAAGACTGATTCCTATTTTATAAATTTGTCCTTATTTAATAATTGCCTTTATTTAGGCAAGAGAGAATCGGGCTTTGATAGACTTTAAATAAAGTCTATGCTAATAATAATTCAAGCCACTTGCATGGTGCAATGGTAATGAGGGTTTTGAAAATGCGCATAATAGAGGGAGGTCGATGGTTCCAACCACCATGTTACCCTTTAACCCGAATTGGCACCGATGGAAGTTATTAATAAACTTGCGCCAAATGTTATTAAAGGAAGCCAATGGCGTAATGGGCACCAGCTATGTTTTGATGCCTGGTGGTCAAGGGGTCGACCCCCACTATTTACTTGTCATTACTCCTACATCAACAAACTTGAAGGTGCCACGTGGCTTCCTTGCCATATGCGTGGCACCTAATTTTTTTGGAAAATAATGCCACAATGGTGACACGTGTCACCTCCATAATCTGCCACATCACCATGCTGATGTCTGCTATGCGGATAGGCCACATCATCCATCTTTTTGGTCAACTAACTTTGACCACACATAAATTTTGCATACGGAGTCCAATTTCGATGAAACAAACATTTTTGAAAAGCTCTCAATGAGACCTTTAATTTGGCACTGACTTCAACCAATTTTGGAGAGTTTGAAATTTTTCCTTTTTGATGACCTCTGGCCCAAGGTTTGACCGAACTTTGACTAGCAATATCTCGAGCGTATGAACTCCTTTTTCACCCATTTGAATTGCATTGGTTGCATTATTTTGAAGACTTTAAAATGATGTTGATTGTTGGAGTTTTGAAGATACTTCAATTTTTGATGAAAATATCTGTCGGATCAAGCCTCCCCACTGAGAAGCTTTTGAACCATCAAAAGTTTGATAACTTGGAAAATAGGTAAGGGTATTTCTCCCTCACTTTACCAATCTCCATCCATCTTTCTTTGCTTGGATGCATCCCCTTCAATCCCACTCAAAGGTATTCAATTGGTCCTCTTCGTGAAGTTCTGACATTCCTGTCAAGGATGACATCTTCTGGAAATTTTGTCATATACTCTGGTGAAAGATCATCAACTAATGGAACCTAAACATTGATGTCTTCATCCAACATCATTGGAGGCTCATACAACTTTAGATTCTCAACATTGACAACTGAGTAAATTTTCATGTATGGAGGAAGATTAAGGCAGAAGGCATTGGTACTAATCTTTTCCAAGATTTTAAAAGGACCATACCTGATAGGCTTGAGCTTCCTTCCTTCACCTTGCATTCTTTCCTTACTAACATGTAACCAAACTCTATCACCAACTTGGAACTAATGATCAATGCGATGCTTATCATGGCGAGCCTTGTATTTTTCTTGGTTCTACTCCAACTATGCTTCTACTACCTGATGGATTTCTTGGACCTTCTGGATGAACTTTAAAGCCCTTTCTACATCATGGCATCCATCGATGATATCGTCCTTTCCAAAAGAAAAATCCATTGGTGTTTTTGGAAAATAACCGAAGCAAGTCTCAAAAGGATACCTCTTTGTACAAGAGTGTGTTGCATGGTTGTAAGCATGTTGCACATAGTGAAGGCTTTCATCCCACAACTTAGGATGCTTGCTACAGTAACCTCTAAGCAGATGCACAACTGTCATGTTCACTACCTCTATCTGTCTGTCGGTCTGTGGATGGAAGGTTGTACTCTTCTTCAGCTTGGTATCCATGATTCCCCACAAAGATGACCAAAATTCCCCTAAGAATCGAGAATCTTGATTCGATACAATAGAAGTAGGTAACCCAAAATGAACCCATACATTTTGAAAGTAAAAATGAGCAGTCAATTCAGTAGTGACTTGTTTTTTACAAGGCATTAAAATACACATTTTTTTGAACTGATCAACTACTACATACAAATAATCATGACCTTTCCTAGACATAAGTAAACCTCACAAAGTCCATAGACACACTTTCCCATGGATATGATGGTATAGGTAATGGTGTGTACAAACCCAATTTCCTATTACTTGGCTTGTTGGTTGCACACATTACACATCCTTTTATATACTTGGTGATAGTTTCTTGCATACGAGGCCTGTAACAATATTTTTGCAGTTGAGCTAATGTCTTTCTTACCCTGAAATGCCCTACAATCAAAGAGGTGTGTGCTTCATGGATTACATGTGCTTGTTCATCTTTAGGAATGCATAGTATGCCCAAGTGGTACAACAAATTATCCTGCACATAGTAATCTTTCTCTTCCACATGTTTACCTTGGATTAAAGCTGCATAGATATCCTTAAAGTCCTCATCATTAGCATATTGTTTTTGAAAACTTTCATGAACCATAGAACTATTCTAAAGGATTATCAAAGCGTTTTTAATAGGAGGCCTAGAGAGCATATCTGCTACTTTTTTACGGGAACCCTTTTTAGACTTAATTACCAAATGAAACTGTTGTAGAAAACCCATCCACCTAAAGTGCCTACTTTGCTGCAACTTAGATTATGAGTGCAAATATTATAGCAGCTGGTGATCAGTGTGGATTACAGTTTCCTTTCCCATTAAGTAGTGCTTCCGGGTAAAAGCATAGATCTGTGTCACCGTTTGTGATACAAAAACCTATTTTGGTCAAATCTCATTTCTCTATCAAAACTCAATTTAAAAAAAAAACTAAAAATACCCTTTTATAGATTTCAGATTCAATATCATCATTATATAAATTTTTGAGTGTTTTGATTAGTTGTAATATGTTATAATCTAAAAATATTATAAGTCGATATTTTAACATTTCAGAAGACGCTCTCTCAAAAAATGAAAAAAAATAGTAAATCATATCAAAAAAATAAAAAATATATATTTATCACTAGAGGAGAGAATCCTCTTCATGAATATGTAATTTTTTTTCAAGAAGATATAGATTTGATAGGGAAGTTTTGACGGGAGGAAAAAACTATTGGATTCTGACAAGGTCGAACTTGAGTACTTATAACAAAGAAAATATACATCAAAAATAATTATTTCTTTTTTTGTGCACTAGCTATACATGTCATCTATAAAATATTTTCAAATCAGAACAAAAAAAGATGATTTGCACATACTTGTTTGACGGGAACTACATCCTATATTTTTTTACAGTTAAAAAAAGGACTTCAAAATAAAATAAAATGAATAAATTCTTAGTCAAAAAAATAATAAAAATTATAGGCATAAAATTCATACAATTCTACACATTTCATCAGTTTACATCATCTTCATATTTTAAACGCAAATACCATTTTTTTTGTCATTAATGTTGAACTGTCACATTCTGATATCACTTTTCTTTATAAAAGGTGACACAGGTTTGTGCTTTTACCCTTCCATTTTTTAACAATTTGAACTAAAGCATAAAGTTCCTTATCATAAGTAGGATAGTTACTTACTGCTCCTGAAAAAGTTTCAGAGTAGTAGCAGACTAGTTTACCTCCTTGCATGAGTATAGCTCCCATGGAAAACCTGCTTGCATCTATCTCAATCTCAAATGGTTGATGTAAATTTGGTAAAGCCAGAACCGGTGCGGTGCTCAACCTTTCCTTTAAAGTGTCAAAAGCCTTCTGTTGTGGACCTCCCCACTGAAAAGTTGCCTTGGTGCTGGTCAATGCATGCAATGGTGATGCAATATAAGAGAAGTTTGCAATGAACTTTCTCTAGTATTGAACTGCACCTAAAAAGCTCTTGACTTCTGTAACTGTACTTGGCTTAGGCCATTTTACAATACATTTGACCTTCACAGGGTCTACTTTCAATAGACCATTTCCTATGACATGGCCTAAGTACACTAAGGATGTCTTTGAAAATTCACATTTTGACACCTTTACATAGAGTTTTTCTTTTCTCAATACATCAAGTACTTTTTAAAAATGAATTACATGATCATCCCAAGACTTACTAAATACAAAAATATCATCTAAATAGACAATGAAAAAATCATCAATAAAAGGATGAAAGACATCATTCATGACTCTCATGAATGTAGCTGGTGCATTACAAAGCCCAAATGGCATAACCAACCACTCATAAAGTCCTTGTTTTGTCTTAAAAGCAGTTTTCCAAATATCACTCTCTGCAATTCTTATTTGATGATATCTACTACGTAAGTCTAGCTTAGTGAAATAAATTGCATGTTTCAACTAATCAAGTAAATCATCAATTCTAGGAAGAGGGTACCTTTTCTTTACCGTTATCTTGTTCAAAGCCCTGTAGTCAATGCACATTCTCCAAGTCCCATCTTTCTTTGGAACCAACACAATAGGAGAACCACACGAAGAAGTACTAGGATGGATAACTCCTTTCTCCATGAGCTCTTCAACTTGCTTCTTGATTTCCTCATTCTGCAAGACAAATAAGCGGTACATGCTGATATTAGGAAGTGGCGCTTCTGGCTGTAATTGAATTTCATGTTGTATCTCTCTTTTAGGAGGCAATCCCTTCGGTTCCTGAAACAAGTCATCGTAGGCAGAAACAACTTTGACCATTTTATCTTTATGTTTTGGATCACATCCCTTAAATGCCTCAGATGTTTCATCTTCTTTGGCTTTTACAATCATCAGCACAAAATTCTTACTAGAGTTGACTAACCTTTTCATTTGTCCAGCCTTAACAAGAGCCAAATTAGTCTTTATTTTATATGCCCATACAATGTATTCGATTTTATCTTTAAATAGATGATACTTATTTTCCCCCCTATAGAAGATAACTTGTCGATCATATAAGTAGGGACTCCCAAGTAAAAGACCAAAAATATCTAGAGGGACTACATCAGCTTCTACCTCATCTACAAAGTTTGCAGTGATAGCAAATCTTAACTTACATTTCTTGGTTACCTGTAATTGTGCATCATTGGAAACCCATCCAAGATGATATGGCTTTGGATGAGGCATTGTAGTCAAATTAAGCTTCTTAACAATTTCCTCAGATATCAAGTTAACTTGAGAACTTGCGTCAAAAATTGTATCAACCTTATTTTGCTTGATGAAAACTCAAATGTGAAACAATTCATTCCTTTTCTTATCATTCTTAGGAGAAGGATTTTCACTTGTACTTGCACTTATGCTAGAAGAACTGGTAGTTGATAAAAGAGAAATACCTTTTCCTTTACCTTGGATCCTAGTAGCAATGATCTTTGTTTCATCTCCAGAGTTAGATCCAAGATCCTATTGAGCTACAATAGCAGTCTTTTGTTTGACTTTATTTCCACCAAATCGCTTCGGCCTCTTTTTAGGATGCAGCTTCCAGCACTTAGAATCATCATGCCCTTCTTCTTGCAATGATAGCATGTGGGTTTCTCACCCTCTTTCTTTACTGTAGCTATCTTTTTACCCTTCCCTTTTCCTTTGGACTTTTCCTCAGAATTAGATGACTTTTTGTCAAACTTATCAATGAAGGTACCCTTACCTCTTGACTCTAAATGTGTTGCCTAGACACATACTTCATCCAAATTACAAGGATTCAGGACGAGAATAGACTGCCTTAGGTAAGAATGAAGACCACCTATATACTTGAGTAAAGTGTCCTGGGTATACAATGGGACATTTAATGAAATATCCCTTTTACGAAACTCATGGGTGTACTCTTGGATAGTTTGACCTTTCCCTTGCCTAAAATGTTGCTAGCTCATCATTAATTGTTGCATATGGCCTAGGGGGTAGAATTGCTTCTTTATAGCACTAACAAATTCTAACCAAGACATATTTAACTTACCATGTTTTGAAGTTTCATGCTGAGTCTTACTCTCCCACCAAGTTAGAGCTGCACTGCCTAACCGAAGAGAAGCTAACTGAATTCTATCAACATCATCTACAAGGTTTTGGAATCTACAGTAGACTTCTACTTGCTGAATCAAGTCATCTAATTTCTTAGCATTTAACTCCCCATAATATTTTGGCAAGTCAAACTTTACATCCAGCTTTATTTGAGGCTTATGTCCACCCTTAAAAATATTAGAAGACTCAGAATGTGTAGAAGAAGGAGAAGAAGGGGGAGAAGGAGAAGAGGGAGAAGAGGGAGGAGATGGAAGCTCATGATCACGATCACGATCAGCGCCTTTATTTTTCCCTTTGTCATCATGAGCTGCACGCCTTCGCATCTTCTCTTCTCTTTCTTGTAATAAAACTTCTACCATTGTTTGCAAACTTTGGAGAGTCTTCTAGACATTTTGATCTTCTGAACCTTGTCCACCACCTTTATCTTCCATTTGAAATGGTGGATTAGCTCTTCATTTTCCAATTTGAGGATTATATTCTTCAAGATCACCTTCACCTTAATTCAACCTAGATCTTGTTAACATTCAAATCTGCAATACTAGTCCAACAAAGCTCTGATACCAAATTTGATCTGATTTCTAGGATCTAGGACTATTACAGAGAATGCTAACCAATTACATAAAGTTAATTTTAGAGCTTTAATAAAGAAAAATTAACGTAATTGCAAATAAGAAAACACAAAATGAGATGATAGAAAGAGAGATAGAGACACAACACATTTGATTTCAGAGTTCGTCTAGGAAGGACTACGTCTCTGGGTCTAGCTCCAATATGGGGACTGATCCGATTAACTTCAATAAATCAATACAAATGATTTGTGACAATTCCCTTCAAGCACACGCAACAGAATTCCTCTATGTGCAAGAAAAATCACTAAGTCTCCAAATACACAAAATCTCTCTCACCATTTGCATCATTTCTCCCTTAATTTTCATGCCTTCAAAAGGCCCCTAACCCCTCTTTTTATATAAAATATTTGCCTAATAATAGGGCAAAACAAGATTTTACATATGTAGACCCTTACAACAGTCTATCTTCGAAATAAGACTCATTCCTATTTTATAAATTTGTCCTTATTTAATAATTGCCTTTATTTAGGCAAGAGGGAATTGGGCTTTGATAGACTTTAAATAAAGTATGTGCTAATAATAATTCAAGCCACTTGTGTGGCGCAATGGTAATGAGGGTTTTGAAAATGTGCATAATAGAGGGAGGTCGGTGGTTCCAACCACCACATCGCCCTTTAACCCAAATTGGCGTCGGTGGAAGTCATTAATAAACTTGCGCCAACTATTATTAAAGGAAGCTAGTAGCGTAATGGCCACCGGCTATGTTTTGATGCCCGGTGGTCAAGGGGTCAACCCCCACTATTCACTTGTCATTACTCCTACCGAATGATGCCACGTAGACATAATATCAACAAACCTGAAGGTGCGACGTGCTTCCTTGCCATACGTGTGACACCTAATTTTTGGTAAAATAATGCCACATTGGTGACATGTGTCACCTCCATAATCTTCCATGTCACCATGCTGATGTCTATTGTGCGGATAGGCCACATCATCCATCTTTTTGGTCAACTAACTTTGACCACACATAACTTTTGCGTACAGAGTCCAATTTCGATGAAACGAACATTTTTGAAAAGCTCTTGACAAGACCTTTAATTTGGCACTAACTTCAACCAATTTTGGAGAGTTTGAAATTTTGCCTTTTTAACGACCTCTGGCCCAAGGTTTGACCCAACTTTGACTGGCAATATCTCAAGCATATGAACTCCTTTTTTGCCCATTCGAATTGCGTTGGATGCAAAATTTTGAAGACTTTAAAATGATGATGATTGTTGGAGTTTTTGAGATACACTTAAATTTTTGGTGAAAATATCCCTCGGATCATTCCCCCCCTTGCTCTCATCCTTTTTCTAGTTTTTAACCTTTTTATTCATGCTCATTTATTTATTTTCTTTCTCTTTGCTCCCCTGTTTCCTTTTGTTTTCAATTTTTGTTTCCCCGCTAGTCCTTTTCTCTTGTTTTGAGCTTCTTTATTTAGGCTTTTATTTTATTTATATATATGAAAACTTTTCATTTTTTGTTCCTCTTATTAGTTTTATATTTCTTTATTTCTTTTCATTTATATTCTTTTTCTTATTTATATGTATATAATCTAGTAGGTTATTATACATTTATTCATATTCGCTCGCTTTTTTACATTTGGTTTTATTTTTCGTAATCTTTATATGTGTGTGTGTGTGTGTGTGTGTGTGTTTTATTTATTTTGATTCTTATTCTTGCTCCCTTTATTTTTATTTTTTATTTTTTCATCCTATTTTTAACTTTATTATTTTTATTCTTGCATATTTATTTATTTATTAATTATTATTATTATTATTTTGGTTTCTTCTTTCCCCCGTTTTTATTATCCTATTCAATTTTTGTTTATTTAGTTCTTTTTCTTTCTAGTTCCTTTTTATTTTCTTTCTCTTTGCTTTCCTTTTTCTTTTGTTTTCGTTTTCTATTCGCCCCCCCCCCCCCCCCCCCCCCCCCCCCCTTGCTCTCGTCCTTTTTCTAGTTTTTAACCTTTTTATTCATGCTTTTATTTATTTATATTTATGCATTTCTTATTTATATTTTCCTTCCTTTTATTTTTATATTCTTTTGCTTATATATATATATATATATATATATATGTATGTATGTATGTATGTATGTATGTATGTATGTATTCCTCTCATTATTTTTATAATTATTTTTATCTTTCTATTCTCTTTCTCCTCGTCATCTGTGTCTCCTTACTCTCCATGCCCATTCCATCTCTCCTACCTCTTTTTATCCCCCCTAATGGATCTGCATTCCATATTTTCTACTCTCATTGACTCTTTGGCATCTTGATGATGGATCATGTAGTATGATCCAAAACGTTGATGGAAAAAATTCTTACACAATCTTTCCCAGAAATCAATATAAAATATTCATGGATTGTGGAAATCTGATGGCTTTAATATGTAATTTTTTTTTAAAAAAAATGTAGATTTGATAGAAAAAGTTTGATGGGTGAAAAACTCTATCAATTTTTGATAACTTTGACTTTGACCAGTTATAACTTGAAAAATATTAGCCAAATTTCAATTTTTCTTTTTTGGTGCACTAGGCATACATGTCAACTCTAACATATTCAAAAATTAGACCAAAATATGAATATTTTCATATATTTGTTTGATGGGAAAAAAACTCTATATTTTCAGAATTTAAAAAAAAATTAAAAATAGACTTTAAAAATTAAAAAATAGATAAAAATTTAACTCAATTTTTTTTAAAAAAAATTACATACATAAACTTCATCTAATTTTACACATTTCATTAGTTTATATCATCATCAAATTCTAAACACAAATGCCACTTTTATGTCGTTAAAGTTGAAGACTTTAAATTTTGATATCACTTTTCCTTTATAAAAGGAAACACAGGTTTGTGCTTTTACCCATTGCACACTTTCCCTATCTAGACCATTCTTCGGTCTTCATCAATCCCCAAGTTGTATGCATCCCATTTCTTGATCCCCTTTTCTTAGGTCATTCTTTTATTAAGCGCTGATTCATCACAATAAAAAATGCGCTCTAACTCAACCATTCCCTTGGGAATAGTGTTCATTTTAAAGTTTAAGATCCCATCTTCATCTTCAAGTCCATCATCCTCAGGTTTCTCATCCAGAGTTTCATCAATTTCTTGCCCTTTAAAGTGGCCATTTCACATGATAAACTCAAGTATGTGTTGATTTTTCTAAAAGACTTGAAAGTTTGTAATATTGTCTAGAATAGATGGAGCAATTCTACTGAAAATCATTTCAATTTTATTTTCTCGACTAGTTGTAATGCACTTGCTGAAATAGTGAGAGCATCTACTACCATGTTTTTCCTTCTTGGAATGGACCTTATGTTTAAAGCTTTAAAATCATCCAGTAAATCCCACACTCTTTTCCTATAAGCAAGTAATCTTTTGTTGTTGCAAGAGTATAGCAATTTCACTTGTCATATAACCAACTAAGAATCTTCCTCAATTATGAGAGTTGTGATTCCTTTCTCCATTTCAAAGAGAAGTCCTCAAATCAATGCTTCATATTCTGTAGCATTATTAGTACATCTAAATTGTAATCAATATGTGTGTAGAAAGACTTACCTTTTGGGTTGATCGATTCAACAACTATGTCAGCTCCTAATTTGCATTTGGAACCATCAAAGTGAAGTGTCCAAATTGGATCCTCCTTAGGCTTTCTAACCTTGTGTCTATTCATCCTTAGCTTCTCTTTCACTTGAGCTTGGAATGACTATTTCTTGGGGACCCATTGTAACTTCTTGTGGGGTGGACTTGATGATTCTTCTTTATAACTTCTTGATAGAGGGAGTGTTTTTTTTTTTTGTCTATCTTGAATGTCCCCTATCAATGCTTTGTTTTCATCAAATTTAGGATGAATGACTACCAAAGTCCACCCTTGACCTTTCATATATGGTCTCCTTCTCTGAACTTTGATCATTCCTAGGGGAGGAGCAAATAAACCTCCATCATCTGAAGAGGTATCACTATATGAAAAATTTAGATCTTTGATTTCCTCTTCAATATTTTCTACAGATTTAGATGAGTTTATATGAATTTGATTTTCCATGGGTCCATTTTTTGGAATTTTATTATCCTTTTTTTACATCATGTGTGTTAACACCTTTGCGACTACTTCTTGACACCATGAGCATTCAATTCCAGAGTGACTAACTTTATGCAATTGGAAAAATCTTGGAAGTAGGATACAAGGGTCAGCTTCCTCTCCTAAGCATTGTAAATTAGCCACCATACTATCTATGAATTGTGTCACATCTCATCCTTTGGGATCAGTATCTTGATCACTTGATATTTTGGTGGGAATTGTATCAAATTTCATCACTTTGTATGAGCCCAAATCCGATTGTAGGAATGCCACATCATTCAGAACATTGTATTCTATAATCATTTTTTTAAATTTGGGTTCTACATCTATCTTTATTTGATTGTTCAACCCCTTCCATGGTAACCATATCTGGGTGAAATCTATAGAGAACCATTCTCTTAGCCATTTTGTCCATTCTCTACTTAGGAGTAACCCATATGTCTCTAGAATATCAACCACATGTATATCAATGAAATCTTGAATCCGAGGATCAACTACCAACTATATCTAAACATCTTTCACTATGTCAATGACTTTCACCTTCATTTTGTCCAATTGTATCACTATCTGATTGGAAGGTTGAGGACTGACCCCTAACCTTGGCGCTATTGATAGTGGCATGACATTACATGAGGCTCCCAAATCAATTAAGCAATTGTGAAGATTCTTTCCATATATCCTGATGCTAAGCGAAAATGGGGGTACCTCCACCTTGTCTTTAAACATAGTGGGTATTGCTTCTACAGCATTAACCTATTGAGATATTGTCTTCTAAGGGGTAGTGTTCATGTTATGGGGAATCTTCATATAAACCAAAGTCTTCATGAATGCTTGTCATTGTTGTGGACAATTTTGCAACATGTCAAACATGGACATATTGGCCTTTTTTCATTTCAAATCTTCTATGACACTATAATTTTCAATAGACCAAGAAAGGTTTCTTAATATTGTAGGTACATTCCCTTGGTTCTGATTTTGTTTTCCTCTATATGGTGGCCTAAGTGGTGCCGAATTGTTACTTGCTCTTGGATTAGGAGGAGTTGGTTGTAAAGTTGGAGGAATTCCATCTATCATAGGTTCTTTTCTACTTCTTAGATTGTATGTATTTCAATTGTCATTGCGAAAATCAAACACCTCTTCATGTTGAAGGTCAGGTTCCTATCTAAATCGGAATGAGAATTCTTCATTGATTGGTTGTTCTACCTATGCATTCTATGTAGAATCATAGGATTCTAATAGCATAGCATTAAATTGTACAGGAGGAGAATTATCATTTACTTGTGAACTCTGAGTTATCTCTTGATTTCCATTATAATACGAACCATCGTTGTTAGATGCAATTTTGACCATCATCATATTGATTAATATCTGCACACTAAATATTGTTATTGTTATTGTCTGCAAGAATGATTCCATTATTTGGACACGCGTTCCACTGCCAGTTCTATCGTTGGAAGCCATTATTATGATTAGGAGGATTGAAATTGTTCCCTCCATTATTGTTGTCTGCATTGTTGTTCCCATTATTGTTGTTGTTTCCATTGAAGTTCCTATTATAATTTTTCCATAATTGTTGTTGTAAGGACCATGTTGTTAATATGTCCTTGTGACTACCTTAGACAAGTCAATTCATTGTTCATTTGTGACATAGTCTTTTTCATCTGACCAAATTTAGAATCAAAGTTATTATCTACTTCAGTGGGCACTACTACCTTTTTCTCGAAGAAGGTAGCTTTTGGAGATTCATACCCTGGATATGTTAGAGTAGGGTTTTGTGGAGTAGGTGCCTATTGTAATGGAACTATATTCATAGGTATGAATTGACTAGGCATCATGGGTACTCTGACAAGGTATGTTGGTATTTTTGTGATAGCATGAGTTGGAAGCATTAATCCTCCTCTATTAGGATTAGCTTGCTTAGTGAAAGTAATTGCCTCTACGAAGACTTTATCCAATGTGTCGATATTTGCTGCAGGAAGCCTTCTTAGAAAAATAGTAGTAAGATGGTCCATAGCATTCAGATAAATCTAAATAGCCATTTCAACTAGTATAGTGTATTGCACTTCTAGCTTGCGATATGAAATATGAAATCAATAATTGAAGCATGAAACTATCTTAGCTGGGTCCCTTTTGATTGATATAAATTGTTGATGTATCACGGCTAGGTTGATGAAAGTTTTGAATTGTTCTAGGAACAATTTTTTGAAAGTATCCCAATCTCTAATACATCTAGGTGCCAAGTTAATGTAGCAATTAAAGGCAATTTCCCCCAAAGAGTAGGGGAATAAATGAAGAACCACATCCTCATTGGCAATCTATTCTCAATTGTAAATTTCTTTGAATACTTTGATGTGATCTTTGATAGTTCATGTTTCTCCATAAATGAACCTTGGGAAAAATTTCTCTATATTCTTGGGAAGGTCATGGAGTGCACCTCTCAAGTTTATTGGTGAATCTACAACATTTGGAAAAAAGGCCAGGTGGTTGTTCTGAAGGTGGAATTGGTGGAATATTTGGTGCTCCACCAAGTGGTTGAAGTGGAGGTAGAGTTGAAGAATATGATGAAATGTTGAATGGGAGTGGTTCAATTTGAGATATTCCTTTGTCACTAGGTGGTTTGTGAAAATGGGTAAGCTCAAGAAACTCGTGTGCACTTGGTGAAGATCTTAGAGCTCGTTGAAATGGAGATTCTAGATCAAAATCCTTTAGTTTGCATCAACTCTGGAAAAAACCCCCCTCTATAGAAGTACACTTTCTCACAAAATCAAGTGCACCATAGAATTTAGCACACCAGCACACCTGAATTTCTCAAAAATTCAAAAAAAAAATTCAATTTTTTAAAAAGTGCAAAATTTTGAAACTTTGGCAAATTTTTCTTCTATTCCAAAAATTAAAATGGCACTCCTAGTGCCACTTCTATTGAGTTTTCGTTATGTATGATGCTAAACAACGAGAATTCTTTCAAACTCCTCTCTTCAAAAGTTAATCTTGTGAATCAACTCCAAGGTCTGGGCAATCCTGCAACCTATTGGAATCTGCTCAATTGAAGATAAATGTTTTTGTTCACAAGGAGACCTTTTCTATTTTGAATGATTTTAGATGAGATGTAGAATTTGTTCACTGCTTCAAAATAAAACACATAAAAAAGAACTATGTTTTTGTATTTTTTATGTTTTCCAATGAATGCAATCTAATAATGCAACTAATATGAATTCCTAATTTAACAAGGGGTTAGTAAACCAAATAACAAGAACTTTAAAGCAACATGAAATTAAAATCCTAATGGAAATAAGCTATGGAAACGATTATCTACAAGTTAAGGTTTCAGAGAAATTGGTGGCTAACCAATGAAAATAAGAGCAGTGCTTCCTTGATTCCATTGATGTAATCATCGATGGGAAACTTAATAACCATATGATGTTTCACCCTTTATCAAATTGCAAGGCCATGGAAAGTGCACTCATGCAAGACAAAGAGTTACGTAAGCACAATTTGGTGATTTCTTCTCGAGCTAGATACGTCAGTAGAATTTGTCAAACTATAACAAACACCAGAATTAAAAGATCACACAACCAGAAACAAAGAAATAAACTTTTGGCTCAATCAAAATTCCATGAGCATAAATTCACAAAACAATGACACATTTAGGCAAGAATTACTACACTCCAAATGCGAGCACCAAAAGCATAATATTATTGCAAAATAATGGTGGCTCTAATTACATATTACAATCTGGTATTTATAAGAAATCATCTCCTCAATTTATGTTGAGAGTGAGAGATATCTTCATGTAATAATATGCATTTTAAATTAATAAAAAAGACTAATTATATACAAACTAACAATCTAACTTATGCTTAGTAGGATTCCATCCATTTTTATATTCATTAATTGGATGCTTGAGCCTTTACATGTCATAGAACAAAGAAATTATGAGAGAAGAAGAAGAAGAAAGCCTTTAGTTGAAGTAGAAGTGTCTAGAAGTGTCAAAAATAGAATTTTATCCTTCATTGGGCATCTATCAGAGTCAAATTGATGTCAGAATGTGTTTCCAATGCATGGAAAGCTCTAATTTTGGAACTAGTAGTTAACTATCAATGCGCCTCTGGAAAAGCACACCATGAAAGAAGCACACCAGTGTACCTATGCACCTTTGACTTCTCCAAAAAATATTCCAACACTTTGTGAGAAAAAGCACACTAGAACACCTAGTGCAACAGTGTACCAGTGCAACAATGCACCTCAAAGATCCAAAATTGCAAAATTTTACAAAGTGTCAAAATTAAAATTTTGGCTTCTGGGTTTTGTTTCCCTTCATACTATAGCTATGTCTGAATGCTTTCCTTTGAATTTCTTGATAATCTCAGTGATTTTCACTACATTCTATAAATCTAAGGCATCATACTTATCCTTGACCTTTTGTTTGTAGTTGTCTACTTCAATACAGGTTAGCAAAATCCTTGACTTTGGTATCCAACTCTAGCAAGGCTACTTTTATTCTGAATGCCTGACAGATATCTTCATAATTGGAAACTTCATCAAAAATATTCCTAAACCTTTATGCTATTACCTCAACCAGTGTTAACTTCTCATGTGCATTATCCTCAAAATCATGAGACATGCATTACTATAATGTTTCTGACTTGGTCCTTGAGTCGATGGATCTTTGCATGTAATGTTTCCATTACTTTATTACTATCTGCTATCTTTCAATCCAATCATCAATTAAATCTAACTCCTCTACAATAGATACATCTACAAGAATTCTATAACTTTTCCCCTTTATGGCCTATAGTACCTGAAAATCTTTTCCCCATGCATGTACTTCATCCATGATACTAAAATCCTACTTCAAAATTGCTATCATTTTATCTACATTTTCCTGCATAGCATGAAGTAGCTTTAGATTTCCTTGGATAATAAGCACACAATTTTCCTCAAAAAAAATTTGCCATTGCTGACAAGCATTCAAAAATGGATCCAATTGTACTCCTCCCCTATCTCTTATCTCTAGTGTAGTGTGTAGAGTCTCCTTAGGGTGTTCAGGATCCAAGGGACCAACAACTTTGGCTAAATATCCTTTTAGGATTTCATTTTTCCTACAAAGTGTCATCAGTTCTACCCCTTCTTGTTCCAAACTCCTAAACACCTCCTTCATCCTCATTATGACCATCAACTTGGTTGTATCCAATGTGGGCTTTCCAAGCATAACCTCTCTGATTTGATAATCTTATGCAGTCAAATCTTCTACATCAACATCAAGAGGAGGAATAACAACTTGTCCAAATAAATCTTGATTTCGATCACTGTTGATGAATGTTAATGCTCTGGCCTCTTTTGATGGGGACATAGGCTTCCCTAAAACCTCAATCAACTCAATCATATCCTCTTCATCAACATTGAATTATTTCTTTTTACTTCTTATCATTTCTTTTTGCAACCACCTCAAAACTTGTTCTACTGATGGCCTACCTATCAAGGATGATGGCTTTCTCTCTGCTACTCCTTTTCCCTTTTCACTCCTTTTTGGGGTTCTCTCCCTCTATTATGGCTCTCTTGCTATAGCCTCTATTTCAATGGAGTCCACAGTTCTCACCTTAGTATCTTGGGGAGCTTGCTAAGGATATTGAACCATTTGCCCTTCCCGAGACACTTCATCGGTTGATATTTGTTGTGGTTCATCCTCCTGGTCCTTTTGAATTTGTTCTTCTTTGGTAATTGGAGGCAGGGGAGTAGCATAGCCTTTATCCACAATTGAAACTTGCAATAGGGATGAGGGAGTTATTTCAAGACCTTGTGACTCTGGTGGCATTTGAGTCCAGTCTTCCTGTTGGGGCTCATTTGTTGGTGTATCCCTGATTTTTTCTCCCACCAATACCATCTCTATAGGCATAAAATCAAAATTTGACATCTTAAATATGTCATTACCCTCCACATCTTGCTCATGAATCCATTGTTGCATTTCATCCTCTGATGTAGTTGTTTGTAGAGGTTCTTTTGGGATTGATGGCAGTGTAACAATGGAACTTCTTCTTCTTTCTTGTTTTGTAGCTCTTTCTAGTTGGGTTCTCCTATTTAAGGGTACATTGTCCTCATCATCCTCTTCTTTCTCTTCTTTAGGAATGGGTTCTGGGATAGATGGGAAAGGTACTACCCTCCTAATCACCCTTTGTCTTTTCTTTATCAGATTCTTGATTTTTCTTCCTTTCTTGGGCATAGAAGGGGATGCTTGTTCTATCTGTTGAGGTGGACAAACCTCTTGAATCTCAACTTCTATCTCTATTTGGCTTGGTGTAGCAACTAGTCAAATTTGGGGGTCGATCTGAACTTGTGGCAGCTTAGTATCATCTAGTCATCGTACATTTACTTCTTCTTATTGTTGGGGTGTCAAGGTTTCACCCTCTTCTAGCTTAGCTCTTTGAGGAAAACACCTCTTTCTTTTTCCCTTTCCTTTTCTCTCATGAGGGTGATAGTATCCAACTGGTCTATCAAGTTGGTATACCATTTCGAGCCTTAATGGTGACTAACCTACAAAGGTAGGGATGGTGACTTTCTTCCCTCTACCTTTGGTTGGGTTGGCCTATGCATGGAAAATCACTATATCAGGTATTGGATCAAGTTTAAATGGTTTCTTAATCCAATCTTGCATCATTTTAATAACATGCCTTTCCCATAGTTAATGTCAGAGTTCTCTTCTCTATCAACCTCAACATTCACTATGGGTCTTTCCCCAATTTTATCTATGTTGAACAAAGGATCAAGCAGCTCCCCCGAGTCTTGTAATATCTTGAACAATAATCCCTTATTTGGATTATTGTAATATCTTGTTGTAATATCTTGTAATATCTTGAACAATAATCCCTTATTTGGATGTCGTAGTCATTTGTAGCGTTCATCTAGTGATCCTCAAAGGCTTCTTCATGCTAGAATTCCTTGACTAAAAGATATTGTACTCTCCCGATATTATCAAAACATGGTCATGAAAAATTGTACTCTTCCGAGGGATATTGATCCCATTCACACTCAAAAGAAGGAATATCTTGCTTCTGTTTTACTTGAAAAGGTCATATGGTCAGATTCCATGTCCAACAATGTTTGTGTTGTTTTCTGACCTTTTCATATGCAAACTCAATTTGCCGAGCAATCTCCAAGAGGACAAGTCTATCACAAGGGCACCTTGGAAGCTTCTTTGGATTGACAGTTGTACTAGCTACCCTTAGATATGTAAATGTTTTGAACTGGATGTAATATGCTCTGAGTACTATTATCTGTGCCACTGCATCCTTTGATAACCTCTTTGCATAATCTCCCTCTATAAATTAGATGATGGCAAATATGAATGCATCATTCATGATTTCGTATTCTTTACTTTTCTCCAAGAGCTTCCTCTTCACCAACTGAGGGTAGATGATGTATGGCCATGCTTTTGGATCTTGCATGCTACTACTTTTGTACAACCATAGATAATTTGTTGTCCTTGCGACTAACAAGTATACTAGATATGAAGTCATATAAAACTTCCCTTTATTCATTACTATCTCCAACTATTCACATAATTTTTCACTCAAGGTAGAGGCCCAATCAAGGGCATCTTTGTAGTCTTGATGGTCTCGATAAAATGCACCATAAAGATGTTCAAATGTCCTATTGCTGGCAAACCCATAACCCTACTCAAAAGTATAATTGCATATCCAATGTCTTATTTCATATATCCTCTAGTCATGTCAACTTTTCCAATATTCTTTCCCAAAGGATTCCTCTCTATAAGGTAGGATGATTGAATGATCTTCGACACCTCTATAATATGCTCTCTATACCACCTTTCTACTTGTTCATATGTAAGCTTGATAAATTGATCTATGCATGGAAGATGAAATATCTTCTCAATGTTGTTAGGTCAGAGATCAAGGACAATTTTCCTAGTTATACTCTTCAAAACCCTCTCCTCGAGGACAAGTGTTCTGCAAGTGTCATTATGACTTCTAAAGATTGTACTGACATCGGGTGTGAAGTTGCATTCACCAGCCCTAATTGGATCAATATAGAAACCATAGTAAACCTCTCCATTGGTTTGTTAAAAATCCTCAGGAATTCACCCAAATCAGTATGTCCCAAGTCTGTGTCTTTGGTTTTTGAGTAGTCATCTTGACACCTTGATTTTGATGGAATGCCTTGAAATTCAAAACCACTAGTTTCAGTGCCATTTTCTTTCCTGATGAAGATGCCATTATATTTGTACAAAAAGGACACCAATTAGTCCAAGATTAAAGAAAAATAAATTGAATAAACCCTAGAGACTATCTCGTGCAAAACCAAAAAAAATTGATGGTAAAAAAAAACATGGAAAGCCCTTATTTTAACCCTTGAAAACAAAAAAATAAAGTGCACCAGGTGCACCTAGGAGGTGTGCTTGATGCACAACACTCTTATTTTTTAGCTTCTTTTCAAAGTCTTAGGTGCGCAATGTGCACCTAGGTCATTTTTTTTTCATTTTATCTATGAGTGCACACTAGCGCACCAAATTGGGTGCACTAGTGCGCACCCATATGTTTTTAGGTGACTTTGTTTATTTATTTGGGGTGAATTTTTTTTTTTGCATATTTTTTTTGGTCTACGATGTGCACTTATGCACTAAATTGGGTGCACTAGTGCACACCAGGTTAGAGAATGGACCCTATTAGGAGTTAATGAGAAAATTTAGTATAATAAGTATCTGTTAGGAGACTTTGAATCTCCGTTAGGAGACTCCAACCCCATTTGGATTTTTGGTACAGTAAATGCAAGATGAGCCCACTTCCCAAATGTGCACTTCCAATTACAAGAAGAGCTCACTACCCAAACAAGTAATAATACTTCTGGAATATGTAGGTACTATAACTTCTTCCTTAACTGATCTCTTTTCTTTAGCTTGATCTTGAATTACAAAATAGCTCGTATAAAACTTCACATCATGTATCACTTTCACAAAAGTTTTCATGTAATCACAATTACAATATAACACATGCAATCACTTTTACTTCCACTTCTTATCACAAGATGTCATTTGCATAAATATCACGGCTTTACACAAATTGTTTTTGGGTTGGCTAAGACCACAATATACTTCTCCAAGTTAGAGTAAACATCTAGGATGTCAACTCTAATAGGACAAGTAATTATATTGTAAACAAAATAATCCTTTCCTTCAATTCTATTGTCCTATTTCGCTTAAAACATGATCATCTCTATTCCATACAGTCTATACTAACTTCCAAGGTTATACACATCATCATCAACATGTATACTATCTCTAGCTAACTTTTCTAGTCATAATATGATGTTAGCAACAAGTTATAAAAATAATAATAGAATGCTATAAACCAAATTCTATACTTAGAAAATTTTCTGATTGCCAAACACTAAGTATCTTTATTTCCAAGGTTTCCTATAAGCATGTACATCATGTGTTACCATAAATGACAATAGTTATGTATCACTATTAGCCAATTGTCAACAATCTCCCCCTTTGACATTCATGGCAACAAAATGGGAAAAATTGGCTAAGTGACAAAAACTTAACATACCAAAAAAAAAAAAACATATAACATTACATATATTACAATTTTTCCAACTTTACGTATACTTTCCCTTACAATATGCTTTACAATTTTGTGCAACTACTTCTAATTTACTACTCCCAACTTTCTACAACTTCCCCCTTTGACATCTATGACAAAGGTCAAAATGTCGAAAATTTGTACAAAAATGCTATCCTTCCTTATGCTAATATGATCTTCATGCAATCATCAAAATTTTCCTTCAGACTATCCATACCCTTAGTCCATGTTTCCTTGGTGTATTTAGCTGAGGTGAGAATTGCACATAAAGCATATGATGCAATCTCAACTACATTAAGATTTGAATACAAAATGTTAGAATATGTGTCCTTGGCCTTGACACATTCCTCCAACTGTTGTCTTCTTTCTCCCTTTATGTCACTCCTCCCCCTCCCTCTCTAACCATGTCGTCCCCCTAATTACCATCTCTCTCTCTCTCTCTCTCTCTCTCTCTCTCTCTCTCTCTCACACACACACACACACACACACACACACACACACACACACACACACATTCATTTGTCTACCCCTAATCAAAATCTTATGTACAATCCCCCCTTGACACTCTTATCATCTATTTTCCCTCTTAGTAAGTTGTGCTACTAGGAATAATAGTTTATTGGATTTGTGATAAATGGTAAATTAGTTTAGTAGATAACTAGTTTCAACATGATTGTTTAATTTAGTTTAATATTTTTGTTAGACTTGGGGTTAGGGAATAATTGATTTAATGTTGGGATTAGAAGTAAATGTTATTTAATGTTTAATTAAATTTTAGATTACAATTAAATTTAGTTAAGATTTAGGATTCAATTTAGATTAATGTATATGCACATGTGTATATATATACATAACTTGGGTTCACTTGTTTTAAAATTATATCTCTTAACATGTTATAAAATTACAAATTATTTTTGGGTTCACTAATTAGTATGTTAAGTGGTGATGGTGTTCCTATTAAGGTTTAAAATTAGTCACTAAAATTTGACTTTATAAATCTTTTTAAAAAGATGAAACTTCTATTTTTTTGTAAAGATTTTTTTCAATTAACGCTTCAAAAAATTAATATTATTAATATTCATGCTTTCCAATTTTAAAATTATTTCTATTATATTGTAAAACCTTTCTTTTTGATAAATTCAAAGAGTTTTCAAGAAAAATAGAACGTTTAGAGATTAAATCTATTAAAGATTTCTTCTTTCAATTATACCTAGAGAATAGATTTATGTTATGCTTTATACATTTAAAATAATTAATAATTAAAAAATAAATAAATAAAATCTGTAAGTTTTATTGATAAAACTGCATGTAGAGGGTTGAAAGTAAAAGATTTTTCTTTTACATGGTTAAAGAGAAGGGCTAAAATGGATTTGATAATGTTCATCAATGATGAAACTAATTAATTTTCAGTGTTATGTTTAGAGAGAGATCCACAATGCTTGAAGCATGAATATGATGCAAACATGAAAACATCACATACAATGAAAAGTAAAGGAGAAGCTGAAGAAGAAGTTGGGGCAATAACTTCAAATCATTGAATCTGATTTCTTTTCCAGTGATAACAACTTCATCTGCACTATTCTTGATACTCTTAATCTTCTCTTTCCCATATGATGCTTGCACAAATATATCCCACAAGAATCCCAAAAGACAATAGAGGAGAATATATGCCCTTGCAAACAAATATTTATTTCCTAAATCGCCAAAACACTTAGACATCTCCTATATTTATCCTCTCCTTTTGTAAGTGACATAGACATACACAACAATGGCGGCCTTTGAAGTGTTGAAAGTTTTGAGCCAAATGCAAGCTCCATGGAATCCCTGATTTCATATGCAAATTTCCCCTATAATCTGGACACACTCCTCTGTAATGCCACTCAGATGAAACATGACTCTTAAGCAATAGACATCTATTACAACACTTCAATGTTTGATATGAATTTCCAAGAAAATTAAATGATCTCTGTTAGAGAGAGCGACAAATGAGGAAATGAAACCTTTGCCCAACAAATGCAATGAAATTTGTTGGAGAGCTAAATAATACTCTTCAATCATCATTTTTAGAGGCACTGGTTATTAATAAACTTTAATCTACTATTTCATTTGCTCTCCTTCTCAACTCTTTAATGTTTGACGTTACATTTTGATTGCATGCATTATTATCAGTTACATTTACAATGAATAGATTTAAAAAGAAGTATAAAATATATGACTCTTAAATGAACGCAAATTATTTTTTAAGTGACAAAAGTTAACATTGATGAATGCTTCCACTGTAGGAAGCCTCTCGGCTTAATAATTAATGGAATAACATGTTAGATCCTCATCCAATAGTGCCAACAATGATTACAGAAAAATGATTGCAGTTACATTGCCAAAACATCTCCTCCTCTCCCTTCACCTTCTCGTTTCAAATGCCAAGATTGAAGCATGGAAGACTTCCATGTTTTTCCCTCTCCACACGGACCGATAGAATTGGCATTCTAGAATATTGATGAGGTGTGCAATGTGCATATACAGAACATTCTAGAATGATATAGGTGAGGGTGGTGGGTAAAGAAATATTATGAAAAAATAGAGAGAATGGTCTAGATAAAGTAAAGATGTCCTTTGATGCCACATTCTATTTAAATATTCTTTCTAAATTTGATTTGGGAAAATAGATTTTTCTCCTACCCTTTTTCCATAGCAGCTAATAAAAATTAGACAATTAATGATTTTCTAATTTTGATAATTTATGAAAATAAAAACTATCGAACATACTTTAGAAATGATTTAATTCTAAAATATTAAGCAATTTGTAAAGTAACAGGCGTCTTCAATGATCATATTTGACCCGTTACTAATTCCAATATTTAATTTTGCCTTTTCACAAGCAAAGGCACTTTTCACCAATGGACGGTTATTTGGACTTTGTATCGTGGGAAAAGACCACGTCATTTATTTGGACTTTCTATAATGGGAAAAGACCACGTCATTTATAATTATATTTTATTATAACTACGTACAAAATTCAACTCTATTTCTATCCCTATTTTAAAATGGTATAAAGAGATTTATCCATTGTAATTAAATACTAGCAGAGGGAAACGCACAAGGCTTTTCAAAACAGCACATGGTATTCTCTCCCTCAATGTGACAATAAAAGAATGCAACATTATGAAGCTTTCTCAACATTCATTCATGATAAGCCTTTTATTTTGTTTTGGGCAATGCATTTGATTAAGCCCTCTTGTTTTCACGGTGTTTTCACGATGTTTGCAGTTGAAGAATATTAGATGATGTTTGGAGCATTGGTAGATTTGCATTATAATAACCTCACACAATCTTCAGGCTCGCTGCACAACCAGTAAAAGGTCTTCAACAATCATTAGATTTGTAGCTGTAAGAGATTTTTTCCTTTTTATTTTTTTGTTCTGTTTATAATTTCTATTATTTGGGTATTCATTGTAGCAACAATACTGTCCCATGAGTGTGGCGTGTTTCACTCCAGCTGTTAGTACTAACTCTACTTTTTACATTTCTTGGTATATTTGCTGCCAATACATTTCACTGCTTTCTCTGTGTAATCTGTTCTAATGTAGCATAATGCCCATAAAGCACATGGAATAGGAAAAACTATACATTTATAGAAATTTATTGACCTAGTTTCATTTAATTTATGTCATCTTTTCTCGATCTCCTTCAAATGAGTTCTATTTCTCTAAAGAATTGGCGTTAGTAATTATATATTACGATAGTTACTCTATGGAAGTAAACATTAAAATCTAGTATATTTCATATTCTGCAAGCTCTTTGGGCATCATGTTATATTAAAAAAAATTATGCATATTAAATAGTGGATTTATATAGTGCACTTCAAATGTATCAGAAATACAAAAATAAAATTAGTTAAGATTGATAGCTAGAGTGAAGCAGGCTATACACATGGGACAGATAGTTGTTCTTTTAAATAGTCAAATGACACAGATAATGAATAGAATAGAAAATATACTATTTTCAGGCCTAATTTATTTGTTCTGTGATGAGTTTGAAGATTGTTTGATTATGTTGGACGTGAGTTTGAAATGCATTACCAACACTCGACTTATTAATAGTTGTTTTTGTTTTGTTTTTCTTTCTGAATTAATAAATTAAAATCTAGTTATAATCTATAAATGTTTTAAATATTAGTCATTCTTCAATTGCAAATATTTTTGTTCTACATATTAAATGAATATAGAAATGCTATTCAAGAACAGGGTTTAGTCAAATGAACTATCTAAAATAAAATAAAAAGTTTATAATTATGTCTTTTAATGCAGGAAAACTGATTTTGTGATGATTTCTAGTACTTGATGGATATTAGTTTCATAAAATCTATATGCAAACAAAAACTGTGTACAACAGCAGTCCTTGCTTTATGTAAAGAAATTAAAGAAAGTATAAAGTATAGAACAAACAAGTAGATTACTTGGATGCTTTTGTAAAGGGTGAAATCTGTCTAATATTGAAAACAAATGTTAAATCTTGCGAGATTCATTACTAAAGAGTGAGTTGACAACAAAATATTTAATAGATGTGCACCTAATTTATTGATGCTCCCTTGTACCCATTGTGTTGTCATTAATCCTTCAATTTTCTAGCTAGATATTTAGAAAATATGGATGTGAAAATGAAAGAAAATTTGATGCAGGAGCATCTTGGGTCTTTGAGCAATCTTGTATCAACCAAAAATATATCTTATTTCCTGTACCAGTCTATTGTTTGTGAAATAGTTGTTGTTGTTGTTGTTGGTGTCCTATTATATGCAATTAACATGTTGAAGAGGACCTATCTGTGAGGCCTCGCCCCGACCCTTCGTAGCCTTAGTTGTTACTTTATCATTTTGATACTCACGACTCGAGATGTCGAGACATTATCAGATACTTGAACATATCATATTATTTCATGTTGTGTGATGTTATTTTGAGATAATTGATATCTGTCATTTAATGTTTTATGTATATGTATGTTGATGAATTAAGTAAAAGGTAGGATTAACATTTTGGTTTAAGATATTTTAAATGGTTAAGAATTGAATAGGATGAGAGGAAACCTGATTTTTTTTATAGATGGATGTTTTAATTTATGTGATTCCTGATACATATATATACATATGTACATGTGATTTTCGGGACTACTGATGTGTGCCATAAGTGTGTAGATATTTTACTTGAGGAAACCGATGAAGGAACAGAACTGATCCCTATGTGCTAATTTTGGAAACCTTGTTGTTCGTAATTCTAGTATTGTATTGTGAGATGTATGTATGTATCTTTCTATGTTCAGTGAATGTTAGTATTCGTAATTATGTTCTTTTAGTGTCGCTTGACACTCGTAAATTGTTTATGTTCTTCAGTGTGCTGATTAGGGTTAGTTGTGTAACCTTTGGACCTAAGTTGGTTTAAGTTAGTGTCAGTTTGCTAATTGGTTTTTAATCAAGTTTAGTCATCTTTAATCCAGATTAGTGCTTAATCTACATTGTTAGAGTTGTTAGATGGTCCTATTTTATTCCTAGCTTTTGTTTGGCTCTAAGCCTATTCCTAAGGCTTAAAACATGAAATTTTTATACCCTAGGGGTATGGGTATGGGTTGGGGGTCTTTTCCAACCCCCAAGCCCCTTTTATTGACTTTTGAGGTCACTCAAAAAGTCTCTTTTTTTTTTGTACGAAAATTGACTATGGTTACCATGACTTGCATCACCCCACCTCCACTTAGTGTTTAACCATAGTGTGGGTTGAGTTAGGAGCTTCTAGATTGGTAGGTGGGTGGGTGAAGTTATTGATCCCTTTGGTGGTTGAGTTTGAGGCTTATTTAGAGGCCCTTCTTGGACTAGTTGAGGTGGTTACCCAATCTCTACATTTAGAGAGGAGTCTTGGAAGATTGGAACAAGGAAGGGAAAGGCTCTATTCAAACTTGTTCATTTCCATCACCTCTTTGTGAAGGTAGGAATTCTCATCTCTCTTGTACAGATTTTCATGTTTGTTTCATGCTTATGCTACCTTGTTGTTATTTGAATGTTTGTATGATTGTGGGTATGTTGGGATGTTTTGAAAACCATGTTATTTTGGATGATTTTCTGTCATGTTTATGTTTGCAATTTTGAGATTTTCTTGCATGGGTGTTTTGGTACTACTCACCCTTGGATAGGGCAAAAGTGACCAATTTTGGGAAAGGTTTGTTTAGTTGGACTCCAACCAGTTTAGAGTCTCTTCTCATGATGAGAAGAGGGAGAGAGGGTAGGGTGTTATGGGCCCCTACCTATCAGCACAAACCTCGTATGAGTATGGCATGTTGAAATGGAAGAACAGAAGTTCTTGGTTTATAGCCCCGATTGGGCATCTGTTTTGGTGTTGTGCTTGACTTCTCCTGTTGGAAGAATCCACCTTTGCCTAGTTTTGATTCATTGTGTATCAAATTGTGGTAACCTTGTATGCATATGCATGTTTGAATTGTTCTTGGTCATGCTTGTGGTCACCTGATCAAATTTTATTCCCTCCATGGTTTTAGAAATGTGTTGCAGAAATCGTTATGAATCCCTTGATGAGGGTCATGAAGAAAATTTAATTAAATTTTTGTAATTTGGGATTGATATCCTATGTAATTTGTATTTCAAACTTTTTTGTAATGGCAACGAAGCCGGGTTTTCTTCCTGGTTCTTTCCCTGCTGAGCCTTTGAATCAGGTTTGCCAATAAAATTGGTGTTTGAGTATAATTGGTTATTATGTGATTTAATCGTAATTTTAATTTAGATGGATGCACATCAAAAATAGGATGGAATTGGTGTTGATTTAATTTGGCAAAATTTCAAGTTTTCTTGTATGTTGAAAACGAAAATTATGATCATGCATGTAGATTTAGTTTTCATGATTATTAGAATCAAATAATTATTGCATTATTGAACAAATAGATAATTCAAATTCTTGGTATGTTAAGGTTGTAACAAGTCTTTATAGATTTTCTTTAAAAAGAAATAATGACAAAGGTCAAATTATTCCAATTTAAGTCATATAGGAGAACAAAAGATTATGGTGTTAATGTGACTCAAACTATGGTATCCATGTTTCAAATATATTCAAAAAAATACACCTTAAAATATAGACCAAAAAAAATATACATATACATTTCCTTGTAATCCTATACTTAGAAAAATATGATAAAAAAAAAATTCACTCCCAGGAGCAAATTGCTTATTGGAATTTGTATGGGAGACCAATTTAATTTGAAATGGACAATAGAGAATATTCTTCCAATTATCCTTTTTATTTAAATTTTTGAAATAAAACAAAATAGAGAAAAGACATAGATATACATGATAAATTTACAAAGAAAATTCAAATATATATATATATCATCATATAACTAAATATGCAAACTTACCTATAAAACTTTATTCCATCAATGCTTCATCTTCTCCCTTGGACGTCAGTTTTGGAGAGGGCAGGTTTTAAAATGTTTTAGTTTTTTGCAAAGTCAAGTTTCATCATGGGGGGGTGACGTCACCCTTCCACCATGTCACATCCCCATCTCCTCACCAAGCTAGGTGCTCACAAGAGGGGAAGCAATAAAGTTTTGTTATAAAGTAAGGTTAGCAAGTAATTTCACTTGCCTCCACTTGCATTGCATGTTGAAGGAAGGGGGGGGGGTGTGGGCAGTCTGCAGCACCTCCCTTGGGCAAAGCGCTATCCCAAGGACAACGCTCCTTGGGAAGCGCTTGCCCAAGGTGCAGGTGGGGCATAGGGAGTAGGAGATGTAGGGGGTGTAGGGGGTGTAGGGGGTAGGTGTTGCAGGGGTTAGTTTAGGTTAGTTTAGGTGTTTGTTAGTAATGATAGTTAGTTTTTAAATTAGTTTAAGTTTATTAAAATTGTTTTTAGTTGATAGTTTTTAGAATGTAATTAAGTGATCAGTAATTTGTAGAATTATAAATTTAGTATGTAATTAAGTTAAACTTGTTTAAATTTATGAAATTTAGATTAGTTTAAAATTTATGTTTTTTTTTGTTCTTAGTTAGTTTAGAAATAGATTTATTGAATTAGTTGATTAATTTTTACTTAGTAGTTAGTTTAAGTTAGATATAAATTATGATATTGTGTAAAGTCATTTGTTTAAACTTTAGTATATATATATATTTCTTTTTAGTAGTGTTAATTTAATAACATGTTTATTTAGTTAGTTTTAAATTAAATTAGTTAGTTGATAGTTTATTGAATTTATGTCTAGTTTAAGATTCACATTAATAACGTTAAATTTAAATATTGGTATTAGTGTTTTGTTTTAATTATTATGAATTGTTTAGTTCATCCTTCATTAAATAAAGTATGAAAAGGTTAGTTAAACTTTATTATTAATGCTTGGGTTGTAAGAGAAAGTTAGAGATTAGTTCTATTTTAGTAGAATCTCTTTTATCAATTTTTTTTTGGATAATGTTAGTTTTGTTTGGTTAAGATCTAAGTGCGGGTTGTTTTGGAAATCAATTAATCTCTTTATATTGTGAATATCTTAATCTAATAATGAGAGTAATAATTTATCAAGTTTTAGAGAACCTTTACTTAAATTGTGAGCATAATCTTATCAAACTTTGAGCATTCTAATTATTAATTTAAAAAAAAAAATTGTGTTTTTTTGCCCTCATAGTTTTGGCATGACACTATCCTTGATCCTCCTCCTAAGAGCGCAAGTTTCGATCATTTAAACTTCTCGAGTTGTGAACCATTCTTGCAGTCTCTGTTTTGGTTTATTTCCTTCTAGCAAGGGGTGTTGTTTCATTTGGTGTGGTTTCTTATGGTATCGTGACCTGTTGTGAAGTTAGGAGCCGACTGCTATGACACTTGTGATCCACCTTCGAGTGTGCATTGCATTATGTTTTATTAGCACTAATTTTGGTTTACTCTTCCTAGGTTGGACCTATAATTAAATGCTTGACTAGCTGACTTGTGGCTTAGCTGGCTATATAAGGAGCTTGGTTAGAGATAGAAGACATCCAAATAGAGTAAGTAAGATGATAAGAGATATTGAGAAGCAGGATAGATGCAAACTTGCATTCTAACTTCGTAACTTCATTGTATATGGGCGAAACCCAGAAGCCTCACAACTGAACATGTTGAAAGACTTCTTTTTAATTATTACTCTAGTGTGGCTACCAATTTTCAAGCCTTATGTTAAAATGTGCTGCTTATTAAAATTACACCCTAGTAAAAGTTTGGAATCTCACCTTATGTACATGGTTTGTGTATATTGCTTCCATGTGTGAATCTAAGCAGGGTTGTTCAGTTTTGCTTAAGTTTGTTCCCTTCTTGCATCATAATTGCAAAGTCAGACTATTATACAATAGATTATTATACAATAGTAATAGCCAAGCAATTTTCCAATGTGGTTGGTAGATATTTTAGATATCTCTATGTGTTATTTCTTGTGTGTTATCCATGCAAGACCAATGAATGGAGCTACAAAAGTATTGACATAGTAAGTTGACTTGCTACTTGCTATTATTGCCTTTACAAGGGAACACATCATGGAGTTTCTAACTTTTTTATTTTAATCATAGAGTTTGTACTCAAGAAGAAATGAGATTCTACAAGGAAAAAACTTAAAATACAGTATTTAAGAATTATTTTTTTCATTATATCAATATTTCTTTTTAAAACATAATTTTTTCTTATATTTAAAGTTTCTATCTTTTAAAAAAAAAATTAATTCAAATAATTTTTATTTCTAAATTTATTGAATATGATCATTTTCAATATTTAATAATTTTTTTATTAACATTTTGTTAATACGTATTTCTCCTTATATTATATTTTATATTTCATTGATTAAAATATTTTTTACTATTAAAATAGATTAGACTTTCCTAGGAGGATCAAATATTATAAATATTTAAGATATTAAATATTATAAAGAATAAAAATAAAATTTAACTAACTTCATATATAAATTCAAAGTCATTTTTACTTTAAAAATGTTACAAAATTTTAATTTTTAAAAATTAAAACTTTAAATTAAAAATTAATAATAAATTATTTATATTTTTTTCTAACATAGAAATTTAATTTATATTCAATACATTCATTTCAAAATAAAATAAAAATTAACTGAATTGTATACGATATGCTTTATATAGGATTTATATGATTGTGTCATGTATCATACATTAATTAGATTAATTTAAAAAATGGGTTAAATTTTTATTTTTTAGTCATTACTATAATTAATATTACAAAAAATATATAACAACATTGAAATTACTAAATCTTAAATAACTATTGGCCACTATCATCTTAAGTCTATATATCAAAGTATATATAAAAAATGTAGACTTAAGATGATAGTGGCCAATAGTTGTTTGAGATGTAGTAATTTCAATTTTATATATATATATATATATATATATATATATATATATATATATGATAATACTTCATAATTTAAACTTAGAAATTTACTTGGTAAGAAAATGCATTAATTTATATTTTAAATGATGGTGAGACATTTATGCACATCAAAATACATTAATTTATATTTAAAAATTAATGACAGTGAAACATTTATGTAAGGCAAAAAGTAATGGCATACCCCAATAGACGTTGCCCTAATCAACAAGAAGAAAATTCTATAATAACAATGCATACACTTTCAAAAAATAGCTCCATAATGGTTTGTCCTACACCCAAGAAATGATGGCTAAAATTTAGTATTTTTACTTTGAAAAATCTCTTAAACCAATGGGAAAATTCAAAAGAACCAATACAAAAAAAAGATGAGATTTAAAGAAAAAGAGATATTAATAAAAACTTTGAGCAAACATTATACTCTAAACTATGTATTTGGATTTTCTAAGAAAATGATTAATAGGTAAAAGTGAGGTGAAAACTATAGTTTGGTGTAGATAACAATACTTCCATTTTAAGTCTTTTTGAAGTTGTGATACTTTAAATTTGTAATATTATTATTATTATTTCAAAATGAAGTCATGAAAACTAATTATAGAATCTTTTGTAACAAAGTAATAGTTAGTTGTTTTGTTGTATGATGAGTGGCTCATAAAATACAATATTTTAGTATGTCCACTTGATGTTAGGTCAATCTCCTTGATTAAACATATTTGAGCTGGAGTAACATTGAGTAGGCAACCTTTTTACTTTTAGAAACTATTAATTTGATGCAACAAGTGTTTAATGGTCCATTCTATCTACATCAAACATCTAGTAATGAAATATTGGTCAAGACATTGACTACACAAAATAGTTGAATACTTCACCAATTTATTATAAAGTAATAATTTTCTTCTTTGTGTATAAAACCATGTGATATTTCATCAAGGATTTCATAATGAATTTTAAATAGTATTGAGATAGATAACCCCTTGAGATGTCTTAATGTTTCACCTTTTGAGGATGAAATAGATGTGATGAATGCTAATTGAATCATGCATACTCTAAGAGATAAGCTACCATCAACTACCAAAGAGAAAGAGTGTGGTTATGTGTATGTGTGTGTATACATAAATGTATGTATGTGTATATATATTTACACACACACACACACAACATAAAATCATACATATATGGGTGTATGCACAAAGCTGATATGCAAACAAATACCCACCATGTCAAGAAAGTTTAAAATATCAATATTTCAATTGGGTTATGGCTTGGGATATATTGAGCCTAAATTTTATAAAACTGAACCACATTTTATAAAACCTATTTATCATTTTCTTGTGTGCAAAAAGGCATTTGAACACAACATTTGCAGACTAAGAAAAATGATGGGAAGCTATTTTTTAATGTCTCCAAAAGTTCTTCACAATGCCCCATCATCAAAAGGTTAAGAATGATAGGAATTTGTTGTTTTCATTTTAAATTGAATTGGATTTAGGGTTTTTTGATTTTTTTTTTCTATTAAGTTAATACTATATTCTTAAAATATTTCTTTAGAATAAAACACATGACAATAAGATGTTCTTGAACAAAAATCACTACTGGATCCTCAAAATAAACTCCTCAATAATATGAAAACACTTGAGATTAATCCCTCAACAACAAATTAATATTCCAAATGTTTCTCCTTGAAAAAAGAACAACTTAGAAATCCTTTGCCTCATCTAGTAAATTTTGCACAAGCCTCACAAGAGAATCTTTTAAATCAATTATCATAAAATATAACCCAAATTTCTTAAATAGTAAATAGTTTTAGTTAATATGTATATGAGCACCATTCATCCTTTGTTATAACCCTTGAATCAATGGCAAATAGTACTAAATAGATTTCCATATAAATTACTAAATGGGGTACCTATAGGGATAGATGCCACCATTCTAGTATAGTTCAAGTTGGCATATGATGAGGTGATAATTAAATTCATAACGAAACATGATACCTATGCTTTTCTCATTTAGACTAAAATCAATGATACCTTACCATATAATGTGAAGAGGCTTCTTATACATCGGTGTAATCACATTGGGTTGAAAATGCTTCATGAGATAGGTAGTATACAATCTTTATAGAACCAACTTGTGATAATTATGAGGTTCTTCTATAGTTTTGAGAAACTTGTATTATTTTATCCTTATATAAAGAAAAATGTTTTTAACATCTAATAGCTCAAGGGTAGAGGGAGAGGCTTTGCATAGGGTAGACTAGGTGTCAAAGGGCAATATATCCTCAAAATAAGATTTCTCTAGTTTTTAAACCCATGGTTCACATCATAGGACCTCGATAGCCCTGAAGGATTCTACGGAGTTCAAAAATATTTAGGTAGCTATGTCATTGACTATTGTCATCATTTAGCATGACACAAGGTTAGGGCACCCTCTCAAATTAGGGGATTATTCAATGCTTGCACCACATGTCACATCATCAACTACATGAATTTGAAGAGTTTCAAGGGATTGTTAAGACCTTCCAAGACATGGGCATTGTGAATTAGTCAGAGGATATTAGCATACAAATCATTAAAGAAAAACTAGACCATGTATCTTCTTTACTCATGCTTTATTTAATATTTTCATAGAACATATTATTTAAGGATAAATAGTTTATGCCTCTCAATTACTGAAAAAATGTTTCAATTTTTTAAAAAAATGTTTGTACTTAATTATTATCAGTGATTTGTAATTATTAGTCCTTGCCTATACATAGGTAGGGAACTAATTTTTTTAGTAGACCCCACAATTAATTAACATAGATAAATAAAATTTGCATTGCTAAGGTTTTTAATTGCAATATTTTTTTAATTAATTTTTACAACATAATTATTTTTTTTCATTAGCCAAAGTTATTGTCCTAAGGATTATTTAAAAGTTTTCATACAATTTTTTTTTAAAAAAGTACAATGATAATAGTGAACTTATTGCTTTGTCACGTCACAATTGCAACTATGAGGCATGCAATACAATAAAAAAATCTACACAAATTATCCAAAAGTGTACATAACAGCAATGCATGTACAAAATGAAAAAGCATTGCAAAATGATCAAATTTTTTTATCATTGCTTTTCTACTTTTTCATACTAACGAGAAGTTCAATTATTTATTTTTGTGTTCTAGTGCATTTTCTTTTGTATTTGAGCCATTAGTTAGTATAATACACAAAAATACTAAAATAGAAAAGAATAATATTCATTATTTATTATATTTTAAAAGGAAGGGACTATTCATCAAAACAAAATTAAAGAATTTAAAATAAGCGAATTCAAAATTGACTAGATTTTAAAATATTAATAATTTTTTTAGTTTTAATTATGTTAATTGCTTTATATGTATATAATAATAATAATAATTCAACATTTTATTCAAATAAAATTACTTCTACAAAAAATTGTAAAAATATTATTGTAACTTTTACTATATATTCAATTTTAATTCACATATTATTATTCATATTTCAATTTTCAACAAAAAATAGAAAATACTTTTTAATTTGATATGTTTATGAAATTTGTAAATTTATTTTTTGTTATTAGATGTTTTAAGAAAATGTACATGTACTATATATATAATAAAAACTTAATTTAATAGTTTCAAAAAAATAAAGTCTTATGTGTTTTAATATAAATTTAATTTCAATAATATTATTATTTTGTTTAGAATTATGTATTGTCCTTTAATGGTTGCTTCTAATTTAATTTATTATAGAATTTATTATTATAAAAAGATTCAAAATTTAAAATATTGTAAAAATATAATTTAAAAAATCATATGATTAATACGATTAAATATAGATTTTGATTTTAAATAATTGTCATTTTAGTTACTTTGTAAAATATTTATTGTTAGTAATTTTTTAAAAAAATATATTCTCAATATTTATACTAACTTTTTTCATGATATTTATAATTTGTATATTTTTAATTTCATATTTTTCACTTAATATAGATTTAGTTTCATGATATAAATCAAGAGAATTTATTCATACTAATAATCCTATAATCTTATAAAATTTAATATTCTATAGTAGAATGTGTTGTTAAATTAACTAATATCACATGCATTTCATACCTTCTAACCCTTGCACAAGGCAAGGACTCAAGCTCTCCCAGAGCTCTTGTTTTTATTTGATTTGTCATAGAAGTTTTTCAATGCATTGTAACATGTGTAACGTATTTTTTTAATTCTTAAATTAAGAATAATGTGAAAAAAATGAATGTTTTATGAAATTTTAGAAAAGATTAAGTAAAGTATTTTAGTGAGGATGGAAAAGATGAGGAAGTTATAGATATATATATATATATATATATATATATATATTTGTAACACGTTGTTTCTTTCAAATTTATTTTTTAAATATTTTGGATTAAAGAGAAATAATAATAATATAATGAAATGTTCTAATATCCCTTGAGTGAAAAAACTATTGTAAGTCTTAATATTTTGGAAACCTGTAATATTATATCAATGTAATTCATGTGTAAGATTATTATATATAAGTCTCAAATGACTCTAAGTAAAGAATTTTCCCTTACAAAAGTTCCTCAAAAAAATTGTTTGTATAATTTTATCTTATTTTCTTAAGATCGATAGAATTCCAAAAAATTATTTAGGTGGACACTCTGTTTTGTACACAATTAATGATCTAGTTTCATTTTGTTAAAACTATATTTCACTTGATCAAATGAATAGTATGACTTACCCATTGAGGACTTTATATTGCAATTTCTTAAAAACCATCATCATCAATAAATACCAGCATTCCAAGCCATCATCAAGATCTGTCTACAATTTCTTTAGTAGTAATTATGGCAAAGTACTCAGTTCTTCTTCTATGATAATGTTGGAAATGCAATTTTCCTCCATCACATAGATAGTTGCAAGTCTAAATTGTAGTAAGTTGAATGTTTATGACCCACCAAATAGTAGAACAAAATACAAAAATATATTATCCTCTCTTGAAAAAGTATCGTATATGCTAAGATTTCTAGAATTTCACTCAATGTTAGGTCTTGAATATGGATAGTTGGGTGGTTGATGTGATTTGCTAATGATTACAAGGGGCTTTATGTTCTTTTATTCAAACTCATTTCAAGTCATCCTGGATGTGGCCGATATCTAAAGTTTTCATGACCTATGATGAAATATAGAATAGGATAGTGAAATTAATATTTTTAACTTTTAGGAAATGAATTACATAGAATTTATTTTAATTAAGCTATTTTCAAGACTGGCAACCAAAACGCTATGAATAGTTCATACAATACTTTCTCAAAATTTTCCAACCTATTGAAAAGGTTTTCCTCATGATTTTAAAGGTTAACCCATTGGTTTCATAATTATTCCAAATAGTTAGAGCATTGCAAACATGAATTTTCAAAATCTTCCAAAAAAGTTGCTCTCGGCGAGAAAATGTTGTCATGGCTACATGATAACATTTTAGCAATGTTTTCCCAAATTAGAGTTAGACCTCCAAACTTGTTCCAAAGACCAAGTGGGCATATAATATGCATTAAAGGATGTGAAATAACATATCCAAGGCCATGGGAACCTTATTAGACCATTTTACACTTTCTAGAACCTAAGTCACCTAGTTGACAACATTTCTCACTTTCTAGCAACTTGGCCATTTTGGGTCTTACCAACTCTCCTAAACTCACCTAAGGACCAAATAGGACCTCTTACTAGACTATTGATGTAGCTAATCATCAATACAAGCCAAAAAAAAAGGAAGCCCTAGGTTTCATACTAGCCTACCTAGGAGCTCCTACACTGGTACCAACTAGCTCACATTGACAAACTAAGAAAGCGTGTATCTTGGATGCTTAAAAATTGTAGCTTCCCTACTTCTTGTAATGAAAAAATCAAATATATGGATGCAATGTAAGAAAATACCTTATACCATGACAGAGTTATTTACTAAGATAGGATGAATTCATTGATTGTAATTATATGCAATACATTACAATCTGACAATCGTTATAAGATTCTAATCATATGCTATGATTCAACTACTAAATGCTCAAGAAATTGTATGACTAAATATAGGGAACCTAGTAATGTATTTTCTTACACTAGATCACTTATGTGTGAACCTTTCTCAGTCTATATTTGGGACTGTTTGGTTGATAACAGCCACTCTTTACATCTGAAGATGTCTAGTTTGCACCTGAACTACATACATCACACCTAGCACCATATACAACTTGATCAGAAGTATATGCTGATCCAAAGATATTACCCAACCACCTCTAATGAGCTACAAAATTCATGCCTAGGAGGAAATAAATCTCATGCCAAATGTAAGTGTAGCATGTAACAGTGACGTCAAGAATTGGAACTCCGCACTACCCAAACTTCAACTTGTAAAATGCCTAGATTACAAGGAAATTTTTGTGCTAGAGTGTAGGGAAAAAATTCACATAGAGTATACTATACTATGTAAGATTAGAAAACTTGCAATCTAACAATTGGAATTGGAACAACATAATTTTATGGATTCAACGTCACCCTTGAAAGTGTTGTAATGACAAAGTGATTGCGCAAAGGGTTGGATGCATTTACTCTTTCCAATGACCACCCCTATATCAGCACATTGATTCATGAGGTAATAGTATCTGAGAACCTTGGTTAATCTAAACAATTGGTCTACTACTGATGTGTAATGCATGTGGAATCTTAGCATGGAAGCATTTCTCTTCACACTCCACAACTAATATAAGAAGATATTACTTCAATTTGTACTTTGTGAGTTTATTATTCATAGCAAGGTTTCTATGATACTTTAAACTTTGAATAAACCTATTTATACTTAAATTTTTATATAAATATAATCTCATACTCTATATTAGTAATTAATTCAAGTGATCTTCTTGAAAAGCCCCTTGTGACAAATACATACAAACTATTGTCAAGAAGTTCTTGATCAAAATATAAGGGCTTTTCTACAGAATTTGAAACTTTTGATGCTATCTTCTTCATAACTCCCCACAACATTATTATATCTTCATTCTTTCTTATTGCAATGTACTATAGATATGAGTACAAAAATTGATATAAATAAACAAATCACAATAGTTCAAGTATGCATTGGATTTTGATATATGTATGTAGTCCTAAGACTAAATAGAAATTTGAATTGATATCACAGAAGTAAATCACTACCATTTGGTAGGGATGGTTAGACTCTTTCAAAACTACAAGCTAGAATTCTATTTATAGAGAAAGTTTGAGAAGGTTAAGCTCAACTAATTGAATTTTTCATAGTAGGCTCCATAAAAGAGGCTTGCACCCTTTCTTTCACCATAAGAATGGTACTACAGAAATAGAAAGTACAACTTACTGAAGTAAAATAGATCTATATCTATTCAATGAGATATCCTCATATATAGATACAAGCTTCAAGTTGGTCTTGGGGTATTGAAAGTTTCTCCACCAATTTAGGGAATTTTGTGCTATGTAGAAATTTGCAAACATATTGTTTTTAACATTTATAATCTTAGAAGAGAAAAAAGATACTATCTATTTTGATATAATTTCCATAATTTTTGACATATACTTAAGTGACTTCTACTTAAGTTATTTCCACATTATTGGTTTGCACTATGTATGGGTGATAGTGTTGGAAGATACAACCTGTGAACTTCCAAAAGAATAGATAGGCAAAGAAGAACAAGAATATAAACTGAATAAATTCATGCACGAAGAGGATGAATATTATGAATAGATTATTTTAAATATGTTGCAACAAATCTATAGAAATTTCTAAGCTTATAGTGTAAAGAAGAAAGGGGAAAATAATGCAATGCTTAAAAGAAAATGCATAGGATAGCATGAAAAATATGATTCAAAAGTAATAAAGGGGTCTGTTATCTTGCATAACCTAAATAATAAAATAAAGGATAAAGGATTATCAAAAAATTGTACTTACCTAGCAGAGATCCAATGCAACACCAACCAACAAAGATCCATCACAGCACAAACCAGGACAAATAGGCCCTAAAGACCAAAGAGGGATTCTGCGGCAATAGAAAGAAATTATAAGTAGTGAATATCGTAATAATGGAAAAGAAAAAATAGCAATCAATATTGTAATAATGGAAAAGAAGCACATACCTTCCAAAATCAGCAATCACATTATTGATATAGGTATATTTGTATCTTGTATGCCTTTTGTATCCTGTACAAGAAATAATATTATGGTTGGATTTTTTTAACATAGATCTTACTTTCTATAATAAAAGTCATCCAAATCAATGCACAAAATATAAAAGCCAAACCTCTCACCCACATGAGGGAAAGAATTCCAAATTCAATTATGTATTGATCTATAGAAGTTGTACAAAATCATCATTCAATACTAGAATTAGCCCAAGTACCTCTATCATGTCTTAATAAGGGGTTTTGAAGTCATGATTGATATAGATGACTCTTTATATCTCAACAAAATCATAGCTCTTCAACAAATACAACACCTCATTGAAACCCTAGAGAGAGAAAAAATTAGCCATCACCCAAATATTTTATTGATAGAAAATCAAGAGAGAAAGCTCCATTCCAAGAAATACATAAAATAATATGTTGCCCAATTCAGCTAATTGCAAGAAAAAGTTAACTCCATACCAAAAATAGAGGGTTTTAGTTTTTTTTCTATTCAATGTAGGCATAATTCCTTATCTTTCCTAAACTTTGTTTTGTCTAATCGGCTAGGGAAGAGGACAAAGTACACAATTACTCTATCCAAGATACTTAAGAGAAACAAAGAAAAAATATTCTAGAATAACTTGCACCATTTCATTTTTGTATTCCTTTCCAAGGTAGACATATATGCATAAAAGTTTTCAATGGAAAAGAAGAACATGAATCAATGGAATTCAAAGTTGAATGAGCACCTTCCTCCAGCTCCAGGCCCATGTCCAGGGAGTTCCACTAAGTGCACTTCGATATGCTAGCATGAAGCAATGATCTATGATGGCTAATTTGTGCAAAGCAGAAAGATGGGAAAAGCTTCAATATTACTCACAAGCGAGGATCTCTATGTTAAACCAGAATGAAACCATGGTTTGTGCTGCCGCTAATAAAGCTGCCACTCCAAAGCATTATTTTATTATATTGACAAGGCAAGCAAAAATATGACATACTCTTTGTTTCTTTTTTTGTTATGATAACCTGAGTTGGTTGAAATTTTGACCAACTTGGGCATAACACCCTTATTTTGTCAAAATTTCAACCAACGTGGTGATGAAAACGAAAAAAGATGAAATCATAGACTAATGTGGCTTTTGGTCAAAATATTTGGTAGAAAAACAAGTGCAAATGTACTAGTGCCCAAAGGCTTGGGTTGATGTTTTTCCTCCATTTCTTGTTGGTTTAGACATTTTTTCATCTTCTAAGCTCAATTATCATCTTTGACTTCATTGGGTTTGCAAATGGTGAAGTGGGTATCTCTAAAATTACCACTATAATCTCACACATTTTATTACCTTTCTAAAAATATAAATGATTTAATTTTTGGACAAGATTAACATTGTGAAATGGATTTTTCTATATCAGTGTCATGATAGTCCTCTCAGAAATATGTCTACTATTTTTTTAATAACTTTTGATCTACTCAACCAAATGGAAAATAAATTACATATTATTTTGCTACACTTTATTCTATATAGTTTTTTAGAAAAAGTGTTAGTTTTAGATTATTTTGATGCAAGTTTTGCCCAATGCTTGAAGAGGTACCACAATTTAAGCATGGAGTCACTTCAAAAAATAAATTTAAAAATTGCTCATCAAACAGTTAAGAAAAAATACACAAGTTCTAGATCTCAATCTTACCTATCATCCTATGAAAGGGTTTTTAAAAATATTAAAATATAACTATATGTTTTGTTGAGCACACATAAACAAATATGTTATATTTTTCAAAAAGAAAAATGAATATTTTTTGTGTGGTGCAGTTTGACCCTCTTAATTGTATCCATTTTTAAAAAAACTTAGTAGTTTAGAAACTAGATTCAAAGTACTACAATTTTTGTGTTCTACACATTTTCTTATTTTGAGTGCACAACCCTCAAATGGGTCTTTCAAGATTAGGTTTACTTGATTTCAAAAATAAGGTATCCACTTATATCCCCCTTTCCAAACACCACCTTTGTGAATACACCCTAGTTCATGTAGTAGATTTTTTTTTATGTCCAAGTATAGATATGCCAAGCTTCAACATGAAAAATTTATTTTTTTGTGCAGGAAATTTTTTCCTCTACAAATCATAAGCACATCACATTGAATCAACAAGCTTCTTACTCAGAACTTGCAATTAGTGTTTGGCTTTCTATGCATCTCTAGGCCTAATATAATTACATTTTTAGTGACTAGTGTACTTATCTTCTAAACTTGAAAATGTTTATCAGATGGCTTAGTAAAATAGGTTGAATATAACAAAAATATTGTGTTTGAGTAACTTACATTGAAGAGTCAAACAAAATTTATTGAATGTAATTGTTTAACAAAAGAGCTCCTCAAGAATTAATGTTTTCATACAAGTGAATGAATAACTAGACTAATTTATATTGAATAACTGGATCAATGTATGTAACTTTAGTTATTGGTACCATTTTCCATCTATTTCATTAGCATCATGGTTTCTATTGCTCACTATAAAAAATCACCTTTTAATTCTGGCACAACAGGCTTGGTATATTTCGTGTCTTATCATGTATTATGTTTCTATTGACAATGATTCTTTTTCTACAATTCATGATCTTATCAATCACAATAGTACTTCATACTTTCCAAGTGGTTTGTGCATTATGTATTATTGGTTAATCATTGTGGACTAGACTAAAAGTATAGGTAGGGTTGGCTCTATCATATGTGATTCCAATTATTTCATTGTTGAATGGTCTCCTTATAAGTTTTACAAAAACTAAAAAGGAAATTATTTTAGTCAAGAGGACACAATAGGTAAAGATTTGGAAACATTATGTTTTCCACTGTTCCAAAACTATGCAACTTACTTCACATTTTAGTGTGTTATTTAAGATCATTCCTTATCTTAGTACATAGAATTTTGTCTTGAAGAAATAGAGGGGAACTTATTTGTTGATCAAACTTGGCCAAATGAAGGACATATTGAATTCAACAAGGTTACCTTGAGATATATGTCATTTTTACCACCAGCTTTGTAAGCACTCTCATTTAGTATATGCATAGGGGAGTAGGTTTTTTCAATTTTTTATATTTTATATTTTATTGTACCATTGAATTCAATAACCAAGTTTTGAGATGAAAGGGGAATTCTAGGGAGTGTAGATATGCTTAGTCATATTTTAGTAGATACTTTTGATTATTTTCATTTATATCAAGTTGGAATAGCTAGAAGAATGCATGCCAAAAAGTTTAGTATCCTCAATGCCTTATTTTTCCTCACTTTAGTCTCTAACAAAAAAAATTCATTAATAATGTGAACATTGCAAAGGTTTTTATATCAAAGAACTCCATTCTTGGCTGACTATTATCTCAAAAGCTCCATTTTTGTTTGAAGGAATATTAAGGTGGGTTGATACTCATAAATATAATTGATTATTGATGACATTATTTTTTGAAATTTTGTTGAAATATTAGTTTCAATTTATTCTTAATAGATTTTTCTAGAAAGGCATTACTTCTATGAAATTACTAAAATTGTAGTAGAAATCACGCAATAAAGCCAAGGCTTTGTATGTTTGTGGCTTGGACATGTGTCTACTTGTATAAAATAAACATGTTAGCTTGCTTTCTTTGTAGAGAAAACTTGGATTCTTCAATAATAATTCTGATTCTACACTGTAGGATATCATTCAAAAGTGCTATACTAACGAGGGAGTTGTATCAAATGGTGGGATCTCTAGCCAGGTAATAGAAGAAGCAAAGTGCTTCTCTATTAGGTAATGCCAATTACTTTGTCTAGTACATGCATTGCTAAAGTCTTCCAAGATATACAAAAATTGTCACTATTTCCCAATATTTTGTTCATTTGAAAGAAGTTGTGCAATTAAGCATGTACTCAACATAGCTATAGAAAACTTGGAAAACCTAAAATTTAGAGAGACAAGAATCAAGATAAACAATTATATGTATTGTGTTCCAATTTCTATCTCATTGCATTTGTTTTAGCTCAAAAAATGTAAAATATTATAAACCTACAAAAAAATATAGGTAATCAAATTATATAGAAAAAAAAAATATTTGGATCTTCATCCCAATATGTATAGAGAAGTAAATGACCTAAAATTTAATCAAACTATTGAAGAATTTGAGTTGCACTTGGTAGTTAACAATGCCAAACCAACCCAGGATTATCTCAATGTTGGAATTTTTTTTATGCTCTTGTTAGGATGTGATGCATCTATATAGACTTAGAATTCAATTTTCCCAATACAATATTTCACTAGAGGTGAGCCCCAATACCTATTTCTCACCCCTCTGTAGAGCTTTACTTGGCCTCAGATTTATCTAACACATCAACATCACCATTGTGTTGCTTACCTATATGCTTTATGGATTGGCTTTTGGGCTTGACTTTGGTGTATTAGGAATAACTAATACCAAGCTAGAGGTTGGTTTAGACCATACCCATAAATAGAATTGCTTTCTTGCCTAGTGGTGCATGGTACTTAAAAAGTTGGGCACCACAGTAAACCACCATGTAGTATAATCCATCTCCATTAGGTAGAAATGAGCAAGATGCATATGAAAAACTAGGTCCATTAAAGGGCACATATATCTTTGTAGTTCCTAGACTAAACTCTACGCTTCATGTTGTGATGTTACAACTACTATAAAAAAAAATTGGAAAGTTTTGGTATTCTCTAAAGCTGTTAGTGATCTATGTCAAATTATAAATTAGACAAGACACTATACATGACAATAATTTTTCCACCAATTAAAACCTAGACTAAGCTTGGGAAATCATAATTTTGCGTTTGGCAAGCTTGAAATTTTAATAAATTATGAAAGAAAAATACAAACATACAATATATATTCCAAACACCTAAACAAACCAACCCTACAAAACAATATCAGTGAAAATAGAATTTATATATTTTTTTAAAGCAAATTTCTATCATAATTTTGACATCTACTTGAATGTTTAGACATTGACCCCATTCATAAAGAAAACTTGTTGAAACTTAGTTTTGCTAACTACTAGTTTTCATCACAATTCTGACAAAAATCCCAAACAACAATGATGAGAACTACATTTCTTAAATAGCATCCTCATTGAAAAAAGATTTTGTTTAACATCATAAATACAAATTCTGATGAAAGATCTTGACCTTTTCAAAAAAAATTCGACGACATGTTCATCGTAATTGTGACAAACAATTGTGGATTGTCACAACATATTTTGACAATATTTGCCTTCTTTTCTGATGACAAATTCTTTGTAATTGTGATGACCAACTTGGTTGTTCAGATAATAATTGCCATGCATTCGACCATTTCTAATCAAAAAATTGATGAATTAGCATTGAAAAATGAGCTAAATTTTATTAGTCTGCATGATGGGTGAAGAGAACATTAAAAAATTGATGGTTAAGTTGAAAATATTCTATAAGGCTTCTAGTAGTAAGGTATCCCTACTGAAGTCTATGATGTTTGGCTAACAAGAATCCCCCCTAGATTGGTGTGTCTAGTTTGGTCTTGCATGGGTGTGGGCCCCATCATATTATCGGATGCCTATAGACACCCTACTTAGTCTGTCCAAATTTGGGGGAGATGTGGAAATGGGTAAAGAAAAATTGACAAGTTCACCAAATGGAATAATATGTATTTATTCCTAGCTTGGAGAGTGTGAGTTTGTCAAAATACGAAAATGCCCTCCTCTTATACCATTTATTATGCTTCAACTTGGATGTTTAACTAGAGTGAAATTAATTACTTCCAAAAAAACTAATAAGAGATCATCTATGGTATGATGGAAAGGGTAACAAGAAAGCACATGTTATCAAATGTTAGTGGTGTACTTTGGATAAATCAATGGGTGGATTGGAGATGAAAGCATCTCTCCTGCAGTAAAATGGATTTCTAGATTTATAGAGGGAAATAAATCTTGGAAAATAATTGTAAGGAACAACATTGCGAGGGTTTCCCAATAAAAGTTTCTTTTCAAAAGGGTATGCATATGGGTGATTATCAGGTAGATTTTTTGTGAAGGTCAATGGATCCAATATTTCTAAAGCTATTTTTAAATGTTGGAAAATGGTAAGATCCCATGTGGCTAACAATGAACCCATGAATAGGAATAACAAAATATGGGGCACAAGGTGGAGAATCTATTGGGTGGAATCTAAGACATGGTGAAAAGACCTTACACTCTTCCAAGGCTACCCTACAAAGAAATGGGCATTAATAAATTTGAGGATATTCTTGAGAATGGTAAGGTGATCAGTTGGGACTACTTGTCTGAGAAATTTGATCTCCCCTTGACTCTAAAGAGAGCCTACATTATGATTGAGAAAGCCTGTGAGCCTATGTTTCTCCCCCAAACTGTTTATGTATCTCAATGCAGTGCTTTGAACCTATCTTGGTCTAATGGGACAACTCTTCCCTCCACCAAAGATAGATTCATCTTCAACCTTCTTACCTCTACAAATGCTATATTTGATCATCTCAATGCATTCTGCTTCTTTTCCCTAAGCCCTGGAGATTGGAAGACCATCCTTGTTTACCTATGGTATAGGCTCACTAAGCCTAAAAAGCTCTACTCCTTCTAGAAACTACTTCTATACAAGACAGCTATCATTAATTTTGATGGAGATATAAATTTGTGCTCATGCTAGAGGAAGCCCAAAACCACCTCTCATAGCTTCTTTGAATGTATGTTTGCCAAGGAAGTTTGAGGACTTTTTGACTTCCATTTTAAACATAACTTTAACCTTAGTAATGTTATTTCTCCAAAATTATTGAGTGGCAAATATAGTTGTAATTTATTTTGGTATGTTCTATTAGCTGAAGTTCTATGGTTTATTTGGAAAAAAAAAAAGAAATGATAACATATTTGAACTAGAATTGCTAGGAATCTTAATGGGTCTCTTTGAAGACTCCTATCTCATAACATCTCAATGTAGGTAACCTTGGTAATGAACATTGAGGAAAGAAAGTTTATGGACGTCCTAAATGATGGTGTTGTTGTGATGTTGAAAAAATAAATCTCCTTTTTCTACATTACTAAAATGAGCCCACAAGCAGCTCACCCCTTCGAACAAGCTCTGAGGAGAACAAGAGAACTCTTATAGGAGAACTAAACTACTGTTTTTGTTCAAATTTTAGTAATGTCACCTCTTATTGTGATAGCGGTTTGCATGGGACCTCAAGGATGGACTACAAAGGTGCCTAAGATTTTTGTACTTGGTTGAGATCTTGGAGTATATGTTAAATGAGTAAATTTAATAAATAATAACAATTTGTAAAGTAAAATTCTTTACAAATATTAATAGGCACATGTTCTATTTCACCCTTTATTAATTTATATTTTTAATTTTGTCAGCCCTTTTCAATGGGAAAATATTATGTCACTTATTATTATTATTATTATTATATTTCAATCCAATGGAAAGCATGTGATACATAGGGCTACAAAGCCTTTAGTTTACTTTTGTCAGGAATGGTCGCCTGTGGGAAAATATCACGTCACTTATTATTAGTTCCTGTCATTGGCAGGAATACTAATGCATCAATTAGATGCAATAAAAAACTATAAAATATGTTAGTTCAACCAATAAAATTCAAGATTTATTTTAGTTTCTAAGTCTTTAATAAAGTTTGAACATCTTCATTATTTTTTGAAATGGAAAAAAGCTATTTAATTGAAATGTTATTGGCTAACACTAAAAATAGTAAGGTAGCAAATTAATTTTTGAAACTGAAAAATCAAGAAAAAATTAAAGGTCCAACTTTTAGCATTAATTGTGCAATTAATATTATTGAAAATATCATAAATGATGATGTGATACTACACTTTTTCAAGAATTTGATATTTGAAATTCTTTATAAATTTTGAACATTTTTATTTTGTTTTTTGAAAAATAAGAATAATATTTAATTAAAATCCTATCGAATCTTACTAAATAATGATGGAGAAAATTAATTTTTTTAAATCAAAAATTAAGAAAAATTTAAAATTCTAACTTTTTGTATTAATTGTACAATTAATTTAATTATTATAAAAGATATGTCACACCACACTTTTAATAACAAAAGCTCTTGGAAGTGCTTGAGTCCTGCCTTTGGACTGTTGATAATTTTTATGTAAAATGAAGTCTAAATCATTTAATTATTCTATATGTGATCTATTCACTAATGGAACTTTTGATTGCAGAAATATAGAAAATTTCTATGAAAATAAAGTTATAATATAGTGAACTCACTATTAAGACGTAGATTCTTTAGATATATGTGTATTTTTAGTCTTGAGTCATAGATTTGTATAAATTAATTTTTTTTTTACTTTGGTGTAGATTGGAGAAAGTATATTTGTTAACTAATTTATTATAAAAAACTAATTAAATTATATTTGTTAGTTAATTTATTATAAAAAATTAGAGAGTGATTATAAATTAAAATTAATTTAATATTGAACATTGTGCCCAATAGATAATCAAGAAATCTTAATTGCTTGTGCCCAATAGATAATAAGTAAATATTTCTTACTAAAATATGAATCATTAACTACAAAGGCTCTTCCTTGATAATTCAAACATTTTTATTAATAACTCGAAACTATTTATTTTCAAAATTTAAGATAAACATAAATATATGATAGTAATGTCTAGCGAGTTAGTTTAGTAAATTAACTTTACTTTACCTCACAAATCTAGACTGTAACCCCATAAAAAGAAAGTCTGCCCTAAAATTATTTTAGGTCTGCGCTTCGTTGAAACCTGCCAAGAGCAGTGTTTGACGCTATAAATCGACTTCATTCTAGGGTTATCATAATTGTGCGCTTTCTGAAGCAGAGGAAGAAGACGGAGCATAAAGATTTTGTTAGGTTGCCAGTCCTTTCAAACCCTTTTTAATTTTATATTTTTCAATTTTGTGTGTTTTACATTTGTTTAGCAGTTCCGAGACTTCACTTCTATGGCAACGCTTATCAAATGGAATTTGAAGGGTTTAAATGACATTAGGGTTCTGTTTTTACCGCTCCCTCTATACATTTTCTAGGGCATCAAGCACAGTTTCATGAACATTTGGATCTTCCTTTAGGGTCTGTGGATTGGAGGAATCCTAGCTTTAAATACGCGGCTGGTTTTTTGGGTTTTTCGGTTTCGTATGTAAAGGCTGGCAATAATCGTGTTGATCATTGTGTAAATGATATGAGTCAACACATGAGCAGCACAGCTAAATAGATTCAGCCATCTTGATCGGACATGTCTGTTGTAGGCATTTTCCTTGGCTGACAAACATTTATTTCATCTTTATCCCTTCTTTTTTTACGCCTTTTTTCATTCCAGAAAATACTGTTATTTTATTTTTTAAATATACAGACTAAAACTTTAGGTGATTCTTGAAAAAAAAAAAACAAAAGATAAAACAAAAACATTAGTTCCCTACCTTATATAAGGCAGGAACTAATAATAAAATACTAACTCAGATATACTTGCTCCAAACGAAAAAAATTCCTTTGATCAAAGAGAAAACTGGTTACGTTAGATGAAGCAAATTGTGGATCATCAACCATAATAGCATCTATAATCATATTTACGCCCACCTCAGTGCACATGCAACTACTCTCCCCACCTTTCGTCCATTGGTCTTAAATGCATACATAGATCAAATATTCTAGACACACCACTATCATATAAGCTCATATATAAAGATAGATTTTTTTTTTGTCATCGTGTATTTCTTAAGGCCACAAATAACTCCAAAAAATTACCCATTTTTCATACACTCACCACAAATGACAGTTATTTTAAAAAAACCCTAAAAGAATTCCCCACATTGAAAAGATAACCATTGTAAAGAAATCATATCTGCCTACACAGTTACTTGTCTTCTTATTATCAATTTTCAAAGATATACAATGATGTGGAAATGAGCTTAACACCGCTGAGTCCCCCTTTTACTTGTCCGACAGAACTATCAACAAAATATTCGCTGTGATTTGATCATCCTTGTCACTTCTTTGGGAAACGAGGGATTTAAGACTATTGACTTGAATAATCTAACTACATACCAATCATATAGAAACAGCTATAAATGGAATAATTGCAGAGCTGAATGGGCACTGAAGTCGGAATAGTGCCTTCATTTTTAGGAACGACTCAGGCAGGGAGGCAGGAATAGTGCCTTCAAATTTATTTGAAGGCAAGTTCAAAATGCTGATCTCTCTTGAATTTGGTTGCTTCCTACATCAAATACAATTTACAATGGATGACGGAGTGATGCCTTCCAAACTATTGCCATAGACATTTAGTGTATGAAGATTAGTCAGATTCCCAGTTTCTCTAGCATCCCTTCTCAGCTAAATTTAATTTCTTCAAGTTCATAGATCTCCCCAAATTCAGTCGGACTTTGTATTTGTGGAGAATGTAGATGGAATTTCCCCGGTCAAATTGTTGCTTGACAAAAGTAAATAAGTAGCATTCATTGTAGTGGGAATGTAAACGCCAAAATTATTGTGTGAAATATCAAATACGTAGAAGTAGCATTCATTGTAGAATTTATTGGAATCATATATTACTCTCACACCATGAGGGATTATTCACATTTATATCAAATAGCTATCCAATTAATATATTGAGATTAAGATAAACCTCGAATACAAAGAAAGCAATAAAAAGAAGCATACAAGAAATAGCAGAAAGAAAATCTTCAAGGGATGTGGAAAATTTCGTACATAGATATTAGTGATGTGCACAGAGTGCCCTGGCTTTTTAAGGGAAAGATCTCCATATCCTCCCGCACCACGAGAATAAGGATGTTTGCAAAAATAAGTTTTATATTCTTACTATTATTTCATTTAACCACTAACTTTTGTGATCTCCCAAACGATAATAAAAACAAGGTCTGAACAAATGATTTTTTATCACTTTTGTTATGCATTGTCTTTGAAATCAAAATGTATGAAGGAAAAAAAAACATTGCACATGGCTAACATCCATGCCAAAAGATCATGCTGCCATGCCATGTGTAGAGATGGGAATGTGAGAAATATAAAAAAATTCAATTAAAACTCACAATTTTAAAACCTAAAACAGTTTGCTCGGCACTTGAAGGTGTCGAGTGACAGGCAGTAGGTGCCGAGTTAGCTCGGCACAAGAGGAAGCCAAGTAAGCTCGGCACTCAAAGGCAATACTTGGCAATCACTAGAAAGTGATACACGACAGAAGAGGATGCCGAGTGTTTTGTTTCATATACTTAATATTTTTGTCATTTTAACTAGAGAGGCAAAGTATGAAATTTTCAAACAAACTTGTCAAATGCAATGAATAGAAGAAGAATCAATGGATTCAAATATGCCTGTTTGCTTTCTATTCAACTGAGATTAAAAACATTACAAAATCTGAGAGCATTCGATTTCAACCAGAAAAATCTAAAATAACCCTAAAACTTTAAACAACTTCAATACTTCAAACTTGCAGCTCTAATAGCTACATACAATGGTGCCTAGAGCAATCACTGCTTCAACAGAACAAATCCAACAATAACGAACTTACAGAGTGAATAGGGGAAACATGTGCAACTAGAGAGATTGGATCTGTTGATCACTTTCTTCTTCTTCCTTCTCTGCTCTATTGAAATTTGAACTGATTCAATGAATGAATGTAGAAACATTCTCTTTTGTCATATTCCATTTTCTCTCTCAACATTCAAATTTCAAAAATCACCTACCAAAATAAATGCCTGTCGTCCATGGATGCCTGTTGGAAACAAACTGACAGGGTAGATGGGTGTGGGGCTCGAGGACAACCTACAGGCACTCAATGTTAATTTCCAAGACTTCCCCTTTTTTCTGAGACCCACAAACAAGGATCATTGCTAATCCAAATCAATTACACCAAGACACTCTCTTAGGTGTATAAAAGGTCCAATGCCTAATGGCTTTGTGAGAATGTCTGCTAGCTGCTACTCAGACTTACAAAATTCCATCTTGATATCCCCATTCTCCACCAACTTTCTAATGAAGTGATATCTAATCTCAATATGTTTGCTTCTCCCATGGAAGACTGGATTCTTGGACAATGCAATTGATGAAATGTTGTCACAATAAATTATGGTTCCATCCTCTTGCCTTTCATTCAAATCTGTCAAGATCCTCCTTAGTCAAATTGCTTGACATGTTGTTGCATTTTTTGCTATCTATTCAGCCTCTGCTGAAGATTGAGTAACAATAGGTTGCTTCTTGGATGCCCATGAGATTGCACTCGATCCCATATGAAATACATATCCGGAAGTGCTCTTCCTATCATCTATACTTGCAGCCCAATCACTATTAGTATAACCTATCAACTTAAATTCATTTGCTGTAGTATACAAAATCTCAAATCCCTTGGTACCTTTCACATACCTTAGAATTCTTTTTCCTGCTTGCCAATGGGAATTCTTTGGTGTTTTCATAAATCTAAAAATCAGACTTACTGTATGCATCAAGTCTGGCCGAGTTGCAGTCAAATACATTAAACTTCCAACCATACTCTTGTATAGTGTTGGATCCACTCTCTTGCTAGAGTCTTCCTTGCTCAACTTCAGACCTATTTCTGTTGGTGTGGGGGCTTACTTACTGTTTTGCATTTTAAATCTCTCCAAGATGTGCTCTATATATTTTTCTTGAGAGATGAAGATGCCATTATGCATTTTTTTTACTTCTATGCCTAGAAAGTACTTCAAGAGACCTAGGTCTGTCATTTGAAACTCTTTTTTATAGTCTCTTTGAACTCACCAATTAGAGCCTTGTCATTACCAGAAAAAATTAAATCATCTACATACAAGACAACAATCAACACATTTCCATTTGCTACCTTGATGTAGAGAGTAGACTCACCATTATTTTTGCTAAAGCCATTGCTTATCAAATATGAGTCATGTAGTGCCTGCCCCTAAGTCGCATTTCTGTTATCATTGCCAAACTCTTTTAGGCCAATTTCTGTTTGATGATTAGTATTATTATTTTAGAGATTATCAGATGTTGTTTTACACTCAGTTTATTATATGATGAGATTACTTGGTACTCTATATTTCATGCATGTATGATGATTATTCAATGTTTTCAGTTATCGATGACGATTAGTTAGATGGTTTATTATCACATGTGCCTTCTTATGGATACTTACCCCATACTGCATGTGTATAGTGTGCGTGTTTGTTTTATTTATGTATGGTGTTTTTGATGTGGTTAAGGAAGGGAGTCGTAGTCACCTGCTAGTCGGGATCTACACGATGCACCACTTCCTGCCATTGTCTGTTTAGATTAGAATATTGTGTTTGTACATGTGTGGATTTTATGCAGGTTGCAGGTACCGGGTATCGACTTCCCTAAATTGTCAGGATGAGCGTACCCTATCGCATTGTCTCAATGGTAAGAGAGGGGAGATAAACTCTTAAGTCCAAATCCTAAACCCTTTAGCCAATTGTCCTAATTGATAATTAGGACAAGTATCTGAGTTAAGTACCCTCCGAATGCATCAAATGATGTAATTTCATGATTATAACCCTTTTGTTTGATTTGGTATCTATTTTTCTATGATGGGTTTTCGTATGTTGCTTTATGAGTCCTTGTTGTATTTTCTATTAATTAAGTCTAATTAAAAAGATTAATTAATGATTTAATTTAATAGAGAATTATTATGATATCTTTATATTTAATTAATTAATTAATTAAATAAAAGAATTAAATTTGGAGATTAAAGTTCAAAGATAAATTTAGAACAGGATAATATTAATTTTATTTAATAATAATATATTTGGAGTTCATTTTTAAATAAATGCTAAATATTATTGTTATTTAAATTAATTAAATATGTTATCAATTAAGTTTCTAAAAAAAATTAAAAGTTGAAAGATATAAAATTATTAAGAATTCTAGATCGCATGATCTAAGCATGAGTTTAAATATGAGAATTAAATTAAAAGATTAAATAATAGAAATTAATAATGTTATTTTAATTTCATGAAGTGCACATGAGATTAAAGTAATAAATTAATTTAAAATAGAAGTCAAGTGGAATATTAAATAAAGTTATTTAATAATTCAACTTAATGTGCATGAAAGTTGAATGCAAAATAAAATAAAAGATAATAAAGGTTAATTTGAGTTAACTCAGTTGTGCAAAGAGTCTTCTCGGGTGAATGCACAATTAGTGCCCCGGTTTGAGGAGAAAAATTGCTTATCACAATATTGGGGGTTCATTTTTGGGATATGAATTTGGACAAGGAATTTTGGGAGACAACTTTTGGAAGCAAATTTCAGAAGGCGAATTCTAAAGAAGATTTTCAAAAGAAGGTTATTGAAGAGGAGCGAATTCTCTTATAGTTTTTGGAGATTGCATAATAGCATCAGATTGAGGTAGGGTCTTGTGTTTTGTGTTTTGATACCTTGTTTGGGACTTGAGACTATCTCCTCAGCGCGGTGGGAGTAGACCATTTAGGTTCCATGCGGTCGGGTGGTAGTGCTTTTACTCTTACCATTGAGATCCATCCGTGGTCGCCGTGGCTGGAGTTTTCTTGGTTGGCATTTACCTTCATTCTGTACATGGATGTTTTATCATTATGGATGTATGGATGTATCATGTATGGTGAATAGTTTCATATATTTTTACTGTACTTTGTATCATGGATTTGAGGATGTTGTATCTTTATCTTACATATGTATATTCTTTTAAGCCTTTCATACCCTGTGACTTGTACAGTGGATGATTGAGCATTCCGAATTAATTTGCCAAGAGGCATTCGGAACAAATGTATAATATGGACATGGGACTTCTAATTATTCTTTCATATGTATGTGATAGTTGTTAGACTTAGAGTTTAATTAAATTTTAAACATGACTCAACGTCTTGGGATCTTTAAGAAATGTAACTTACAATGTATGTTGTCGATGATTACATGTTATTGCTTCCGCTACTATGTGTTTGATGTGTATGTTATACCTTCTTACTTTAAAAAAAAAAATGTTTACCAAACTTAGTGAAACTTTATGTTAATTCTTTTGGATCCCTTGGCGGGGTGTTACAAGTCAATCCTACTATACCATGCCCTTGGAGCTTGCTTGAGCCTAAAGAGCTCTCTTCAATCTATATACTTTGTTCTCTTCACCTACAACTTCATAACCAAGTGGCTGCTCCACATAGACTTCTTCTTTCAATATACCATTTAGGAATGGGGACTTCACATCCATTTGAAATACCTTCCATTTGTGCTAAGCTGTAATTGCTATGATAGCACACATGGTTTCCATTCTTGAAACCGAGGCATATGTCTCATCATAATCTTTGTCATACTGTTGTTTGTAGCCCTTGACTACCAGCTTTGCCTTATGCCTATCAATCTTGCCTTTAGCATTGCATTTGGTCTTGTAGACCCATTTCACTCCAATCACTTGCTTCTTGAGAGGCAATTCAGTTAGCTCCCATGTCTCATTCCTTTTTATAGCATCTATTTCCTTATCCATGGCCTTACACCATTTCTTCTCCTTAATAGCTTCTTCAAAATATATTGGATCACTATGAGAAAACAATGCAAAATTAACACTCTCATCATAATTTTCATACATTTCATCTTGGTATATCTCCCTAAGACTCTTGGTCTTTCTTGGTAATAGGGAGGAGAGTGTGAGATTAGAATCTTCACTGCTTTTTCTTTGTCGACTAATTTGGTCTTCACTGGTACTCGACACTGACACTCGGTCATGCCTAGAGGAGCTCGGCAATGACTGAGTTTGCTTGCCTTTTCTTCTATTTGCTCCTTCTTCTTGCTATTTATCAGCATCTTCTTGACTCATAATTGACACTTTACTTGATGTGCTCAGTGACTCATCAATTGAACCATACCAAGACTGATTTTCAAGAAATTTCACATCTCTTGAGTGAATCATCTTGTTGTTCAGTGGGTCATACAATCTGTATGCCTTTGATTCTGAGTTGTACCCTATGAAGATGCACTTCACACCTTTGTCATCCAATTTTTGCCTTTTCTCTTTAGGCACATGTGCATATGCAACACATCCAAACACCCTTAGGTGTTCAACTGTCCATCTTCCTCGTGGCCATGCTTCCATTAAAATTCTATCACGAACTACCTTTGTAGGACACCTATTAATTAGGTAAACTATTGTTGCCACAACCTCTCCCCAAAATTTAGTTGGGACACTTTTCTCTTTCATCATGCTCCTTGCCATTTCATTAATGGTCTCGTTCTTTCTTTCAATCACTCCATTCTATTGTGGTTTATAGCTGGTTGTGAGCACTTTCTTTATACCATGTTTCTTGCAAAAATTTACAAAAGAATTGGAGGTATACTCCCCTCCTCTATCTGATCTTAGGACCTTGATATAGTGTCAACATTCTCTTTTAGCCTGGGCTTTGAACTCGAGAAACTTATCAAATGCTTCAAATTTAGATTTCAAAAAATAAACCTATGTCCTGCGACTAAAATCATTAATAAATGTCATGAAATAAGTACTCCCCCCAATGGAAGTAACTTACATAGGACCGACTAAGTCAGTATGCACTAACTCTAATGGATATCTAGCCCTCCTAGAATTTCTAGAATTAAAGGGAAGCCTATGTTGCTTACCTAAAATACAAGCCTCACACTTGTCACATGAATTTTCTATATGTGGCAAACCTTCTACCATTCTTTTATTTGACAACAAATTTAAACCAGCATAGCCTAGATGACCATACCTGAGGTGTCATAGTCGTGAGGGGTCTTCAATCACACTCCTTAGAGCTGATTTTGTGTGAGGTGCAGCACCAACTTGAGATGAGAAACATGTCTCTATCCTCAAGGGAAACATTATATTCTTTGTCATTTGAACTGCTACAAGTAAATTCTTGCTCCCATCCTTTTCATGAATGACACACGTGTCATTCGCCATCAGCACTTTGTATCCATTTTGAATGAGCTGACCAATGCTCATCAAATTGTGCTTCATACCAAGGCCAAAATATACATTTTGTATTTCTTTCTTCTCACCTTTCTTGGTGCAGACCATAATAGATCCTTTACCCACTACTGGTAGGGTTCCATTGTTACCCATTTTAATCTCAGATTTGAAACTCTTGTCAATGAATGAAAGCAAGGTTTCATTACCACTCATGTGGTTGCTACATCCACTGTCGAGGTACCAAACATCAAGGATTCCTTCTTCACCAACATTACATATGATGAAGGTAGTGGTATTGTTTCTACTTCCCATGTTCACATCAGCCACATTTGCTTGTCCCGACTGATCATTTTTCTTCTTCTAGCATTCACTTGGATAATGCTCATATTTATGATAGTAGTAGCATTCTACATTACTCCTATTTGAGTTTTAGTTTTTCTTACCTTCTCTTGAAGTATTTTGTGAGCTACTTGCTCCATATGCTCTTCTTGAGCTTTCTACTGGAGTATTTCTTTGTCCTCCATTTCCTCAGCTTCTGCCTCTAGAGTTTTTGCCTGAGCCATTTCTTCCTCTCCCCCTTTCTCTTGGATTTGACTAAGCTTTGAATGCTTGCTCTTGGGAAGAAGAAGATGCAGATCTATTGATCCTATGCTCATGAGTTTGAAGAGTACCCATCAACTCATCCATCGTCAAAACAGTGAGGTCTTTTACCTCTTTTATGGTCATGACCAAATTGTCATATTTATGTGGTAAACTTCTCAATATCTTTTCTACTATCCTCTGCTCTTGATAGTCTTCTCCATTTGATTTTAGTTGATTAATCACATTGGAGGCCCTTGAATTAAAATCTACAACTGATTTATTTTCCTTCATCTGAAGGTTCTCAAACTCCCTCCTTATATTCTATAGCTTTACTGTACAAAATTTATAAGTCCCCTTGAAGTTCATCTCAAGGATATTCCATGCTTCCTTTGCATAATTTACTGCTACAATCTTTGGGAATACCATCTCTGTCATTGCTACTTCAATAAGACTTAATGCCTTTGCATCCTTTCTCCTTGACTCTTTCAAATGAGTCTTTTGTGCATTTGTGAGGGCAACATATTAAGCTGGGTTTATCGCATCATTGAACCCATTTATAACAAACTCCCACAAATCATTTGCAACCATTATGGTCTTCATCTTCTTTGCCCATATATCATAATTTTACCCATTAAAGGATGGTGGCTGCTACCATATCTTTCCTGTATCTACTGTATCTACTGCCATGTCAAATATCCCAAGAAAATAAAATGCCCTAACTCATTGTGGATGTGGGGCCTCAAAGCTCTGATACCATATGAGAAATAAATAAAAAATTCAATTAAAACTCACAACTCTAAAACCTAAAACAACTTGCTCGGCACATGAAGGTGACGAGTGCTAGTTTTCTCAGCACTTGAAGGTGCCGAGTGACATGCAGTAGGTGCCTAGTTAGCTCGATACAAGAGGAAGCCAAGTAACCTTGGCATTCAAAGGCAATACTCGAAAATCACTAGAAAGTGATACATGATAGAAGAGGATGCCGAGTGTTCTATTTCATATACTTAATATTTTTGCCATTTTAACCAGAGAGGCAAAGTATGAAGTTTTCAAACAAACTTGTCAAATGTAATGAATAGAAGAAGAATCAATGGATTCAAGTATGCTTGCTTTCTTTCTATTCAACCGAAATTAAAAATATTACAAAATCTAGGAGCATTTGACTTCAACCAGAAAAGCTTAAAATAACCCTAAAACTTTAAACAACTTCAATACTTCAAACTTGCAGCTTTAATGGCTGCATACAATGGTGCATGGAGCAATCACTGCTTCAATAGGACAAATCCAACAATAATTAACTTACAGAGTGAATAGGGGAAACACGTGCAACTGGAGAGATTGGATCTACTGATCACTTTCTTCTTCTTCCTTCTCTGCTTTGCTCTGCTCTGCTTAACTCTGAACTGATTCAATGAATGAATGTAGATCCCTTTTGTCATATTCCATTTTTCCTCTCAACGTTCAAATTTCAAAAATACCTACCAAAAAAAATGCCTGTCTTCCATGGATGCCTGCTGGAAACAAACTAACAGGGTAGATGGGTGTGGGGCTTGAGGACAACCTGTAGGCACTCAATGTTAATTTCCAAGAGGGAAGCCCCAAAACATGGGTAGTCTACTCCCTCGTGCAAAAACAAGCCAGCAATAATGACCACCTGCAACAGTGGTAATCCCTATAAGGTTACTTTGATTTTCCCCTCTTCTCTTTTATTAAAACCTATGAGAGCCTTCATCTCGCCAAGAACAAATGCGCGAGGAAGCTTGACATTATTATAAGAGAGGTGATTTATTGAAATAAAACCTTCTTTGGAAATATCTTTGAGAAGAAAAAGGAAATTGAAAGTTAGCTTGAGGAATTTCAAGCGAGGTTGGCAGGAGGAGACCTTTCAATTACTATTCATGAAGAGGAACAAAGCTAGAGATAGAAATTGAATCACGTGATTAAAAGAGAGGAAGTATCATGGAAAAAAAGATCCAGGATTTAGTGGCTCTTGGAGGCAGATACAAATATAGCCTTCTTCTATAGGTTGGCCTCAAAGAAAGAAAGAAAACATGATTAGAAAGCTCGCTAATAATGAAAATGTTGAGCTTATTGATGACGAGGAAATTGGGAGATGGACCACTCGATATTTCCAACCCCCCTCCACCTAAGGTTGACCCATCAGTATAGAGTGACTTATTGGAGATTATACACTTTGTGGTGGATAAACAAACTAACCAAGAGCTTGTGAGAAACAATGTGACTAAAGACAAAGTTAGAAAGGCAGTCTTCTCTATGGGAGCCTTCAAGGCCTTAGGCTTTGATGGATTTCCCCCAAGTTTTTTTTAGGAGTTCTGGAAGGTCATTAAGTATGATCTTGTTCATGCAACAAGTGACTTTGTCAAAGCTAGTAGAATTCTTAAAGAGATAAACCAAAATTTCTTCATTTTTCTTCTAAAAATCAAAGACCTAAGTCAATTGGAGGATTTTAGATCGATAAGTCTTTGTAATACCATCTACAAGATCATCTCCAAGGTGGTTGTGAACACAATGACACCTATTTTGGATAAGAAAATTAGTACTACTCATAATGGATTTGTCCTTGGTTGGCAAATCCTAAATGTTGTGATTTCCCCTAATGATTCGGTCCTTCACTCTATGGAGAGGAGTGGGAACCCAGGTATGACAATGAAACTTGATATTTCAAAGGTTAATGATAAGGTGAGAAGAGAATTTATGATTAATTTTTTTGGACAATTTGGGTTTGGGGAGAATATTATTACTCTTATTGGGAAATGATAAACAATGTCCAATTTTTAGTTTTAGTTAACAAGTCCTTTTATAAAATTTTGATTATGTAGTTGCATTCAACTACAAACATTAATGCAAAATGTAATTGTCTTTGTTTCTCCATTATCTTTAGTTCTTGAGTTCTATGTACAATTACAATTAATTTTAATATGATTTAAAGATATTTCAACCTCTAAAAGATCAAAAGAAATTAAGAATATGTTCTATGCATTTTCCATTCCTTCAAATTAAAAAAATTTGATCCTCCCTTTATTGCCACACACTCTACAATACTATAATAATCATTACACATATTATTATTATATTTCAATCCAATGGGGAGCACGCGATACCAATTATTATATTTCAATCCAATGGGAAGCACGCGATACCAATTATTGTATTTAACAACTACATTTTTTTTCAACTAGTGGCCGCATGTTTGATATAAAACTACGTATACAATTCAAATCTATTGCTATTTTTAAATGTTATAAAGAGATTTATCCATTGTAACTTAAATACCAGCAGCGGTAAATACACAAGGTTTTTCAATGCAGCACATGGTATTCTCGCCCTAAATTTCATTATAAGAGAATGGATACTTACAGAGCTTCCTCTCAACGTTCATTGATAAGTCTTTTATTTTGTTTTGGGTAATGCATTTGAATAAGCTCTGTTCTAAAATAGCATTCCTATGTTTTCATGCTAGTATGTGGAAAAGCAAGGATGTTTGCAGTCGAAGAATATTAGATTTGGATGTTTGGAGCATTGGTAGATTTGTATTATAATAACCTCACAATATTCACCTTGTTGCTGTTGCATTCCACAGTGCCTAATACAATCACACAATCTCCAAGCTCGCTACACAACAAATAAACAGTCTTGAACAATCTTTGTATTTGTAGCTGTAAGTGTATTTTTAGTCCTTCTAATTTTCCTATTTAGTTAATTATTTGTGTTATTTGGGTGTTTAGAGTAGCAACAATACTGCCCCATGAGTGCTGCGTGTTTCAGTACTCTAGCTGTTAGCACTAGCTCTACTTTTCTTATTTCCAGAAATATAGAAATAAAATTAGTTAAGATTGGTAGCTGGAGTGAAGCAGGCCATACCCATGGGACAGATAGTTGTTACATTAAATAGTCAAATAACAAAAATAATGATTACAGAAGAAAATTAGAAAATGCAAAAAAAAAATATATACTTAACAATTACGAGTACAAGTACTATTTTCAGGCACAATTTATTTGTTCTGTAGTGAGTTTGACGAATGTTTGATTATATTGGACATGACTCTGAAATATAGAACCAACGCTTAATGTTATCCATAGTTTATTTTTTCTAACTTTAAGATGTCTTATAAAGAAGGTGAATATATGAAGTATAATTACAGTCTATCAATATTTTAAATACTATACATTTTTCAACTGTAAATATTCTTGTTTTATTTATTAAATGAAACTTAGAAATGCTATTCTAAAACAGGGTTTAGTCAAATGTGCTATCTAAAATAAAATACAATCCTTACAATTAGCCATTTCAATGCAGAAAAAAATTCACTACTATGCAATAGTGGTATTTAAGACACTAATTTGACAAAATGTCAATTTTGTGTATAACACATTTTTATATTTAAACTTTTTTTCAATTAATTCTAATAAAGACAATATCAAAAGTCACTTTACATAAAATATAACTGCATGTGTTTCCCTATGTTATGGTGCTTGACTGTTTACGGCTTCTTTAACTGCAACTACTGCCGCTCCAGTTCTCAACTGCATCATCCACACTTCTCAACGGATTACGTGGGAGAGTTTATCATGAATATGAAGGAAAGTCAATTCATGATGTTCTATACTTGACTATACAGATATGCAGTATTCTTTCATTTTACGCTTTGATCTATGCATTAGCCGGTTGAAACTGTTCAAGAACCCTTAAAGTGATTCTTATCTATGTTGTAAACATGTTCAAAATTCAGATCTGAGAACTCAAATACCTTGTAGATCTCACTCATTTTATTATTTGTATATCATACAATTAATGTTGTCTAGCTTTTTAGTTGTTATTCGTAGGATTGTTTGAGAAGCTCGAGTTGAGCATACTGTAGAACTCTTCCATCAAATATCTCTTCCACTTTCCCATGGAATGGCCAGGGATAGGGAGTATGCAAGGGTTTGGTTCTTTCTAAGCTCGATGCCCCAAAAGGGTAGCCTTTCAATTCTATATTTGGGGAATTCTAGTTCTAATTTTATCACTATATTAGTATCCTACAGGGGAGCCCAATCTATTCCATTTTAAGGGATAACCCTAGCACCCAATTGAATATAGTTGATTCTCCTAAAATTAACATCTCCATCCTTCACCTCTTGCTTGGGAATCGACAGCTGGGCAAGGGTGTGGAAGGGATAAAACTAGACTATGGGAAAAGTAACTAGGGCATCCCCTCACCCTCCCAACCATCCATTGGTTAGGTCACCATTACTGATTTATTTTGTTATCTGAGCGATGCAAGAAAATAAACACCTTCATAGCATTTTTAATGACTGAAAGATAGACGAATAGTTTCTGCAGATTTGTATACTTTTTCAAACTTATGTTAAATTTTTCAAGATTCAAAGTCACTGGTGGGTCTAATATTTACTGGATTTCCTTCATCTATAATTCCAATCTAATACCTACTGATTGGTTTCATATAGATATATGAAAGATGAAATACCATGCACACATATATATCCTATAAACCCCAATCAGACCAACTTCTTAAATTTTATGAACAAATTTATAAAAAGGGAAGGCCGATATTACAGAGGTTGTCTCGTACATGGAAGATCTTGTGAGAAGCATACAATAAAAAATTTGATAGATCTCATCCTCTGTCATCTCCCACTATATGTTGTTATGTGGAGCACCCCAACATATTCATTACAGCCACTACCATCATTACCCCAAAATAATTGCATGCTATTATGGCCATCAATTTTTAGTGTCTTGTGTATCCTTCCTTGTTTTCTCAATTCACCAGATTACAATAAAGAAAGATAACATTGTTCTTTGTTCCGTACAATCATTTTGGTAGAGTCAAGTCATTGAATGGAACATATTTAATGGTTGCTACTTCATCAGATAAAAATTGGGTTACTATTTGTTAAAGTAAATTAATTACTTTTCCATTATATAGTCGGCAGAGATGTTTTCAGAAACAAGCATTTAACATGTCATCCAAATAAGAAGTTTCAAGATAATGTTCAGAACCGTCCATAACCATCTGCAGTCATATTTTTTAACTACTCTCATTAATAATACACCAAACAATAGTCTAGATATTTCTGTACATTTATTACAATTGCTATTATAAATAGAATGCATGAGCCTGGTGTTTTCAGTGCTCAAGTTTGGAGTAATCTTCTCTATGTTTCATTTCTGTGTTCTTTTTCATTGTATCAAAGCAAAAACAGATTCTTCGTTTTTTGTGTGTAAGAAACTCTGATTTCTCAGTTGATTTAAAGCTATTCTTCTTTCTGTTCTTCTGTGTTTTTATCATGGTATGAAGAAGAGTTTAAAGTGCTGCTCACTAGCTGTGAAGACATCTACATATGGGAATTGGGCACTTTTGTTTACAAAGAGAAGCTGTAAAAGATTCAGCCATGGTTAAAAATCATTGCAAGGTCTACAGAAAACAATTATTGCTGCTTTGAGTATGAAGAGGCATCTCCTCTAGAAAAGATCAAGCCAATTCTGCTAAGAAAACTGAATTTGGAGTTTGCTGTCACTAAGGACTATATTTAAGCATCTGATCAGTTGGAAGGAGTACAAAACAATTTGTGTGTAAAAGTGCAGAAGCTTCTAGATTACCTCAAGGAGAAGGTAGACAGTTAATCAAAGCTAAAGAAAAGGTAAGTTTAATTCTAAATTTGCAATATCATACTTACAAAGAGTTTAAAATGAAAATGAAGTGACAGATTTTGACAAATGTTAAATATTTTTAGCTGGAAAGAGTGATAAATGATGGGAACTATTGATGTTGACAAAGGGTGTTAAGAACTGCATATTTCACAATCATCAAAATCACAAATAGAAGTGTGTAGTTTAAGGGTTAGTTTGGATTGAAAGGTTACGATTACATAAAACAATAAGTGTTTGGTAAATGTGTTTTTTAAGATTTGAGATACTGTAAGGAAATTGGAGGGAGGGAGGGAGGGGGGGAGGGAGAGAGAGAGAGAGAGATTAATCTCAATGGGAAAAGCTGGAAGAGTTAAAAAAGAGAAAACCAATAATTTAGAAGAAGAATTAATGAAGGTAAAGAAAGAAAATGCAAGAGTAATATGTGAAAATGATATTTTGCAAAGAGAATTGACAAAGCTAAGAAATTAACTAAGTGCAGAAAGATGTAACTTTCTAGATCAGATTAATGTTTATATAGAAGCAAATGGAGAATTAGAGCAAAAATTAATGATGTTTGATGATATCAAGAAAATAAATGATGAATTAGAGGACAAAATGAAGAGACTAAAAGAAGAGAATTGCTTGTTAAAAGATGAATTAAATCAATTACTTACTTTGAGGAATGTATGCTTGGAGACAAAATTAGCATGTGATATTTAGTGTAGTACATAAGATTTGGAATCATCACTTGATAGATATGATTTTAAAGATGATAATAAATGTAAAAAAGAAAAGGACAATGTGTTCACAAATAATACTAGTTCTGTTAATAAGAATGTTCGTTGGAATATCATGAAGAAAATGAGTTACAAAGGTAAAAGATTGGGAAAACATGAACAAGGAATCATAGAACCTATTCTATCAACAATAAGACCAAAGTATGAATGGCTAGGATATACAACAGATGAAAGAAATGATGTTATTGGTTCAAGAATATTTGTTGAAAGTAACAAATATATGCAATGTTCAAATTGTAACAAGAAAGGGCACATGAAAGACAAGTGTTGGGATCTACATCCATGTAATATTTGTGGTTTAAAGAGTCGTAGTGAAAATACGTGTTGGAATAGAAAGTGTAAAAATATTTGTATGGACAAATGTTTTAAAATAGACTTTGGATGGAGCTATGGGCCAAGTTGGCAAAAGATTGCAGGTATGATCAAAGGTTTATTTAAGTACAAATGTTCAAGTGTGAATCCATCAAAGTGTGAATTCTTAAGAAAGAGTAGAAATGGTATGAGAAAATTAGAATCATTTTCCAATAACATCCACAAAATGTGAGATTTCATAAAAGAGACAAACTTAGAGATAATTTCCCCATCATTGAGCTGATATTTGCACCAAGTCTTTGAAGGGTTTGTGGTAATCCAAAACCACTTGCTTGGGTGAAAAACTTAAAGAAAAAGGAAATTGTATTATTTGGAAAATTCCAAATGGTTATGGGTGAACTTGTTAAAAACCAAAAGTATAATGACAAGAGAAACAAAGTGATAGTGATAAGTGGAACAAAGAATTTATGTTGTAAATGAGAACCTAAGAAGGCTGAATGCCGGGACCCATCCTATTTGAAGTTTTAATTTCTCCTACATATAGATCCATTAGTGGTATAAATTAAGGGAGGGTCTTAGAATAATGTCTGTCCAAGGTGCTCAGTAGTTGAACATTTAACGTCATGTCTAGAAGAGTCTTGAAATATCTATACAGCTCCTTCTAGATATTTTCATCTTCATGGGATCAAAAGAGAGATGACTATTAGATATACTCCTCAACAAAATTGTATTTCTAAAAGGAAGAATACAACTTTAGTGGAAATGGCATGTTGTATGCTACAATCTAAGAATCTTCCTTTGTTTTTATGGGCTGAAGCTATTAATACCACATCTCATGTTTTGAATAGATCTCCCACAAATGTTTTGCAAAACATTACTCCTGAAGAAGCTTGGAGTGGAAGAAAACCTAATGTTAAGTATTTTGAAGTGTTTGGATGTGAAGCCTATGCCCATGTACCAGATGAGATTAGAGAAAAGAAATTTGATAAGAAAAGCATTAAGTGCATCTTTGTGGGGTATGATGACCAAAGGAAAGGATATAGGTTGTATGATTCTAGTGTGGAAGATGTGTTTACAAGTAGGGATGTCAAGTTTAATGAGGGGATTGATGATATGCCAATATCCACTCCTATTCCACATGTGGCCATTGAGAATCATGAAGATCCTAATGATTTTGAAACTAGTGAAAGTTCTAAGGAACCCTTTGACATGGATGAAGAATCTAGTCCTCCTCCAAAGACCAAGAGTATTCAAGAAATTTATCAAAGGACTTATCAAATAAATTATGCTTTAATGACCACCATAATGAAGACTAATGATCCTCAAACATATGAAGAGGCCAAAGGAAAACATGAATGGGAAGAAGCTATGAAAAATGAGTATGATTCCTTGATAAAGAAAAACACTTGGGAAGAACCTATGAAAAATGAGTATGATTCCTTGATAAAGAAAAACACTTGGGAATTTGTAGAGTTGCCAAAAGCTAAGAATGTAGTTAACAATAAGTGGGTTTATAAGACCAAGTTCAAGTCGGATGGGAGTATTGAAAAACATAAAGCAAGACTAGTGGCCAAAGGGTATTCACAAAAAGAAGGGATTGATTACAAAAAAACTTTTTCCCTAGTAGCAAAAACTAGTACTGTCAAAGCTATTATAGCATTACCAGTTCATTTTAAGTGGCCTCTACACCAAATGGATGTTAAAAATGCATTTTTGAATGGTGAAATTGATGAAGAGATTTCTATGACTCAGCCACAAGGATTTAAAATTCAAGGAAAAGAACATTTGGTTTGCAAATTAAGGATGTCTTTATATGGTCTCAAATAGGCTCCAAGGGCTTGTTATGCTAAAATTGATGAATATTTTCAAATTCAAGGCTTCCATAATAGTCCTCATGATTCAAATTTGTATGTGAAGGAATTTGATGGTGGTGATATCATAATCATTGTGCTCTATGTCGATGATCTTATTATCACATGACATAGCATGGATTAAATCAATAACATAAAGTTAAGCTTGCAAGATACATTTGAGATGATAGATCTTGGTTTTCTACACTATTTTCTTGGTATTTAAGTATGGCAACAAGATGATTGTTTTTATCTTTCTCAAACTAAGTATGCCCTAGACTTATTGAAGAGGTTTCGAATGACAGATTGTAAAAGTGTCTACTCCAATTGCTCTAGGATTAAAGTTAAGCAAGGACATTGAAGGTGAAGATTTTGATCCTACCTTATATAGGCAATTGGTTGGTAGTCTTGTATATTTGACACACACTCGTCCTAATATTTCTGTTGTAGTTAGTGTGGTTTCCATATTTTTGAGTTCACCTAAAGTCCCACATTGGATAGTAGCTAAAAGAATACTAAGATATGTGAAAGGGACTTTAACAATGGGCATCTATTATTCATCTCATGGAGATATTTCCCTTATTGGCTATTCACATTCTAATTGGGTAGGATGCGTAGATGATCATAAGTCCACTATAGGTTATGTTGTCTAACTTGGTGCAGGTCCCATTTCTTGGTGCAGTAAAAAGTTAGAAGCTGAATATACTATGGAAAATGAAGCAGCAAAATAAATCACTTGGCTATGAACTATCCTATCAGTCCTCAAGCAATGTCATGTAGGGCCTTCTCTACTTCATTCTGACAATCAAAGTGCCATCTCATTGTCTAAGAATCTAGTGTTTCATGCTTGTACCAAACATATCAAGGTCTATCATCATTATATTAGGCATCTCATCCTACAATAGGCGATTCATCTTCAATATTGCAAGACAGAGGACCAGATTACTGATTTATTCACCAAGGCCTTAAGTGAAGCCAAGTTTGTATCTATTTGACATCTTTTGGGCTTAAGAGTAGTGACATAATTATCTCATGGTTGTCATTCAGTGGGCATTCTTGTGAATTCCAACCATTGTATTTAGGAGATAACTGATTGTAAATGGGTACCTAACATGGCTTTAGGCTGGGACACATCATATGTAGATTATGGGGGGATATTTAGATAGTAGATATTTAGTATAGCTATTGTAATTAATTTAGGGGGGATGTTAAACTAAATTAATTACTTTTCCATTAGTATGGTCAACAGAGATGTTTCCAAAAACAAGCATTTAGCATGTCATCCAAATAAGAAGTTTCAAGATAATATCCAGAACTGTCCATAGTCACCTGCAGTCATATTTTTAAACTACTCTCATTAATAATACACAAAATAATAGTCTAGATATTTTTGTACATTTATTACAATTGCTATTATAAATAGAATGCATGAGCCTGGTGTTTTCAGCACTCAAGTTTGGAATAATCTTCTCTATGCTTCATTTCTGCATTCTTTTTCACTATTAAGGGAAGCATGAACATGTTGACTCATAATTTGAGGTTCATGGAATGGAGTGTTTTTCTAGGATACTTTATCGAAGAATTAATTGATTCTACTCTGCCAAGGAGAATGATTTGTGCACCCTTTAGAATTTCTCTATCTTTAAGTTTGTTCACAAATCCACATTGAATAAATCGGATATTACTCTAAAAATAGGCATCTCTTAAGCACGCAATGTGGAATGCATAGTCCACTTGTACTTAATTCCCATCTGAAAGTTTTCTTTTGTTCTTCGTCGTCTTTGACATCAGTTTACATATGGATGATCATGTTAACTTAGGCTTATTTCATGCAATTTTTTGGGTATTCCATTGCATGATTTGTGTGCCTATTACACACTATTGTCTGAAATGTAGAAGATATTGTTACACCATCTCTTATTTAGGCTCTGATTTTAGTGGTATTTTATTTTTGGGTAAGGGTAGAGATTCATTTAACTGTAAAGGAGATATCACAACCAAAATCAAGATTGTGTTTTCTTCATTGTTCAAAGACTGCAAACCACATTTTGTGTTTTCATTAGGGAAATTAAGGATTAATTTTTAATATCTCTCTATGAAGCACATCTCTACTTAATACAATTGAAGTAGTCAATCTCCTCTTGTGTAAACTAGATAACTCCAATCTAAATGCCTTTAAATATGACTTGGCATGAGCATTAGTTTTCTTATTAAAGAAAAATAGAACCCCTTATGATAAAATTTCAAAATTGATGGAAAAACTAGTACTTGAGTGAACAACATTAAAACCATCCATGCCTTCAAGATCTGAATCTAATTCATCATTTTTCCTTTTGTCCCATTCATCTTCTGAGAAAATTTCATCAGCTTTCGGAGGTGGGGGAACTTTCAATTCATGTGCATTGGAAGGAATGGGCTTCTCAATGAAGTATATATTTTCAAGAACCTCTACTGTATTAAGCCGAGCTATAGGATCATAGAAAGCAAGTCTTTTCAAGATAGAAAAGGCACTCTCAAAACAATTTGGAACATGATTTTTCAAACCTAAATGAGAACTGTTACTAGGAAAATAAATCTTCTCAAAATCAGGAAGATTAGAAAATTCTTTCCAATTTTCCTCAGTTGGACTCCCAAGAACTCTAACCAGTCTGCTAAGTTGATCAACATTTGAAGTGCCAGGAAATAGAGGTTCCAAAATCAACAGCTCTCCAAAGATACAACCTAAGGACCATAAATCAACTTCTTTACCATAGATCGTTGCTCCATACAATAATTCTGGGGCTTGGTATGATCTATTTCCCACACTACAAGTGAGTTTAGAATCAACAATACCTTCATTTTCCACCCTAAATTTGAGCATGTAGGCTCTACAAAACCTTTAGAAGTTAATTCAATTGCAAAGGTTTAACTTACATCCCCCTTCATTTGGTAAATTTTTAGCATTAACACCATTATCCAATCTCCCTTCTCTCAAGGCATTCACGAGCATACCATATGGAGGTTCATACTCGATTATCAAAATTGTAACAGGCTCCCCTAATATCCTTTACTGCCCAAAATCAGTAACCTTGAGAATTCCATCAACCAAAATTAATAGATTTGAAGGCTTTGGGTTACAATAGACAACAAAATTAGCATGGTATCTAGTCACTCTTTGCAAGGCCTAAATCATCCACATCTTAACCTCTTTGTCAAGAATTCCCTTCCCATTCTCCTTTGTGGATTTTATAATATAATAAAGATCAAATTGAAAAAACCTCAATACTAAAACTTCATCTTCACGCTCTCTCCAAACCTTGTGTGAAGATATTTAGATTGAATTTACTAAAGTTTATGAGAAGAGGAGGGTAGAATGAAGAAGTTTGAAACTAATTGTGGATAGGGCTAATCAACCTATTTTGACTCATTTTGAAGAGTTCATGTGTCACTGGTGGATTCCTCGGCTTAATTTCTGCATTAGAATGCTCACTTTGACATGGGTAAGGGGTTATTTTTATGTTGGAAAACTTATTGCAGCATTGACATTTGCCCCTTGAGCCAAACGCTCACCTACCACCCTGACGTCCAGAATAGACAGAAAAGTTAATACGAGTAGGTGAGGTTTTTTCAAATTCTGAAAAGAGGGGGAAAACATTTTGCTGAAGACAAAAGGAATGTTTCTTCATTCATTCATTCATTAGAAAAAGTGCAGATCAAGCAGATCAGAAGAGAATTCGTAGAGCTGAGCAAAGAAAGAAGAGGAAGAAAGTTTGTGCCTGCAGTTGCATGTGTCTCCTCTATTCATTCTGTAAGTTTTTTGTTCTTTGGTTTTTTCTTGTTGAAATAGTGATTGCTCCAAGCACCTTTTTATGCAGCCATTAGAGTGGCAAGTTTAAAATTTCATTTAAGTTTGAAGTATTATCAGTTTAGGGTTATTTTAGGGTTTTTATGGTTGAAGCCAAATGCTCCCAGATTTTGTAATAGTTTAGTGAAAGATTGAATAGAAAGAAATGAAGCATACTTGAATCTATTGATCTTCCCTTGTATGTTGCATTTGAGAAATTTGTTTGAAAGCTTAAAGCTTTGGCTCTCTGGTTTTAATGGTGAAAGCATTCACGTTGAAATCTCTTAAGTTATAATTTCTTTGTTGGAGCCGAGCTCACTCGGCATCTATTGTTGCCGAGCATTTCCTTTGTGAGCTGGGCATACTCAACATTTTCTGTTGAGCTCCTCTTTGTGCCGAGTTCACTCGACACCTGTTTCCTATCACTCGGCACCTTCAAGTACCGAGCAAGTTCCGAGTAATTTCTGGCTCTCGGCACCTTCTTGTGCCAAGCACTTTTCTTCAAGTGTCGAGCAAACTTTTTAGGATTAGGGTTGTGAGTTGAAATTTTAATTTTAATTGATATTTCTCACATTTTATGCATCTTTCATGTGACTAGACTCAAAGCCTTATATCAAACTTGTGTTCTTTTACTCCCTTTTCAAGAGGTCTTAATGCTAGTTGTATGTATGTTTGCTACTATTGTTAAAATACGATCTTTAATATTGAAATTTCTTCATTGGAATCAAGTATTCATATTGTCTCTAATGAATATTCATATATTATATGTGATATAGTGACTAAACCCAAGATGTAGTCAACCATGTAATAACAAATTATGACTGATATGAATGAGATCATAAGAAAATAAGGCATCCCTGATAGAGTATTTACCACCCGTAAATCCACAACCCCATAATGCTCTTCCACCATTTCTCATTGACAACTAAAGACGGGAGGCCTCCAATAGACATGAAAGTAACAAAGCTAAAAATGAAGGAAATGTGAGATCCTCTAGCCAGTATGGAATTATAGGATGTACCAGCAATCAAGTATATGGTTCTTGTACAAGCTGTTAGAAAAATATAGATAACAAGCCTGATCCAATAATACCCAACATCTTTTCTCTTATTGACAAATGACCTACGTGTTAAAACATCACAGTGCATCAAGAAACTAGCTTGGGTACCCACAAAGTTTCTCCACACCCTCAATGTTGATCCAAGTGCTAAGTGCTCCTAGACCAAACATAAAAAAAATTAATCATATCTCTTCTTATTGGTTGAATCTTGAGGAGACCAACAGTAATGAGGAGAATTAATTTTTAAACTTTGATTATTACAAATAAATTAATAAACAAATATCTAGCATTGTAGTGTATACATGGAAAGATGTACAAGTGTTTATGATAGCATTTGATTCCATCAATACTTGCACAATTTTTTTTTATGGATTGAAAATATTCATTATCATAGTGTTGGTTTTCCTCTGCTTTATGCCCTTGTCTACATGAATTTTCCTCAATACCCTAATGCCGATTTTGCTAATTAGAATAAGAAATGGTGTGTACTACTACATTTAATCAATATTCTCATCTTTTTTGCAGGATATGTCTAGTAGGTTACGACATATTTCATTATTTGTTAGCTACTCAAAGAAATAGTGCCTATGCCATATTTTCATTTGGTAAGATCATTGATCCAAAACTATTGAAATTTTATCACCTTTACATTAAGACACAAATATTGTTCATTAAAATTTACATGGTTATGGAAGGCTCTCAATTTGCAATGTTTTCAAATTAATTTTAACTCCATTTTTGCAAAAGAAAGTTAGGACATTTTTTTTCTTTCCAAGGCTTTTTGTTTCTCTATTTTTGGGTTCACTTTATTATGCCTTTGGTTACCCTTGAAATCTTTGGACTCTTCCTTTTCTGAAAGATAAAGATATCTACATTTGGGTTATAGTAGGTAAATCTTTCCATAATGTCCCATCTAGAAACTGTTGTTTTTGTACAATAACATTAGAACTATCAGTAGATCTTGATTGCTTCGAGTGCATCACCATATAGCATTTTGATTTCCTTCATATGCATCATGCAAAAGAAATTAGTACAGATTGGAAAACAAGGTATTCTTTGAACGACACATTTCCTTCCATTATGTTCTTCTTTCCTGCTCCAAAACATAATACTCTAGAATTGTTTCATGAATTGCATAAACTAAAAATTGATTAGCTTTCAGAAATAGTATAGAAATATTATTTGTTTTCTTCTATAGGAGATAATAACATCATTCATAGTAAACTTCTTCTTACATAAATCTGCAAAAGTCACAGTAGCTTCTACTTGGCAAGTTCCCTTATGTATATTAGTGTATATTACTCATTTTAACTTCCAGTTAACTTAACTTGGGCTCTTCTAGTGCACGATACATGCAACAAGTACAATGCTCTCCACAAGTACATATTTCTTTGGAGCTTATATATTTACATTTCATAAAATACTATATAGCCCATAGCAATTGGAGATCAAACTAATTTCTTCTCCCTTTCTTGATAGGTCTTCAAAGGAAACTCAGGTTAGGACAAAATCATAACTTTAAAAAAATAGTCAAATACTCTCACCATACATTGATTCTCATGAATCACAAGTGAAATTTCCAATTCTTTTGTTGCTCGAAATTGTCATTTTTCTACTATATTGACATATACTCTAATTTATTGCATTATTGGCTTTCTCTTATCATTTTTGAAACTAACAACAACTCAAACAACATGGAAGTCATGAGTTGATTAAAGTGCTCTAATAGCAACAAGTATGTTACTTATCACATGTACTGTCAATCCTGTTCCCTCTCATTTTTTATCAAATCTAGATTTGCCACTCAAGAATAAGCCCATCTTTTCCAAAGTTGTCTTTCACATCTCTTCTAGTGTGTGTCAAATGCAACAAAGTACAATGCTCAAACAAGAACACATTTTGTTTGATTTTTTATATATTTACATTTGAAGAAATGTCATACAATACATAGCATTCAGAGTTCAAACTAATTTCTTCTTCCTTTTCTTATGGGCCTCCAAAGGAAACTCAAGTTAGGACAGCATCTCAACTTAAACAAAATAGTTAGACACTCTCACCATACATTACTTTCATGGATTCTAGGTGAGATTTCCAATTCTTTTGCTGTTGCAAATGTTCATTCTTTTGCTTATGTCCTATGAAGAATTACATTTTACTTGATACACACACACACACACACACTTTCATATGCATGCATTATTGGCTTACTCTCATTAGTTTTCCAATTGGTTGTGCTTTGGACAACATGGAAGTTGTTCGTCAAATAAAGTGCTCAAACAACAACAAACATGCCACTTATCACATGTATTTTCAGTCTTGTCCCCTTTCATATTCTATCAGTTATGGATGTGGCACATAAGATGCCAGCCCCTTCACTCATGATTTTGAAATTTCTGAATTTCTTGTATCTTTCTAAATTTCATGGTAAATGAATATGTTATATATATCATTAACATTTCAGATTGTATTCCATGATCTATTCTTAGTCTTCATTGTGTAAAAAATTCACACACAACTAAACAAAACATTTGGTTCAACTGGATCGACTAGGCAAATAAAATTTAGTGCCACCTTAGCTTCCTTTTCCTTAAGTGCTTATTAAAGATCATAATCGACTTAACCAAGAATAGAATCGACATCAGCAACTGCCCCATTATTCTATAGGCAATAGAATATTAAGATGGATCTCGATCTGGATCTTGCTTTGTGTTTACCCCTAAGCTGCTACCTTTGCCCAGCCTTCAAATGTAAAATTTTTAAAATGCAAGGAAAATTACAAGTTTTATGGCATACTCTTTGGCTAATTTATATTTTCTTACTTCATCTTCATTCAAAGAATACTACACCAATCACCAGTGGCAAGAAATATGATTTGATGCATCTCTTGATAGTATGTGAACTCTTGCTAGCATGTGAAAGGTTTAGGTAAATGAAACATAAATTCTTTCTTCTAGTCATACTGAAGTTTAAAATAAATATAATTTTTTAGTTCTTTTTGAGTGTCTTTAGTCTTTTTTTAAAAAATGAATTGGGTTGAATTTAGATTTGTGACTTTTTATTTTTTTACATTGAGTTTTATCAATGTTTAAAATCATGTTTCTTAGTCTGTAATTAAAACAAGCTTAAGCTCCATCTATATTTTCCAAACATCTATATGATGAGCTAGTAACCTTGAGTGTGGGATTTGAACATGCCAAAACCTAGCAGTATTTATCCATATAAGTCTCAACTCAACACCAATTTTCCTAATTACTGACTTAATATGTCTTGCCCCCTTCTTGTAGCTCATATTTGTAAAACCTTAGAGTATAAGTTTTCCTTATTTAAAAAGGTGCTAGCTCAATGGCAGAGCACTGCATTACAAGCAGGGGGTGGTGGGTGGTTCAAGTCCATCATGCCTTAATATGAATTAATTAATAATATTGTTGTTTATATTTAATAATATTATTTTATAAAATCATCTTTCTAATCATCTTAGAAAAGACAAAGAGTGACATTGTAGACATGTTAGTGAGATTAAAGACATTTTTATTTTTATAAAGACAAACCTATAATTGTCTCGAAGAGACGATAATGCTATTATTGTTTATTGCCTTTATGAGACAATAATTTAAGACAATAGTTTAAGACACTCACTTAAAGACAATACTTATGACAATATACAACTTTAGTTTTGTCTCTAGTTAAGATAATTGACTTCACAAATATTGTCTTAAAACCCCCCTTCATGTTGTAGTGATTTTTGTGATGATTTCTAACATTTGATGGATATTAGTTTCATAAAATTTGTGTACAAATAGCACAAAGTATTTGGATTTCAAATTTTTTTTGAAATTGTAATTTTGTTGATTTATAATATAATTATTATTATTTTTAATTGAAACAAAGGAAAAAAAAAGATTTTTGTAATAAAACAATAGTTGATTGTTTGATTGTATAATGAATGATGCATATGGTGTATTAGTTGAGTAGGTGGGCTTAAATTTAGGACAATCTTGCTTAAATTTAGGCCAATCTTGTTTAAATTTAGGCCAATCTCTATGATTAATTTTTTTTTAATTGTAGTTATTTGTTTGATGCAACAAGTGTTTGGTGGACTATTGTATGTTGATCACATATAAGTTCATGTGGACCACTTCTAATGAAATATGGGTCAAGAATTGACTAAAAGACAAAATATTTGAATATTTAACTAATTTATTAGTACTTGCAGGTAGGCTAAGTACTATTCTTTCATATTTTGAATTACAGACATTAACTAGTTATTAAATAAGCTCTATTATACCAATTAAAATTCATTGCATTTGATTTTTCATATAAATATTATGTTTCTCAATAAATACATGTCATGATATATATATATATATATATTCTAAATTTTAATTGATGAATGATTTAGACTCTTATATGAGGAATTGTGAGTTTGTGAGATATGATTCGTTATAAAATATTTAAATTGGTTTCACTTATCCTAATTTTGAGTACATTTATTATATATTTGTTTAAAGTGATTAAACTTTTGTTTTAACACTTGAATTATTCTATATAAATCTCTACAATAGAAAACTATATATTTTAATAAAAAAAATCAATAATTTGACATTAATTCTTTATAACAAGAGTGTTATTCCACTCAATTTTTATTTATTAGTGATTAAAATTGTGTTTGAATGAATTAGAATAATTTTATTTTTATTTATTAAAATTTGAATTTGAATACCAAAAGTACTTATTTGTTAAATATTAGAATTGATAAATATATTATTTTCATTCATCCAATACGAATATAAAATTTATTTATTAAAATGGCTCTTTCTATTTCCTTAATCGAAAATTTTAATATTATATTGTAATTTTTTTAACATAAAATATTATAAAACTAAATTGAATAACAAACATTGTTGTCTTAATTGTTATATTTAATATTATAATGATTATATGTGTAAATGTTATGTGAGTTAATATTTTGGTTACACATGAACCATATTTCCATAAGTACATCATTACTACATCATTGTATAAAATAAACTATATATAGAACATGTTTGTAAAACATTCAATATATTTATTAAAAATTATAAAAGCAAACATTAATATATTTCACACATATAATAAATATATAATAAAATTATAACTAAATTTGCATACAAAATTAAAACTAATACTATGTAAGGCAAGTACTAAGCCACTATGTGGCACTTGTTATAAAATGGTTGTGGTCTTCATTGTGTATCAAATCAGGTGATATTTTATCAAGGACTAAACAATGAATTTAGAATATTGTTGAGATGGATATTTTCTTTTGGAGTCTTAATGTTTCATCTTTTGAGCTATAGTGCCTACCCTCGTTCACATCTTTTCTGGACATTGTTGTTGTTATTATTAGACTATGATAGACTAGTTTTATGTTGAAGGATTAGTGGTATTGTTTTGAGACTATCAGACATTATGTTATGGATTTAGTGGATATATGATGAGATCATTTAGACTTTACATTTCATGTATGCAAAATGACCATTACATTGCTTTCAGTTATTGTTGATGATTAGTCAGATGGTTTATTATTTCATGTGCTTTATTATGGATACTTACCCCATACTTGCATGTGTATCATGTGTGTGTTTTCTTATTGTATGGCATTTCTGATATGGTTAAGGAAGGGAGTCGTAGTCACCTGCTTAGTTGGGATCTACACGATGCACCACTTCCTACCATTGTCTGTTTAGCTTAGCATTATATATTGTACGTACATGCATGGTTTTTCTACAGGTTGCAGGTACCGAGTATTAACTTCCCTGAATTTGCCAGGATGAGCGTACCCTATTATACTATCTCAATGATAAGAGAAGGGAGATAAATTCTCAAGTCCAAATCCCAAACCCTTAAACCAATTGTCCTAGTAAGGTAGGACAAGTATCTGGATATTTTACCCACTGAATGTGTTAGATGACATAATTCATGATTTTTAACCCTTTAGACTGATTTTGTGTGAAATGCTCTATGATGAGTTTTCATATTTTATCTTGGAGGTCTATGGTGAATTTTCTATTAATTAAGTCTTAATAAATAGATTTAATTAATAAATTAATTATTCGAGAAAATTAATATAAAATATCATGATCTTTGATATTTTGATTATAATTAATTAAATGAGAATTAATTGAGGAAAAAGGAATTAAATTAAAGAAAATTAGAAATTAAAATTAATAATAATAATAAAGTAATAAATAAATAATAATAAAAAAAGCTATAAAAAAATTAAAATGAAAGTTAAAAATATTTAAATAGAAATTATATAAAAAGTAAATTGGAGTTATAAGCTTGCATGGGAATTAACGCACCTTTTCATTTCTCATATGTCAACAACACGAGGGTTAGTGCATCAATTAAGCACATGGTGTCTATAACCCTATGACTCATCTAGAAGGTTGGAAAAGACCCATGCTTAGTTGGTGACACCTTCTAGCTGTTCCTAGAAGCATTCTAGATGTTTCCTGAGAGCTCTTTATATTCAGGCATTCCTAGAAGCTTAGACATAGCGTGGAGAGCATTTGGAGCATTGGAGGACTCGAGAACTCTGAAGAAGGGAGGAGCTTGCTCTGCGAGTTTTCTAAAGAAGAGTGAATTAGCATCAGAATCCGGGTAGATTCTTGTGATTTTACTTATGCTATTTCTACATCTTGCATTCCCTATCTTCTTCGTGTCTTCCATATGTCTTCTGAGGATTTTCCTATTTTAATTGTATGCATTCTCAATATGGGTAGTTAAATTTATTTGAGAATTTTATATGCATAGATCTGAAAAGAACACGGGGCTAGGGTTTAGATTCATAGTCAAACCCATTAGATTAATTAATGGAAAAAGTTTGAGATCAAGGATTATAGGAAAATTTTGAGAATTGGAATTTATATTTTGTGTATATAAATGTTTATTTTTTTTAAAAATCTGTAGACATATATATGTGTGTGTGTGTGTCTATAAGCTGTGACATTTGATTAAACTCTACACACACACACACACACACACACACACACACACACACACACACACACATATACATATATATACATACATACATATGTATATATACATATATATTTAATTAAAAGTCGAATGACATATATTTCGCAGTGAGCGAATGTTTTAAAAATTGCATCACGATTCATCTTTGAGAAAAGTGTTTTAAAAATGCTATTGAAAAATAATATTAAACATGTCTTTGGGTGGGTATATGACCCGTACCCTGTACGTCGAGCAGCGACAACATACCTGCGATCGCAGGCCTACGATGGCAGGCATGGTGGCCGCACAGCTTTTATAGCCGACAGTGACTATTATTAAACAGTAGTATGTGATTAAAGTTTTAATATGACATCAACCGAAATTTTGTAATTCAATTTTATATTTCATTTTTATATATAAAATGCATCAATTATATATATTTATATATATATATATGTATATATATATATATATATATATATATATATATATATATATATATATATATATATATGTAAGTATGTAAATATGTTAATTAATAAATTTAAATTATTATTATTTGATAAAGATATATATATTAAAGGTTCATCTTTTATAACGATGAGTTATTATATTAATTATTAAAGAAAGAATATGCAATTTAATTAATAATTTGGTGGGGGCCGTTTTCAAACAAAGACTATAATTGAAAGATGGATTTTAAGGGAAACTTTTATTCATCTAAAATAATACATGTATAAAATGTTCGTCCATTCATTCTCCAAACTTGGAAACATAAACTGAGACCTCTACACTTAATTCAAGTTGTAAATTCAGCAAAACCAAAACATGTGTTTGCATTGGGTATTCTTTATGCTATTGTTTTGGGTTTTGGGCTCACTAGTGTTGACCAATATAGGATGTCTACCAGAGGCTTGGGGTTTATGTGATTGTGATGTCATGATGATATTTTAATCTCGATCTTTATAAACCCAACCATGGTTATGTGATGGAATGCTCTATGTATTGGTTGTAATTACTGATTGTTATAGTTAAGATTCTTATGTATGAGACACTTGGCTTAACCATTTTTGGTCATCGATCAGTTATCCTTGGTTATTGTCTAGTCGCCATGATGGGACTGATATATGGATTTATTCTTGATGATGTCATGTTATGACATGTTTTGACTCAACCATTTTGGAGTCTTCAATCAGTATGATTGAGATATATTTTGGTTATTGAGAACCATTGGATACTTTTCATTATTAGTGAAACTTTAGTTGCCAATAGAGAGCTGTTGTGTTCATGATTTTCTATGGATATTTGCTCATGGAGATTTGATGCTTTTATGCATATTTGATGATTTTATTATGGATTATCTTTTGTGATTTTGAGATTTATGATTCCATGAGCTTAGGGTAGGATATATGTATGTAGTGTCGGGAAGTGGCTTGCAATGAGGGCGGGGGCCCTAAGAGGCTGCTAGGGTAACTCATTGTAAGTTGGATTAATAAGTGATAACATTCACACCTAATACTAACTGAATAAACCTAAAAAGATAAGTGTTTTGGTTCTCGCCCATGCCTTGAGTGCTTGTATAGGCTAGGATGAGAGTAGTGAGAACACATGGTTACGACCTTGCATTCCATAGTATGCCTCGTCAGTATGAGAGGATACTAGTGGCCGCATGAGATCAGTATGGACCCGTGGAGTTTAGCTAACTGCTAGGGTAACTTGTACGTGATAAATGCGATGACACTTTCCCACTTGCATAATAGGTTTCTACATGTCTTTGTGTGCCTCTGGGATTAGATGTTGGTTTTTGTGCTTGGAACCTTTGAGTTAGTATACTTTTAGGATTCCTAGACTTGCAGAGATTTATGTTATGTGTTTTGGATAGCCTATTTAGGGCTTGAGATTATCTCCTCAGCACGGTAGGTGTGGACCACTTAGGTACCACGTGGTTGGGTGGTAGTGTTTTTTCACTCTTATCATTTGAGATTCATTGAGACATCATGGCTGATGCGTCCTTCATGATGGTGGATATGTATCCTTTCATTGATGATTAGCATATGTTAGATAATGTTATCTTATGCTTATATTTGCATGTTAGTTTACTTCCTGCATATGATATAGTATATGTTAGGAGTGACATTCCTACTATGTTAATATCGATGATCTCTTCGGTGATTTGGAATGTTATGCATGGAGGGATGGCTAGGGCCCACAATGGTCTAATGATACTATTAACAGTTGGGAGGAACCGTGCACTTAGTTTATTATGTTTGATCTTTATGATGGATGTATATCTTCTATGATGATGTATCATGTATAACATGTGATTATCTTTACTTTGATGTATCATGGATTAGAATAGGATGATGTACCTTATTCTACATATGTATATTCATTTTAGCTTTTTCATACCCTGTGACATGTACAGTGGATGATTGAGCATTTGAAATGTAATGTATAAACATTGGACTTATCATTATTATTTCATGTGGATGTTGTACTAGATGGATTCATTAATGTTAGTTGACTTGGATGTAATTCAACATTAAGGGATCTTAAAGAATGTAACCAGTTGTGTATGTTATGTTTACTTTTAGATGGACATTGCTATTGCTTCCGTTATGGTGCATGAGTTATATGTGGTATTTAATTTCATGTTTAAAAAAAAAAATGCTACCAAACTTAGTGAAATATTAGGTTAATTCTTTGGATCCCTTGGTGGGGCATTATATTTGGTATCAGAGCACGAGTTTCTACATTGGGAGCTCTGGGTATTTTGGAACAAACTGGAACTTGAACTATTAAGTGTATCTTTTCAAACTTGAAACTAGGTGAACTGAAACAAAACTTGAACTGTTACTTGTATATTTTTCATACTTCAACACTTAGTTTCAAAACTGAAAATTTTACTTAAACCTAAACATAGAATTGAACTTAGTCTATTGCAAACATGTGCCTTTGATTTTAATAGAACTTTGTACTACTATAGGATGGTATTCGAGACTAGGTCTTCTGTTAGAGGCCATGGTAGAGGCCGTGGTCATGGCAAAGCTATCAGTGTCCATGAGTATGCCCATGAGGGATTGGCTCATGTAGAGAGCAGGGAAGAGCACACTAGTAGGCAGCAGGAAGAGAGCTGTAGAGAGGACCAAGCTGAGTTTGAAGAGGTTGGTTTGAGATAGATGATGCAGACTATTCTAGAACATCTACCTCATGTTCAAGAATAGCCCAAAGTGCATCAAATAGAACAAGAGCATAGACCCAGGTCTAGGAGTCCTCGAAAGGATCATCAGAGGTCTATTGTGTCCACTCAGATGAAGGATCTTTCAAGATCCAAGGTCAGGCCTTTCAATGGGCAAGGTTCTGGTTATGTGGCCGAGCAATGGCTTATTTCCCTTGACAGGATTTTTGCCATGCAAGATTTTGATAGCAATGTTAAGGCAAGATTTGTGATCACTAATTTAGAGAATTTTTGGGCCACTTGGTGGACAATTGAGGAGAAGAAGCTGGGAATCGATATGAGCAGTGTTATGTGGGAACTATTCTTGGAAAGTTTTCGTGAATGATTCCTACCAGAGGAATGGAATCAGCAAAGGGCAGATGAATTTCATAACCTCAGACAGTACACTATGTCAGTGACTGAGTATGAGCATAAGTTTTATGAACTCATGTCTTTTTCAAGGTTCAGTGAAAATTCAACTCAGTTAACACAACCTTTTATTAGGGGTTTGAATAACAGTATAATTGGGGGTGTCAAGGTGTTTGAGCCAAAAACCCTCAAGGATGTGGTACATTGAGCAATCCTTGTTGAGCAAAGTGTCAACCTTGGTCAAGGAGGTTTTGTAGGAGCGCCAACAGCATCAAGATCTAAAGGCAACTACAATTCAGGTGGTAACAAGAAGTTTTCTAAGGGGAAACAGTATCAACAACGGTCTCAACAGACACAGCAATAGAAGGGATCAAATTCTTAGGCTCAAGGTGGTGGAAAAGGTTCTAATTCCAAGAACAACTGCAATGCTCAATGCAATAAACAAAATCAGCCCAATCAGCCAGCTCAGAGTAGCCAGTCTTTTGTTAGCAGGAATAGTCATCAGCAATCAAATGTACCACCTATGGGTAGAGGATCTGGCAAAAATATAGAATTTTTTTCATGTGGTCAGATTGGACATTATGCAGCTCAGTGTCCAGAATGAGCACCTCAGTTTTCAGGACCTAGACCTACAGTTTCAGAGCCTACAGTTGGTGATGCAGGTAGAGCCCATAGAGTTTTTGCAGCAGTTGATCACTGTCAGGCAGATCATCAGGGAACAGTGGTTGAAACCACAGGTGCTATTAGAGGTATATCTCTTTCAGTATCTTTTGATTCCGTCACTACAGATTCATTTATTTCACCATCTATAGTTTCTAAGTGTAAGCTGGATGCGGTGAAGCAAGATCGTGGTTGGCAAGTGGAACTAGCCTCAGGCATTAAGGTCTCCATAGATTCTGTAGTTCATAAGTGCAAGCTTAGCTTAGGAAGCTTTGATACTGTAGTGGATCTTCAAATCATACCCCTTGGTTCCTATGATGTGGTTTTAGGCATGGACTGGCTTGGATCTCATAGAGCCAGTATAGATTGTAGGAAGAAGACTATTATGTGCCAAGATGACCAAGGGAATGAAGTGAAGATAGTTGGGATACCAAGGCCTATATCTCTGCAGATGATTTTTGCTATGCAATTGAAGCGAAGTTTTCATAAGGGATGTCAGATATTTTCTGTTATGGTAAATGATCTTGATGAGGAAGATCCTGTGAGGAAGACTTTAGATCACCCGATTTTACAGGAGTACACAGATGTCTTTCCAAGGGAGGTTCCAGGCATGCCTCCAAAGAGGGACATTGATTTTAGCATTGATCTGATTCCTAGAGCGGAGCCTATCTCTAAAGCTCCTTATCGCATGACTACATAGGAATTGGGTGAGCTACGTCTTTAGCTTGAGGAACTTCTGGCCAAAGGGAGCATTCAACCTAGCGTATCACCATGTGGAGCTCCAGTGCTCTTTGTGAAGAAGAAAGATAGTTCTTTACGCCTTTGTATCGACTACAGACAGTTGAATAAGGTGACGATTAAGAACAGGTATCCTTTGCCCAGGATTGATGACTTATTTGATCAGATCAAGGGAGCTACAGTATTCTCCAAGATTTACCTTAAGTCAGGACACCACCAGCTTCGCATCAAGGAAGCAAATATTCACAAGACCGCTTTTTGAACTCGCTATGGGCATTATGAGTTCACAGTGGTACCTTTTGGCTTGACTAATGCTCCATCAGTTTTCATGAGTTTGATGAATGGTGTGTTCCGATCTTATCTGGACAGGTTTGTACTTGTGTTTCTTGATGACATATTGATATATTCTAAGACTCAGAAGGAGCATGAGGAACACCTACGGTTGGTATTGTAGTGTTTGAGAGACAATTAGCTTTATGCCAATGCAACTAAGTGTGAATTCTTCAAGTCAGAGATTTAGTATTTAGGACATGTTATTTTAGGCGATGGTATTTTAGTGGATCCTACAAAGATTTAGGTGATAATAGATTGGCTGACACCGACTAATGTGTCAGAGATTCATAGTTTCATGGGTTTAGCTAGTTATTATCATAGATTTGTCCAGAACTTCTCTAGGATAGCACATTCTATCACTTCTCTTCAAAGGAAAGGGAAGAAGTTTGTATGGATAGAGAAATGTGAGGAAGCTTTCCAGAAGCTCAAGGAGCTTTTGACCAGTGCACCAATTTTAGCCGTACCTAATCCAGAAGGTGATTTCATGGTGTGTACAGATGCTTCTCTTGAAGGGATTGGGGCAGTGTTGATGCAGAATGGATGAGTGATTGCATATGAATCATGTAAGCTCAAGGATCATGAGTTAAATTATCCTATGCATGATCTTGAGTTAGTAGCAGTAGTTCATGCTTTGACAAGGTGGAGATATTTCTTGTTGGGGCACAGATTTGAGCTACATAGTGATCATCGTAGTCTTCAGTACATTTTCAGTCCGCCTAATTTGAATGCTCGCTAGAGGTGATGGATGGAATTTCTATGCGAGTATGATTTTGAGGTTAAGTACATTCAGGGGAAGGAGAATGTGATGGTGGATGCTTTGAGTCGCAGGAGACATGTGGTATCATCCATGACTCTTAGTGTGGATTTGAGGAGTCAAATTCTTTAGCTACTTGGGAGGATGCAGCTAGATTATGGGAGTTATATCCCTACTTGTTTGTAGGCTTCTAGGAGTAAGCCTAATCCAAGGGGGGGTGGATGTAGTGCCTACCCTCGTTCACATCTTTTCTGGACATTGTTGTTGTTATTATTAGACTATGATAGACTAGTTTTATGTTGAAGGATTAGTGGTATTGTTTTGACACTATCAGACATTATGTTATGGATTCAGTGGATATATGATGAGATCATTTAGACTTTACATTTCATGTATTCATGATAACCATTACATTGCTTTCAGTTATTGTTGATGATTAGTTAGATGGTTTATTATTTCATGTGCTTTATTATGGATACTTACCCCATACTTACATGTGTATGGTGTGCGTATTTTCTTATTGTATGGCATTTCTAATATGGTTAAGGAAGGGAGTCGTAGTCACCTACTTAGTTGGGATCTACACGATGCACCACTTCCTGCCATTTTCTGTTTAGCTTAGCATTATATATATTGTATGTACATGCATGGTTTTTCTGCAGGTTGCAGGTACTGGGTATCGACTTCCCTGAATTTGCCAGGATGAGCATACCCTATTATACTATCTCAATGATAAGAGAAGGGAGATAAATTCTCAAATCCAAATCCCAAACCCTTAAACCAATTGTCCTAGTAAGGTAGGACAAGTATCTGGATCTTTTGCCCACCGAATGTGTCAGATGACATAATTCGTGATTTTTAACCCTTTAGACTGATTTTGTGTGAATTGTTCTATGATGAGTTTTAATATTTTATCTTGGAGGTCTATGGTGAGTTTTCTATTAATTAAGCCTTAATAAATAGATTTAATTAATAAATTAATTATTTGAGAAAATTAATATAAAATATCATGATCTTTGATATTTTGATTATAATTAATTAAATGAGAATTAATTGAGAAAAAAGGAATTAAATAAAAGAAAATTAGAAATTAATAATAATAAAAAATAATAATAATAATAAAGTAATAAATAAATAATAATAATAAAAGTTATAAAAAAAAAAAAAATGAAAGTTATAAATATTTAAATAGAAATTATATAAAAAGTAAATTGGAGTTATAAGCTTGTATGGGAATTAATGCACCTTTTCATTTCTCATATGTCAACAACACGGGGATTAGTGCATCAATTAAGCACATGGTGTCTACAACCCTATGACTCATCTAGAAGGTTGGAAAAGACCCATGCTTAGTTGGTGACACCTTCTAGCTGTTTCTAGAAGCATTCTAGATGTTTCCTGAGAGCTCTTTATATTCAGGCATTCCTAGAAGCTTAGACATAGCGTGGAGAGCATTTGGAGCATTGGAGGACTTGAGAACTCTGAAGAAGGGAGGAGCTTGCTTTGCGGGTTTTCTGAGGAAGAGAAAATTAGCATCAGAATCCGGGTAGATTCTTGTGATTTTACTTATGCTATTTCCAAATCTTGCATTCCATATCTTCTTTGTGTCTTCCATATGTCTTTTGAGGATTTTCCTATTTTAATTGTATGCATTCTCAATATGGGTAGTTAAATTTATTTGAGAATTTTATATTCATAGATTTGAAAAGAACACGGGGCTAGGGTTTAGATTCATAGTCAAACCCATTAGATTAATTAATGGAGAAAGTTTGAGATCAAGGATTATAGGAAAATTTTGAGAATTGGAATTTATATTTTGTGTATATAAATGTTTTTTTTTTAAAAAATCTGCAGAGATATATGTATATATATACATATATATATATACATATATATATATACATATATATATATACATATATATATATATATACACATATATATAAGTATATATATATATATACATATATATATATATGTATATATATATATACAATTATATATATATATATGTGTGTGTGTGTGTGTGTCTATATGCTATGATATTTGATTAAACTCTGTATGTATATATATATATATCTGTGTGTGTGTGTGTATATATATATATATACACACACATATATATACTTATATATATATACATACATATGTATATATACATATATATTTAATTAAAAGTTGAATGACATATATTTCATAGCGAGCAAATATTTTAAAAATCGCATCGCAATTCATCTCTGAGAAAATAATTTTTAAAATGCTATTGAAAAACAATATTAAACATGTCTTTGGGCGAGTATATGACCTGTACCCTATACGTCGGGCAGCGACAACATACGTGTGGTCGCAGGTACTGCGACTACTGTCACAAGCCTGCGACGACAAGCATGGTGGCCGCACGGCTTTTATAGCCGACGGTGACTGTTATTAAACAGTAGTATGTGATTAAAGTTTTAATATGACATCAACCAAAATTTTGTAATTCGATTTTATATTTCATTTTTTTATATAAAATGCATCAATTATATATATTTATATATATATATGTATATATATATTTAAATTTAAATATAAATATATATATATGTGTATGTATGTAAGTATTTAAATATGTTAATTTATAAATTTAAATTATTATTATTTGATAAAGATATATATATATATATATATATTAATGGTTCATCTTTTATAACGATGAGTTATTATATTAATTATTAAAGAAAGAATATGCAATTTAATTAATAATTTGGTGGGGGGCGTTTTCAAACAAAGATTATAATTGAAAGATGGATTTTAAGGGAAATTTTTATTCATCTAAAATAATACATGTATAAAATGTTCCTCCATTCATTCTCCAAACTTGGAAACATAAACTGAGACCTCTACACTTAATTCAAGTTGTAAATTTAGCAAAACCAAAACATGTGTTTGCATTGGGTATTCTTTATGCTATTGTTTTGAGTTTTGGGTTGACTAGTGTTGATGAGTATAGGACATTTACCAGAGGCTTGGGGGTTATGTGATTGTGATGTCATGATGATGTTTTAATCTCGATCTGTATAAACCCAACCATGGTTATGTGATGGAATGCTCTATGTATTGGTTGTAATTATTGATTGTTATAGTTAAGATTCTTATGTATGAGACACTTGACTTAACCATTTTTGGTCATCGATCAGTTATCCTTAGTTATTTTCTAGTGGCCATGATGGGACTGAAATATGGATTTATTCTTGATGATGTCATGTTGTGACATGTTTTGACTCAACCATTTTGGAGTCTTCGATCAGTACGATTGAGATATATTTTGGTTATTGAGAACCATTGGATACTTTTGATTATCAGTGAAACTTCAGTTGCCAATAGAGAGCTGTTGTGTTCATGATTTTATATGGATATTTGCTCATGGAGATTTGATTCTTTTATGCATATTTGATGATTTTATTATGGATTATCTTTTGTGATTTTGAGATTTATGATTCCATGAGCTTAGGGTAGGATATCTGTATGTAGTGTTGAGAAGTGGCTTGCAATGGGGGCCGGGGCCCTAAGAGGCTACCAGGGTAACTCATTGTAAGTTGGATTAATAAGTGATAACATTCACACCTAATACTAATTGAATAAACCTAAAAAGATAAGTTTTTTGGTTCTCGCCCATGCCTTGAGTGCTTGTACAGGCTAGGATGGGAGTAGTGAGAATGCATGGTTGCGACCTTGCATTCCATAGTATGCCTCATCAGTATGAGAGGATACTAGTGGCCTCGTGAGATTAGTATGGACCCGTGGAGTTTAGCTAACTACTAGGGTAACTTGTACATGATAAATGCGATGACACTTTCCCGCTTGCATAGTAGGTTCCTACATGTCTTTGTGTACCTATGGGATTAGATGTTGATTTTTGTGCTTGGAACCTTTGAGTTAGTATACTTTTAGGATTCTTGGACTTGCAGAGATTTATGTTATGTGTTTTGGATAGCCTGTTTGGGACTTGAGATTATCTCCTCAGCACGGTGGGAGCGGACCACTTAGGTACCACGTGGTTGGGTGGTAGTGTTTTTCCACTCTTATCATTTGAGATTCATTGAGACATCCTGGCTGATGCGTCCTTCATGATGGTGGATATGTATCCTTTCATTGATGATTAGCATATGTTAGATGATGTTATCTTATGCTTATATTTGCATGTTAGTTTACTTCCTGCATATGATATAGTATATGTTAGGAGTGACATTCCTACTATGTTAATATTGATGATCTCTTTGGTGGTTTGGAATGTTATGCACGGAGGGATGGCTAGGGCCCACGATGGTCTAATGATGCTATTAACGGTCAAGAGGAACCCTGCACTTAGTTTATTATGTTTGATCTTTATGATGGATGTATATCTTCTATGATGATGTATCATGTATGTCATGTGATTATCTTTACTTTGATGTATCATGGATTAGAATAGGATGATGTACCTTATTCTACATATGTATATTGTTTTTAGCTTTTTCATACCCTATGACATGTACAGTGGATGATTGAGCATTTGAAATGTAATGTATAAACATTGGACTTATCATTATTATTTCATGTGGATGTTGTACTGGATGGATTCATTAATGTTAGTTGACTTGGATGTAATTCAACGTTAAGGGATCTTAAAGAATGTAACTAGTTGTGTATGTTATGGTTACTTTTAGATGGACATTTCTATTGCTTCCGTTATGGTGCATGAGTTATATGTGGTATTTACTTTCATGTTAAAAAAAAAAATGCTACCAAACTTAGTGAAATTCTAGGTTAATTCTTTGGATCCCTTGGCGAGGCATTACATGAGCACCAACTAGATGTGACGGATCATTTGAATATTTAGAGAAATAAGATATTATTAATCAAAACCTACGAGATATATATTACTTGTGTGCATGTGTGTTATTTACTTGTTCCTTGTATGGTCAAAGTTTATAAAATTTGAGCTCCCTTTTCTTCATAAAAATATTTTGCTCAATTTTAAATATTTAATAAATAATTAAAATTATGTTAAGTAATTTAATTGACCTCCTTGTTTATATCTTCGAAATGAGACTATTTTCATGAATAGAAATAAATAATTCTCTAAGTTATGTCTTGTTGATTCAAATGTTAAAATTCCCAATTCAATAGGTTCTTAATGTTAAAAAAAGGCATTCATGATTTAAATATACAAAAATGTTCACTATTTGAACACTCATAACCAAATAGATTTGGAGTGCTTAAAATATAGTGCACATAGCCAAATTAATTATGAGTACTATTAAAATGAATACCCATAACTTGGAAAGTGTAAATACTGAGAAAAATACCTTTCAACTCTGAAAATTCAAAATCATGATCCACTTAAATTTTATGAATGCTGAAAAAATTAGCATACATAATTAAATGGAGTAGTTAACTATTAAAAATGAACAACATAGATTTGAAAGGTTGTGATTGCTCAAAATATGAGTGGGCAAAACTGGAAGAGATTTTGAAAACCAAAATCTTGAGCTTCTTGAAATCCCAATTAAAACATCATGGAAGCATTTAGAAATCAAAATGAAAGAAAAAGGTATTTAAGAGATTGATGAATTTACATCCATAAAAGTACATATGCATGATTGACAAAGAAATATGAATGTTAGATTTGAGAAATCTATGGATAATGACCATTTAGATAGAGAAGGAATTCAGAGCCATGGAAAAATGTAAAGACTTTCCTCTTTGTACAAATGCCACATAGGAAAACTTCCATCAATTGCAGAAAGTCAAAGTCAATTATCAACTACATATTCAATCTATTATTCCAATAATTGTATAACCTTACACCAATAATTTTTAACTATATGTGAATTAAAAAGATACACTAAAAACTACATTTTATAAGACAAGTATCAACCAAAGCTAATGTACCCATCATGTCATCACATGACTATGCCATTAAAGAATGCATTTAGAAAGTCAACATGTATGTCAAACTTCATTACAACAAAGAGATACATCGTACATAATTCCAAAGTGTCATACATCAATGGGCATCATAGAAAATGTCGACCTACATGTCAAACCTAGTGTCTTAGAACTAGTGGATCGGATGGATGTGGTGCATCCATGAAACCAACTACAAGTACATATGCCTAATGTAGAACATAATCACGGATGTAGTAGGAAAAAAAAGAAGTGACTAATCATGAATACAAGAACCCTTTCATGATTATTCTCACAAAATGAAATGAAATAAACACATGAAATACATGGTACAATTTCTTCCCAACAAAACATTTCAAGTCAACATAAGGACTAAAAATTTAATCATTAATTTACTCCATTTGCATGATGGTCATATCTCCTATTATTCATTAAATGGTCCTAAGAGATTGATATTATATCTGAATGACTTAAACAACTCAGATCCAACTAAGAGTGTTTTTTCAATAATAAGAAAAAAATCAAATGGGTTAAATTCAACAATTATAATGAATAAATAACATCTTAACAAAGATACCCTATACAAAGTTTAGAAACTCATAATAAGAATTAAAGATAGGCAAAGCTTTCCAAAACACTTACAATTTCACCTAGTAAGAGACATGTTTATTCTATTTATCAGCAATACTAGAGTTTTAAGAAAGAACTCCATATTTCAACCAACTATACAAAATGTAAATTGATAAGCATGACTATTGGTGGTATTCCTATGGGGAAGTATCCTTGAATTTTTAGAGACATGATTCATAGGTTGTGCGTTGTATTCATGATAGAGATGATCATTGATGTCAACATACTGGTTGTTCTATGAAGACTAGAAGATAAGCATATAGAGTTTAGTTTTGTAAGGTTCAAGGAATGCATATGAAATAATATGAAAAAAAAGTTTCTATGTACCATTTACTATTATTTGGATTGTATTTCCTAACAAAGATGGAATCTAGTCATGAAAACTTGGGCAAAGATAGAAGCATGATGAACATCTTGTCATCAAATGTGTACATCTAGATGAGCATTGCATGAAGAGTTATGAAGACTATGAGTTGACAATTTGTTTATAATTGTAAAAAGTGTAAAGATGGCATGTAGCATGTAATTGTAATATCTTAAGATGGTCCTATTATTATTGTAAAATGAGAAAGCCTCAAGGCCAAATAAATAATATTTTTTAGGACTTAGTATAATCGAAGGATGCTTTCTTTGCTTGTAATGATCCAAAGTAGATATTCTTTAATGCAAGTACATTTGAACTTGAACTACATGTGAGATCCAATGAACCTGATAAAATATATCTTTTTCTCATAAAAAAATTTGGTGTAGTGACGCACGATGAGAGGACCAAGAACTATATCTGGCAAAGAATTTGTTGCTGGATAGTGTAGATGTACAAATGTATTATTCAACGAGGATGGTACAAAAGCTATTTAGAGAGTAGGTTCAACGATCTTCCTAATCAACTCCTAATAGGATTGGCACAACGCCTAACATAGTTGGAATCTCTTAATAGGGATTCAAAGTCTCCTACCAGGGATAGATATGTACTCGATGTATTTTATTGACTCCTAATGAGGTCCATCCTCTAACAAGGAACTTATATATTAGTACATCATTTTGTGGGTACTATCCCCACGAGGGTTTTCCTTCTGATCAAGGCTTTCCCTAGTTAATAGATATGGTGTTATTATTTATGGTGATTTTTCTATAGTTTTTGCATCTACTATTTACATGTTTTTCAATTAATAAGGATATTGAGAGTTATTTTAATTGCATAACTAATTCACTCCCCTCATGCCATGCTCCTCCTCTTAGCTATCTTGATGAAAATTAATTTCTAATAATTAGTATCAAAGCATTAGGTCCTTGAAGGAAAAGCTTAACATCTTAAGGATATATATGGCATAGTTCAGGAAAGAAAGTGTGAAGTTTGATGGAGTTAACTATGACAGTTAGAAGGAAAAGATGAAGAAACATTTTCTATTCATGGGTCTAGGTTATTTATTGATTACTAAGAATTAAAAGGATTTGATTTAAGAAGACAAGCTTGAAGGTTGTGATGGAAATTAGAACAATGTATTCAAGTTCAATATGATCTCTAGAAGTGGTATTATTGCCTCTTTGCAAAATTGAATTCACTCTAGTAAAAACATTAAGATTAGCTCATGAAATTTGGATTTCTTTGCAAGTTACATTTTAAGGAGGTGATCATGCTCAGAAGGATACATTACAAAATTGCATATGCCTATATTAAGATGCTAAAATTATGGAAGATGAATATGTAAGCAGTTATTTTGGTAGAATAGAAGAAACTGTTGCACGTGTTAAAACTTGTGGGGGATCTAAATCTGATGATGAGGTTATCAAGAAAATATTGAAGACTTTGACTCTTGCATATAGACTATATGTCCACCCATTATTTATTTTTTTGTTAGATTTATTAAACTCTTTTATGCCTATTTCATGGATGTGTTAGTTTCAAGAATATTATTTCATAACTTGGACTAGGGATATATCAAAAATGATTACTTAGTTGACTATATTTCATGTGTTATTTAATGATTATGGTTTCTAATGCATTAATAACACTTTAATGATTTGTAGTTAATAAATGTGATTTCTTTCATAGCAATGTCAGATGATGCTTTAATGATGATTACTTCATATTCGTAATGATGCATTATTTTATCTGAGCATTTGATGTTTGACTTATAATTATTATGGTGCTTACCCCATACTTGCATGTGTATGATGCATGTGTCTATTTTATCTTTCTATTTGTTATATTTGATGTGGTTAAGGAGGGAGTCATAGTCACCTGCTAGTCGGAATCTACGTGATGTACCACTCTCCGCCATTGTCTGTTTAGCTTAGATATATATATGCACATGTACATGCTCAAATTTTATGCAGGATTGCAGGTACTAGACATCAACTTTCTTTAATTGCTAGGATGAGCATGCCTATCACAATAACTCAATGGTAAGAATGAGGAGATAATGTTTAGATCCAATCCCAACCATAACCTAAATATTTTTCTCACAAGGAGGACTCGTAACTAACTTTCCACCCTTTTTAAAACTGATGAGTTTATCTTTGTTTGTGTTGTTTGATTTTGAGTTTTGGTCTATTTCGGTAATGTTGCTTTTATGTAGATTGCACTATGTGATTTATTTGGTAAATGATTTAATAATAATATTTTAGTTAATCATATAATATTGTGAATTATTAAATATTATTTGATTAAAAAGAAAATATTAAAGTATGATCTAATATTTAATTGATTAAAAAACTAATTAAATGCGTGGTTTAATTTAAAAGTATTACTCTAAATTTAGAAGTCTAAATTAAAAAAAAATTGGATAAAGAGAAATTAGAATATAATGATGTTTAATTAATTATTAATAAATTAAATATGTAATTTAGTTAAGATTTAATTAAAAAGTCTAATTTGAGAAGTTACACAAAAAGAGATAATTAAAATATTAAAATATTATAGATTTAATATTTCTTTATTATAATTATTTATTTAATATTAATTAACTTAGAGTTACATTTAAACAATGAGCTTTGATTATTATTATTAATTTAAATAACAAAGTACGCTTTAATTAGTGCTTGCACTAATTAATAAATTAGAGGAAAATAAAATATAAAAGAATGAAATTTAAAGATAAAGTTATAGTTCTAATTGTGGTGTAGTTTTATTTATTAAATTTAATGATAATTATTTAGGAGTTTTATTTTAATAATAAATTCTAAATAATGTTATTATTTAAATTAATAAATATATTATTAAAACTCTTCAAAAATTAATTAAAGAGAGAGCTAATTATTTAAATTAAGATATTTTGTAATTAAATATCTAAAAGAGTTATGCATGAAAAGGTAAAAGGTAATAAAGTAATAAATAATAATTAATCAATGAGTTCCCCTCGTGATTGCACAATCAAAGCCCCAACTTAGGGGAGAACTCTTTATCAGAGATATAAAGCTCATTTTGCAATTACAGAGGTTTTGGGGAGCAAAATTCTGAATTGGATCAAAAGAGATTTTAAAAGTTTCAGAGGTTTTGGATTTGCATGCATTCATAGATTGTCTCAGATTTTAACAATAGTTTTGAGGTAGGGTTTGAAAACCCAATGTAGAATTTTATTGAAAGATCTGTCTACTTTGTGTCTTCCTAAGTGTTTGCATATTGCTTATTAATTTATTGTATTGATTGTTGAATAAAGAATTATTTTGTAGATTTTGAAAACTAAAAACTTATTAATCAAGAAAACTTGACTGAGAAAAATTAAAGAAAAGTTGTAGAAAATTATTGTGACTGTATTCTCATAAACCCCTTTCTAATATAACAAAAATTTTGATTATTGAAAATTAGAAGAAAATAATAAATTAAACAGTTACGGTTTCAACTTTAAATTTGTCATTAGAACCATGAGATTATCCTGAGCTTTCTAAATATAGATAAATATTATTCTTATATCTAAAATAATTTAATTGTAAAATTTATTGGAAAAAAAGAGAAAGATTAACTAAAAGGAAAACATATTGTAACTAAAATTATGCATACATGTGAAAACAAATATGCTAAAAATAGAAATAAAAAAACTAAGTATAGTATGGTTGCATGATTTGAGAGATCAAAGATATGTGAAAATACTAATTGCATGTTAATTTTTATTTTATTAAAAAATAATTTAATTTTCAGATTTATTTATTTAAAAGTAAATTTAAAAAATAATTATTGTTAATTAAATTAATACTACTCATTTAGTTAAAGTGGATGTTAGTATTAGTGATTATTTAAGTCTAATTAAACTCTTAGTTGCATGCAAATAATTTAATATTTATTAATGCAAGAGGGAAGTTAATAAATAAATTTTATTTTTTATTATAGTTTAAGAGTTGCAGTAGAGTTCACTTTGTAATCATTTAGTTAATAACTATTTGACTTTATGAGACAAATTATAAATAATTAAATTAAATTTATAATTTTATCTAGACTGGGTAAAAGCACAAATCTATGTCACCCTTTTGTAAAGCAAAAGGCTAACAAAAGTATAATTGTCCATCTTCAATGACATAAAATTGGCATTATTATTTTAAATTTGAAAATGAAATAAACTAATGAAATTCGTAGAAATGGATGAATTTTTTATTATAAGTTTTAAAAATTATTTTGAATAAGAATTGATATAGTTTCTTAATTCTTATAAACAATTTTTTAGCTGCTAATAAATGCTAAAAATTAGGGGTCTAGTTCCCACCACAAAACTATATGGAAATAAAATTATTTCCTTTTGATCTCAAACTATGTTATAGTTAACATATATTGCTAAAACAATCAAAAACCAAAAATCAGCTTTAGACCTATATTTTCTCTTTTATAATGATTCAAATTTTAACTCACCTAAAATCAATAGTTTTCATCTCCCACCACATTTTTAAAAACAAATCTATTCTAATCAGGAAAAGAATTATACATTCTAGAAGATGACTCTTTCCTCTAGAATGTCATATAATTTTTATTTTTTTAATATGATTTAATATTTTTTTCTTTCCCAAAACTGATATCTTTTTGAGTGTTAAAATATGTGCTTGTAGAATTTTTTAATAATAATATACTACATCTAACTAAAGCACTATAAACTCTATATGAGAATATTCTTGACTCTGAGCTATATAAAATGGTGTTTATATGTTATTGAAAAAATATCATAAAAAATAATAAGAGTTATTGAAATGTCATTTTTTTGAAATAATTTTATTGCTTTAGTAATTGGATACAAACTAGTATAAAGCATGCATTTAATAGACATTTCTAATTGAAAAAGTGTGAAACCATATATAACTTAGTTGGAATAAATTTATCTAGATCATATGTTTTAACAAAATTGACTTTTAGATAGAAATACTCAAATTTAATCATTCTAATAAGCCATCTTGAAAGGTGACACAACTTTGTACTTTTACCCCTCTAGTTGCATTATAAATTAGAAGAAAAATGAATATTAAATTTTAGACTTAGATAGAAGTCATGTTAATATTTTAGAAAGTAAAACTAATATCAATATTTAAATATAATAATATATATATTTAGGCTATTAATTAAATCAGTTATGATTTAAGATTATTTAAATTAATAACATGATAATATTGCATGATATTTTATATACTCAAAAAGATTGTATATTTAAATACTTACTGTTTTAAATAAGTCTATAAGCATAACAATTTATATTAACATATATATTCATAAATTATTTCTAAACACATCCTTATGACCCAAACTAAATAAGAAAAATTGGTTGAATTAAATCATGTGACTAAAAACTATGTAGTTTCTAATATTCTATTTATAGTCTTGTGATGTTTATTTTCTTGATAGTTTTTCTTTGTGGGTTGTTTTGTTGCCCAAGTTAGGATGTGCACTAGAGGCATTTTTGAGATTTCTTTCATGATTATTTAACTTGATATCATGATGAACTTTATGATTTGTATTGAGATTTATATTTTATGAGCTTTATACTATTGAGCATTTATGAGAACTTGGATTTCGAGAGCTAATGCTATTCTTTTGGATTGCCTGTAAAGGAACCAAATTCGATCAATATTATTCTTACGGTATGGGACACTATTGTGGTTTGTGATTATTGGGAAGGTGGTCTAGGTGCATGTTTATGGGAGTGGCTTGAAATGGGAGCTGGGGCCCAAAGTCGCTACTAGGGTAACTCATTGTAAATTGTGTAACAAGTGATAACATAGTAATTAAAATATCTTTCCTAGCCCTTTCCTTGAGATATATTGAAAAGATAGGTTAGAAATTTTTCCTTGTCCCTGTCTTGAGTGTTTTTATTGACTAAGGATGAGATGGAGATGATACCTTGAGAGGTATAACTAGTTTCCTCATTTTCACGAGAGGGTATCCTAGTTCCACATAGAGTCACTAGGCGGCTGTGGTCTTGAGAGACTACCAGAATAACCTTAGAGTTGACTCATGTGATGACACTCCATAGTATGTAGTCTAAGTCTCCTTCATGATTTTTTAAATATTTCTCTCTAGTGGTGTAGTTTTTGGATATTACTTTTGATGGTGCATTTATTATGAGTTGTTATTCATTGATTGGATGTCGTTTATTGTTGATAGTTGAATTTTATTAATGAATGATCATTTATTCATTAGTGGTGTTTTTATTATTGGAGTTAGTGATTGGTAGTTTACTTTTATTGATGACAGTTATTATTTGTTGGTCATTATGCTTATGACACTTGACGTTTATTTTGAGATGGTTGTATATTTTTGGTCTTGGTATTTGTATGTTGGCTTGGTATGAGATATTAGTATTAGAATGAGTGTCTTTTTTTTTTATCTCTTCTTCTTGAGTAGTTTGTGTTACCCTTGAGGTAGTTTTGGCTTTCAAGATTCTTTTTCTAGGCTTATTTTATGATTTGATTATCTATGTGTGGAATATACATTATCTCTCCTGCATGGTGGGATTGGGAGCCTCATTAGGTGACCATGCAATTGAGAGGTAGTGTATTCTTACCATTTGAGTCCCCCTCAAATTAATAGATGTTGAATTTTCCTTGATATAGTGGTACCATTATCATTTTCCCTCTTATCTTGAAGATTTCTATTCATTTTATATATCCATGTATCATGTGTTTTGAGATCCTATGAGATATTGTAGGGTATATTAATGTGTTTGTATCTATTTTTACATACCTTGTGACATGTGCAATAGATGGTATTCATTAGATGTGCTTTCATATTGTTAGTTGTACTTATGCATTTTCTTTTATGATTATGTATGTGTTTGTTCATTTTATGATTATAGACATTGTGATTGAGACTTAAACTTATTAATAAAATTTTCTTAAATGTGACTCAACGTGAAGGAACCATTGAGAAATTGAAATTGTATTTGTAATTTTTTATGTTTATTTTATGTGTATGTGTATATTTCTTCACCATTATTGTTACTTTGATGTTGTTTAAACTTTAAAAAAAAATAGTTTAATAAACTTTGTAACATATTACGTTTATTTTTTTTGAGTTCTCAAGTAGGGCATTACATCTCGTATTAGAGCCCGAGATTTTGGAAACACTGGGCATATTCTATGCCATTAGTTAGCAAGTAGTTAAACTTGAAACATGATTTAAACAATAATTATTTATCAACATAAAACTTGAACCTAAACAGTTTGAACAAAAAAAATTAGGAGTAAAACTTTTGAAAATGAAACTTGGAAGCTAGTAACATTATTTTTTTTCTTGACTTTTGATTTATTTGTATGCATTATAAATTTTATGTTTTCTGATAGACAGAGAGATGTTGATCTATTGTTTGGAGTGTTTTAGGAGATCTATTTCAGTATTTATTAAAAAGATTAATGTTAGATCAATATGGTTTTCAGTTTATTATTAAACTAGAATCGTATTGCTATAAGAGACTGAAAGTGTACACATAGTTAACTTATCTATATTAGTTTCTTAAATGGTCATTCTATTTGATATGGTAGATACTATTCTTTTACTTTTAGTTACCCTAGTCATTATAGTAGGCTTCTAAGAGTAAGCCTAATTCTATGGAGGGTGGATGTAGTGCCCACCCATAGTTTATTTTTTTGATATATTTATTAAACTCTTTTATGCCTATTTCATGGATGTGTTAGTTTCAAAGATATTATTTCATAACTTGGACTAGAGATATATCAACAATAATTACTTAGTTGACTATATTTCATGTTTTGTTTAATTATTACGGTTACTAGTGCATTAATGATGCTTTAATGATGATTACTTCATATTCATAATGATGCATTATTTGATCTGATCATTTGATGTTTGACTTATAATTATTATGGTGCTTACCCCATACTTGCATGTGTATGGTGTGTGTGTCTATTTTATCTTTTTGTTTATTGTGTTTGATGTGGTTAAAGGAGAGTCATAGTCACCTACTAGTTAGAATTTACATGATGTACCACTCCCTTCCATTGTCTGTTTAGCTTATATATATATATATGCTCAGAGTTTATGTAGGATTGTAGGTATTGGGCATCAATTTCTATGAATTGCGAAAATGAGCATGCCTTATCATAATAACTCAATGGTAAGAATAGGAGATAATGTTTAGATCCAATCCCAGCCATAGCCTAAATACTTTTCTTGCAAGGAGGACTCATAACTAACTTTCTACTCTTTTTAAAACCTATGAGTTTACCTTTTTCTGTGTTGTTCAATTTTGAGTTTTGGTCTATGTTGGTAATGTTGCTTTTATGTGGATTTCGCTGTGTGATTTATTTGGTAAATGATTTAATTATAATATTTTGGTTAATCATATAATATTGAGAATTAATAAATATTATTTTGATTAAAAATAAAATATTAAAGTTTGAGAATATTTAATTGATTAAAAACCTAATTAAATATGTGTTTTAGTTTAAAAGTATTAATCTAAATTTAGAAGTCTAATGTTAGAAAATTGGTTAAAGAGAAATTAGAATATGATGATGTTAATTAATTAAATATGTACTTCAATTTAAAAGATTTAATTTGAGAAGTTGGACAAAAAGAGATAATTAAAATATTACATATTACATATTGCTTTATTATTATTTATTTAATAATAATTAAATTAGCGTTGCATCTAAACAATGAGCTTTGATTATTATTATTAATTTAAATAAAAAACTACGCTTTAATTAGTCCTTACACTAATCAATAAACTAGAGGAAAATAAAATATAAAAAAATAAAATTTAAAAATAAAGTTATAGTTCTAATTGTGGCGTAGTTATATTTATTTAATTTAATGATAATTATTTAAGAGTTTTATTTTAATAATAAAATCTAAATATTGTTATGAATTAAATTAATAAATATATTTTTAAAAACACTTCAAAAATTAATTATAGAGAGAAAGCTTATTATTTAAATCAAGATATTTTTTAATTAAATATTTAAAAGAGTTGTGCATGAAAAGGTAAAAGGTAATAAAGTAATAAACAATAATTGATCAATGAGTACCCTCTTGTGATTACATAATCAGAGCCCCATTTTAGGAGAGAACTCTTTATCAAAGATCTAGAGCTCATTTTACAATTACACTAGTTTTGGGAAGAAAAAATTAAAATTGCATCAAAGGAGTTGTTATTTGTATGCATTCACAAATAATCTCAGATTTTAGTTGTGGTTTTGAGGTGGGGTTTGAAAATTCATTTTATGATTTTATTGAAAAATTTGTCTACTTTGTGTCTTCCTAAGTGTTTGCATACTGCTTATTAATTTACTCTATTGATTGTTGAATAAAGAATTATTTTATAGATTTTGAAAAATGAAAATTTGTTAATCAAGAAAACTTAACTAAAGAAAATTATAGAAAAATTGTGAAAAATTATTGTGACTGTATTCTTATAAACCCCTTTCTAATATAACAAAAATTTTGATTATTGGAAATTGAAAGAAAATAATAAATTGAACAGTTAGGATTTCAACTTTAAATTTGTCATTAGAACCATGAGATTATTCATGAGTTTTTTAAATATAAATAATTATTATTCTTATATCTAAAATAATTTAATTGTAAAATTTATTGGAAAAAGGAAAAATATTAACTGAGAGGAAAACATGTTGTAGCTAAACCTATGCATGCATGTGAAAATAGACATGCTAAAAATAGAAAAAAAAACTAGTATGGTTGCATGACTTGAGAGATCAAAGACATACAAAAATATTAATTGCATGTTTATTTTTATTTTAAAAATATTTTTTAAAAAAAAATATTATTAATTAAATTTATACTACTCATTTAGTTAAAGTGGATGTTAGTATTAGTGATTATTTATGTCTAATTAAACTCTTAGTTGCATATAAATAATTTAATATTTATTAATGCAATAAAAAACTTAATAAATAGATATTTATTATTTTATTATAGTTTAAGAGTTGTGGGAGAGTTCACTTTGTAATCATTTAGTTAATAACTATTTAACTTTATGAGAGAAATTATAAATAATTAAATTAAATTTATAATTTTATCTCTAGTTGCATTATGAATTAAAGGAAAAGTAAATATTAATATTAGACTTAAATAGAAGTCATATTAATATTTTAGAAATTGAAATTAATATCAATATTTAAATATAATAATATATATTGATATTACTAATTAAATCATTTATGATTTAAGATTATTTAAATTAATGACATGATAATATTGCATGATATTTTATATGCATGAAAGACTGAATATTTAAATACTTATTGTTTTAAATAAGTATATTAGTGTAACAATTTATATTAACATATATATTCTTAAATTATTTCTAAACACATCATTATCACCCAAACTAAACAAGAGAAATTGGTGGAATTAAATCATGTGGCTAAAAACTATGTGTTTTCTAATATTCTATTTATAGTCTTGTGATGTTTATTTTCTTGATAGTTTTCCTTTGTGGGTTGTTTAGTTGGTCAAGGTAGGTTGTGCACTATAGGCATTTTTAAGATTTCTTTCATGATTATTTGACTAGATTTCATGATAAATTTTATGATTTGAATGGAGATTTATGTTTTATGACCTTTATACTATTGAAAATTTATGAGAAGTTGGGTTTTGAGAACCAATGCTATTTTTTTGGGTTGCCTCTTAAAGAACCAAATTTGATCAATATTATTCTTGTGGTATGAGACATTATTTTGGTTTGTGATTTTTGGGAAGGTAGTCTAGGTGCATGTCTATAGAAGTGACTTGCAATGGGGGTCAAGGCTCAAATTGGCTACTAGGGTAACTCATTATAAGTTGTGTAACAAGTGATAAAATATATTGCCTAGCCTTTTCCTTGAGAAACATTAAAAAGATAAGTTAGAGATTTTTCTTCGATCATGCCTTGAGTGCTTGTATAGAATAAGGATGAGATGGAGATGATACCTTGAAAGGTATGACTAGTTTCCTCATCTTCACAAGAGGGTATCCTTGTTCTGCATAGAGGTACTAGGGGATCAAGGTCTTGAGAGACTATCAAGGTAACCTTAGAGTTGGCTCATGTGATGACACTTCATATTATGTAGCCCAAGTCTCCTTCATGATTTTTTTAATATTTTCCTCTAGTGGTGTACTTGTTGGATATTACTTTTGATGGTGCATTTATTGTGAGTTGCTACTCATTGGTTAGATGTCATTTATTGGTGACAGTTGACTTTTATTTATGAATGATCAGTTATTCATATAAGTGGTGTTTTTATTGTTAGAGTTAGTGATTGGTAGTTTGCTTTTATTGATGATAATTTTTATTTGTTGGTCATTGTGCTTGTGACACTTGACATTGATTTTGGGTTTGTTGTATATTTTTGGTCTTGGTATTTGTATGTTGACTTGGTATGAGATGTTAGTATTGGAATGAGTGTCCTTTCAATTTTGATTATCTCTACTTCTTGAGTAGTTTGTGTTACCCTCAAGGTAGTTTTATTTTTTAAGATTCCTTGCCTAAGATTATTTTATGATTTGATTATCTATGTGTGGATTATACATTATCTCTCTTGCATAGTGGAAGTGGGAGCCTAATCAGGTGACCATACAGTCAGGAAGTAGCGTATTCTTAACATTTGGGTCCCCCTCAGATTGATAGATGTTGGATGCTCCTTGATATAGTGGTACAATTATCATTCTTCCTCTTATGTTGAAGACTTCTATTCATTTTATGTATCTATGTATATCAGGATATTGTATTTTATATTGATATACTTGTATCTATTTCTACATACATTGTGACATGTGTAGTGGATTTTATTCATTAGATGCGCTTTCATATTGTTAGTTGTACTTATGCATTTTCTTATATGATTATGTATGTGTTTATTCATCAAACGGAGAGGCTTCCTACAGTGGAAGCATTCATCAATGTTAATTTTTGCCACTTTTAAAAAAATTGACATTCATTTAAGAGTCATATATTTTATAATTATTTTTAAATATGTTCATTGTAAATGTAATTGATAATAATGCATGCAGTCAAAATGTAATGACAAACATTAAAACATCAAAAGGAGAGCAGATGGAACAATAGATTAAATTTTATTAATAACCAGTGCCTCTAAAAATGATGAGTGAAGAGTATTATTTAGCTCTGCAACAAATTTCATTGCATTTCTTGGGCAAAGGTTTCATTTCCTCATTCATCGCTCTCTCTGATAGAGACCATTTAATTTTCTTGGAAATTTGTATTAGACATTGAAGTGTTGTAATAGATGTCTATCGCTTAAGATTCATGTTTCATCTAAGTGCATTACAGAGGAGTGTATCTAAATTGTAGGAGAAATTAGAATTTTAAATCAAGAATTCCATGGAGCT